>JAAALK010000282.1:17159013-17391333 GCA_019279435.1 Zizania palustris
GGAAAAATTTTCCATTGGCCCTTTCCTGTGGGTGAAGCTCGGGTCTAATTCCGAGAGTTTGAAGGTCCCTTCGTACTTTGAGTCCATCTTTGATTTGCCCGGTATGTCTAACAAAATACCGATAGTGCTTTCGAAGACATTCTTCTCAACGTGCATTGTATCGATAGCATGACCAATCTCCAACTCCTTCCAATAGGGCAAATATCTAAAGAAGATCGACTGCTTTTTAAATGGAGCGTCCTTTGAAATTTTTTCAGATTTCTTCCTCTTCTTCCGAAAACAACTTTGATATTCTTTACCATTTCGAATAGAAATTTGCCATCTCGATTTCGTGGAGGCTGTCCAAGCTCGATTGTACCGTCGAAATGGTTCCTATTTCTTCGATATTTGTGGTTTTTTTGGTAAAAATCTGCGGTGTCGCATATATATCGTCTTAACGAATGATGGAAGATGCATAGATTCTGTCTGGTCCACACACACTACACATGCTGTCTTCCTTTAACCTGTCCTGTTAGGGACATGCGTCCTGGGTTGTCAGCTATGGTGCAAAAGATTATGGCTCTTAGATTGAAGTGCTCTTTCTTGTGCTCATCCCACACACAGACACCATGTTCCCATAGACGTTTCATATCCTCCATCAAAGGTTCTAGAAAGATATCAATGTCATTGCCAGGTTGTTTTGGACCAGAAATTAGAGTAGTGAGCATAAGTATTTTCTTTTATGGCACAACCATGATGGAATGTTGAACAAGCATAGAAAGACTGGCCACGTACTATGTGGGTTCCTCATCTCACCGAAGGGATTCATTCCATCCGTGCTAAGTCCCATCCTGATATTTCTAGGATCGTCCGAGAAATCTGGATGGGCCAAGTCAATGATTTCCACTGCCTAGCATCCGCAGGGTGCCGAAGTTTTCCGTCCTTCTTTCGCCCAGCGAAATGCCAGATTAATAGTTCAGCATCTCTAGGATTAGAGAACATACGTTTCAAGCGATCAATCACCGGTAGGTACCACATTACTAAGGCCGGAACTTTCCTCTCCATCTTTTTTCCAGGATGGTCTTCAATAACATTTTTATTCCTCTTCTGCAACCTCTTATTATTCTTCTTCTGGTGGTCATTGTAGTCCTCCGCACAGTCATTTGGACGTTTGTATCGACTCGCGTTGCACTGCGGACATCTCTCTAACAATCCATACTCTTTTCGATATAGGATACAGTGGTTCGGGCATGCATGAATCTTCTGAACGCCCAAGTCAACGGACAAATCATCTTCTTTGCTTGGTACGTATCAGATGGTAAACCATTGGGTTTTGGCAAAACCTTTTTTAGGAGTTGTAAAAGATCTGAAAAACTGGTGTCAGACCATCCATTGCTGGCCTTCAGTTTCATAAGCTCAAGAATTGTGTACAACACAGTATACTGCTTATCGCATCCGTGGCGTTCCTCGTAAAGAAGGTTTTTTGATGCTTTGTCAAGTGCTTCAAAGTTATCGTATCCTTTTGTTGTAGTTCTCTGCAACAACACCTCAGGCGCAACATTTCGCATCAGTTCCTCCACATCAAAGGCGTCATCATCATCATGTTGATCAACATCATCATGTGTTATGTCGGATGTATGATCACAACCTCTTCTATGTTGATGAGCATCTTGCGGCACATCAGAATCTTCAGGAGGATTTTGGCCCATCTCACCGTGTTTCGTCCATATATAATAGTTCTTCACGAAACCATTTTTCAACAAGTGAAATCGTATGGTTTCACGATCAGAACACGGATACATCGCTTCGTTTTTACAAACTTTACAAGGACAATATATTGCCTCTTCACTCTGACGGGAAGCATATTGTGCGGCAGCTTCAGTAAATTCAGTTACTCTGTTAAAATATGCCACCACATCTCCGTCATTGGACGAGTACATCCAGGACCTGTGCTCCATCTAAAACATATATTATTTGAAAAAATATTAATAAAATCATTATTGTTAATTTTATTAATTTACAAATTGAAAATATATTGATTTATTATCGCTCATAACAACATTAATTAAAAATCCTCAATGCTTTAATTAAAACTACTTATTAAGCAGAAAAATTATTAAATAAATTAACTATATTGGTTTCTCTCTCTCTCCAAACAACATAACTCTAGATCTATAATCATAAATCAAATTAAAAAGGAGATTAAAATGACGTAAATCAATATACAAGTGATGAATAATTGTGAGGAGGGTCATATTTGTTCATTTGGGAGAAGGTAACGCCGTAAATGGAAGATTATTTGAAAATTTCTATTCACAAACCCTAAATTAGAAAAACGATAATAACTCATTGTATACATGATTAAATACAAAATAAATGTGAGATTCGGAATGGATTTACCTCCTAGAATGAAATCCTTCAAAAGAAACGAAAACAAAGCCTCCCCCCTCTTTATCTAGATTTTTGTCGCCATTGTACGGACAAAATTGAATGCGAACTCCAGTAGAGCTCGGGGAGGAAGACGCTGCGCATTATAGCTAGAATAGTAGTGGCGGTCGCAAGTGATGTCATCATTACTTTAGTGGCGGCCATCTTAGCAGCGGCGGGCAGCACCAGCGCCCGCCACTGCTATTGGTACATTAGTGGCGGTCCGGGCTGACGTCATCACCGACCGCCACTACTTTACCAGCAATAGTGGCGGGCGCTGGTGCTGCCGTCAGCACCAGCAACTCTAGTGGCGGGCATCTAATGGCCCGCCACTACAGTGGTTTTGCCCAACGCCACTACAGTGACAGTTTGTAGTAGTGGTAGCCAATTCGATCAAAAATTTGTGCAGTGTGAGCCTGCACATTTCGTTCATCCGGTGCGTGTTGATCATATCCACCTGTTAGTTAGATCGAGTAGGTGAGTGTTCGAGTGAGCTAGCTAGGGAGTGATTCCTAACAGTACGCGCGTACGTTCAGTTCAATTCGTACCCTTCACTAATATAATCTACACGTTAGTCTGTCAGAAAACAGAAAGGACCAAATTGGTGTACTAGCTCGTAACGTTAATTACGTACGGTTAGTTAATGTCAACCCCTGCAAGCATGCATGCATTAATAAATGTACGTGGTCAGAATCTAACTAGCTAGCTACCACTCTCTGGATTCGAGATGCACTGATGATCGACCAATTAACTCGCAGATCGATCGAGCTAGCATACATGGATCCGAATTAGCACCACACACATATTATATAAATATGGTTTTAATTTTGTCTTATTAGCGTTCTCCTTAATCACGTACTATACGGCGGCTAATCGGTATATTGCATGCATATTATGAACCGCTAGACTGTCGAGTTTTCATGAGCATGTTTGTTATAATATTTAAGAGGTCTGAAGAATATAATACATGGAAATTAATTAAGGTTAGCTCCAGTCCTTGAGCAGGTACATACGCGTACGTTCTGCACTAAATTAAGTCGGATTATACGGTCCAGTGGTGGTCATAGCTAATTTAAGATTTTTTTCTTGAAAAAATACATTTTTTATTCAAAACTTTAAATCGATTTACGAATTTCAGAATTTGTAAAATAGCATTCTGTCATGATGCGTCGATCTAGTCTGATCCGCCCTAGATCGGTAGATAATTTGTGATCTGATTGGCCCTACATCGTGCCTATCCAAGCCTATCCACCTAAATCAACAAATTCTAATTTTTATTGGCTCTAGATTGATAAATGGTGTATCCATCTAAGGCCAATCTAGGTTGATTCCGTCTAGATCCATGGATATATAGCATGTCGGTCTAGGATGAATATCAACGGATAGTATGCTAATCTAAGCCAAATCAGCCTAGATTAGTAGCAGTAGCCGAGGATGGAGAGGAGATGGCGGATCCAACGAAGTCGATAGCGAGGATGGATGCAATGAGGGCGGGTGACTGGAGCTCAATGGGCGACAATGGAGCAAAAATGCACGATTTGAGCTTAGGTTCGTGAGTCTAGGCTAGAATTGATGGTAGGATTCAGCAATTGACTCTAGATTTTATTGGGAGACGCCACAGGAGGAAAGAGGGCGGTATGGAAGGGGTTTTAAGGTTTCCAAAAACAATATTGTGTAATGAATATGATTTCTATTTATTTATTATTTTTAAATAAAACTAATCAGATTCCATATATTTCAATAGATATGATCAACATTCTATATATTAATGATTTCCATGTAAAACATACATGTTTCCATATATTGATTATTTCCATATATTAATAATTTCCATATAAAATAAATCAGCTTACATATATTGACGATAATATTGATAATTATCATGTAAAACAGATCAATTTCCATATATTAATAATTATCCTATAAAACAGAAGATCAACTTCCATATAAAATAGACGGAGCCAGCAACAGTGAAAGGAGGAGAGGCCATATAATAGGTTGGGTCGGCTTAAGAGAAAGAAAAATGAAGATTTGATGTCTATGATCTATTAGATGTCAATGAATGATTATGATTTAACATATGAATAGTCATGTGGACATTTAAACTCGTTAATTATACAGTACGACAAATTATGGATCACTCACTTTTTGTGCAGTACAATTATATTTCAATCGTAAATCCAAGAATTGTAATCACAAAAACAAGAAGCATACATACTAGCTAGAGTTACAACTCTATTTCAAGTATAAACATAAGAATGATATGATAGATCGATCGAGTAGCTAGCATAAACAAAACAGTCTGATGTGAAATGCAGCTAGCTAGCTAGTTTGATTACTCTGGCTGCAGCACATGCATGCCTTGTTGTGTAAATGGATAATTAATTGGGTTTGTTAAATAATTATAGATGCTTTGGATTTTTATATTTTCTTCGAGCAGCGTGTTAACTAATTTCAGTCCTATTTCCATTAAGCAGCAGATAGATCTCAATGCATATATATATATATATATATATAGAACGGTTGCGCACAGCTAACATGCAACACATGCATGGCATCAACCTGTACTGATTAATAACAAGTAATAACAAAAACTAATCGATCTTAGATCTGAAATTAAGAGAATCACACATGCATAACATATGCCCGTTTTGTTCGATAAAACTAGCTAGAATCAAACCTAAGAAACATATGCATGGCGCCAGATTATTTCAGGTCGATTCGTATGTCCCCTAGTAGCTCTTGCACTGGATCGATCTCAGCTCACTGCATGCATGCACACACTGCACGCGGTGACGACTCAGCTCGATCTAATTAATTAAGCTACTTCAGGCTTGCTTGCAACTTGCATGCATGCCCTGCCATGGCATGGCATAGATATATAGATTAATTGATAGATAGATCATATCGATAGATCCGATCGTTGCACTCACTCACTGCACTGCACTGCACGGCACATGCATGCAGCATATAAGACGAATTAAGGCCAAGCTGGTAGATTGTTGCACCCATCGATCACTTGCAACGAAGGTCGTTTTTATACTGATCTCGAGCTGGTGATCGGCCTCCTACTTACGTCTTTTTTAAAAAACGTCGTTAACTTTCATCACAATATTTAATCATTCGTATTATTTAAAAATCATGTACAAATATGTAAAAATATAAGTTTTTTGAAATATCTTTAATAATAAAACAGATTATAACAAAATAAATAATATTTCAAAAATATTTTTAAATAAGATAAATTGTCAAATATTATAATAAAGGTAAACAACGTCGTTTAAAAAATTTCAATCCTTAAGAAAATACCAGGAGGTACAAGAATTTTCAGTGTTAATTCTGGTACTAAAATCACTCTTAAAAAACAAAGGTAGTACCAGGCGATTAAGTCAAGGAATAGTTGACTTTCACGGCGCCCATCTCTAATTAACCTGAACTTAACTTACAGAGGCATACTTAATTTAGCCGATCGATCGAATTCATGCGGCTAATAAGTATCAAGTAGTAAAACTATGCGTTTTTTTGGTCAGCCCTGCAGCTAGCACATGCATGGGACGCGCGCGCATCGTGCAACGCATATGCATTCTGGTGCACGTTTCGTTCATCAATGGTTGTTTAGTCAATTAATCAGACGAAGTAGCGTACGTCGTTGGCGACCGATCGATCGATGGATCTGGATGCTGCTTGCTTTCAAATATTCAATCTTGCAGCCCTGGTACTTGTTCATCGCGTGTGGTGATCCATCTTGCGGCGCCAGCTGCATGCATGCCTCCCTCTATATATATGTTGCATCTCGATCGCCCACACTACACACTTCCTTCAAGTTACTGCAAGTAGCCAGTAGTGCAGTACTGCTACGGTGCACCACACTGCACTACTGGCTAGTAGCTAGCTTGAGTCAGTGAGCTCTCCTGCTAGGGCCAGAGCTAGCTGGGTATAGTATAGTAGCTAGGAGGGTAGTAGCACTGAGGAGTGCGTTAATTTGGCATGGTTTCGTCGGCGTCGGCTGCCGGCGAGGGTGGCGACAATGGCAGCAGCCTCATCGACCCGCTGCTAGTGAGCCGCCTCGGCGGCGGTGTGGCGAGGAAGGCTGCCGGCGCTAAGGGCAAGTACTGGGCGGCCGCAGACAAGGGAGAGAGGCGCGCGGCGAAGGAGTGCGGCGGAGAGGACGGCCGGCCGCTGCTGTTCCGGTCGTACAAGGTCAAAGGCGCTCTCCTGCACCCGTACAGGTAAATCCGAGCGCTAAAAATACTAGTTTTATCCACTAGATGCAGGGCCTTTCCTAGCATTCCGGGCGTAGGGAAAAAAATTAGGGACTTTTACCTATCTTTAATCACTTATAAAAAGCATTTATAGACTCGTGGCTATATCAATCACTGAAAGTGATTTCTTCTTATATTTCTAAATACAAAATCATCAATAATATGGTTATCGAAAGGGATTTCTAGTGACCAAGAAGGCACCGTAGGGATTAAGATTCAAGAATGCACCATAGTCCATATGTATATGTATGTGTGTATATATACACACACTTTGAATTTTTTATGAGATTAGGATGTAGGTGGGGATTTCTAGGGACCAATCAACACTCACCAGAGTTTTGTGCTTCGTCGCTCCGGTGGAGTACCTGAGGCGACGAGAGGAGAGCCTCACTCGGCCGTTACTTGTTGCCATGATGGGCGCCGACAGTCGTGAGCTTAGTTTTGGAGCTTTAGGGGTTGTCGAGCGAGCAGGCGACTATGCATTTGGACGATATCATAGGCGTGGATGGCTGGATGCGTGTCTTGCTACTAGCATGTTGTGTGCTGCATTGGGCTGAGCAAAGTTGCTAGTTGTTGTGTGTTGCATGCTAGGAATTGGGCAAAGGGTTGTGGGCTATTTTCTATTTTAGTTGTTGGTTTGCTGTTACATACTAGTTGTGGGCTTATGACTGTTGTGGGCTATGATGTGGAATAGCATGAGTATAAAAATATTAGGGTTATATACACATATATTTATAAATTAGAGGTCCCTAATTTTTCTAGGTCTAGGTCGTCGCCCCTGGCCCAAGAACGGCCGAAACTAGATGTTCGCTCTATTTCTATTTCGTATTGATTACGGCCTTACGGGTATATGAATTATTTGCATCACCAATCACCAGATGGACAATATTTTCTTTTTCTAAAAGGCTTCAACAGAAGGCCTGCTTTTGATAGAAAGCATATGAGGTAAAGATCATGAACCAAAATGGCCTTGTTTAGGAGCAAGATCATGAAGTACCCAGCCCAACCCACTAACATAGTTTGAGACAGAAACACCGAAGAGAAATTTTACAGACCATATTTTTTCATTATTAATTTTGGTACCTAGTGTAAAGAGGTAGCAAAATTAACACTGAAAAATGTGATACCTCCTGATTCTTCTCAAGGACGGTAAAATAGCCCAACACCGAAAGATCACTATCTCCATCCATCCTAAGCAAAAGGAGCACCATGAAACTTGTTCTTCCAATTCATCTTCCTAAGCTGATCCCCCACTTGTATTCTTCTCCTGAACATAAGCCAAACAAATACATTAACTTTAAGAGGCATGCAACACTTCCAAATTCTCAAATTAAAGCTTCGATGTCAATTTCCCCTCTAGTAATCGTCATTATATACAAAGATTTAGCTGAGAACCCTTTTTGTCAATCAACCACATCATCTTTATCTTGTCTATCAGAATGACTGAATTCAGATTACACCAATCATCCAATTCCACGCCCCCCAATGATCTTCTAAAAAGATTACCTCTTCTGTATTCAGCAACTGCCTCTGTCACCAAAGCGAAAGGAGATTGACAAACTTCAAAACAAACGTCATGCCAGAAAGACACGATCTGCATGCACATTTAATTTACCTCATTACCTGCATTATTAATACTGAAAATGATTGGACTTGCTGATACATGATAGCATTTTGTCCCTCTCTCTCTCTCTCTTACAGGGCTCTGATCTTTGCACGCTTAATCGGCGTTCTCCTGTTCTTCGGATGGCGGATCAAGCACAACAATTCCGACATAATGTGGTTTTGGACACTGTCCGTTGTCGGCGATGTCTGGTTTGGCTTCTCATGGCTACTCAACCAACTCCCAAAGTTCAACCCCATCAAGACCATACCTGACCTAGCTGCCCTCAAGCAGCACTGTGACCTCTCCGACGGCAGCTCTAGGCTCCCCGGCATTGACGTCTTCGTCACCACCGCTGACCCCATCGACGAGCCCATACTGTACACCATGAATTGCGTCCTTTCGATCCTCGCAGCCGACTACCCTGTTGATAGGTATGCCTGCTACCTCTCCGACGATAGTGGAGCACTGATGCTGTACGAGGCCTTGGTCGAGACAGCAAAGTTTGCTACTTTGTGGGTTCCATTCTGCCGGAAGCATTGCATCGAGCCTAGGGCTCCAGAGAGCTACTTCGAATTCGAGGCGCCATTATTGCACACTGGAAGAGCACCGGAGGAGTTCAAGAATGACTCTAGGGTTGTGAGGTTGGAGTATGACGAGTTCAAGGCGCGGCTAGAAGCGATCTCTGATACTATTCGCAAACGATCGGATGCCTACAACAGTATGAGAACTGGGGAAGGAGCACCACGTGCGACATGGATGGCTAATGGGACACAATGGCCAGGCACATGGATTGAGCCATCAGAGAACCATAGGAAAGGACACCATGCTGGAATTGTGAAGGTACACATTGGGCTCACCATAAATGGTTCCTAATATTGTATCACTACATCTGTTCAGAAATATAAGACATCCATACTTTTAACTAATAATTAAACTTAAAGCATTTAGTTTAGTATGATTCATATTATATAGTTAGATTGACATTTGAAATTACATTCAAATGTTGTAGTTAATGGTTATTGATAATATATAGTAAAAGTAGCTAATAGTTAATATTCTATATTAATGATCGTGTAAAAAAATTTATGCCCTGCATTCTGAAATGGAGATAGTAATAAATAGATCACTGGAATATTTATGCAGCAGGAAGTTAAGTGAATTCACTATAAATTTGCCACTGACGTGTACTTTATGATTGCCAATTTAACAGGTTGTGTTGGATCATCCAAGCCGTGGGCACAATCTGAGCCTAAAAGACAACACCAGGAACAATCTCAACTTCCATGCCACTGATTTGCATATCCCGACTCTTGTCTATGTGTCTCGTGAAAAGAACCCAGGTTATGACCACAACAAGAAGGCAGGTGCCTTGAATGCTCAACTTCGTGTATCTGCTCTACTCTCCAATGCACAATTCATCATCAACTTCGACTGTGACCACTACATCAACAGTTCTCAAGCCCTGCGTGCAGCAACGTGCTTCATGCTTGACTCACGGGAAGGTGACCATACTGCCTTCGTTCAATTCCCACAACGCTTTGACAATGTTGATCCAAAAGATCGATATGGCAACCACAACCGTGTCTTCTTTGATGGCACAATGCTCGCCCTCAATGGCCTCCAAGGGCCATCCTACCTAGGTACCGGCTGCATGTTCCGTCGCCTAGCCCTTTATGGCATCGACCCTCCTCAATGGAGGCAAGATAGCATCATTCCTAAAGCTAGCAAGTTTGGTAGCTCTATACCTTTCTTAGAGTCAGTGTCAATAGCTCTAAACCAAGAGCGGTCAACTACACCACCACTAATCAATGACGCATTTTTAGCTGAGATGGAGAAGGTCGTGTCAGCTTCACATGACAAAGGGACTGACTGGGGTAAGGGTGTTGGGTACATCTATGACATAGCCACAGAAGATATAGTGACTGGCTTTCGCATCCATGGCCAAGGTTGGCGCTCCATGTATTGTACAATGGAGCGTGATGCATTTTGTGGAATTGCACCAATCAACCTTACAGAGCGTCTCCACCAAATTGTGCGTTGGTCTGGAGGATCGCTAGAGATGTTCTTCTCTCACAATAATCCACTCATTGGAGGTCGTCGTCTTCCGGTCCTCCAGCGTGTCTCATACCTCAACATGACAGTCTACCCAGTGACATCACTCTTCATCTTACTTTATGCTCTCAGCCCAGTGATGTGGCTTATCCCTGATGAAGTGTACATTCAGAGGCCATTCACTAGATATGTTGTGTACCTTATAGTGATCATTCTAATGATTCATATCATTGGATGGCTTGAGATAAAGTGGGCAGGGATCACATGGTTGGATTACTGGCGCAACGAGCAGTTCTTCATGATCGGCTCCACGAGTGCATACCCAACAGCAGTGCTTCACATGGTGGTCAACCTACTCACAAAGAAGGGTATACATTTTAGAGTTACTTCGAAGCAAACAACCGCTGACACCAATGACAAGTTTGCCGACTTGTACGAAATGAGATGGGTGCCCATGTTAATCCCAACAGTGATAGTTTTGGTTGCTAACATTGGTGCCATTGGTGTGGCCATTGGCAAAACAGTGGTATATATGGGAGTATGGACAACAGCACAAAAGAGTCATGCTGCGCTGGGTTTGCTATTCAACGTGTGGATTATGGTGCTCCTCTACCCATTTGCATTGGCAGTCATGGGACGATGGGCAAAGAGGCCAATCATCCTTGTTGTCTTGTTGCCAGTTGCCTTTGTGATTGTTGCCCTTGTATATGTTAGTATGCATATCTTACTAGCAAATATTCTTCCCTTTTAGGTACATAGAAAAGCATTGCATTATTCAACTTGTGTAATAAACTGGGAACCAAATATGTTCTCTTGTGTCAAACAACAATGTTGTAGTTTTTTAAATAGTGGTAGCAGAATTGCATTAATCCAGTTGTTGTCAAACTTCCTTACCACCCCTTGTTAAAAAAATTCTATACTAAAGTGTCTCCAACCATGTCTAACCAAAATAACAAAATATCAGAACTTCTGGTGCAGTACTGTACTCTATCTAGCAGGGTGAGGTGAGTGTCGTTTGCCTTAAATTTTCGCTCACACCATGTGCAGGGGCGGGCCCACTTGTATTCAAAGGTATGCAGTTGAATACCCATTATTTTTACAACAAAAAATCTTATATATAATATATACTATATATATAGATCAAAAATAAAATTGTTATCAAACAAAATGTGGTGGTGGCACAGTTGGTTAGTACATAGTTACTTAGCAATTGAGTTATCACAAGGTCTAGAGTTCAAGTCTCTCTCACCCTATGTTTTTTATTTGCAATGAAACACGAAGAAATAAGTAATTATATTTTCTTACCCTTACCACTAATTTAATAATTTTATTTTAAAAATAAGGTCATGGTAGAGCATAGAAAGCATTGTCTAATGTATTTGATTTCTATCATACCTTTAATTTAATAATTTTATTTTAAAAGTAAGATCATGTGCAGAGGGAGTATTGTATAATGTATTTAATTTCTCCTTAACTTGGTTTCACAAGAGACCAATTTTTAAATTTTTTTATTTAATATATTTTTGCACCATTTATTATAGTATCACGTAAATTGAAAACTATATATAATAATACAATTAATATTTATATTTTAAAAGTAAGGTCGTTGTACAAAGGAGAAAGTATTGTCTAATATATTTGATTTCTCCTTCACTTTTGGTATCGCAAGCGATCAATTTTTTGAATCTTCTTATTTAAATGTTACATCATTTATATCATTTATTATAGTATCATGTAAGTTAAAACTATATAAAATAATATAATTAATGTTATATTTTGTTATACATGTGGTCATGTTGTTGTTTTTATCTTTCGTTGCGTACAAAAAATTATTTGAAATTTTGAATACCCGTAATCCAAATCCTGTGCCCGCCTCTGACCATGTGGTTGAATTGTTCAGATTTTTGTGGGCTGTCGTGCAGTCGTGCTCGTTGTTTTTGGTTTGGTGTTAAGTCAGAGTTCATCAGTAACTGTCACTTATCCACTCGTAAAAAAATTATGTTTGCGTCTTACCAAATTAGCACGTTGTTAATCACTAGCTTAACCGCAAGAATGAGCTTCTTGATGCAAAGTTTGGGCCTAATTGTCAGCAGCTCGTGTGTACCAAAGCTTATTTATCAGGAATAATCAAACCAAGCGCTGAGATCTCGAACTTCTGGGTAACTCAAAGACGCATGGCTTCGTCTTCACAAGAGCCACAAGCGTCCTAGGGAAAGAAACACACACCCGACACTCGTCGGCATTTGATCGAACACTTGACGCGCAAGCCGGAACTCGCTCACCAACCAAGCAATAATCTCATCAAACAAACGACAGCAGCGCAAAGGAGAAGCAGCGGAGGCTTACCTGCAGCGGAAGAAGACACGTGCATGGAGAACAGGGGGGAGAGGACGGCGGCGACGAGGCAGCCGGAGGCGGGGACGGACACCGGCAGGCCGGAGCCGCTCCTGTTCGGGGCTCGGCCGAGGTCATGGAAACTATTCGGTGGGCTCTGCAAACTGCAAAGAGCCGAACACCAGACGTAGGGTGGGCTAGGCCGGGCTGGGCTGGGCTGGGCTAGGCCGGGCTGGTCCGGGCTGGGCCCTATGCTAGTAGGCGTGGCTACCACTAAGAGCATCTTCATTGTACTTGTTATTTTTGACTTACTATTCATAGCAATAGCAAATTTCCCTATTTCAATTGGCTTGCTATTTGCTATCCACTCCAATTTACTTGCTAAATGCGAATTTCTATTCAAATAGAGTTATATTTAATCAATTTATATATATGCAAAGAAAATAAAAATAATTAAACAATCTCAATATTTAATAGAATAACAAGTTTGACTGGCTTGTTAAAGCATCTTCATTGTACTTGTTATTTTTGACTTGCAAGCAATAGTAAGTTTTCTTATTCAAATTGACTTGCTATTTTGCTATTCACTCCAATGTACTTATTAAATATGATTATCTATTTAAATGTAACTATATTTTATCAATTTATATACATGCAAAGAAAATGAAAATAATTAAACAAGCTTGGAATAGCAAGTTTGGTTGGCTTGCTAGATGTAGCAAGTGTGAAGAGAGGAATAGCAAGCTCCCTAAAATAACAAGTCAAGTAGCAAGTACAGTGAAGTGATTTTTTATATCATACTTGCTATTTTAGGGATAGCAAGTGTGATAACAAGTACAATGAAGATGCTCTAAGCCATGAACAAATTAAAAAAACAAATTGCACGTGTCACCGACGGCACCAAGCTCAAAGCATTAAATCAATTCTAACTCTTATTTAGGTAATCTCTATAATTTATTCAATTCACAGCAGTATCATTCTAATCTTAATTTATAATATGTTGTAAACTGTGTTATAGGAGATTAGAAAGAGATTATTTTTAAGAGAAATAAGAGTATCTATATTATTTTAAAAGAAGTTAGTGGTGGTGAATCTGATGTCACCGCTACTTCTCCTCGCAACAAATCAAACTCATCAGTTTTAGCTTAAAATTTTGGCTTATCTCTATTTATGATGTTTTTTAATTTTATTTTTCCGTTGCAACGCATAGACACTTAACTAGTTATTTAGAAATATTGTTAGAGCATTGTTATTTAAAATACCTAGGTCTCGTTTGGATCCCAGATGTTAAAAGAATTGGAATTCATTTCAAAATCTATAAAACATTTAATTGTGTGGAATTTAATTGAAAACTAATATTTATGTTTGGGTATTCCATAGAATTGAAATACGAGAACTAATTTTCAAACATGTTTGGTTGATCAAACCATGGAATCAATTGCATTAATACAAGAAATATTAGCTATAAAAATAAGCTTGACGAAGGAATGCATAGTATAATGATCAATTTTGATAAATATAGGAATTTTAGTCAATTCTTTTTTCCTGAAGAAGAATTAAGCAGAACCGTGAATTCCTGATTGAATTCTAAATCAGATTTGATAATTCCAATTCCATGGTGACTCAAATAGCCCACCTCATGAGATTGAATTCTAATTCTTAAATTCTAAACCCAATATCTAGGATCGAAGCATGTTCTAAAGTTGATTTTAGTGCACTAAATAGGATTACATGTTCTCAGTGTGTCTCCAAGTATCGTCTCCTTCCCAAAATAAGCGACCGTCTATCATTTTAAACGTGAAAAAAATGATTATTTGTGACTGTCCATATTTTGTATTATTACGTCACTTTTGAGACATAGTAGAGATTATTTGTGTTCATTGTAGATGAACATAGGACCATTATTTTAAAACTATTAGTTGCTAGCTAGAAGACTAGAACTAAAAAAACACGAGTTATAAAAAGTAGTATTTGCAACGACAAATCTAGTGACGTAGTTTTCATATCGTT
The DNA here is from genome assembly GCA_019279435.1 of Zizania palustris. Classification (NCBI taxonomy): domain Eukaryota; kingdom Viridiplantae; phylum Streptophyta; class Magnoliopsida; order Poales; family Poaceae; genus Zizania; species Zizania palustris. Next base: position 17,173,684 of record JAAALK010000282.1, read on the forward strand.
TATGAACCGTCCAACAAAAAAAAACGAATAGTTCATTATGAATTTAACAAGGTTTAGGTTTTGAGAGCAATTTTAGTATACCTTCTTTTTTCTGGAGGTGAAAACAGAACGTTTTAGATTGAAATTTATATTAGATACTTTGTACCAACAAAAACATATGATTTAGATACATGTAGGCTAATTTACAAACTAGATACTAAAGTAAAAGTAATATCATGGTTTGTCGGGATATGATCTAGGGTACCCCATCGAGTAGTTTTACTCGAGTCGCCCCACCGAGTAGTTTTACTCAGGTCACCGACTGCTGGCCAGGCCAGCCCATGAAGAATTTTTCGACCACCAGGCCTCCCACTCGGGAGCAAATGCGCCCGAGTGGTGAGACGCCAACGGGCGGACTGGGGTCATCCATCCAACGGTTATCTCCAATCAACTCCGACGGTTACCCTTAATATTGTCGTCTCTAGGCAGTCATTAGCGCCATTTAGAGATAGTTATATTGGTAGTTATGCGGCTGTTTCCGCTGACTATCAATGTCATGATTATTCTTGTAACTCCCCAATCCTTGTCATATAAAATGATTAGGTGAGGCCCTGAGAGGGGATCACATCCTAGTATCCTAACACACACGTACACTCATCCAAAAGAGCGACACCACTAGCTGAGACCGGTAATAAGGGGTTGATCTATACAAATACCCCCATTCATCCATACACACAGGAGTAGGGTTATTATCTTCTGGGAGGTCTAAACCCATCTAAAAACTCCCCTTATTGTCTCGGTCCGCGTACTACCCTATTTGGTTAGGGTAACCATCGAATCCATAGCCGCAACTCCTCCCCTCTACCGATAACAAATCACACTAAGAGTATCTCCTGTAGACTTGTCGTTCCCACGCAACGACATGTTTGTATTAAAGCCATAGGATTTTAACTAGATTATACAAATTTATGTTGTTTTTATGTAGAACGAGGTAACTGAGAAACTAAAAAAACTGCCGACTGATAAATGTCAAACCTATTGTTTTTTACTCTTTTGAAATCTCCAAAATACAATAGACCATAATTTAAAAAACTATCTAGCTACTGGGATTAAAAAACACAGATTATGAAAGTATTAACTGTTTGCGAGCACATACAGATCTGGTGCATGCTGTGACGTAGTTTTCACATGTCCAACTTTGGCGACGACGGTAAACATGCTGCTTAATGCTTCTCTGGCCAATTAACATCGACTATGAACTGTCGAACAAAAAAACAACGAGTCGTTCGGCATGGATGGACGAATGAATTCCTCCAAGTTTAGGAATAATGCAAATCATGTGTGCTGTGTGGCCAGTGGCCATGAGTCCTACCACACCACATGGACTTGAGAGCAATTTTCAGTCATCGCCGGGGATTCGCCGAGATATATAATTTCGGCAGATCTGATCTTGGTCAGACCTTCAGGGGAGCAAATACGACTTCTCGCTTTCTTTTCGTGCAACCGAAAAACCTTCTTACGAAAACACTAAAGAAAACTCCACTCTGATATATCAGTGGGCGAGCTGCTCGGCTCCGAGTCCGAGCCGGATCGGAGGCGGCGTCGGCTGCTGATTTCACCGTTGCTATCCGATCGGGCTGTCCACCACCACTCCCTAGCTAGTCACTCTCACTCCCCGGCTACTCTCGCTTTGCTTTGACCTTAACAGTGCTCTCTTTTTTATATATCACGCTTATTAATTCTATTCCGGTTATCATTTCGATTTGGCTCTTAGAATAAAATATAAAAAATAAATATAAATATGTTTCATATATATATATATTGGTATAATTAAATATGGTATATTTGAATACGTTGATACCGCAGATATAGTTTATAGTTTAATAGGAGTACAATATAATATAAAGTTTAATATAAGTAATATATAACACATATCAAAAAATAAAAATATGATTTAAACTAGAATAGATAGGATCGACCGAAATGTGTAGTATAGATCAATATGGGACCGGTATTAATCGATATTAAAACTAAAACGGTATACAATTTGGTGGTTATCGTTTGAGTACCGAAATGGATGACTAGAATGGAATTGACAACGTTGATGTATATGCACCGGTTTCACTGTTCTACCGCATTTTCACACAAATTCTATCAAAATTTTGTCGAGCTCCGATGGAGCTAGCTCAAAGTTTGTCGAGCTTAACTGGATCTTGACTTCAAATAATGTCAAAAAAAACTATGTCAAATAATGGCATTGTCAATTAAACACTAAATAAAATAAAATAATTTTTAAACTATCTACAACAGAACATCGATCTCTCCGAGTTTTTTTACAACATCATATTTCAATTCATAAGTTTAAACTGTTTTATAAATAAGACAAAACCGTACGAGTCGTTAGCTAATCATAGGAAGTTTTTTAAAAAGTTTTTGATCACAAAATTTTCAAGTTTATCATAGAATTTGAATACCCCTCAATGGTATTATTATACTACTATAGAGGCGAGCCTCGTCTCGAGCTGAATTTTTAAGTGTCGACTATGCCATTTCAGCATCAGTCGGCATTTTAAGTGTCGACTGGTGCTGACGTGGCCGAACCTGAGTGTGCCACGTCAGTACTAGAAGTGCCGACTGGTGCAGATATAGCGTTGTCGGCATCATTTTACTTTTGTATTTTTTAAATTTGGTGTATAGATTTGAATTTTTTAAAAAATATTATTTAAAAAGAAATTCTCTCGAGGTCCGGTTGTTCTACGCGCTTATTGATCACATCATCGGAGAGGCCACACGCAAGCACGCGTGCTGCGTGCACAGTTTTGGCGCCGTAAATCCGTATAGTCGTCGGACTCGTTGGATATAGTTTAGCAACTAACCTCTCATTTTCTTTTGAGCATTTGAGCGATAGTTTAGTTTAGCAATATAATGGCTTGTAACTTTTTCACGAGCATATAATGCAAGTGGTCAACACTATGTTCTCCTCACGTACCTTTCTGTCCAGCTCTTGCTATGCGGTGACGTGGAAGCTAGCGTGTCTCTATTGCATGCGGCTGGAGTGCACGTCTTTTTTATTCTCTCGGAAGATGACACGCGACTGACTTGGCCACTAGGGGGATCTCTACTTGTGTAGTTTCTGATGAGCTCCACAGGTGACGATTTGCCGGTGGTTTTTGATCGATCGATCGATCGCCAACAATGATGAATCGTTGGGGAGTTTGATCAAAAGAACATTATATATATATATATATATATATATATATATATATATATATTTGCATGCACGCACGCGGCGAGAGAGATAGAGTGAGGAAATTGCTGATCTGCTAATTAATCCGCTTGCCACTGCCATGGCGGCTTCTTGCTCGGGTAGTAGTATTTTGACCGGGCCGTTGGATGCCGACGACGACCTCGATCTCATCTCTCTCGATAAAGTATAGGCTCGCGACGTCGTCGTCGTCTCCTGCGCTAGCTATATAATGTGCAGCTCGGCGTGCAGCAGTTCGCCACGAGCGAGCGGGGAGTGGGTGAGCTAAGTGTACTGTACGTGTGCATGCATTGCATGGCGTCGGGCGCGGCTAATTCCACGATGGCCGCGGCGGCAGTGACGCGAAGGACCAACGCTGGACTCCTCCACGTTGAGGGCGCCGCGACGAACGGCGACGGCGGCGGCGAAGGCGGGGAGAGCGGGCGCTGGACGCCCGCGGCCAAGCGGCCGGTCGTCGATGACGGCGGCAAGGGTGACGTTTGGGTGGCCGTCGACGAAGCTGACGTGTCGGGGGGCGCCGCCGCGGCAGGCTGCGAAGACGGCGGGCGGCCGCCGCTGTTCCGGACGTACAAGGTCAAGGGCAGCATCCTGCATCCTTACAGGTTCATCTTGCCGGCCGTGACGTCACTGATAATTACCGCTTCTGAAATTAATCAAACTTGATCGAATTAACAAACTTGTAATCTGTAAACAGGTTCTTGATCCTGGTGCGACTGATCGCCATCGTCGCCTTCTTCGCGTGGCGCATACGGCACAAGAACCGCGACGGCGCGTGGCTGTGGACATTTTCCATGGCCGGCGACGTCTGGTTCGGCTTCTCGTGGGTTCTCAACCAGCTCCCCAAGCTGAATCCCATCAAGCGCGTCCCGGACCTCGCCGCCCTCGCCGACCAGCACGGCTACTCCTCCGGCGAGGACAACAAGCTCCCCGGCATCGACGTCTTCGTCACCACCGTGGACCCCGTCGACGAGCCGATCCTCTACACCGTCAACACCATCCTCTCCATCCTCGCCGCCGACTACCCCGTCGACAAGTACGCCTGCTACCTGTCCGACGACGGCGGCACGCTGGTCCACTACGAGGCCATGGTCGAGGTGGCCAAGTTCGCCGCATTGTGGGTGCCCTTCTGCCGGAAGCACTCCGTCGAGCCGCGAGCGCCGGAGAACTACTTCGCGTTGAAGACGCAAACCTACAAAGGTGGCGCCCCAGGTGAGCTGATGAGAGATCGCCGGCGTGTTCGACGAGAGTACGAGGAGTTCAAGGTCAGAATCGACTCCCTGTCTACCACCATTCGCCAGCGATCCGATGCGTACAACAGCGTGAAAAATGTCAAAGACGCTGACGAAAATGCAACATGGATGGCTGATGGCGCGCATTGGCCCGGCACGTGGTTTGAGCCGGCTGACAACCACAGGAAAGGGCATCACGATGGTATTGTTCAGGTATAAGAATACCTACAATTTTTGCACAACTTTAAGTTCTTAATGTTGATTAATTTAACTACATTTATTACAACTAGTGTCCGCGCATAACCATGATTTCTACTTCATTTAGATGATAAAAAATTATAAGTAGTCGTAACTATTAAGTTGTATGTATCGACCGGTTCAACCGGTAAGAAAAAAAAAAGAAAATTCATTTTATATTAATATAATACTCCCTGCGTTCACTTTTAAATGACACAGTTGACTTTTATCTCAATGTTTGACCACTTATCATATTCAAAAAACTTTTTGAAATATCATTTATTTTGTTATAATTTGTTTATTATCGAAAATACTTCAAGTATAACTTATATTTTTTCATATTTACATAAAATTTTTAAATAAGATGAATGGTCAAACGTTAAGATAAAAATCAACCGTGTTATTTAAAAGTTAACGAGAGGGAGTACTTCACACGCTAGCACGCATGCAAATCTAGATTAAATCTAAAAACAACATAATTTGGTATAAATAGCACCAGTACTATTCAAAACTTAATTTGTTTAGTTTTTTATTTCTTGCAGTAAGAATTGAGTTTGGATTTTTAAAAAAATGTTGGATCGTAAATGATTATTATGTCATGTAGTCAGAATTTTTTATAACTACTACATCCATTTTCACGTTTATTTTTTTCAAAGTCAGACATTTTCAACTTTAATCAAGTTTAAGTAAAAATATATGAACATTATTAAATAAATACAACTACTGAAACATATTAATTATTTATTAAGTAAAACTAATTTAATGTTGTAATTTTAAATATATATTTTTACGAATTTGGTTAAATTGAAGAAGTTTGACTTAAAAAAGTCAAACGTACGACTTACCTCGTGTAATAGTGGAATAGAGTGAGTATCTGATTAGTAAAATGGATGCACACACTCACGGCTTGTAAATGTATCAGCAATAATTTGGGACTTAAAATGAATGCAAATTTTGAATTTTGAATTTTGAATTTTGAATTGTTGACAGGTTCTGCTGAACCATCCGAGCTATGAAGCACGGCTGGGGTCGCCGGCGAGTGTGGATAACCCGTTGGATTTCAGCAGCGTCGACGTGAGGCTCCCAATGCTGGTGTACATCTCGCGGGAGAAGCGGCCGTGGTACAACCACCAGAAGAAGGCCGGCGCCATGAACGTGATGCTGCGCGTGTCCGCGCGGCTGTCGAACGCGCCGTTCGTCATCAACTTCGACTGCGACCACTACATCAACAACTCGCAGGCGTTCCGGGCGCCGATGTGCTTCATGCTCGACGGCCGCGGCGGAGGCGACGGCACGGCGTTCGTCCAGTTCCCGCAGAGGTTCGACGACGTCGACCCGACGGACCGGTACGCCAACCACAACCGCGTCTTCTTCGACGGCACCATGCTGTCGCTCAACGGCGTCCAGGGGCCCTCCTACCTCGGCACCGGTACCATGTTCCGCCGCACCGCGCTCTACGGCGTGGAGCCGCCCCAGTATGGAGCGGCGGCGAGCCAGATCAAGGCCATGGACAAGGCTAACAAGTTTGGTAGCACGACGTCGTCGTTCGTCAGCTCGATGCTAGATAGCGCCAACCAAGAACGGTCTATCACGCCGCTGGGGACGGTCGACGAGTCGGTCGCCGGCGATCTCGCCGCCCTGACGACGTGCGCGTACGAGTACGGGAGCTCGTGGGGCAGGGACGTCGGGTGGGTGTACAACATCGCGACGGAGGACGTGGCCACCGGGTTCCGCATGCACCGGCAAGGGTGGCGCTCCGTGTACTGCTCCATGGAACCCGCAGCGTTCCGCGGCACGGCGCCGATCAACCTCACCGAGCGCCTCTACCAGATCCTCCGCTGGTCGGGTGGCTCCCTCGAGATGTTCTTCTCCCACAGCAACGCCCTCCTCGCCAGCCGCCGTCTCTACCCGCTGCAGCGGCTCGCCTACCTCAACATGTCGATCTACCCGATCGTCACCATCTTCATCCTCGCCTACAACCTCTTCCCGGTGATGTGGCTCATCTCCGAGCAGTACTACATCCAGCAGCCATTCGGCACGTACATCATCTACCTCATCGGCGTCATCGCCATGATCCACGTGATCGGCATGTTCGAGGTGTGGTGGTCGGGCATCACGCTGCTGGACTGGTGCCGCAACGAGCAGTTCTACATGATCGGCGCCACGGGGGTGTACCCGACGGCGGTGCTGTACATGTTGCTCAAGCTCGTCACCGGGAAAGGGATCTACTTCCGCCTCACGTCGAAGCAGACGGCCTCCTCCTCCAGCGACAAGTTCGCCGACCTGTACACCGTGCGGTGGGTGCCTCTGCTGATCCCGACCATCGTTGTCATAGCCGTGAACGTCGGCGCCGTCGGCTTGGCGATGGGAAAGGCGGCGACGGCGACCGGCGGGCTGCTCAGCCAGCAGGCGTGGTTCGCCGTGCTCGGCATGGTGTTCAACGTGTGGATCCTCGTGCTGCTCTACCCGTTCGCGCTCGGGGTCATCGGCCAGTGGGGGAAGAGGCCGACCGTCCTGTTCGTCGCGCTGGCGATGGTCGTCGCCGGCGTGGCGGTCATGTACGTCGCCTTCCTTTCGCCGTACGACCAAGCCGAGTGGTCAGCGGGAGTCGCAGCTGCTCTCGGTCAAGCGGGACCGTTGACCAAACAGCCATCTGGGTCGTAATCCGGGGGTGTTTCAGTTGTTCGTTACGTCACGAGAGAGCCGGTGGTTATGTGCTACTACATAGTCTACTCTACAGAGTGGGACTTGAATCTCTATTTTAATCATTTTATAATTTAATTTATTCGGTGTTATACGTTGACTTTAAACTCAAAGAAGTGCTGTTTTGAAAACTAAGGCCTTGTTTAAATAGCCCTTGGTTCTGGCCCATCCATGTGTATGGGCCATAAAATGAAATCCTGATTTGGGCTATGTTTGATGCTCGTATTTAAATTTGATCTAAACTATGACCAAATCAGCCCGGCAGAATTCTTTAGGAAGGATTCACTTCGTCAATCGATCATGAGAATACCATACAAATACTGTAGAAATCAGCGAAGTCAAAGTTAAAGAATATATATATATATATTCTACACTAGTCCTATAGAATAGCGTTCTACACCGATCAACTCAACCGTGCCCATCTCATCTAACGTGTCCCCACATCCCACCCAATCCTGACCCTCTAATTACACGTCGGTGTAGGATAGCATTTTACACCCATGATATAAAATAGCATTATATATATATGTATGTATGTATATATGCGTGACATGCTCCGTATCATGCATGTGTGTAGATTGTTTTGTCGTGCATAGCCGAGAAGACGAAGACATATATAAATCGATATTTACTTATATACAAGAATCAATAAACTATCTCAAATAATAATTTTGTTGCACCTTATTTAATTTTTTTAAAACAACAAGTTATTTATTTGTAAAAGGCGTATTATTTTACTTGACAGTGGTAAATACGACTGAAAAGATGAATAAATGAATAGAGAGCCCGTTTGTTTCAGTTTCTAGCAACTAGAAATTCTTAGTAGCTAGCTAGTATGAATAGCTGGTGTTTTTCAGTTTCTATATTTTAGTTTATTTTCAAATACTGCAGCTATTGATTCTCGTGATCTGACTCCAAAATCTATACCGAACGGCTTCTTAGCCTATATTGCGAAAGAATTTAGAGCGATAAAACGACCATAGGGAGCAATTAATTAAGTGCAACTTTTGTATAATGCGGCTGCACGATCGAGCCGACGGATCGGAGAGGCCTGCGTTGGATACTGTGATGTGACCAGCGACCTGCCTGCACGAGCACGACGGAGAAAGGGCGAGACGGATTACCATTGGATCGATCCATGGACGGCGATGCGTGCGGCGGAAGCGACGCCGATGCGTGCGGCGGATCTTGCCTGCCATATAGGCTATAGGCTCTAGCTAGCTAGGCTACCTGTCGTCCACGCAACCTGCCAAAGCGCGCTACCCTAACTCATCAGGAACCCACTGCTCCTCCGGTTTCTAAAAATAAATCTTTTGGAAATAATTTCAAGTAATATGTAAGATTTTTAGGGGGTGTTTGGATCATGGGCTAAAATTTTAGTCTCTGTTACATCCGATGTTTAATATACTATTTTGGAGTATTAAATGTAGACTATTTATAAAAATTATTCATAATCGGAGGATTATTCACGAGACGAATCTAATGAGCCTAATTACAACATGATTTGACAATATTATGCTACAGTAAACATTTGCTAATTATGGATTAATTAGGTTTAAACAATTCGTCTCGCGGTTTAGTCTCCGATTCTGCAATTATTTTTAGAATTAGTTCACGTTTAGTCCTTCAAATTAATGTCGAAACATCCGATGTGACACGGGATAAAATTTAGCCTTTGGATTCAAACACCCCCTTAATTAGTGTGTATATTTATCTATTTCTATATTAAACAGGATATATGACAACTAAATTCAATAATCTCTATCCATCCCATTAGATTAGTTCCCAGAAATACTACTCTAAGGATAAAAATGCCTTTTTGGAAACTTTAAAGCATGTTATGGATGGTGTCTACGGTAAAACACCATTCGTATGCTCAATGAATATTTTTTAAAAAAAATATTTTCAAGAATTATTTTCTTGCATTAATCTTTCTATGTTTTTTCTTTTGTTCTTATTAACTTGTTTATCACATTATTTTTTTGTTATATATTTAATGCCATGAACACTACTCGATGCAGTGTATAGTACGTGTGTGTCCCATGGTTGCCCATTGGCTGGATGGCTGGATGGATCTGTGCAGCTTTGTGCAGTGGTGGGACGGAAGCAGCACGTCGAAGCTGCGTCATGCGTATGCGATGTCGGTGCTAAAAAAAGTTTGCATAAAAAACAAACGAAAACTTTAGTAGACCAGCGTATTAAACGTATGATTAAAAACAAGAGGCCGTGCAACTTACGTGTCGACGACCCGTAACGTTAAAAAAACATCTTGCATATATATATACGCATGCATGCAGACCAATTATAACAAAGTGCTCCTGTACTTACAGAAATCCACCGACAGAAACCATGATTTTTTTTTTCATGTCATCGATCGCTAGGATCCAACGAGGCCAGCACGCAGCTGCTCATGCATACGCAATAATACGCAAGGAAGCATTGGACCATCTCCGGTGGAGATTTCAACCGTTGAAATACGCCTGATGCTGTTGCAGTACTATGATTCGGTGCAAAATGTAGAGTCGATTTATGGTAATAAAAAATCACAAGTAAAAAGAGAAAAGCAACGAGTGGGCTACTCAGCTAAGAGATGCTTTTAATTGGAGTTCACCGGCTATTATTACCCGTGCACCGAATCAACCACTAGAGATGCTTTTAATTAGTCTCCGTGAATTTTTCCACGAGTTAAGGGTATGCTTGCTTCAGATTTTTGAACTAGTTTCCTGGCTCGGAAGATGAAATCTGAACCAAACAACTATTTTGGTCACCCAGCTTTTCCAGAATTTGCAGATTCTCGTATTACAAATTTAAAAACTGATATAACCCAGATTTCATAACTTCTCAGTTAACTTTAAATGAATATTACCTACTATGCTATTAAAACATATTAGTTCATGTAAATTTTAAAAAGTGAAATTTTATTAAAATATATCATTTTAGTGTAATTTAAAAATATATAATTTTAATATAAACATTACAAAATTTCATGATTAGAATGATTTACATGTAAAACTACACATTAATAATATAATTAAACATCATGAACCCCTAAAATATAAATCCGCAACTATTCCAATCAAACAACTTGTCCGCTTTTCTACAGCTCACATTCTAATCAAACAATTTCTTCAACTAAAGACACCCTAAACCCAAAGGGTCTCATAATTAATACACGTCAGGGTCACAAGCTAGCGCAGCGATGTGGTTATATATATTAATTGAGGTACATTGGATCATGTGCATGTATGCATGGAGTACGTACGTTAGTCTGTCACGATGCATATTAATCTTGCCCAATCTCGATCAGGAGGAGATCAGATCGACCCCGGGCCGGGCGTTGCCCTATCAGTATCAGCATCATGGCCAAACGAGACACAGATCATAATTAATTTGGATAGATAGATGATTAATATTCCTCCGGCATCTGGATATCTATCTGTCATTTCAGCTGGGAATTCCGGCAGCATTCCGTATTTCAGTTTCGCCGGATATTCGTGCAGTGGATGGCCGTCTGATGGACTGTCCAGAAGGCCAAAAGGTACTCGTTTGTTTGAAGGGTAAAGAGAAATGAGATGAGCATATTAAAAAAATATATATTTGATATGTTGGATAGATAAATTAAAAGTAAATTGGTCAGATAAGGTCAACTAAGTTTGAATGATAGGGAGCAACATTAAAGTTAGAGAAATGTTGGGATGCATCCTAACATTTCATATTCTCCGACGTCTCCATGTAAAATCCGGAGTTCATGATTGAATCCCGTCATTAATTCCAACCCGTGCTGTGTATTTTTGCTCTACCACCATCCGTCGAGCTCTAACCGTGCGCCCTCATCGCCGGTAGCTGTATCCGTCCTCACTGTCGACTCCATCAAGTCTGTCGTCTTCTCTCTGTGTCCGGTCGTCGTTTCGATCGGATCTCCAATCATTGGATCGACATCACCATCTTTATCCTGAACCGTCTTCGTGGCTCCCGCTCACCGCCGGCCACCTCTATTTCATAATTATACTATTTCATAATTATTTTTTGATTTTCAACGTTGCGTAGCACAGGTATGATACTAATATTAGTTAGTAGTAGGAGTTAGTAGTAGGGATGAATAGGGGCGGCAATATACCTGCTAGAATCGGGGACACATCAACATCATATTTAGGTTCGATTTTGAATCCGTGGATCTAATGGATCGAGGCCCGGTATTAAAATAGATTTAGGTTCAAGTTTACAATTTTACCCACAGGTCATCCACATAATCCCGATGTTTGTCTAGTCCCTTTACAAGCCACCAAGAAGTCGCTTCTTCCACCACACCACAACACCTCTTCTCTTCTTCCACCAACGCACCCATGCCACATCTTTCTTCCACGCGCACTATCAAACCGTCTGAGCTTCTAACATCGGTCATCACCGTTAATGGGGGAATTGAGCCGCCTACCCCTGCAGTCCTTGGCAACTTCATCCGCCTAGGCACCTCTAGTCACCGCATCTTGCCGATTCTCGCCACTCCTGAGCTTCTTCGGCCTCCTTTAGCCATCCCACCCCCTCTGCAACCACTGTCAATCGCCTTTTAGCGAATCTTCTTCGTCGCTGCCTTGATCTACTTTGTCGCCGATCTAATCTGCTAAAAAATACCAGCTTTTTCGTATTCTCATCAGCTAGATACTTAAACTAGCTCGCTACGGCGAATCTCTAGCTACCAGAAGCTCCCCCTAAACATGCACTAAATCTAAAACATAGTCAACTAAACGTATTAACGTATCCCTCTAGATTAACCACCAGAAGAATTATATGTTAAAGTGCTCTAAATTTAACATTTCCAAAACCGTCAACTCGAAGTTTTTCCAAATTCAACGTGAGGTCCCACCGTTCCATGGTACTACGTAGGTGGGGAATCCAGTCGCTATGAAAGCCGAGGACACGAAGTGCTCTAGGGGGTTGCCATGTCGACTAGCATCAGCATTACGACGAGGCTCTCATTATATAGTTTTATCCGCACACTTTCTTGGTCAAAAAGATTTTACTTAGCTATTCTTGTTCCCAAACAAAGAAAAAAGTATTTTTTTTAACATTCTTACCTATCATCTTATAATACTATTTTATTACGTGGAAATGATACGAACAATTTAGCATTGGATCCCGAACTTGAAAGCTGGGCGTGCTCCGATGAGATGTGTGACTTTCTAGAAAGTCTTCGTATTATATCTCCGTCACATGGATTTGTCGTAAGATACACTATTCTATTTTACTAACATCATAATAAAATGTGCTATCCGGTATTATATTACTATATAATTATATTATTATGAGACAGAGAGTAGTAATGATAAATCCAAGTAGTAGACGACGGACCGTCACCAAAAAATAGTGGCCATAAGGAAATGTCAGCTGTGAATCCAACTTGCAAACGGTTCGATGTTAAAACCTTGCTAATACATTTACATTTCCAACAAGCAAGGAATGAGCTTTTATCAAGCTAACCTAGGTTAAGTGCTCTCTCCCCCAACGCACCCACCATTTGAAAACTATTGTTCTTAGTGCTTAATGCGTAATGCATAAGTGTCTCAACGTGATGCTTCTTGCATATACACGATTCCCTTATTAGTAAAATGAATTATTTTAATGTATTTCAAAAATATTTAATTTCAGTATAAACACTACAAAAACTCCTGATTACAATGATTCAAGTTTAAAATCACATATTAATAATGTAACCAAATGTAAGAGATTACAAACACACGATTATTTCAACCAAACCACTTCTCAATTTTTTACGGCGCACGTACAAAATCTGTAAACCTAAGGGAACACACAATAGTTTGGTCAATGTATATCTTTGGATGATCTTGAACATATTTTTATAACGAAAATGGTTTACATAATTTACACATCAAGTGATGAGGTGAAGCTGAAGATTCCATCTGTTGGGAGAAAATATTCCATCTTCGGGGTTATTGCTGTAACGGGACAAAGGCAAGTGATTGAATCAAAGGTTTCTAGCATGTAGCTCCAGGAGTACATTGGATCAAGTTCGAAGTATGGCGGCGAACTCTAGTTCGGAGTATATCTTCGAACGAGCACTCTTCATAAAGTCCTTTTGCCAGCTAGGATGGAAGACTTATCTTCTTTCTCATTAGATTAGTCTTTTACCATTTTAGCCCTATTAGGGGTACCGAATAGTTTTCACTATGTCGATTGTAATAGAGGGATAAAAGGGTCTTTTCCTTAATGTTTGAGCCTATAAATACCTCCCGTTTTAACCCTGTAATAAGGACGGGATACAAGTTATTCAATACACATCTTCGAACTGTTTTGAGTTATTATCCACTTGGAGGCTCAAAATAGTTTATTCCACAAACACTTCGTTTGCTGGTTTCTAACTTCTCAAAACCTGTTAGCGTAATCTTTTACGCCAACACCATCAAACTACTAGCTGCTCAAGGTTTTCAACAAAATGAAAAGCTCTAAATGTCAGTGGCATGTGTCTATTTCTCAGTGGAATCAATGATGAACACTCCTCCTCCTGGCTAGATGTCTAAACAAACAACAATTAAATTAGCAGCATGCACTGTTCCCTGAACGCGACGTACGCATGGGAACATTTTTATGCATCATTTGAAAATGCCATAATTTGTTAGCAGCTAACGCCTGCGCGCTCGTGACTCGCCGACAGCCCGGTTTATCGCTAGATTCCTCGTCTATACACTGAATTTTATAATCTAGTAAAGATCTAATCTTAACCATTGAAAAGAGCTAAAAATTCTCGAGGAGTTGATGATACAGCTACTTAAAATCCATCCTAGACAGACCTAATATAATATAAGATTACGTCAACGGTTTTAAATAGTCTCAAAGAATAACTCAGAGACAAGCTAAGTTCACGCTGGTTCATGCCTCCGATACAGATAATAATCTTACGTCTAGTTCGATGTGTATTCTTAGGAGGCTAAGTTTGGGTCGCTATTACAGTAGAAAGGACATATATTTCTATCCTCTAGTTACAACCGTCATTGTGGATCGTATGCAAGTCTTGATAGGAATAGAGTAATAAAACCAATGTGAATATAGCCAAAAAACAAACATCTTGTTATATATTGCGGTGTGACTTCGGTGCGAAGATCTTTCAAAATCTGGAAAGTACTTCGGAGCTCAGAAAGGCTTTGAACTTCTGCTGTCGAGATTGGTGAGACATCCTCCGAAACAGTTCGTTTAATTACGATGTGACGAGATTGTATTCCACCGACAGTATATAAAAAAAACTCATTGTTACCGCTAAATAATCATAAATCACCGTCTTAAACTTGCCACTATAGTCTATATATACGCCGCTGCGTGCGCGCGCACTCACGCACGCTCGTCTCTTCGTTCGATCGTGCACGCGCCAGCAGATCGATCGATCGGTCACCTGCTGCTGGCTAGCCAGCTAGGCAGCTACAGTGCCGCACTGATTAGCTAGCTCGATCTCGTCTCGAATCGAGCTAGCTAAGAGCTAGCTGCAATGGCTGCCACGGTGGCGGCGGCGAATGGCAACGGCGGCGCCGGTGGCCACGGAGGCAGTAACAACGGCCTGACTTACCCGGCGCCGGCCGCGAACGGCGGCGGCGGCAAGGGCGCGAGGGAGAGGGTTAGCCCGATGGACAAGTACTGGGTGCCCGCAGACGAGGGGGATATGGCGGCGGCGGCGGCTGACGGCGGCGAGGATGGCCGGCGGCCGCTGCTGTACCGGACGTTCGGGGTGAAGGGCGTCCTCCTCCACCCCTACAGGTGCGTTTCGATCATCTTCGCCTTCGCGCCGAGAGAATTTCCAAGCGTGAACTTAAGCTGAGTATTCCTGAAATTTCAACGTGTTCATATTATTATGTATACAATTCGTTTGACTTCCGTACTAATAATGCTATTCACGGTGGTGTTTAATAGGAGGTCTCATGATATTAATTATCATGATACATTAGAATTTTTGTTAATATGATATAAAATTAATGAGGGAAGAAATGATCATTTCCATGACATGATGCTAACATATTTCTAAGATGGATAAACGAAATGAAATGTCCACTGTGCTAATATGATATTAATTACTATGATACATCAGATTTTTTGCTAATATGATATTAAATTAATGAGGGAAGAAAATGATCATTTCCATGACATGGTGCTAACCTATTTCTAATATGGATAAACGAAATGAAATGTCTACTGTGAACCAAATCGTTTCATCAGAGAGAGAGGATATTTAATTCAGTTGTAAAATATTTAATTACACTGGTTACGCTAGGAAATAGTGAAATGAAACTCTCCACTGAGTTCATTCAGTTGCAAAGTTGATGTGGCATTCTAGAAAACAGTGTTACGAAACCCACCACGAACAACCTAAGTGTAAACATGACGTTCAATTTTCGTTGTAATGTGATTTTAATTTAGTCGTTATATAAGTTCCAACCAATGTGCAATGAGTTAGATGCTACTCACAATATTTATGGGTGTCATCTAACCATCTGTCATAAAAATATTAATAACTATCTTTTATATTTTTTTCACGAGGAAATTGATTATTTGCCAATATTAAGACATTTGATTTCGCAGCTATTTTCTCCTTTTAACAATTTCTGATAATCTTTTTCTGTTTTGTCGCATTAGAAATGACTCATTTGCCCCTGCCTAAATCGTTAAAAGAGTATTGTACACGCCCGTTCAAGCCAAATATACTGGATGTATGTTGAAAGTGAAAATTTTGTATTTTTTTTAAACCCATTTAAAAGAGTGACAAATAACCAAATTTCACTTTTTTCTTTCAGTCAACTCTGTACCAAACGCAACGAAAAATAACCGTTCAAACCATTCGGTCAAAATAGGAGATTCCTCGTGGCAATATTGGACCAGAGTACTCTCGTGGGCCTACGGCCCATGGGCTGCAAGCCCGTAACCCCATCCCCTGCTCGCGGCTAACGTCCGGTCCCACGGGTCAGTGGCAGAAAGACGCGGCGCCGGACGCCGCCGCCGCCTCCCCCTAGTCCCAACCAGGCCGACGCGCGGCTCGGCGATGGCGGACGCCGCCTGCGCCGGCGCCGGCGACGAGGGGCGAAACCCTGCGCTGGATCCGAGCGCGCCTCCGCTTCGCGCCCCGCATTTTCGCTGCCGGATCCCATCCCTCGCCGCCGTCCAGCCTGGCTGTCCTGCGGGCTCCCTGCACCGTGTAGAAGCCGAATGGGATCCACCAGAGGTCGTCGCTGCCTGCCAGCCCCGTCGTCTTGTCGGCGCATCCGAGCTAGGTTTGACTAGTGGGCTATACTTTTTTTTCCTCAAACATGCAATTCTATGGATTGCGGATTGCGGATTGCGGACTGCGGACTGCGTCTAATAATTGAAATGTTTGCGCCGTTGAAGTTCACAAAATCAAAATAAAATATGCCATGTTTTCAATTACTAAAGTCCAAGTGCATCAGGGATGAATGTCAATGCTAATGTTCCAGATTTTGTAGTATTCTCTTATGCTAAATTACAGCTGCAACTGCAATTGCTGAGTATCTGATATATATTTTTTCATTTCTTTGCACTAGGTTATTGACCTTGGTTAGATTAGTTGCCATCATCCTATTTTTCATATGGCGTGTCAGGCACCCATATGCTGATGGCATGTTTTTTTGGTGGATATCTATGATTGGAGATTTTTGGTTTGGTGTCACTTGGCTGCTAAACCAAGTTGCAAAGCTCAAACCTATTAAGCGTGTTCCCGAACTTGCCGTATTACAACAACAGTTTGATCTCCCTGATGGAAACTCCAATCTCCCTGGACTTGATGTATTCATCAACACCGTCGATCCCATAAATGAGCCTATGATATACACTATGAACTCCATTTTATCCATTCTTGCAGCAGACTACCCAGTTGACAAGCATGCTTGCTACCTCTCAGATGATGGTGGATCATTAATCCATTACGATGGTTTACTTGAGACTGCAAAGTTTGCTGCACTGTGGGTTCCCTTTTGCCGAAAGCATTCCATTGAGCCAAGGGCCCCTGAGAGCTATTTTGCAGTGAAGACACGGCCATACACAGGAAGTGCACCAGAAGACTTTGCCAGTGACCACAGATGCATGAGTAGGGAGTATGACGAGTTCAAGGAACACTTGGACGCACTTTTTACCATCATTCCCAAACGGTCAGATGCATACAACGATGCACATGCCAAGGAAGGTGTGAAGGCAACCTGGATGGCAGATGGGACAGAGTGGCCAGGTACATGGATTGATCCATCTGAGAACCATAAGAAAGGACAACATGCTGGAATTGTTCGGGTATATCCACTCGCTTTCAATATTATGTTTTCCATGACTAGTTTTCAGTAATTCTAGCATGTATTGATTAGTGTAGTATATGAGTAACATAATAAAGTGTACTGATCTATTTGCTACTACCATTGCTGTTTAATAGGTTATGTTGAACCATCCAAGCAATCAACCTCAACTTGGTCTACCAGCAAGCACTGACAACCCTCTGGACTTGAGCAACGTTGATATGCGCCTTCCAATGCTTGTGTACATAGCCCGTGAGAAGTGCCCAAGCTATGATCACCAAAAGAAGGCAGGTGCCATGAATGTGCAGTTGCGCGTATCTGCTCTCCTGACCAATGCGCCCTTCATCATTAACTTTGATGGTGACCACTATGTCAATAACTCAAAGGCCTTCCGTGCTGGCATATGCTTCATGCTTGATCGACGTGATGGTGACAACACCGCCTTTGTCCAGTTCCCCCAACGTTTTGATGATGTTGACCCGACTGATAGGTACTGCAATCACAACCGTGTCTTCTTTGATGCTACCTTGCTTGGCCTCAATGGTATCCAGGGGCCCTCTTATGTTGGCACAGGTTGCATGTTCCGCCGAGTCGCACTCTATGGTGTTGACCCACCTCGTTGGAGACCTGATGATGGCAATATTGCTGATAGCTCCCACAAGTTTGGCAACTCAGAATCCTTTGTCAACTCTATACCTTCAGCAGCAAACCAAGAACGCTCAATCATGTCACCACCTGCACTTGAAGATTCTGTCATGGTGGAATTGACTGATGTCATGGCATCTGCATATGAGGATGGGACTAATTGGGGCAAGGAAGTTGGTTGGGTTTACAATATTGCAACTGAGGATGTGGTGACTGGCTTCCGATTGCACCGGACAGGGTGGCGCTCGATGTACTGCCGCATGGAACCAGATGCATTCCGTGGCACCGCACCAATCAACCTCACTGAGCGCCTCTACCAGATTTTGCGCTGGTCAGGGGGTCCCTTGAGATGTTCTTCTCACACAACTGTCCACTCCTTGCTGGCCGCCGGCTCTGCCCTATGCAACGAATTGCTTACACTAACATGACAGGCTACCCAATCTCGTCAGTCTTCCTTGTGTTCTATCTCCTCTTCCCAGTCATATGGATCTTCCGTGGTATATTCTATATACAAAAGCCATTCCCTACATATGTAATGTACCTTGTGATCATCATAGTTATGTCGGAAATGATTGGTATGGTCGAGATCAAGTGGGCAGGCTTAACATTGCTGGACTGGATCCGCAATGAGCAGTTCTACATTATTGGAGCAACAGCTGTCTATCCGACAGCAGTGCTGCACATAGTGCTGAAATTTGTTGGTCTGAAGGGTGTCTCATTCAAGCTGACGGCAAAACAAGTAGCAAGCAGCGCCAGTGAGAAGTTTGCAGAACTGTATGCCGTTGAGTGGGCACCACTGCTGTTCCCAACAATAGTGGTGATAGCAGTGAATGTCTGTGCAATTGGTGCGGCAATAGGCAAGGCTGTCTTTGGAGGATGGTCAATGATGCAGATGGCAGACGCATCGCTCGGACTTGTGTTCAACGCATGGATCCTTGTTCTCATCTACCCATTTGCACTTGGGATCATGGGACGATGGAGCAAGAGACCCTATTACCTATTCATTCTGCTAGTGATTGCGTTTATTGTAATCGCATTAGTGGATATTGCCATTCAGGCCATGCGTTCTGGATCTGTTCATTTCCACTTTAGACGGTCGGGTGGAGCCAATTTCCCTACAAGCTGGGGGTTTTAGGATTTATTTGTTTCTCCATTGCTGGGTAATTCTTGTTTCCCCCCTGAGTTTTTTCTGCATTCTTGGGTTGTACATGCTCTGAATAATACACTCCACGTACAGATTTATGCAAATGAATGAAGCAGCAGCTGTAGTAAAGTACTACTTGTACCATTTCAAATTTTCAAGTGTTCTGTAGCATGTGACTATGTGAGTACAATGCATAAGATGTTGCAAAAATGCATACAGTTAACCTTTTGTCATTTACTAACTAGGTTGAAAATTTCTTAGTATATCTGCTGACTGCACTGTTGGCCAATTTGAGTACGACCGCCATAGTCAGTCCGGGGAGGAAAACTCAGGTTTCTTTTCCGTTTCCATTTGCATTCTGAATTCCACTTTACTAAGAACTTATTACTTATGACCTTTACACATCCATTGTTTTTCTTGTCTCTGTTCTGTCATTTGTTCACTGAATCATTTCAAGCATAGCTTAGATTTTTTTTTATATCACAAGCTTACCAACAGACTAGAATCAATAATTGTGTTACAAATTGACACTAGCTGACTACTGGAATTAATCTTAGTCACAACTCAAATCATCTGGAATCTGCACCAAAATACTATGCAAGCTAGATGTAGGCTGGAACTGATGCTCGCCGGGTCACTGGCCTTTGCCCTACTGTTGACTTCTCAAGATTAATTAGTGAGAGACAGAGAGGAAGATGAACTCTCTGAACCCTCACAAAAAAAAACATGAAGTCTCTGAAGTGGTGGTGGTCCTGCAGCTCATACTAGTTGAACCTTATCTTAACAACCTTATTGCAAGTTGCAAGTGATCATGTGGATAGAGTAGAAAAACTACGAGCTACAGCAATATAAGCTAATATATATACATCTTTTGTTGGTTGAGACATGGAACTGGACCGTCAATCAAATTCAGAAATCAGAAGTACCATCACAAAGTTTCAGACAAAGCACACAACGTATTTTCCTGGAGGTTGGCCTCAATTTTCAGGAAAAAAACAAAGCAACGGGTTCATATTAACAAATTTTGAACGCCTTCTCAGTTTCTGCAACAATTAAGCTAAAATCTAGCTAAACCACAGGAAATCTAGCTAAAATCTGGTCGGGAGCTGGTGCTCAAACAGTAGCAGTGTGCAGCGAATGCTAGGGTTTATAAAAACGGAATACGGCGGCGGAGGTTGGATCCAAACCAAGCCGTTCTTATCTTCCAAGTGTCGCCGACGCGCTGGCGTGGTTATCCCCTTCGCTTCCTTGGACAGTTCGACTCCCACTTGACGCCTTCCGAATCTTCCATTTCTTCCAGTATCTTCTTCCTCCCCCGCCGCGCTAGAGTTCTAGACCGAAGCAACCGAAGCGAAGCGAGCTCGCCTAGACTGGCCAGCGATGCAAACTCCGGGTAGCCCCTCCGTTGACCTGCCGCTGGTGGCGCCGCTGCCGCCGGTGAAGGCGCCGACCCCGCGGCCCCCTACGCCGGCCTCGCTGCAGCCCGAGTCTCCGGGGTTCTTCTTCACCGCCGCGGCGGCGGCTGCCCCGCTCGGCTCCTCCCACCGCCGCATCGCCATAGCTGTTGACCTCTCCGACGAGTCTGCGTACGCAGTCCGCTGGGCCGTCGCCAACTACCTCCGCCCTGGGGATGCCGTGATACTGCTCCACGTCCGCCCCACCTCCGTCCTCTACGGCGCTGACTGGGGTTCCGTCGCCAACACTAACCCTAGCGAGCCCCCGTCGGCCGAGGACGACGCCGAGGCTGCCGCGCGCAAGATGGAGGACGACTTTGATGCATTCACCGCGTCCAAGGCCGACGACCTGGCGAAACCTCTAAAGGACGCCGGGATCCCTTACAAGATCCACATCGTGAAGGATCACGACATGAAAGAGAGGCTCTGCCTCGAGGTGGAGAGGCTTGGGCTCAGCGCAGTGATCATGGGGAGCAAGGGGTTTGGTGCCGCGCGACGGACCAGCAAGGGGAGGCTCGGGAGCGTGAGTGATTACTGCGTGCACCACTGTGTGTGCCCGGTGGTGGTGGTGCGTTTCCCTGACGATGGTGTAGCAGGGGGTGACTCGTCAGAGTTTGCGGTAGATGAGGAAGTGCTGCACCCTGTGCCAGAGGAGGACGCCGAATACCATGACGCCACTGAGGAGCACAAGGGTAACTGATTTTCTGTGTTTTGTTGCCTCTAAATGTGTTGGTTCCTGCTTTGATTTGCTATAAAAGTGATTCAACTAAACAAATGAGATGATGTGGATCACAAACAATCAATTGCACTTGCAAACTATAGGTAGTTTTACAACAAAGCAGCAACATTGACCCTTCCTATGTTTTGTTTTAATGCTTTTCGGATGCACATTCTACAATTTTCCCTCCAATTCACTAATTATTATCTTCTCTGAATCCCTGACATTGAGGGCTTGCTTTGTGTAGTCACAAGGTATTATGTGTAATAATATGCCTTGATGTGGGCATGTGGCAGTAAAGTATAAGATATATGTTTTAAGTTGTACTATTTCAGATTTTCTTTCTATTCCCTCATATTATGTAACCCTTCTTGCTCACAACGTCTTTACGTGTGAAATCAAGTTAATTATGAAAGTTTGATCTCATTCTCAGCATCAAAGAAAATTGTAGCACTTACACATAATAGTTCTACCATTCCATAAAATTTTAAATCTCAAGTCATCATCCATTTCAAGAAACAGAACAGACAAGATTTGCCTTTTTTGTTTCTCTATTTAGAATGGGTTTAGAATTGAAATTCCATGCCCATTGGCACCATGTTTCAAAGAGTAATAGAGTATGCACTGTAACATAGGATGCTGGATGCACATGATATTTCCCCAACTATATCTATACTGTATGATGCCATTTAAACTCGTTCTTTACCTTATTATACATTTGATAGGATGCATTTAGCTTGGATACACTTTTCAAAAAACTATTTAGTGTCTTCATTTGGAAAAAATATGTTTTAGTTAGCTTTAGTTGTAGATGAGCCTGTTTGTACAAACTTGGGCTTATGATATTGATATTAGCAATCTTGTTGTCTTAAATAAATCCAAAGTGCTGTTTGGTGAGAACTCTTGTTACCTTAGTGCTTATCCCTTCTCCATATCCATGGTCACAATGGTATGGACATGTAGTTGCATGTATTGAACCTCTCATAGTTCAGAGAATTTCCCATGTTTTCCATTAAACAGATTTATCTATAGATCGGATGTTCAAACATGAAACCTTTAACCTGATCATTTTCTTATAGCAATTGCATATCCCATTAAGGCAGTGCTAATAACATCTTGGAACCGTTCCATCTCTAGTCTCCTACTTAGCAATGTGCCAAGTTATGTTGCTCTCTCCTAGACTATTGGGCTTGTCAGAAGGAAATTGGGTTTGTGCCTTGTGGTGGTCAGTCATATCTTCTTTGGTTTCCTGTATTGACATGACTATTGGTGTCACACTGCCAGCCTAGTGATTCGCTTCCACATGTCCATGTATGCCTGCAATGCATACCAGCATTCTATTGGTTGAACTATGGAGATGGAGCTTATTAGATCCCATAGCTCCCAACCACAAACAGCATAGTTGGTTTGGCTTTTGTGATGAGTCGATTATTGAACTGATGCCTTGAATCTTGATTAGATAAACTCATCCACCTTATCAGTAGCAAATTTCACACTGCAACCTGCAACATCTTAAGCTGCCTGAACTCAGCTGTGGCTTTTGGGCTGCAGTTTATTGCGTCATTTGGCCCCTCCTATTTTGCATTGGCTTCAGCTGAGATGTTAGTAAGATGCAGCTGCAGCTTGCTTGCTTTTATGATAAGTGAACCACATGGATCATTATTCTATTAAGTCCATTGTTTACTTTCATGAGGATGGTAGGGGATGACAATATGGACATGCTATGCACTTAATTAATAGGTCACTATACAGTAAGGTTTGTTAATTCACATTGTGCTACATAAACATAAGCAAGAGAACTTCAAAATTCAAAGTTCAAAATGCTTTAAAAATTATGCTTTATAATAAAGGTAGACAGACTTGATAAACCTAACTAATCAATGATGCCATCTACACCTAGGAAATGTGCACTTTAAAGTAAACAAGATATATTTGGCTGTCTGACCCCAATGTCATGTTAGTGTTATATGGGTATGTTTCTACTTGTTTCTTTTTCTTGTGTGGCTTAGCCTTCAGGCAACGACGGTGTCATGCAATTTAGTATCTGTGGCCAATTAGTTACCATTCAAACAGCAATGTTCTTACTAAGGACTAGCATGCCACATACAAGAAAACATGTGACCCATCTGTTAGTCTGTTAGGTTAATCACTACAAGGTGAGTGACCACATGAATACCCTACCACGTTTTGGATGATGATTCAATTAGTTACTGCTTATTTGTTGTTTCTTCAGTGCAAAGTATATTTTTACATCATGTACATTGTACATATGTAACATGTTTGCTATTATAAATTGTTAACATTATTGCGTGTATCAGACTATCAATACATGTTCCTTGTTCCTTGATAGCTTTTGGCAATAATTGAACATGTGTAGAGATTTTCATTGCGGTTCAAATTGAGGAATTGATGCATTTTAACTATATGGATTGGCATAGGGAATAACTACATTTTTATGTTCTTTTGGATGTTTTATTATATATGTGCTTTTAAGTCAATAACGACCTATGTTTTAATGTTAGGTATTGATTTGCTTATGAGTTCCGTACGGAACTGAAATTACTTTGAATTAACTTGAACTTGCTTTCTTGCTTTGTGGTGAATTGAATGGTCACATCATTTGTGTGTATCATGAATTCATGCCAAAGTTACTAATCATGCTAATGTCTTAAGTTTGTTCTGTTTCTTCAGATGCTTAATCACTTTACTGTATGGAGATGTCGTCTTGGATCCAGGTGAATATAGTTAAATACTAATCTCTACAAAGTTTGTATGGTCACTGTCTGATGGTCTTAACTGTGAACGTTTTTTTGGAGTAATCTGTATATCCATAGTACCTAAACTTTCATATATATTTTTTGATGTCCATTGCTGTGTATTTGTAGTACATATTAACCTGTTAAGACTACCCACCTTAAATGTGCCAAAAACTGTGATATCTCTTTAGTTTAATTTGATTAGATTATATACCAAATTCAGTTTAAATGAACTATTCAGAATTTCAGATCAATATCTGAACTCTTAAGTTTCCTTGTGCCCAGTAACCACGATGACTAAGGTTGTGGCTTTGGGCCACGTGATTATTTCATTCTCCAGGGTTACATTGGGAGAAACCCAGATGAACCTGAAACCCTAAACACTGTTATGTTGTAAGAATGTAAGGTTTGATTTGTTATTGAAGAGGCTGGTAGTTCTAGCCTTTATAGTGCTGATATACATTGATTTCATTTGATTTGATAGTTTTCCTCCCGCCAAACTATCACTCCAGTATGACTCGTCTAAAGAATTCATACAACATTCACCGCGCTATTATTTGTTCCATAGATGGTAAATTAGAACATTTGAGAACCCCAATGTTGAAGAAGGATTTTACAATGCCCAAGCACTGTTTGAGTATTTTACAACCATCAAATGATCTTTGCTTGCCATACACCTCTTGAATTAATTGCCTCCTGTTTTTTTAGTACCTAATTTCTTCCTTTTATTTCTGCAGCATGTAAAGGTTCTAGCAGTCTACTGTTTGCTGGGTGTTAGCTGGGGTTTCGTCTGATGTCATTTACTGTCCGTTGACTCTGTCGACTTTCACTGCTTATGTTTATTTGTGCTTTCACTTTGTTGTTGTCTTGTTTCACATAGTTTATCTGACTGTTGTACTGCTTGCACGGTGATTATTTGTGATTTATGCTTAGTCATTATCACAACATCTGTTTCTGATGAAAGTTACAATTTGACTAATAGTGACCCAAGAAGCCATCTCCCTGATTTTTTCTCATTCGCTGTACTTCCCATTAAAGTAAGATTGTGTTAGATTACTGAATCTTTATATGTACTCAGTGGCAATATCCTGTCCAAGGTAACTTTTTTTAATGTGATTTAGAGTGTGGTTAGTTGTATTGTGCTCTCTAGTCCCAGTCTTGTTTTGTTTGTTCTGCTGTTAGAATCATAGTTAACTCAGAATTGGGACTTGGCAGCTGCCCTGGAATCTTATTTTGTTCAGATTATCTTTTTGGCACACGGAAACTATTATAGCCAGTGCTCGTCTAATGTGGTTTGCTTTCACATTAGTCTGTTTTCAAGAATGATAACATGCCCGGTTTGGAATTTTCTTTCTGGTCCGCAAGCAGTGATGCCAACTGTTACAAGTTCCCAGAGTTTTAAAAGAAAAGAATTCTTAGATATTCCAATATGGAGCGGTCAATGTTTTGGTTTTGGGGTTCCTCCATTCCTGTAAAATGGACTTCTTGGGTACACTTTAAAATAGCTAGTAACGTCATGACTCATGAGACCTGAAGGTCAGGTACAATTCAAAGTGATCCAGATGTCAACAGATTATAATCTGTAAGGGTTAGTTTACATAACACAAGAAAAAAGTAAAGAAGAGTAGCGATGAAAGTTGTCTATGTCCAGCTAGCGTCTTACTATTTGTAGCTGTGATGAAAGAATCTGACTGGTTTTCTTACCCTATTGTAGTGTGTGTATTATTTGTTGGTCTGTACTCAATCTAATTCTTACCACTCAAGGAGCTATGACAACATTGAATAATATTGTTGTAAATCTTTGTATAATAATATTGTTGAGCTGCTCATATTCCAGCTCAACGTTGCACTTTTTGTGAACCAATTCATCTCTCACCGCCTAGTCGCCACCCCTTTTTAGTGGCAATGTTTTCCCACGCCTTTCTTGCATTGACTATCATTAGCCACACATGCTATCAGCATGGGTCCTTTTCATTTTTTTTTATTCGCGAATGTAGCTTATTAATCGGCTATCTGAGACGTATCTTGTTCTTCACTCCGTGTAACTTTCCAACGTTGCGTCTGCGCGACGAATTTTGCTTGCCATTGAAATGTGTTGTCGTCGTTGTCGTTGTCGTCGCTTTCAACTTATTGGACCAAATGAGGACCCTCCGGAGGTTGCTTCTTTTTCGGTGGGGCTTTCTCTTCCGTCGAACCATCCGTTGTCTTTTATCCTGGACCAAGCCAAGCTGTAGCAGCAGCTATTTCCCTCTTCTCTCCAGTTCGTTTAGACATGAGCACCTTGTTTCTGAATTCTCAAGACATCTCTAGAGTACGCCCGCGTTTCGCATGTTGCTGTTGTTTTTTTTTTGGTCGACGACGAAAGTCTTCGCGTCGTGTGTAATCGACACCTGAACCTCACGATGGAACTCCTGGAGACTGTACGCGGACAGGCGAACGGATGCTTTGACGTACATGAGATGAGTAGCAGTTTGGACTTTGAAGCTTGAACTGCGTACGGGTCTTGTACACTGGCGTCGTCTTGCATTTGGTTTTCTAGGGGTCACTTTACATCACAAGTTGTGTTGGTGTGTTTGTCTTCTCGTCGTCCGTTTCAAAGCAGCGAAAAGATGGACGGCACAGCCTGATCGCGTCTGATCCTAGGAAAATTAGCACTTGAACCGTGCTAATCTGCTGCCCTGCTCACCATCAGAGCAAGAAGATTCCCTTCTGCCCAACCAAATCACTCGAGACATTTCACGACGAGAAACTAATATACGACTGTGCTGGAGTCCACCGTTGATTAATCAAAGTCCCACACCAAATCACACTATTATTTTCCCAATAATTATGCCTTAATTAAATCCTTGTACGTACCTTTTTAGGTAGTGTAATCTAAACCCCCTGTGTCATGCATGTCTATAAGTTGTGTCTCGGATAAAAGAAAGAATAAGATATTATCCATATATTTGTACATTTATAGATACCATATTTCTGATAGATAGTTTTTTTAAAAAATATTTTCATCCAATTATTTATCTTCTCTATCGTTTTCCTTCCATTTCTTTTCTTGTTTCTCTTGGTTCCGGCAAAGAACTGATTTCTTATATAAGACTCGATTTTTATAATTTTTCTTTTCATTAACTTGTTTACTATATCAGCTTTTGTTATATGTCTATTTAATATTATGTACATACACTAGCTAACACGGTGACATTTGACGATTGGAAATATCATAAGGCTATTCACAATAGGGGTTTCATGAAGTGTTTTATGGTATTAATTACCATGCCACATCAGATTTTTTGCTGACATGACATTCAATTAACGAGGAAAAAGAAAGAAGTAGTGTCATCACCATGACATTGTGCTAACATATTTCTAAGATGGATGGAACGGAACGAAACACCCATTGAGAGCCAAATCGTTTCATCAGAGAGAGGGTATTTCATCAGAGCTAGTTGCATTTAATTACACTAGTTAGCCTAAGAAATAGTGAAATGAAACTCTCCACTGAGAGAGAAGGTATTTCATTGAGTTGTAAAGTTAACGTGATATTCTAAGAAAAAATGCTATGAAACCCACCTCAAAGTTTCCTCGTCTCCATCAGCGATAAATTCTACCATTAACGCTCACGTACACCCTCTATGATATGAGAGGCCCTCCTGATCTCCCATTCTTCCGTTGGAAATATGTACGTGTTAAATTGTTTTTTTTCGCGATGTGACTGAGCTTTTAAGAAACAGCCCGTTTAAAAAAAACACTGCTTAGAAGAAGTTAAGAAAGAGTAATGCATTAAGGACTTGTTTGTTTCAGCTTCTAATATCTACAACAACTTCTAAAATCTGATGCGGAAACAAACGGTCTAGATTCTAAATTTAGATTGTGAAAATCAGTAGCTACGGAATCTGTAAATGAACTAGAATCTAAAAATTAAAAAACACGAAATGAATATATATAAGCATGTAGGGCTTAATAAGACTCATGTTGATGAAGTTGACACCAAGGATTTTTTACCTTGTTTATAACAAAGTAAGGCTCAAAATAATCCGCCGCATCTAATAATTTCTTTAGTTCTAAGTTAGATAAGAAGTAAGAACTTTGTTTGTGATGCTCTTTTCTCTTCCATTCGGTCCTTCGTTATTACACCATCTCATCATCTCCCTCATTCGATGGCTCTAGTAGAGTTTAGGTTAATTGGCTTTGACAATAAGAATGAAGATATATTTATCGATAATTTCTATCATAACTCAAAGTCTTAACTATATTGCCACGATATTTTAACACCTAACTAACTCTTTCATAATATAACAATAGTATATTTCATAGTATAATGAATCTAAACAGTATCACCGTAAAATATCTTATCCAATCTTAAATTGCTATATTATATGATGGTAGAGTAATATATTTGCAAAAAAATGTCGATTGAAATTAAATAGGAAATGTGTTGAGTCATTCGATCTCTACACTCTATCCACTTCGCGTTCATGGTCAGTTCGACTTGCCGGCGGCCGGTGGTCACCGTGGCGCGCGAACCACTAATAATCTGACTGGCCTACCAGGCTGTCCACTTGTGTGAGGGAAATTTAATTATTTGTTATTTTTTTTGTTGTCACATCGTCGAATGTCACTCTTTTCATTGCAATTAATTATTTGTCACTCTCTTCGTGACGGCAGTCTATTTTTTGCTACTTTGCGCCCAACAGAACCACATCACCTGCCATGTTGTTTTTTTGTCATGTCACCATCTTCTTCTTCCTCCTTTCTCTCCCCAACTCTCTGGCCAGCAACCGCCGCTGGGTACACTGCTGCTCACCGGTGGCCCCACAGCCCCCTGCCACCCGTCCCTACCCTAAAGCCCCAAGCTAGCGGCCCCCAAGCCCCAAAAGCCCTAAACCCTCATCCACGCCGCCGCTTGCACGGGGGCTTCTGGGTCTGGCACGAGGGGCTTTGGTACGGGGACAGGGCCGATAGGGGTGGTGGCGGCGAGCGGCGACGACACCAATCGACCGGAGGAGTTGGGGAGAGAATGAGGAAAAAGATGATGACATGTTAAAAAAATGACGTGACATGTGATGTGATGCTAAATAAGTATAGAGTAGCAAAAAATAGACTATCTATAAAAAGAGTACCAAACAATTAATTGTAATGAAAAAAATAACATTTGAAAATGTGACAACAAAAAAATGACAAATAGTTATATCTACACTAACTCGAAAAAGCAAAGCCACGTTTAACACCACACTAATAACTGCTCGCTTTTGCTACTATATTCATTTCCCACCTGCGCTTTCAGCGACACTATTACCCTCCGCCCGCCATAAACCTCCGTGAGGGGTAGTTGGCGGGTGGTGGAAGTGGAGGGTGCTGCTGTGCTGGTTCCATGGCGGCTTCTCCTCCTCTGCTGCCGCTGCTGCTCGCCTGCGTTTGCGGCGTGGTGGCGGCGGCGGCGGCGGCGACGACGGACACGCTGCAGCAGGGGGAGTCGCTGACTGGGGCGGCGACGCTGGTGTCGTCGCCTTCGGGGGTGTTCGAGGTGGGGTTCTTCGCGCCGGACCCCAAGCTGCCGTCCCGCCTGTACCTAGGCATCTGGTACCGCGGCATCTCGCCGAGGACCGTCGTTTGGGTGGCCAACCGCGCGGCGCCGGCCACCGCGGCGTCGCCGTCGCTCACGCTCGCCGACAACGGGGAGCTCCGCGTCCTCGATGGCTCCGCGAAGGACGCGCCCCTGCTGTGGACGTCGAACACGTCCACGCAGACCGCGCCCCGCTCCGGGTACAAGGCCGTCATCCAGGACTCCGGCAGCCTCGAGGTGCGCAGCGACGACGGGACGCTGTGGGACAGCTTCTGGCACCCGTCGGACACCATGCTGTCCGGGATGCGCATCACCGTGCGGGCGCCGGGGAAGGGCCCCTCCGAGATGATGCGCTTCACGTCGTGGACCAGCGAGACGGACCCCTCGCCGGGGCGGTACGCGCTCGGCCTCGACCCGGCCAACTCCGGACAGGCCTTCATCTGGAGAGACGGCAACGTCCCCATTTGGAGGTCAATTTCTCGATCCGCCCCTTAAAATGCTGCCTTTTGTTTCTAGTATCATTTCATTTGGATTTGCTTGATCATATCTTAAGACTCCTGTGCCTAGAATAATAACTAGTTCAATTCTGAGCCTTAATTATGGTTGAAATAAATTTGGGGTTATTTTTTGAATGAAATCAGTAGGAGAGGCTCCTACTAAGATTTGTATAAATTTGGGGTTATTTTTTGAATGTACTATACCTAGTTAGCTGTTGGTGATTCTGTTCTTTCACCATCTGACCTGGGAATTTCTTAAGTCCAAGTACACATGCAGACAAATCTAAGCATCGTCCTTGTGGTTCATGGGGCAATCCAAGACCTGTATTTGTTCTTGGAACATATTGGTCGAGTTCAATTAATTTTGCTCGCTAGGTAGTCCAGTTTTGTTTGGCTTTGGCAGCTCACCTTGGGCTAGTTGCTCTAGTCAGAAGCAAAGCATCTTAAGCTTCGGTTACTTTGAAGTTTGGTTTACACATTTCGAGCATCACCTCTTCATGGGTGATATAAACATCGTTTTCATTTTGATATAGGACGGTTGGAGAAGGGTCATAGAAAATATTAACTTCATCATTAGGAAAGTAGCCATGTGATGCAACGTTACCTCCTTGTAGTCCATCAGTAGTCACTAGTTCATTAGGGAGAAGGCAGATGAAACGGGATGTGGACAGCGTGGATTGGTATTTGGTAGCATAAACGGCAGCAATACTAATGGGATGTCTCAATGTGAGATATACAATAACTTTAATTGACTCTTTACAGGTCAGGACAATGGACTGGGCAGGGTTTTGTGGGCATTCCTTGGAGACCACTCTACTTGTATGGGTTCAAGCCAGCAAATGATCCAAGCTTAGGTGCATACTACACTTACACCGCATCAAACACATCTCTGCAAAGGTTTGTTGTTATGCCAAATGGCACAGACACATGCTACATGGTCAAGAAGCAAGCACAAGACTGGGAGACTGTCTGGATGCAACCGTCAAATGAGTGTGAGTACTATGCTACATGTGGCGCAAATGCTAAATGCACCATCGTGGAAGACAGCAAGGCAAAATGTACCTGCCTGAAAGGTTTGTTTTCGACCAAAATTTCAAGATGTGAATTCCTTTTGTACTGTGCAAAAAGTGTAACTCACATCAAATTAGGTTTATATTTGGAACTGATGATCATAAAGATTAAGGCCCTACTTTGAGCCCAGGGATCCGTAGTAATCTTGTGGAAATTCCAATGGTTACTTCACTATTCCTTCATTCAAAATATTATTCTTTATGCACATTTATCTGAAAGGTTCTTATATAACTTCCATAGTCCCACTTGCTATAGTTGCATGGTTCTTCGAACCATGTTGGCTGATATCAAATGGAAAAAAAAACTCAGCTTCAGTGATTTTATGCAAGTTTTTGAAAATGTTAAAGTTGAGTATTTGTTTTAGGAGGGTTTTGTGAACCACTGAACCCAGTCAAAATAAAATTTATTTGCTTGTTGTTTTTCTTAACTGAATGGATGTTCTTCCTTTTCTGTTCACTAACAGTACATGACAAACAACAGTAAAATACATTAGCACCCTAAAATACAAATGTGCGGTGTGTTATCTCTGGTTTATTTTATACCCTAACTATCTTTCTTACATGCTTACAAAACAAATATTGGCTGGAATGGTGGGTTTAATATTTTTTTAGCTGACTTCTATAGGTTTTCAGCCGAAGTTGCTTGATCAGTGGAATGCAGGAAATTGGAGTCAAGGTTGTGTCAGGAGCCCACCTTTGGGTTGTCAGGTGAACCAATCTGGGGATGGATTTCTTTCTATCGAAAACATCAAGTGGCCGGATTTCTCATACTGGCCATCTACAGAGGGAGATGAAAATGGTTGTATGAATGCTTGCCTGAACAACTGCTCATGTGGTGCCTATGTCTATCTGAGTACAGTTGGATGTCTAATTTGGGGTAGCGAACTGATCGACATCTACCAGTTTCAGAGTGGGGGATATACCCTAAACCTCAAACTTCCTGCTTCTGAGTTACGTAAGTGATTATGATTGTCTAATACAACAGGGTAAATATACACCTTCCATATTTTCTCACATGAAAAATATGTTCATGATGATTTCTGTTTCACTCTATGAGCAGGTTCACATCATGCAGTTTGGAAAATAGCAACAATAGTGTCTGCCATGGTTCTGTGTGTTCTGCTAATTTTCCTCTTTTTGTGGCGGAATCGTGGGAGAAATATCAAAGGTAAGGTTCTGCTGCATATACCCATATGTTTCATGTTTAGTTACCTATGCAGCCACTTGCTACTGTTTTCACCTACTGATACTTTTTAAAATTAAGCTGAGCATAGGATGCTAGTAGTACTGTAATTAAAGATGCCACTATGCTCAGGAATGTTTCTATCCTGATTTTGCCAACAAATCTTTAAAAAAGGATTTCACCAGCAGAACTAGAGGATTCAATGACTGCTTAAAGAAGGTAGTGGGTAGAGCTACCTTGTTCAAGGTGTAACTAATCATGCAAAAACCATAGATTTGTGTAATATGATTCTGGGAAAACATTGCCAATGTCAGTATTTCAAGGTATTTTCATGTCAACGCCATGTAGATGATGCATTTTTACTCTGTAGGGAATGTAAATTTGATACATTGATTGAAACGTACAGTAAAAGTCTACTCCTGTTAGTTTCCATCCAAAATTTTCTTGGTATGGAGACAACTTCTTTTTTGAAGTGGTGGTTATTAGTTGGTACTTGGTATTATGGTCAAGTATCCCAGTTAGATCAATGATTTGGTCATGTCTCACAGATATTTGCACAGACCATTAAATTTTCCACTACACTGTTGTGATTTGTGAACTCTTTGCTAACAAGATTTAGCTGTGAATTTCAGCCAAATAATGATTAATGATATTTCAATATGAATTCATGGATGCCTGCATGATGTTCACTAATAACTACCATTCTGGAGCAGATGCGGTTCACAGAAGTTGGAGGTCAATACATACGTCTACACGATCTCAGCAGAATAGTGGTATGCTGGATATCTCACAGTCGATTCCCTTCGAAGATGAAACAGAGGATGGAAAAAATCATGAACTAAAAGTATACTCCCTAGACCGGATAAAAGCAGCCACATGTAATTTCAGTGACTCCAACAAGCTTGGAGCTGGAGGATTTGGTCCTGTATATCTGGTATGCTTTTTATCATAGATGACAAGACTAATTCTTTGTATAATACTTAGATCAGGTTACTATGTCATAAATGACTGCAGGGAAAATTACCTGAGGGAGAAGTAGCTGTTAAGAGGCTCTGTAGGAAGTCAGGTCAAGGTCATGAGGAGTTCAAGAATGAGGTCATACTTATTGCAAAACTGCAGCATCGCAATCTTGTCAGACTATTAGGATGCTGCATGCAGGGAGAAGAGAAGATCTTGGTGTACGAGTACATGCCTAACAAAAGTCTAGATGTATTCCTCTTTAGTAAGTACCTTTCTGCACATCTCCATTCCCCTTATGAATGAGCAAATATATTAATTGAATTGTGATTACTGTGGACGAATAGATCCTGAAAAGCAAGGAGTCCTGGACTGGAGGAAACGGTTTGGTATAATTGAAGGGATTGCTCGAGGGTTGCTATATCTCCACAGGGACTCAAGGTTACGTGTTGTTCATCGTGATCTCAAGGCCAGCAACATTCTCCTGGACATAGACATGAACCCAAAGATATCAGATTTTGGAATGGCCAGGATCTTTGGAGGGGATCAAAACCAATTCAACACGAATCGTGTAGTTGGGACATTGTATGTGCAATTCAAGTATACCTCAGAATAAACTCAACATTGTCGCTACTATGATAAGTTGATTTTCCTTTTGCAGTGGCTATATGTCGCCAGAATATGCGATGGAAGGCATTTTCTCCGTCAAGTCTGATGTTTACAGCTTTGGAGTTCTAATGTTGGAGATTATCACAGGAAAGAGGGCTATGAGCTTTCATGGTCAACAAGACTCCCTAAACATTGCTGGATATGTAAGCACAAGGTTTTCCCATATATACTGCACGTCTGCATGCACCTATCCTGATATTTTGTTTCCGTTCTTCATGGCTCGACTCTATATCAATCTTTCAGGCATGGCGACAATGGAATGAAGACAAGGGTGAGGAACTGATTGATCCATTGATAAGAGCATCGTGCTCCCTTCGACAAGTCTTGAGATGCATCCACATCGCATTGCTCTGTGTTCAAGATCACGCGCAAGATCGCCCTGACGTCCCTATGGTCATCCTAATGCTGAGCAGCGACAACTCCAGCCTCCCCATGCCAAGACCACCTACCCTGATGCTCCATGGCCGTTCGGCTGAGACAAGCAAATCGAGTGATAAGGATCAGAGCCAGTCCATCGGCACCGTTTCGATGACACAGCTGCACGGAAGGTAGGATACGACACCACATGAAAACCATGACATCTTTGTGTCTTCTCGTTCTTTTTCACTCTTCTTTTATCCATTTTTCCTGGGTTAGAAAGGTGCTGTTTTCTGTTTCTGTGTAGACTAGGAATTCAGTGGAGTGTCATGCCAACTCGTATAAATAACATTTGTCAGATATAAAATGGCGTGCAAGTTGCAAGTTTCGTGAAAAGAAATACGTGCCGACGAGACGATTGTGGTTGCTGTCGTTATAATATAAACATGAGGAAGAGTATAGTACTAGAGAGGAACGTGGGCCAACGACTCGTAGCAGGGCAGGACGAGTACAATACTGCGCGCGGGAGAAGCTTCGCTTCGGCGTGGCGCCTAGCTACATCCCCTTCCCCCTGCGCGGATTTCCACCGCTCCGGCCTCCGGGGCGACTGGTTTTTCGCCGGCGCGCCTGCCGGAACGAGGAGGAGGAGGGAGGGAGCGCGTCACTCGCGGCCATTTCCCGCCCCATCGGCGATCGTGGCGATCGCTGGTATGGTTGAAGCCTAAAAGCACACGCGGTGTGCTTGGGGGTAGCTAGTGATTCGTGACGCATCTGGTGGAATGGAAGGAGACCGGTGGAATGCGGACAGTAATGCTGCATCAATCTCCACTATATTATATTAAAACACCGATTCAATCGTTCATTCGCTCCGGTGCATGCACACATCTCATAAAAAATCGGCCAAAACGTCCGCCCGAAGTGCTCTGCGCGCTGCATGCACATGCAAAAAGGAAAACAAAAAAGAAAAAAGAACCAGCAACAACCTGCATGAAAGAAGGAAAACAAAAAAGAAAAAGAAGAAAAACAAAAAGAAGAAAAACATGCGCTGCATGCAAGAAGAAAAAGAAAAAAGAAAAAAGAACCAGCAACAATCTGCACGAAAGAAGGAAAACAAAAAAGAAAAAGAAGAAAAATAAAAGAAAAAAATATATACTTTTGCATTTTAGTTTTAAATTTCTTTATTTTATATTTAAATTTCTATATACTTTTGCATTTTAGTTTTAAATTTCTTTATTTTACATTTTTACACGGATATACGAATTTTGTGTATAATTTATTTCTGTTGCAAAGTACACGCATCAGACGAGTCATCATATATATCTATGGTACACGCAGCTCAAGACCGGATTAACAAAACCGTGCTTTATTTTGGACGAGCCGGCGAATCATATCGCCGACTAACAATTAAATATACGGTGGATGTCAGTTTATTGCTGAACCAAATCATTTACTGTTGTCCAACTGTCGTCGGCCTGTGATGTAAACCCTGCACTAGAGGGTGTTTCATGACCGCGTTTAGAGTCATCTCTGTGACGCCTCTTTCCTGTTCCAACTGTTCATTTTCTTGGTACTATTTAATTTTGCGGTTTGATGGAGTAAATTTTAGTCTATGTTACATCGAATGTTTAGATACTATTTTATAATATTAAATGTAGACTATTTACAAAACCCATTCATAATCGGTGAATTATTTGTGAGATGAATTTAATTAGTCTAATTACGTTATGATTTGACAATGTGATGCTACAGTAAACATTTGCTAATCATAGATTAATTAGGCTTAATAAATTTATCTCGCGAATTATCCTCCGATTCTACAATTGTTTTTATAATTAGTTTATTTTTAGTCCTTCAATTTAATGTCTTAACTAGTCTTTCTTCTTCTCTAATGAAAGGTGTTCAACGTTACGCTCCTTTGCTCGTCAGGGCCGGGGTTCGACTCACGCCACGTTCTTCCCCTCTAGTCGTGTGGTATATGATCAATTAACATTTGATTTATTAAATTAATAATGGTTTAGTTTGATGAAGATTAGTGTTAGAATTTAGAGTTTAGTGTTTAAAGTTAATTAATAATGTAGTGGACATATATTGAAACTAGGTACTAGCTAGCTTCATGGATGTGAAAGGGTACCATATATTCGCTAGCTAGTTGTTTGTCTGCTAGTTTTGTAGTTCTGGCCTAAAAAACTATCGGCATGATTTTTTTGGCTAACTATCTGCTAACCTCGGTTAGCAGTGATCAATCCAAATGACAATTATTACTAAAATATAATCAATCAAAAATATTAATTTATTATAGTATAAAATTATAATTTTATTTCTCTCCATAATCATTATTAAGAACTGTTTTATTATTTCTAATTTCTATTACCACTAATTACGATAAAAATGTAAATTGTTTTTTAAAAAAGTACTTCCAAAAATGAGTGATCATGTCAAATATTCCAAAGTTAAACTCTGCATCCGAAGTATAAATATTCCAAACCTATGTTGTCGTTGACCAAATCATGTCAAATGCTAGTTTGACCCTGGGGCCGTCGGCTATATCTATTAGTAGTGGCGCCTACTAATCCTCTAGCTTCAAAACCATGCGACTCATTTGCATCTGAGAATTTCTTCTCGTCTACGACGCGATCTGACCGCCGTCGATATGACGGCGCGCACCGCCATTGCGGCGCTCGCGTTGTTGCTCTTGTGCGGTGTGATTGGTCGTGTCGGCGCGGCGGCCACGCTGTCGCAGGGGCAGTCGCTGAGGGGGAAGGGGGTTCTCGTGTCGGCGAACGGCGAGTTCCAGGCCGGGTTCTTCACGCCGACCGGCTGCGACCCCGGGAAGGTGTACTTCGGGGTGACGTACGCGAGGTCGACGGAGCTGACCGCGCCGTGGGTGGCCAACCGCGACGCCCCCGTGAGCGCGGCGTCGGCGTACTCCGCCACCGTGACGAGGTCCGGCGAGCTGCAGGTGCGGGAGGGGAAGCGCGTCGTGTGGCGGACGGGCACGAGCGCGTCGTCGTCGCGTGGCAACCACACGCTGACGATCGGGGACGACGGCAACCTCAAGCTCAGCGGCAGCGACGGCGCCGACACGGACGCGGTGTGGCAGAGCTTCCAGCACCCAGCGGACACCTTCATCCCCGGGATGAGCATCGCGCTCGACCGCCGCAACGGAGCCTTCGACCGCACCCTGTTCACGTCGTGGAGGAGCGCCGGCGACCCGGCCACCGGCGACTTCACGCTCGGGCTGGACCCGTCGGCGCAGCTCTACATCTGGCGGAGTCAGGGCGGCAAGAACTCCACCTACTGGAGGTCGGGCCAGTGGACCGGCACCAACTTCGTCGGAATCCCTTGGCGTTCGCTCTACGTCTACGGCTTCAAGCTCACCGGCGACCCGCTGCACAGCGGCGACTACATGTCCTACAACTTCGCCCCGTTCAACTCCTCCCTGTTCCGGTTCGTGCTCCAGCCCAACGGCACCGAGACGTGCTACATGCTCCTCGCCACCGGCAGCTGGGAGACCGTCTGGTTCCAGCCGGCCATCCCCTGCCACGAGTACAACAGGTGCGGCCCCAACGCCGAATGCGCCGCCGGCGACGGCGGCCAGGCAGCCTGCACCTGCCTGAAAGGTATATAACTCGTATCTACTTATTTACTGTATTTATGGCTTAGTTTCGATCGTAATGACATGACTCGATCAAATTTGTTCACTAATCAAATTTGCTACAAACATGCGCAAATGGAAAATTGAACATATTTGTAGCCTAATCAAATGAGAGAAAATTGATAATTTGCCATTGATAAGTTTGGGCTTCGATTATTTATCACCCTAAATTTTGGCTTCGATAAAATGACACTTTAGACTTTATCATAGTTGATTTTTTGTTATTTTATCAGATTTTAACTCAATTTTCATTTTTTCTCTGTAGAAAAAAACCAATTTATCTTTCTTATTTTATCCATTCTTTTAGAAAACGACAACGCCACCCTTATATATAGCGAGTAAATGTTTTTTGATAGTTTAGATTAGTTTTTTTCTAGGGAGAGAAAAATGAGAAATGAATTAAAATAGAATAGAATAGCAAAAAATCAATTAGGATGAAGTTTAGAGTGATATTTTATCGAAGTCAAAGTTTAGGATACAAATAGTTAAGCCCAAACTCAATGATGGGAAATTATCAAATTTCTCATCAAATTAACTTACAAACATCCTCATAATTGCAGGATTTAAGCCAAAATCTGAGGCGGAGTACAGCAGCAGGAACTGGACGCAGGGCTGCGTGAGGAGCGCCCCGTTGACATGTAGCCAGAGCAACACAACCGCCGCCGCCGCCGCCGACGACGTGTTCGCCGAGCTGCAGGGCGTGAAGCTGCCGGACTTCGCCGTGTGGGGGTCGGCGGTGGGCGACGGCAGCTCGTGCAAGCAGGCGTGCCTGGGCAACTGCTCGTGCGGCGCCTACAGCTACAGCACCGGCAGCTGCCTGATGTGGGGGCAGGAGCTGGTGGACATCTACCATTTCCCCCGCGGCGAC
Organism: Zizania palustris; assembly: GCA_019279435.1. Taxonomy (NCBI): domain Eukaryota; kingdom Viridiplantae; phylum Streptophyta; class Magnoliopsida; order Poales; family Poaceae; genus Zizania; species Zizania palustris. Next base: position 17,212,916 of record JAAALK010000282.1, read on the forward strand.
GGCTACAAGTACAACCTCTACGTCAAGGTCCCTCCTTCCGTACTAGGCGAGGCTTCGATTCTTGCTTACGCTTACTATTTCATTTCATTTTCATATCTGTACTTTACGAGAATTCACATCTTTTTTTAAATAAAATTAAGAGTACATGCATTTGGTTGATACAATCAAATTCGGTATATTTTTTATATAGAATGAGATAAAGTTGCGGTGGTTTAATTTATAAAAAAGTCAACCGATTTATAATACTCCCTCCCTTAACTTTTAAACGAGACAAATGACTTTTATCTTATCATTTGACTATTCGTCTTATTCAAAAAAATTATGCAAATATGTAAAAATACAAGTTATACTTGAAGCGTACTTTCAGTAATAAGATAAATTATAACAAAATAAATGTTATTTCAAAAAGTTTTTGAATAAGACGAATGATCAAACGTTGAGATAAAAGTTAACTGTGTCATTTAAAAGTTAACGGATGAAATATATAATAGAGGGAGTAGATGACAATTGTTTTTTTTTGTTTAAGAAAGAGGAAGATATCAGATGTGGCATTTGTTTTTTTTTCTGCCGTGTTGGGAAATTAGGTAATGGATCGGACAAAAATTATTGGACTCATGCCATGTGGTCGAACTGAAATGGCACTAGAAAAAGGTATCCGGCATCAATCCGATGCAGATGGCTGCAGACGGCGACAGGTCGTTGGAGGCAGAAATTAGGTAGATCTCTAAGCTCTTTTTGTAGTCAAGGAATCAATTGTTGATTCGAAGGCCTGTGGGTTTTTTTTAAAAATAAATAAATAAATATGTATGCCCATTTCAAAAAATTACAGAAGTAATATGCGGTCGGCACTTCAAATGCCGACTGGTGCCACATCAACTCATGCGATCGGCACTTGATCTTCAGTCGGCACTTCAAGTCAACTAATGCCGACTGGTGCCACGTCAGCTCCAGTCGGCACTTCAAGTACCGACTGAACGTTGTGTGTTCCCCTATCAGATTCTGACGTGTTCAAAAAATTACAAAAGTAGTATGCAGTCGGCACTTGATCTCTAGTCGGCACTTCAAGTGTCGACTTGAAGTGCCGACTGGAGCTGACGTAGCGTCTAGTTGACACTTCAAGTCCCGACCGCGTGCTATTTTTGTAAATTTTTCAAACGGACGTACGTATTTGATTTTTTTTAAAAAATATATTTTTTAAAAAAAAATCAAGGCCTGCTGACTTCTGGACATATGCAGCAATGCAGTGCAGGACGTTTGTTCCGGATGCTGACAGCTTCCGGAAAAGAACAGTTTATCCCTATCTTTTTTTCGGTTTAAAGATTGCATGTTCAGTTAGTTTATTAGGTCATCTTTCGAACTCTGACCGATCGATCTTGAAGCTGTTTTCGTCCGAGACATCCTGAATTCATTTACCTAGCCGCCAATAATTGCACATTGCTGACGAACTTTGCTGTTACGTTTGACTTGTGCAGAAACAAGCTCCGAACGGGGGCGATGGACGACAGCTATCGTCGTCGTTGTGGTCATCGTGGTGGCGATTGTGTTGGTGGCATGCGGCCTTCTCACGTGGAAATGCAGGAGACGAATCAAAGGTGATCGAGATTCGAGCAGTTCATGTCTGAATCAACATCGAATTTGCCTTGGATTCGAGACGTGAAATTCGAAACTGAAGGCATGCATGCATGCATGCATGACAAGTCGGTTTATGTGGTGCAGAGAAACTAAAGGCAGACCTGCCATTGATGATGATGCGCTCTGTGAGGGAAGCAAAGCAGGATTTCTCAGGACCAAAGCAACCTGACCATGAGGAATCAGACGAGAGCAAGAACTGCGAGCTGCCGCTGCTCGCATTCGATGTCTTGGCAGTGGCCACCGACCACTTCAGCGACAAGAACAAGCTCGGAGAGGGAGGCTTCGGCCATGTCTACAAGGTAGCACAAGTGCACAACTATACAGACCATATATGTCTATAATGGCCAATGATTTTAGCAATAATTGGTTGGCTCGTTTCAGGGAAGGCTTCCTGGGGGAGAAGAGATCGCAGTGAAGAGGCTGTCCCGGAGCTCCGGGCAGGGGCTGGAGGAGTTCAAGAACGAGGTGATCCTGATCGCCAAGCTGCAGCACCGAAACCTCGTCAGGTTGCTGGGATGCTGCATCCAGTGTGACGAGAAGATCTTGGTCTACGAGTACATGCCCAACAAGAGCCTCGACGCCTTCCTCTTCGGTACGCTCGTCGGAATCCAGTTTTCTTGCAGCACTCAGAGAGTTCAGAGACACTGACAGTGTGTGACTGTGATGTGATCATCGCTGATGGATTTGTCAGATCCGGCGAAGAGGGGGCTACTGGACTGGAAGACGAGGTTCCACATCATCGAAGGGATCGCGCGGGGGCTCCTCTACCTCCACCGCGACTCGAGGCTCCGCGTGGTGCACCGTGACCTCAAGGCCAGCAACATCCTCCTCGACCACGACATGAACCCCAAGATCTCCGACTTCGGCATGGCCAGGATCTTCGGCGGCGACCAGAACCAGGTCAACACCAACCGCGTCGTCGGCACACTGTGAGCGCCCATCCGCCACCGCCAGACCGCCTCTGATCGGAGTAGCGATGCATGTGCACTGCACGGCTGGTCACTGAGATAAATTTGGACGTTTCTTGTGTGTTGGTGAGCAGGGGTTACATGTCGCCGGAGTACGCCATGGAGGGGCTCTTCTCGGTGAGGTCCGACGTGTACAGCTTCGGCATCCTCATCCTGGAGATCATCACGGGGCAGAAGAACAGCAGCTTCCACCACATGGAGGACTCCCTCAACATCGTCGGCTACGTAAGCACGCGCATCGATCGATCTCCTCGATCTTTGCCGGAGCATATATAAACGCTGATGTGATCATCTTCACAGGCGTGGCAGCTGTGGAACGGGGACAAAGGGGAGCAGCTGATCGACCCGGCGATCATCAGGGGGACGTGCCCGCCGGTGAGGGATGAGGCGCTGAGGTGCGTTCACATGGCGCTGCTGTGCGTGCAGGACCACGCCCACGACCGGCCGGACATCCCCTACGTGGTGCTCGCCCTTGGGAGCGACAGTTCCGTGCTTCCGATGCCGCGGCCGCCGACGTTCACGCTGCAGTGCACGTCGTCGTCGTCGGGGACGGACATGTACAACCGGGAGAAGGAGGAGTCCTTCTCCGCCAACGACCTCACCGTCACCATTCTCCAAGGCAGGTAGTGGCCTAGCTAAGCAGGTAGACAGAGGTCAAAACTTTCGATCGAGTGTACATCGTATTGTTCATAGACAGGCAAAGTTAATTTTTTTTCCGTCGGTTTGAGCACTTAGAGCAATAGCAATGTTAAGCCCAGTTCGGTCCCGTGGCGGCTAAAGACGACGATATCCGAAACCCGAAATTTGATGGGTTTTTATCTTATTAGAGTAGATATACAGATAAAATTGTTTATTTGTGGGTCTATTAACGAGAAAAAATAGTACCTGTCGGAAAAAACAGTACCCGCCAAGTACGCGGGTATGAGTATGGTTTTCTAATGTCTATGCATGTTACCCGATGGATACTCATCATCTAATATTTTATATTTTTGGGAGTTTAAATCATTGTTGCTATTGTTGTAGGTTAAATTATTGATGTATTATGTTTAGGAGTTTATTTATATATGTAATTTTGATCTTATGATTGAATGAGTGACCGGTCTAATTAAATGAAACATTGTTTTTGTGAGGATAGATATATAGTTGTTAATTTTTAGCATGTTTTGTGTGTGATGTCTATTGATGGGTATATGTATCCGATGGGTATATTTTATCCGCATGGGTATGGTTTGAGGGGAAATAGTACCCGTATGAGTTTGAAATGATCAAATTCGATGAGTATAGTCCCATTGCCATCTTTACCCGTGGCAGACGCAAACTAGCCAAGGTGGCACTCAAGATGGGACGTGTGACACTTTGTATATATATATATATATATATATATATATATATATATTAAAAAATCCAACCTGTGGCAAACTTTGAATACTTTTCTTTCCTTTTTGTGCGAAAATACAGCTGTACTTTGAAATTGATCGAACCAATATACTAATCAGGCAGATACAACTATACAAGCACACGGGATACTGAAACTGAACAGTCTCAAGTCAAAAGCACGTGATTAATTTCCGAATTAGATAAATCAGGTTAATCCCACTAACTAGCCTAAACAGATCTATCGTTAGTCGGTTTAACACAATACGCAAAATAAAATTATAAACCGTACATAAAGGTAAATCATATATTGTACGGTAGTTGAGAACGAATTAGCGTCGGGACAGAAATGCTTCCGTCAGTGTCAGGTCGCAGCACCCGATGACGACCGACGGTAGACGTAGACGAAAGACGCGTCGTGATAATGAACTTGAGCAATTGCGTGGAGTGTTTTCCAAAAACCTTATTTGCCCTCTTCCGATGCAGGATCGCAAGGACAATTGGTTCCAGAGACCTGCTCTCCTATTTTCGGTGCATGCCGGTAAACGAAATGGAGTAGTCTACAATGGTAGCAAAACAGAGAGAAGAGACTAGCAAAATCCTAACACGGTTCTGTTGTATATCTCATTCTTGATTCGACCGGATCTACGAGTATTTATACGAGAACAATTAGATCTCGTGTCGCGATCACAATCTCAATCAAGTCGGTTTCCATATAACCACATCCCATAAATTTCACCATGTTCTCGAAGAATCAGAACAAGAAAAGAAAACACCGCGTCCCCATAGGGCAAGGAGTTGGATTCCGGGAACAAGTGGTCGGGCTCGGCAAGACGACCCCCGACTTCCGAGTCCCAATTCAAATCAAGCACTCGATAGTGCTGACCCTGACTCCCGAGTCTTTGGCTCAAATTCGGCACTTGGTACTATCGACTACTGAGTCCGATATCTGACCACTCGGTATTTTTTTTAAACTGAGTCTTTAAGATTTAATTAGGAATTTTGAAATATGAAATATTCATACGTTTCTATCTCCAAAATTCTGACAACCGCTAGCTGAAAAAAAAGCTCTCATCTAATGCCCTAACCGCGTAATGCCCCTTCCGCCAGCCAAAATGCACCCTCTTCTCGAGTCCTCGCTTCGTCAACAAAGGAGACGGCGCTGACTCTCACAAAGACGTCGAAATCAAATCATCAGTTCATCACCTGCTTTCAAAAAGGCGAGAATCTGGTCGTTAATCAACTAGTATGGCCATATTACGGTCAGATTAGACGTCTGTTTGCAAGAACATTCCATGGGATGATGTGAACATGCGAGTGTTCAATTTGAAGAAGTATAATGCCGGTAAGAAACCAGCTGCGGCCTGCGAGCTGAAGATTTTGTAGCGCGTCTTCTATTAGTAGGGGCGTGGTGCTTAAGCTTAATGGCGTCATATGCATGGTCGTGACGGCCATGGCTGCGGCGGCCGTGCGGCCATTAGCTCTCCTCCTCCTCCTGCTCATTGTTTTCTTCTCCTCCACTGCCTCCGCGAGTGACACCATCCTCGTCAACTCTTCCCTCGCCGATGGCCAGACTCTTGTTTCGGCCAGTGAGGTCTTCGAGCTGGGGTTCTTCACCCCGCCGACCTCGACGGCGAGGTTCTTGGGCATCTGGTACAAGGATATCAGTCCTGCCACCGTGGTGTGGGTCGCCAACCGGGAAGCTCCGATGAGCGGCACCACCGGGAGCTTGACTGTCAATGGCACTGGCGGCCGTCTGGTGCTCGCAGACAGGTCGGGGCGAGTGTTCTGGTCGTCGGCGCCGTCGAATGTAAGCGGTGGAAATCCGGCGGCGAGGCTGCTGGACAGCGGCAACTTCGTGCTCCAGGATGGCGGTGGCGCAGGGGAAGTTTTGTGGCAGAGCTTCGACTACCCGTCCGATACTCTGCTCCCGGGCATGAAGTTTGGATGGGACCTCGCCAGCGGGCTCGACCGGTATCTGACGACGTGGAGTAGCCCCGGCGACCCGTCGCCTGGCGACTACACGTCCAAGATTGACCGCCGCGGCGTGCCGGAGGGGTTCATCTGGTTTAACGGCACGTCGCCGGTGTACCGGGACGGGCCGTGGAACGGGCAGCAGTTCAGCGGCGAGCCGGACATGGAGCCCAACAACACCAACTTCCGGTTCCATTTCGTCGACAACCGGACCGACGTCTACTACTCCCTCTCCGTCCACAGCGGCGGCGTGCTCTCGAGGTTCGTGCTCAACCAGTCGATCGCGCAGCGCTACGTGTGGCTGCCGCCGGCCGGGTGGAGCCTCTACTGGTCGATGCCGCGGGACCAGTGCGACCCGTACGCGCACTGCGGCGCCTACGGCGTCTGCGACACCAGCGCCTCGCCGATATGCAGCTGCGCGGCCGGGTTCTCGCCGGTGTCGCCGCAGAACTGGGAGCTCATGGACAGCTCCGCCGGGTGCGCGCGCCGGACGCGGCTCAACTGCACCGGCGACGGGTTCTTGCCGCTGCGGAGCGTGAAGCTGCCGGACACCACCAACGCGACGATGGACGCCACCATCAGCGTCGACCAGTGCAGGCAGAGGTGCCAGGCCAACTGCTCTTGCCTGGCTTACTCTGCCTCCAACATCAGTGGAGGCGACAGTGGCTGCATCATCTGGAGCTCGCCATTGATAGACATCAAGAAGTTCGCCTATGGCGGGGACGATCTCTACGTCCGTCTCGCTGCATCTGATTTGCGTACGATTCTCCTCTCATCTCTATCCATATCTCTGACATCATGCAATTATTCCACTGCATTTGCAACGTGTTTTTGAGGGTGTTGATCAGATTAAGGAAATTTCTAGGTACATTCAGAGTTTCAGACATTCAGTTTGAGGTCACTAGTAAAAAGTTCAGACATCAGACATGTTCTGTCAGACCTAGATGGTTTAGTTTAATGGGTTAAACTGCAATCTTTAGGATAATGCAACCATTTAGTGATTTATTAATCCTAATATTAGAGGCTGTCAAGAATTGACTGGCTGGATTCTTTGAAGAAAAAATTACATACTTGGATTGTCCATGACATTAGTTTTTCTGTAGAAAAAAACAGTCTTAGCAAATTCTATCCGATAGTGTGTTTTTGCAATGTATAAGTAGGAAAAAATTTATATTGCTTGAGGAGCTACCAAGAGGTAACATAATTTTTAATGTTAATTTTGATAACTTCTGATACCAAATATCAAGAGATATCAAAATTAACATTAAAATTTCCAGTACCTCCTCAAGAACTATAAAATTACCCTCTAAGTAGAGGTAGGGGTGAAGCACATTGGGCCAAAGGTGTTTAGCATAGCATGCATATCGATCATATTTATATGTTCTAGATCTAACATGTGCTCTGGCTAGCTTAGAAATTACTTTAGTGAGAACTAGTCAGAATATAAATGATTAACTATAAATGATTAAGTGATACACATCTCTACTTTTCGCTAGCTCGGCTCCTAGGTTATTTAGAAGATGTGTAGACTTTTGGGTGGCACTTGTTACTTTTTCTAGAAGGAAGATTGATAGCCTTATATTATCTTTTGTCATTTTTATTTTAAGTCATTAGAATATTTCTACCTTAAATTTCGGTATCTCTCATCAATAATGATTTCCTAAATATTACATCCTAAATCTTTAGAATTTTTTAAATATTTTTTTTTAAAAAAATCAAATTTGTATGCCCGTTTCAAAAAATTGCAGAAGTAGCATGCGGTCGGCCGACCAAGAGCCGACTCAGGGGCGAGTCGGCTCTTAGTCAGCCGACTGCTGCCACGTCAGCAGGAGTTAGCTGACCAAAGAGCCGACTCCCTGCCACGTCGGCGCAACTGCTGTTTTTCTGGCCAACTGGTGTCACATGGGCGCCAGTCGGCCGTTAAACCGCCGACTGCACCCAGTCGGCTGTTGGTCTGCCGACTGGCTGTAGAAGTGGCAGATGGACCATGAGCCGACTGGTGCCACGTGACAGCCAGTCGGCGGTTGAACGGCCGACGGGCGCCACGTGGCACTAGTCAATAGGAAATAGTCACTTTGCCACGTGGCAGCGAGTCGGCCGACTCCTACTGACGTGACAGCAGTCGGCTGACTAAGAGCCAACTCGCCCCTGAGTCGGCTCTTGGTCGGCTGACCGCATACACTACTTCTGCAATTTTTTGAAATGAGCATACAAATTTGATTTTTTTAAAAAAATATTATTTAAAAAAAATCAAATCTTTATAGGGCGCTTTAACCCACCATCAAATTTCACCATCCATATTCCACTCTTTAAAATTTCAGTGAGCTTTCAAAATACATGAAGTATGGATGTGATTTTTAGAGAGCAACCAAAATAGTAGTGTGACAAAGAGTCCCTTGAACTCTATTTTTTTAGAAAGCTGTTAAATTTTATCTATACAGAGTGAGATAGAGTCTTTTGAAGATGCTTTCCTACTTAATTAGTTACCAACAAATATCAAAACTAACACCACATTTAATTCACTGTAATGAAAGATATTTTACAGGTGTCCTTCAAAAAGTTTAGAGTACTCAGAAGTGATATATTATTATCACTAAGCGAAGGGGCTACTTGTTTTTGAAACTAAAATCTTCATAAATCAATCGTGCATCTAGCACAACTAATACGACTTGCTAATTCTTCCAAGATGATCCTGACAGCAGCCAATGGGGATGATTCCAGGAAGAAAAGCGCAGCGCTTGCTGTTGTCCTGAGCTTATCCGTTCTTCTTCTTTTGGGACTCGGCGCGTTCTTCGTCTGGGCCAAGTTTTTCAGAAAAAAAGGTTTGTTCTTGTCAAAGTTCGACATGAGAAGCTGCCAGTTGTGAGAATCGACGGGCTAATCTAGCTAATCCGTTGTCCATTACACTTGTAATCCAGTGAGGCTTGATGAGAGTGGTCAAAGGATCACGTTATTTGACTCGTGGAACCATCTTGCTCCAGTCAGAGACAGGACGGTGGAAGATGAAACCGGGCAGGGCAAAGAGCTCAACGTCACTCTCTTTGACATGAACACGATAGCTTTCTCCACTGACAACTTCGCCAAGTCGGCTAAGCTCGGCGAAGGTGGCTTTGGCACGGTCTACAAGGTAAGGGATCAGTGGATCACTGCATGCATGCATGCATGCAGTGAAAACTAAATTGATTTCTGGTTTAATTTGACGCGTTGATTTGATTTTGAGTGGGAATGGAAGCTGAGAACAGTTGACGTGGAATCGATCAGGGGGAGCTTGGAGGAGGGCAGACGGTGGCGGTGAAGAGGCTGTCGAAATACTCGACGCAGGGGCTGGACGAGTTCAAGAACGAGGTCATGCTCATCGCGAAGCTCCAGCACGTGAACCTGGTCAGGCTGCTCGGCTGCTGCATCCATGGCGAGGAGAGGATGCTGGTGTATGAGTACATGGAGAACAAGAGCCTCGACTACTTCATCTTCGGTACCCCATCCATTCGATCGTCTGTTCATCTCAGTTCGTTCACGCCACTATACTGCATTGCATGGCCGTGTCTGCTGCAGCTGAATTTACTGGTAGTGACATCTATCGATCGATCCGTGCGTTTTGTTTGTGCAGACAAGGCTCGATCAGCGCAGCTGGATTGGCCGAAGCGATTCGACATCATACTGGGCATTGCACGGGGTCTCCTGTACCTGCATCAGGACTCCCGGTTCAAGGTGATCCACAGGGATCTCAAGGCCGGCAACATCCTGCTCGACAGAGACATGAACCCCAAGATCTCGGACTTCGGCGTGGCGAGGATCTTCGGCGACGACACCGACTCGCACACCAGAAAAGTCGTCGGGACATAGTGAGCACTGGGCACAGAACTGGTTTTGATCTTCAGATAGAGATATCAAATATAGCCACTAACTTGTCAAGTGTAACCATGGCGACTGGGGTTTGCATTGTTGCAGTGGGTACATGTCGCCGGAGTACGCCATGGACGGGGTGTTCTCGGTGAAGTCCGACGTGTTCAGCTTCGGCGTGCTGGTCCTGGAGATCGTCAGCAGCAGGAAGAACCGGGGAATGTATAGCAGCGACGAGCAGACGAGCCTGCTCAGCTACGTAAGTAATACCTACTAAACGAATTTCAGGATATGCACACACAATTCTCTCGGCCAAGCCGCCGCCGCCGCCGCCGCCAGTTTCAGATTTCTTCCGACATGCCGTTAACACGCACATACACAATTCTCCACATGCCTGGACTGTTCACCATCCGGCAATTGATGGCAGCAGATCCTGGTCACTGACAATCCCTACTCCCTGAGACCTGGCTTGACCCCAAGCCAGCGTCGCCGGAAACCTTTTCTGGAGTCCCAGATAGCTTCCTCTGCGCGTCCCTCGGACCACTGAACCAATTAATACTTGTTCCAGCTTGTTAACTCCACCATCAATAGTACGAAAGTGCAGAAATTTAACAGGGACGGAAGTGTGAGTACCAGACAAACCTGACGGTTATACAACTGAGTTAGCAGCATGGGAAACAGAAAGATTGGATGTATATAGTACTAGTGGCTGGTAAGGCCGATTTGCAGAATTTTTTTAAAATAATATTTTTTTTGAAAAAAATTCAGTTTCAAATTTTATAAAAATAGGTAGCTCTCGGCACTTGATGGACCGACTCACGCCATGTGGCCTTGAGTTGGTCATTGATCGTCCGACTCAGGCCACGTCAGCGTGAGTTGGCCGACCATTGGCCGAATGGGGCCCACGTGACGGCGGCAATGACTCTTTCGGCCGACTTAGGCCACGTCAGCACGAGTCGGACGTGGCCTGAGTCGGCCGATCAATGACCGACTCATGTTGTCGGCCCATAAATAGTCGAACCACACATAGGGCCTCGTGGCAGCAGCAACGGCTCTTTCGGCCGATTTAGGCCACATCAGCGCAAGTCGGACGTGGCCTAAGTCGGCTGATGGGTCAAGACATCAAGTGGATTTGCTAACATATATTTTACCGAATTTAGTTAATATGGACTAACTCATCCCGCACATGTGTACCTAGGGGCGGACCCAGTATAGGAGCAATTTCTTGCAAAAATTTGAGTATGTGTATGTGTTTTAATTGGGTTAAAATCTAGCCCAAAAATTTAATAGTTAGTCCAATAACCTATTTTTCTAACCAACAAACTCTATTCCTCATCTCTCATATCTTCCCAAGAGCCAACGAATTGTGTTATGCCACTACATACCGCTGAAAATGTAGTATGTGTTTATATAATTCTATTATAGTTTTTAGTCCTTTTAAATAAGCTCTCTAGAAAAAAATAATTCTCTTTTTATAGGGTAGTCTATGATATACTCTTTTATGATTTGTTATAAAGGTACCGTAAATTTGCTTATGTGGATTTGATCTCCATGATAACTATGTGTACCGTCTTAGTCTAGTTTTCTTTCTCTACAATTAGTCATTGTTTATGATTATCTTCTCTATATATAATCAATATTGTCATAGCTGTTTATCTATTCCACTATAAAATGGTATACACACACATATATATACATACATATATACATATATATATATACACACTGGAGCGCTATTTTACACCGACCACGGAAGTACTATTTTTAGTAGTAGATTTTCTCAGTAGAATAGTAATTGAGTATTGTTTTTTCTCAGTAGTAGATTTCTCAGTACAATAGTTATTATACATACGTGATGTAGAATATCATTTATATATATATATATATAATTTTTTGGCAAAATTAGAGGGCAGGCTGCCTGATGGAGCCTACCTATTCGCTCCGCCACTAGAGTGATCAACAACTCAAATTTGATACCTTTTCAATCTCGTGGTAAATTTCCTCATATTTGAAAGCTAACTTATGATTTGCTCATCTTTCCCCTGAAGACTGATTAAAGTACGGGTAGTATTACAGCCGTACTTAACCAAAAATAACCACTTCATCCATTTAGAAGGACACTGGCACAAGCACGCTTAAAACATCACACCGGTTAACGCGTTCATCAGAATTTTGATTAAAGTTTGCTGTTTGCCCAAGAACTGATCGAAATGTTGTATATATACACGCGGGACGCAGGCATGGAAGCTGTGGAGGGAGGGGAACGCGCTGTCGCTTCTCGACGAGGCGGTGGTCGCCGGCTGCGGCGAGTACCGGAGGTCGGAGGCGCTGCGGTGCGTGCAGGTGGGGCTGCTGTGCGTGCAGGAGCGGCCGGAGGACAGGCCGCACATGGCGGCGGTGTTCATGATGCTGGGAAACCTGAGCGCGGTGGCCCCGCAGCCGAGGCACCCGGGCTTCTGCAGCTCCACCTCCACCGACGGCGAGCCGATGACCTCCGCCTGCACCGTCAACGGCGTCACCGTCACCGTCGTCGAAGGCCGGTGACGCCTTGCATCATTTGGACAGAGCTCGTGTTGAGCTGGTTGTGATTGTTGTGGTCTTGTACTCTTTTAGGCTGGACTAACTCAAACTTAACTTATCGTGTCCATATGCAACCGTGTCTTGCTTACCATTTATTTAAACTGTTAAACAATTCTAAATTTTTAACATAACATATATTACTACTTTGCAATCATGCATAACTAAATTGAATCTACATCATGCATCACGATAAAAAAAACACAAAATTTTCTCTGACTTGTGTTAGCACTAATCATAATCGAATTTGTATATTTTATTTTTCCGTGCAGCGATGTATACTATTTTAGGAAAATCAAGGGAGATGAATACTGTTTGGGGAAAATGATATCAACTCCAATTAGGCTCCATAATCAAGCGAGATGTATACTGTTTTAGGAAAAAGGACATCTACTCGTGGTAATTGGTAATACCAAAATAACAACAAGACTTCATAACTTGATTATAACTGTTTTAAGAAGAAAGATATCTACTCGTGGTAATCGATACCAAAATAACAACTTCAACTAGAATTTATAACTTGATTAATCAAGGGAGATGCATGCTGCATGGGCAGCGTGCAGCATGGATGTATTTGTTACATAAGCACACTGAGTGCAAGCACCCAGCATTCGGTAGCCAACAAATGGCACAGTAAGTTATAGCCATAAGGTTCATTGCATACACACTAAATTTTCCATTTTCCCCCTCGCCAAATTTCAAGGAGAGCAATTTCCGCATGGTAAAATCACGAGTAATAATGTTTCTGGAGACCATTATCATTAACCAGAGTATTGGTAGCCAGATGGAGGTGATGGTGCCGATGCTGGTTGGGCTGGTTGCAGGGTATCTCTCTGCTTGGCGTATTCCGCAAATATCACCCAACCATCAAGGAACTACACCAAGATTCACTAGCGTTAGGAGCAGGTGAAAACCATGAAAAGCTACAGTGCAGGATAAGAACATTGACACATCTCTTAATGCCTCCATGAGAACACGGTAAATGTATTTCATTGTGACAATGTTCCCAATAATGTATTTCATTGTGAACATCCCAGGTGGCTCGTTACTCTGATTAATAGAATCACTCACCTTTCCATCCATGCCTTTTATGCCCTCACCAGCTTCTTCAACAGTTGCATATTTAACAAAGCCAAATCCTCGGGAGTATCCAGATATTCTATCAGTGATTACCCTAGCTGCACATATAGCAATGTGTTTTAATTGATTAAATAAAATCACAAGTAATATAAAGAGGAAAGAACTACAGAAGTCAGAACCAAATACCTTCAATAACCTGACCAAATTTCAAGAAGGCTTCCCTTAGTCCGTCAGATGTTGTGCGCTTATTCAACCCTGCATAAGTAACAGTCTGCTAGTTACTACCATAGTATACTATGTTAGAAATTTGGCAAAAAAATGAAGCTTTGTGCAAATAAAAACAAGAAACTAAATTTTGCATGTCAATGTATTCAGAACTATGTAAAACTGTACCTCGTCGATATGACTAGAAATTTTATGGTGATCTTATGTCCTTATCTGAACATTACGAAGAACATTTCAAAACAAACATCAAACAAATTATTAGGAAGGTTTAGATCTCATTGACATCTCAAAAGAAAACACAGGTTTTATGCTATTAAAAACAAGATGAATCATTAACATCGAAGCAATGAACTCAAGGAAGAAAACAATAAATACCCCATACCTTTTCCCATCACAAAGCGCAGTAGCAACACAAAACATGCAAGAAGTTATACAAGATACTCTATCTGACAGTAAATCAACAAATACACATTTGATATCCAAACAAACAAGTTTCATTAGCTAGTTTACCAGTAGCAAATGATCAATTTTAATTCTGAAGTAAACAATATTTTACTCATTTAATTCAGCAGTTGATATATACTGCAACCAGAGAGTTAGAGGATTATCATTACTCAGTTGGATTTATAGAAGCTATATGACTCATGAACTTTTCTGTCACTCCGATACTTATTCCAAAGTCAATATTCAGATAAGTGTTCTCGACAGAACCGCTTTGTTTATCCTTATTCAGTAATCCATTCATTTCATGACTCCATGTCAGAGTTGATTGCAATTGTCGTTGATGATCTTTTTTGTAACAAATGCACCAACCTGAACCATATCACTTCAAAAAAGGGGTTTTACAGAGCGTGGCTTGGGTCAAGGTGCCCATGATGGTTAGATTTTGTGAAGTGCTGTATGGACATATCTGTAGCTTTACTGTTGGGTTACATATTTAACACATCCTTCATGCATTTTCTATTGTGATGCTTCCATGATGCAAGTTATCTCACATGGAAATATGGAATCAAAATGTTCGAAAGTCTCATTTGGCCTAATTCTTCCTTCTCGTAAAATGATCTACTAACACAAAATGCTTAAAAAATAGCAGAAGTTTACTAATATAATTGGCTCATAGAACTGTAATATTACAATAATAAGCACTCTACCCTACCACAGTATCACATGTAGATACTTTTGATTGACACGATCCACTAAGGCAGGGCACAGGACAAGACCACAAACGTCACCAACTTTACAGACAAAGAGGTAGAGTAGGAGGAGGAGGGAGGGAGGGAGAAACGGGAAGAAGAGCATGGTTGCCTGAGACGAAGAGGTTGTTGCAGGGCTCCGCCACGGGCCGGGCGGCGGGGGGGTGCGGCGGAGTGAAGCCCGAGACGGAGAACATCCGCCGGAACCCAGCGCGAGCAGCGGCCGCCGCCATGTACTGGTGAGCCGGCGACGGTGGTGGCGAAGACGAAGAGAGCGGCGGTGCGGAGGAGTGGAGGCTTCGCTTGCGGCGACCAAGGGTTTAGGGCGAAGACGAGGCTCGAGAGTCGAGACCAGTAGAGAAGAAGTCTAGAGCTCATTCAGATGGGCCAAATATTGGGCCGGACCATGGGCTCATGGTCACCAAAGCCCATTTGGTCTATTCAAAAGGGCCCATGAATTTGCACATAAATTTTAGAATCTGTTTGAATTCTAGTTATTGGATTTAGAATTGAAGAATTATTTGAACCATTTTAAAATTATAATTATGAAATCGTATCTAAAATTCATAATTCATCTCAATTCATTTTCAAAAAAAGAATCGATCAGAATCTCTATCTGTCATCTAGTCTTAGATGGACTTAGGGTCACTTTGGTTTGGCTTCTAGGAGCAGCTTTTGCTTCTTGGAAGCCAAAAGCAAAACCAAAGGGTATATTCGAAGCCAGCAGCTTTTAGTAAAAGCAGTTTTTGGTGTAGTGAAAATGTGAAAGCTCCTCCAGACCTGCTTTCTGCAGCTTTTGGCTTCGCAACAATACAAAATTTCATAAATTGACATTTCAAATTTCATACAAACATACAAAACTCTACAAATTGACCATACAAAATTTCATAAATTGACATTTTAAATTTTATACAACCATACAAAATTTCATAAATTGACATTTGAAATTTCATACAACCATACAAAATTTCATAAATTGAAATTTCAAATTTCATACCATACAAAATTTCATAAATTGACATTTCAAATTTCATACAACCATATAAAATTTCATAAATTGAATTTTTTACATAACTCACAGCTCAGTCAGTCGGTTACTCAGTTCTGTGAGTATAGATAATGGAATATTCATCTATCTTATTAGGTAACTACTTTAGCTGCTCTCGAAAGCAGGTTCACAATTGTTTCAGCCAAACGACTTTCAGCTTTCTCATAGTTGACATCTCACAACAGCTTTTTCACAACACACATCCCACTGCAGTTTTTTTTTCACAGCCACAACTCAACCAAATACACCCTTAGATGAAGATGATGATGTTTGTATGTAATAATGGAATTGATTTCATAGTTTGATCATCCAAATATATTTTAGAATTATTTCTTATATTTTAATCCTATGGAATGTCCAAATAGAAATATTAGATTTCAATTGAATTCCACACAATTCAATATTTTATAGAATCTGACCAATTCTTCCGGTACTTAACGATTGTGCCTTATATTATTTTTACGGTAATAAATTCAATTCTCATAGTAATCAGTAATTCGTAGATTCAGGGAACAATCCCATTTTCCAAAAGAGGCCTAAGAAACAGAATTTGTTGCATAAATTTGTTGTTCTTCTTTTATTAGTTTAGATTTAGACTGATTCATACGATATTTGGCTGAGCAAAATACATAATAAGGATTAAGGACATGAGCAGCCTACATATTCAAGGTCTCCTTGCAAGGTTCCATACTTCCATGATCAATAATTCGCTCATTTCAAGATACAAGAAGATGAAATCACAGGAGTAAACGGGACTCTAGTAAAAAAAGTTACCAGCTCACAGAAATTGAAAATATTATACAAATATCATACGTGATAACTCGAGCGTCCTACCTCGGACAAAAACAGGATTAGAGGAAAGGAAGAATCAAGTCCTTTGACACGTAGATGTGCGTGCTTCAGCCTTTTCTAGTTTTGTTAGCAGCAACATTTGTTTTGCAAATTAAAAATCGTTAATCTTTACATTTCATATGACTTAGTTTACATAACATGAAAGGGATGTTAATTAGCTAACACCAAATTTCATTAGAACTTCAAAGTCAAACAGGAGTAATACCGGAACGAATGATCTCCCGAGAAGTTTTCGTATCACGTTTCGACATACCCATGGCCTTCAAACAAGATCAGATCGATGTGTCTATTTCAAAAGAAACTTTACATGAACTTACATTCGCTATTAATTAAGATATAAAATAAAACCCTCAATCGCAACAATTCCAAGCTGTTAGAGGGCCATCTTCTGGCTGTTTCTGGATGTGTGTAGAGGTTTCGGAATGTGTGTAGAAGGGGGTATTAGAAGATTCTATTAGGAATTCTGTTACATTTCTTGTCAGTCATCTCCTAATGCCTATAAATATGTCCTGTTTCTAATCAATCAATGCAATCAATACTTATCTCGTTCTATCACAAGCTATTAACTAAGATATAAAATAAAATGAGTTCATCACAACTATTCCAACCAAACATGTAACTTTTTCTCATTAGCCCAAGACAGTTTTTTTTTCACAATTTTCAGCAATTTTTATTTGCAGATCAACCAAACACGCCTCTATTATTACATCGAGCAATGATTAAGGAACAGCTGATCATTTATTATACATCGATTTCGTAAATGAAAAACGACAGTATAAACTGGACAAGAATTTCCGAGGTCCGTCTTTCTCAACCATTGTTTCGCCGTTATGACAAATGGGCTGGTTGTTCTCTGGCTCTAAAGCATATACAAAACTTCATGAGTTCTTGTCTTGGTCTCAAGTCTGCAGGAAGCTCGCGTACTTGGCACCAAGGAAAAGCCTCTGCACGCAGAGCAGGGAGTTCTTCCTCACTTCGGCGTTCTCATGGTCCATGAGCTTCATGACCCTGTCCTTGGCCTTCAAGTCTGCCACCACTATGCGACCAGATGGATGGTACTTAAGGAACTGTGAGAGGTCATAGCAGGCGACAGCAAGAGCGGTCGTGTCGGTCGATGTGTCGATGATTGTCATAAGCACACGTAGAATCTGCAAAATTGAAGGTGTTGCATCAAAATAATTGTGATTGTCTTCATGTGCCATTTTAAGTTCGTCCTTCATATGCCACATTGGTGGTCATTGTCTCAGACATTAGTGGCACACAGGGGATTATTTACTTGAGTATGCCTTTCATTTTATTGAAAGGAACTAGGCTAATGAGCTTGATCAATGCTAACTGTGAGCAGTCAATAACCGTGTGAAGAAAATGAAGTGCGTGGATTTAGACCAAGAACATCATGTACATCCATGGGATACTTTGTCAATTCATACATGAAAAACGAAGATCCTAAGATTATTAAGTATTAACCACGTTAAAGGGCTACAGAACCTGCAAGTATGAATATATGCTCAGAACTCAGAAGCATTTTGGCATCCATTTTGAATTGCATATGCATTAGCTCCTGGAATGCACTGGAACAAGGGCAAGCATAAAGAATCTCAAATAGTCTTACTGGAGGCATACCTGGAAATCATTTTCTTCAAAATTATTAATATTCTCACGCCAGAAACTTGGGTCTTTGTGCATTGGAGACCAGTCAAGATGGCCAACAAGAACTTGTTGCTTGTACTTGTCGAATGAGCTCAATTTCTTAAGGTTGTCTTTAAGTCCTACTTCCAGTTGAGCCAGTGCATCTAATAAATCCTGGGTGCATACGTAGTAACAAAACGGCGACAGTTCAATAGAGAACAATACAAGCTAAAATGCAAATACATAACAGACTTGATAGTTCAAATGTGGTTTTGTTAAAACCAGGGGGTAGCTACAACCCCTTTAGAATTTGCACTTGTGTGATTCTAATAACTCTAAATTTATATCCATACATGTATAGCATGTTAACATACATTCACAAAAAATAATATGAGAGAAATAAGCATTCTACATGTATATAAGTTTTTTTCAGAAATTTCTTAAATCATAAGTGCTAAACTGCTAATGCCAAGGGTGTATAGCTTTTTGATGCACAAATATATTCTTGCAATGGTTCCCTAACTTCATCTTATATAACCCCCTAGAATTTATCAGATACAGATAATGGAATGTCACAAAACATCAACTCTTTTGCAGTGCTACCAAGCAAATTGTTCCATTCACTTAACAAGGTTTCCAAGGGGAGTGGGAAACCACATCACACAAGAAAATAGACTAGCAAGTAAGGAACTCAGTTTGCAGTTTACAGACTGAGGTCAAGTAGCAAAAATAAGATTAATGCTGTAAACATTTTCTTATAGGACTTCTAAAAGGATATCTTTTTCTGACGGAGGGTTTTTCAGAAAGGATATAACTGTATTTTATAAACTCCTCCAAAACATATTGCTTCAAACTATGCTTCAGATATAATTATATAAAGGTCATGTGAACTCTATTTTGCACAATGCAAAAATTGAAAGGCTTTGGTAAGCTTCTCACCTCATCGGTCCACGCTTGAGCTTTCAAATTTTGTACTATATGCAGCAATCCAAGATCAATCACTTGGGCAGCAAATGCACCCTTTGCCAGCAAGTTACCAATAGACATGATAACAACTCTGACAACCTACAATTATTGTTTGGAAAAGCATAATTATGTCCATATGTCTGATATTAAGGAAATGTGGCAACATGATAAAAAATAATATTTCAAATCTCACCTTCTCTTTAGTAGACATATTAAGGAAATGTGGCAACATGATAAAAAATAATATTTCAAATCTCACCTTCTCTTTAGTAGATCCTTTCACAACCTCTACAAGTCTTGGCATGACCCTTGTAGTGGACAAATAATCAACTGCTGCATCATAAAAGGATAAAAGCCAGATGCAGACACAAGTTTCGTAGAGGAGCTGCAAATGACACAGTAAGGGGTAAGCAGGTTGTTGAGCAAATTAGTTCATAAAGGAAACAAGACAAAACAGTTATGTTTCCTGGTCATATTTTACTCAGAATCTTGTCAAACAAGACATCTCGGGCAAAGGTGGATGTCCCGATTATTAAACTGGCTCATCAGTGTTTTAAAAAGGCTCAGTAATATATGAGTCCAAAAAAATCTAACAAGAAAGTTCAACTTTGGTTACTGGCATAAATAATTTGCTTAATTCCATTTCATATGATTACAGGCCTCAGTAATCACCTGGGTTGACTGCTGTGTGGAGGCTGGACATATTAAAGGAATGAGGAGTTTTACACCATCCGCCTGAACAAATAAAGTTCTAACATATGGCTCTCTTAGCAAAGTGGCAAGGCAATGCATAGCAGTAGGAACAGAACAGTTTGGGTTGGTAGGATTCCTCAGCTGCAAAACAAATCATTCACATAGTTCAGAACTCTTGAATACTAGTTCCATAGCATAGCATAACAAAGGGTAGAATAAACTAAATCATTCTGCAGGTCCTGACCTGATAACAGAGCCAATCAACCAAACCTCTTAATACATCTTGAGTAGATGTTAGCTTGCTCTTTGAATTTGAAGGTTCTCCATTTGGAACTACGCCATTCTGAACCTTGGGCCGTGCACTAAAATCATATAAAAATTAGATTCTTGAGAACAAGACCACATACATTGGATATTAACAGAACATACCTTATTATATGGGTCAATATCTTACAACTTTTTTCTTGTACGAACCAGTTACCTTTCAAGAGTAAACTGAAAAATGATAATTTTGTTAGCTAAATAGGACACCGATCAATAAACTTATGCAAGAAAAAAAATACAAAGGTAAACAGTTAGCCTGGATGACCCACCCCAGTTAGATGGTGTGAAATCATGTATCTGGTTGATGTCATGGTTTAGTATCTAAAGTTTAGTTGATAGGATTGGATGGTAAGATCCTGGATGGCATAAGTTTGGGGCAAATGTGTGAATGGAATACCTGACAAAATCTCAAATTACACCAACTGGCATAACAGGCTAACAGCACACAGAGAAAGATTTTTCCAAATAACTAATCTGCCACCACATCCAATGTTGATAACGACAGTACATTATGCAACCAACTAATGATCAATTTGGCTTTTTATAGCCATCATGCAATAATCCAATCCTACAGTAGGCTAGGACCAATTCAAAAACTACTAGACATCTCCTTGTCATGATAAGTTTTGTCATCCACCAAATGTCTTTTCAAAATACACAAGAAATCTGCCATGGCCTATCAGCCTATGTACCACTGGTCCACTATTTCTATTTTTACAGGACACTAGATGTGCACATAATATGGAATTATGAAAGAAACTCATAATAGAAGAATATACAATTCTAGAATACTTAACTTAGGAAAGGATCATAGATG
Organism: Zizania palustris; assembly: GCA_019279435.1. Classification (NCBI taxonomy): domain Eukaryota; kingdom Viridiplantae; phylum Streptophyta; class Magnoliopsida; order Poales; family Poaceae; genus Zizania; species Zizania palustris. The sequence continues at coordinate 17,234,108 of JAAALK010000282.1, forward strand.
TCTTCACCAGACAGAGATATATCATAGAACAGTGTAGCTCTTTTAGGATTTGCTGAAAACAAATGGATTATTTAACAGATGTAATTCATCAGAACAGTTCTGTTTAACCATGTAGTCAATAACTAGTTACCAACCTGCAAGCATTTCATCAATGAGTGCTAGAACATATTCAACAGTCTCTTCCTTAGATATGTTCCGCAGGATATTCAGAAACAATAGAACATAGGATGGCCCATCCTGTAAGATAGAATTTCAAGCAGAGATTATGTCGAGAATAGTTGCAAATGAGAATTACCAAACTAGCCAAACAGAAGAGGAATAAATAGCAAATTTGGAACACTATAGATGACCATGAGAGAACATTCCAGTGCATCCCACATTTGGATGCATCAGTGTGCACCATCTCCAAAACATGGGGCACATCAGCACATGGTCATGGAAAAATAAAAATTGTTTTATAGTTTGATGACATTGACACAAACATGGATCAACTATGTCACATAATTTCAAGCCTAAATTTGATGCCTTAAAATCCAAAACCTCACAGGTCAAACATTTTAAACCGGCAAAATTGACGCATGAGTGCTAAGTCCTGAATTGCAACTATATGGCGAGTGGCAAAACCTGAACCCCCTTTTAACCAATAATAAAAATTAAAAACTCAGTATTTAAATATATAAGAGAAAAGACAGTGTGACACAATGGCACTTAAACTCATTTACCCACAGAATGATTGCCTGCAACAAAGACGCTTACCTCATCAAGCAAAGGACCCTGTTGGCTTTCTGGTTTGTGGTCATAACGTCGCAAATGCTGAAGGCATGTTCCAGAAATCAGCTTATTCGCCATGTATGACTCCCATGGAATATCTCTCTTGAGAACCTTGAAATGCAAAACCAGAATCCAGATCAGTATAAAGCAATGGTCTCCCTTAAAATGTAATGCAAGTGAAAAGTCCTGAGCGCTTCATAAGTTTTCATGAAAAAAGCAACCGCAACCTATCTAACAAGTATCAAGGAACATGGCAAGTATTCCAGCAATGCAAAAAAATACCTGTTGCATGAACTTGATTGAAACAAAATTAGATAGTATTCATAGTTCAGTGCCTAATAATAAAATCTACAGAGTGCATTGTGTACATATTTGGCACAACCGCACAACTCATATCAACAGGTTCATTGTTGCCTAGAGACAGGATTTATCTGTGGAACAGGGAAACTGGAGGATGTTCCCCAACAAAAAGAAAAGGAAAAACAATATTATGCTATGGAAAGGTTAGCCATTCTCAATTTGTTGTTTATTGTGCCCTCCAGTAAAAGATAAACTTGATGTGTTGCTTGGGCACATACATAAGAAGTGGAGGCATCCATAGACCATAGGTGTATCTCTTTGGAAGCAGAACAAAACTCAGTCCAATCTCTGATGAAGAAGGACAGTGTCACATAAGATGTTAGCACTGACCCATATTATACTCTATGAGCCTGGTAGTTTAGTTAATCATCCTTAACAAAATGAGAAGAAGCAGCATGGTCTTTTTTATTTTAGCTCAACAAAAAGGTCACAACCGTAGCTGTAGTTCAGAAGGTACTTAATCAATTCACTGCTTAGAGAGTTAGAGTAGCAATCGGACAAACCCACCGTAGCATGCTGCATGCATGGAGTTGAGAGAAAATCATAGTCAGCTTCCATACTTCCATATGCCACTACAACATAATCTACTTCCATTCAAATTCTCCTGCCATTTGCTACGCTCAATTACAAACTTCCACGAAAAATCTGCCCACTTTCAAACACGGTGACAGAAGAATCTACTTCTACTCGAATTCCACAGTGGAGTGCACTGTTCGATCCCAAAGGGCACCGCTGCTACGACATAAGCATAGCTAATCTACCACAATACACACAGGGATCAAATCGTAAATAGTTTGACACACGGGATCTCGCAAGCATTGACAATTCCACAGCAGAACACGTTATCAGCAGAGCAAAGATAAAATCTGCGAGGGCCGAGGGCAGGCAAATCCTAAAAACTGACCTGCTCGGTAGTCAGCTCCGCGTGATCCATCGCCGCGGGTCCGTGCGCGCCGCCTGCGATCCCACCTGAAAGAGCAAACAAGTTCACTCCACGGATCATCAAGCGCCCCCCCCCCCCCCCCCCCACACACACACACACAGCCCCGGCGATCCGATCGAAGCAACGGGGCGATCGGGGCACGGCGCGCGCGAGAGAGAGAGGGTCGAGCGAGGAGCAAGGGATCGCGGGCGTCGGCTAACCTGGCGCGACCGGCGAGCGAGCGGAGGAAGGATCGGGAGGTTCGCGACGATTGGGAACTGGCTGGGAAGAACGAGAGAGAGATCTGAGAGAGACGTGGGCAAAAAAAATAAAGATGAGATAGAAACTGCGAGTGGCCGAACCCTTATAGGGGTGGGCCCACGCTACTTGGCCACGTCATCACGTGGAGGAGCCGTGCTCCGCTGCTCCTGCCTATCCCCTGCCGCTTGTTTTCTTCGCGTCTGTCTGGTCCGAAACGAGATTACTTGCCGTCGGATTTCGATCCGATGACGGTTTAAGGAGTGAGAATTTGCACGAGTCGGGGTTATCTTTATATTGTGTGAGAGAATTTTGTACCGTGGTCTGTACCATTAGATTCGTGTTAGACGACAGAGAACAATCAGAAAAGTGTCGGTAGAAATCAGTTCCATTTATTCTCGACCAAACATTTCAAAACTAGATTTTTTTTCGTGCATAAACTGTTTATTAAGAGAAAGAGAAATAGAATAGCATAACTCGCTGAAAACGTTTCACTAGTGGTTTGTATTTAAATTCTGAAAAGAAAAAATAAAATGATGATATTGACCAATACCGGGTGTGTTTCATTATTTCCATTTCGTTTTCAACGAGGATATCTAGAATCTAGATGTGAGTTCGATTGGAATCTTGCAGAGTTCTTTTGTGAGCAGGGATTTATCTTTGCCAAATCCAAGAAATCCAAGCACTGTTTGTCCAAGTTAATTATACCAATCCCCCGGTTAATGATAGCCTGCATCATGTGTGCTAGTGTGTTGCTCGCCACTTCTCCAGGGCAGAGAATTTAATGTTGGATATACATGGGTTTGTCCCATTTTGATTTATTCAATAATACGTTAAATGCAAAGGCCCACAATAATGCTACGGTGCACTAAAACTTTTAGTCCCATATTGAATGTTCACATGTCTTTGCTCAACTTAAATAGATGGACTGATTGTGTGTCTATTGAGAAGTTGAGACAGGCTAAGGGCGTACGCGGCGACGGTAATGGAACCGTGTTTTTCCACTGTGTCGCGCCACCCTAAAATACTGCGATGACTGTTGGCCTTCCGTCTCCCCATTCATGAGAGAGCTTAATTGCGGAGACTGTTGGCCTTCCGTCTCCCCATTCATGAGAGAGCTTAATTACGGAGACCGTTGGCCTTCCGTCTCCCCATTCATGAGGTGACCGTTGGCCTTTCATCTCCCCATTCATGAGCAAGCTTAATTATGGAGACCGTTGGCCTTCCGTCTTCCTCTGCATGAGAGCTATATAAAGGGGGCAGTAGCTGGACAGAATGTTTAATCCTTCCTTCTTCTTCCTTGCGTCGTTGCCTCAAACCAGCCCCGTCCCAACCTTTTGCGCGCACAGAGAGTTGGGAGAGCAGGCCTCCGAAGCCACGCCCGTGATCGAGACACCTGCCGGGTGTGCGGGCGATCAGGTTTTTGGGGAGCGTCTTCGCGACTGCTCGCTCCATCCTGGTGGTCGTGGTTGCTGCACACACCATCGTCTTCCTCCCGGTGCCCGTTCGTGGGACTGCACTGCGAACAACGTCCTGCATCAAGCCCTGATCGACTACATCAAGCAACACGTTATGACGACTAACGTGAATGGAGAAACCGGTGCTTTGAGCATGGGTCCCTCCGCTGGGTACATCCTAGCAACCTTTGTGTTCTATTTCTTTAACTATATCATCTTGTGTTTGATGATAAATATGTTTCAAGCTACTGCTATTTATGTCGTCATAATAATCGCATGCTATTTATGGATTAAATTTAACATGAAAATGCCTAAATTCCTAACAATCCAAAAACCTGATTATAGGCATTTTTCTGTTAGTGGTTTTGCTGCTGCGTTGAAGCCGAATGCTTTTGACGGTACATGCTATAAGAGATGGCACAGTAAGATGGTCTTATGGTTGACGGCTATGAACTGTTTTCACGTGGCACAAGGCAAGCCTGGGGATTTGGCCCCAGGCAGTTCTGAGGAAGAGACATTTGATGCGTCTCCTCAAGGACAGGCCTTTAAGGTTGCTGATAACCTTTTCAGAGGTGCCGTGATCAGTGCAATTGCTGAAAAATACCAGGACTCTTACCTAACCTTCAAAACTGGCAAAGAGTTATGGGATGCGCTTGAGGCAAAGTTCGGTGTTTCTGATGCTGGTAGTGAGCTGTATGTGATGGAGCAGTTCTACGACTACAAGATGGCTGAAAACCGTCCTGTAGTCGAACAAGCTCATGAGATACAGGCTCTAGCAAAAGAACTCGAACAGTTTCCCTGTGTGCTACCTGACAAGTTTGTGGCCGGCGGTATTATCGCCAAGTTGCCACCTTCTTGGAGGGATTTTGCTACCTCTCTAAAGCACAAGAGACAAGAGTTCACCGTGGCTGAACTCATTGGTACTCTTGATGTTGAGGAGAGGGCGAGGGCAAAGGACACACGCGGGAAAGGAATTGAGTCTTCTAGTGCCAATATGGTGCAGAAGAAAAATTCCAATAATGCATCTCGTAACAAGAAGAAGAAGAACAAGCAAGAGAACGTAAAGCCTAAACAAACATCCACATTTAAGAAGAAAAAGGGCAACAAAGAAGGTGGATGCTTTGTTTGCGGGAGCACTGAGCACTGGGCGAGTGCGTGCCCAGACCGCAAATTTAAGCATGAGAAGAAATCAGCTAACATGGTGATATGTGAGACCGGTGAAGGAACACCAGGGTATGGTAATTATTTACCTACTGTTCTTTCAGTTTGTCATTCGCCTGAATGGTGGATTGACACCGGTGCTAATATTCATGTGTGTGCTGATATTTCTTTGTTTTCTTCTTATCAGGTCGGCGGGACTGGATCCTTGCTGATGGGAAACGGATCATCTGCGCGTGTTCTTGGTGTTGGTACGGTCATTCTGAAGTTTACTTCGGGAAAGACGATGCCATTGAAGAACGTGCAGCATGTCCCCTCCATCAAAAAGAATCTAGTTAGCGGATCTCAAGTGTGTCGAGATGGTTATAAACTCATGTTTGAATCCAATAAGTGTGTACTTTCGAAGTATGGTACATTTGTTGGTAAAGGTTATGACTGCAGAGGCTTGTTCCGTTTATCGTTGCATGATGTGTGTAATAATAATGTGAACAATGTTATTTCGAATGAGTCGAATATTTGGCATTCACGACTATGTCATGTTAACTTTGGTGTTCTATCGCGGTTAGCAAAGTTAAATTTAATCCAAAAATTTGATTTAGTCAAAACTTCTAAGTGTCATGTGTGTGTGCAATCTAAGCAACCTCGCAAGCCTCACAAGGCCGCGGAGGCGAGGAACTTGGCACCGCTGGATTTAATTCATTCTGATTTATGTGAGATGAACGGAATATTGACTAAAGGTGGCAAACGTTATTTTATCACATTTATAGATGACTCCACTAGATTTTGTTATGTGTATTTGTTAAAATCAAAAGATGAAGCGTTGTATTATTTTAAAACTTATAAAGCTGAAGTTGAGAACCAACTTGAGAGGAAAATTAAACGGTTACGGTCTGATCGCGGTGGAGAGTATTTTCCAAGAGAATTTTCTGATTTTTGTGCAGAACACGGGATTATTCATGAGAGGACACCGCCATATTCCCCACAATCCAATGGGATTGCCGAAAGAAAGAACCGTACTCTAACTGATTTGGTTAATGCCATGTTAGAGACTTCGGGTCTATCTAAGGAATGGTGGGGTGAGGCGATTTTGACTGCATGTCATGTCCTGAATAAAGTTCCCACAAAAGACAAAGAAATTACACCATTCGAGGAATGGGAAAAGAAAAAGTTAAATCTCTCATATTTGCGTACTTGGGGTTGTTTGGCCAAAGTGAATGTGCCAATTAACAAAAAGCGCAAATTAGGACCTAAAACTGTTGATTGTATTTTCCTTGGTTATGCTTTCCACAGCGTTGGATATAGGTTTTTAATCATAAATTCTGGGGTACCAGACATGCTAGTTGGCACAATCATGGAATCCAGAGACGCTACATTTTTTGAGAGTGATTTTCCTATGAAAATTACACATGACACATCTAGCACTGAACCTGAAATACCCCATGAGCATTTTATTCCGATAGAACACATTGAGGAACCTCATATGAATAATTATGACGAGGATGACAGTATAACAACTCGAAAGAGTAAGAGACAAAGGATTGCAAAATCTTTTGGTGATGATTATATTGTGTACCTTGTGGATGACACACCAAGAACTATTGAAAAGGCATATTCTTCTCCTGATGCTGACTTGTGGAAGGAAGCAATAAGGAGTGAGATGGATTCTATTATGTCTAATAGTACTTGGGAAGTCGTTAAACGTCCCTATGGGTGCAAACCCATTGGAAGTAAATGGGTGTTCAAGAAAAAGCTTAGACCTGATGGTACGATTGAGAGGTACAAGGCAAGGCTTGTGATTAAAGGCTATTCACAGAGGGAAGGTGAAGATTTCTTTGATACATATTCACCGGTGGCTAGATTGACCACGATTCGGGTGTTACTTTCCTTGGCTGCCTCTCATGGTCTTCTCGTCCATCAAATGGACGTTAAAACAACTTTCCTGAATGGAGAGTTAGATGAGAAGATCTACATGGAGCAGCTTGTGGGGTTTGTAGCAAATGGTCAAGAAGGCATGGTGTGTAAATTATTGAAATCATTATACGGTCTTAAACAAGCACCCAAGCAATGACATGAAAAGTTTGATAAAACTTTGACATCTGTCGGTTTTGTTGTGAACGAAGCAGATAAATGTGTTTATTATCGGTATGGTGGGGGCGAGGGAGTTATCTTGTGTCTTTATGTTGACGACATACTGATTTTTGGCACTAGCTTTGACATGATCAAGGAAGTGAAGGACTTTTTGTCCAATAATTTTGAGATGAAAGATTTGGGAGAAGCTGATGTTATTCTTAACATTAAGCTATTGAGAGAAGGCAATGGTGGGATCACACTTGTGCAGTTCCATTATGTGGAAAAGGTTTTGAGTCGCTTTGGGTTTAGCGAATGTGAACCTGCTCCTACGCCTTATGATCCTAGCAAGAAATTGAGGAAAAATCGGAGAATAGCTAAGGATCAATTAAAATATTCTCAAATAATTGGTTCGCTCATGTATTTGGCTAGCGCTACGAGGCCTGACATCTCATTTGCTGTGAGCAAACTCAGCCGGTTTGTGTCAAATCCGGGAGATGATCATTGGCGTGCTCTTGAGAGAGTATTGTGCTATCTAAAAGGGACAATGAGCTTTGACATTCACTATGCCGGGTACCCGAGGGTACTGGAGGGTTATTGTGATGCAAACTGGATATCTGATGCTGATGAGATATATGCCACAAGTGGATATGTGTTCTCACTAGGTGGTGGTGCTGTTTCCTGGAAGTCTTGCAAGCAGACCATTTTAACGAGGTCAACTATGGAAGCAGAACTCACAGCGTTGGACACCGCCTCGGTTGAGGCTGAGTGGCTTCGTGAACTCCTTATGGATTTACCGGTGGTTGAAAAACCCGTGCCGGCTATTTCTATGAACTGTGATAATCAGACCGTGATTATTAAGGTGAACAGTTCTAAGGATAACATGAAGTCGACTAGGCACATAAAGAGGCGTTTGAAATCTGTCAGAAAAATGAGAAACTCCGGAGTGATAGCGTTGGACTATGTCCATACGTCTAAAAATCTGGCAGATCAATTTACTAAGGGACTATCACGCAATGTGATAGATATTGCATCGAGTGAGATGGGCTTGAGACCCACTTAAAGTCTATCATGGTGGTAACCTATTCTTTGTGATCGGAGATCCCGTGAATTAGAATGGTGAAACAAGCTAGTGGTAGACTGAGAGGAAAGACCCTTAACAAGGTCCATTTCAGATGTATTTCTTTCCTAGCTGTATGGCAGATTGATGTTTTCACCTTAATGTGTTCCAAGTGGCTTGTTGAAGCAAAGATGTTGTCCTACAGAACATTTTTTGAGGAACACACCTATATGAGTTCAACTGCTAGTCACAGTTTATGAGATTTGGGTAATCTCTAGATACTCATAAAAGGCCCTGGAGTGTGACTTATATGCTCCAACCAGAGGGGATGCGTTTGGCAACCTAGTATCAGTAAATGACTTGGATGAAACTTATTACACACAAAACTATCAATTCAAGGCATAGTCCATTGTACAGTTGTGAATAAGTGTAGTCTTTGCTCTAGGTGGATGTTCAACTTAACAGTCTCCACCGAAACACTGGTATATTAAACGCTTGAAAGACGAGAGCATTTATGTGGCTTCGCATTGGTGGGGATTGTTGGATATACATGGGTTTGTCCCATTTTGATTTATTCAATAATACGTTAAATGCAAAGGCCCACAATAATGCTACGGTGCACTAAAACTTTTAGTCCCATATTGAATGTTCACATGTCTTTGCTCAACTTAAATAGATGGACTGATTGTGTGTCTATTGAGAAGTTGAGACAGGCTAAGGGCGTACGCGGCGACGGTAATGGAACCGTGTTTTTCCACTGTGTCGCGCCACCCTAAAATACTGCGATGACTGTTGGCCTTCCGTCTCCCCATTCATGAGAGAGCTTAATTGCGGAGACTGTTGGCCTTCCGTCTCCCCATTCATGAGAGAGCTTAATTACGGAGACCGTTGGCCTTCCGTCTCCCCATTCATGAGGTGATCGTTGGCCTTTCATCTCCCCATTCATGAGCAAGCTTAATTATGGAGACCGTTGGCCTTCCGTCTTCCTCTGCATGAGAGCTATATAAAGGGGGCAGTAGCTGGACAGAATGTTTAATCCTTCCTTCTTCTTCCTTGCGTCGTTGCCTCAAACCAGCCCCGTCCCAACCTTTTGCGCGCACAGAGAGTTGGGAGAGCAGGCCTCCGAAGCCACGCCCGTGATCGAGACACCTGCCGGGTGTGCGGGCGATCAGGTTTTTGGGGAGCGTCTTCGCGACTGCTCGCTCCATCCTGGTGGTCGTGGTTGCTGCACACACCATCGTCTTCCTCCCGGTGCCCGTTCGTGGGACTGCACTGCGAACAACGTCCTGCATCAAGCCCTGATCGACTACATCAAGCAACACGTTATGACGACTAACGTGAATGGAGAAACCGGTGCTTTGAGCATGGGTCCCTCCGCTGGATACATCCTAGCAACCTTTGTGTTCTATTTCTTTAACTATATCATCTTGTGTTTGATGATAAATATGTTTCAAGCTACTGCTATTTATGTCGTCATAATAATCGCATGCTATTTATGGATTAAATTTAACATGAAAATGCCTAAATTCCTAACATTTAAAGCCCAGGATGAAACAATCAAACAACCAAAAGTCGTCGAGACTTAGAAGATGAAAGAAACAAAGACATGGCTCAGTTCACAACTCATAAGCTCATTCATTCATTGTGCCTGTGTGCTCAAGCTCAACTTCAGCTCAAAATTCAGTCTTTGTATTCTCCCTACACAGAGACTCTGATACTGGAATTCTTTCTTAAAGGAAAAAGGGGGTATTTCGATTTCCACAGAAACATGTATGCTCTCTAATATGAGTTCTGTGAGTTTATTGTCAACAAGAGTAGTCTCAGCCTCTCAGATGATTGGAACTTCCACAATGCTAGATAAAAGGTTCCTTAGCTCCACCATCACAGCATCATGTTCACCCTTCACCTGCAGAGACAGAGCAGTAGCCACCTTGTCAGAATACTGAACTGACAAGAACAGGTTGAAAAGGTTCAGTAAAATCTGCAACCTTGTTGTGTATGTAGCAAGAACTTTTGGGCATGCTTTACCTCGATGGAGAAGAAACTCTCAGCATGGCCATACAAGGATATGCTGTTCAGGCTGAGCACTTCAACATTGTAGCTGCAGAGTGCTTCCAGCACCTTGGTGAAGAGGCCTGCCCTCTTGGTCCAAAAGATCTTCAGGTTATACTTGCATGGCCCTAGAGATATCAATTCCACCTGGCCCTGTGTACATGTGGAGCTTGTTGAGGGACTGAGGAATCAGGTATCAGAGTTAAACTTTGGCAGAAATATCAGTGATGAATTCAGAGCTTAAGTTCTGTGAATTATAGTTGAATTTTCTCAAAAAGAAAACCATGGGAAGTATACTAAACCAAACAAGGATCAAATATGTCTCCTTTAACAGTTGTGTACTTCATAGCAGCAGCTGCTGCTGCTGCTACCTCCCTGCCTACCTGATAATGGGTGTTCATGTTCTCAGTGGGGACGAAGGATTCAGAGCAGGAAGCGCTGGCTTGCTTCTCCCAAGCCTCACCGGCCGAGTCGGCGAGCTGGTGCTGCAGCTCCAGAACCTTGCTCTGAAGATTCTTGATGTGGTCGATCGCGTCCATCAGGGTAGCGTCCTTGCTCATCTGAAAACGAAGAATAAGATAAATTAACCATAGGAACATGTCAGGAACGACAAAATGAAAAAGAAACAAGTCCATTTTACACGCATGAACTATCACAAAAGTTCAAATAGCAATCTCAACTATCATAAAAGCCGCGTGTCTGGCAGCAACTAAACAGCCACCTCATGTGCAGCTAGCTCTTGTGGTAAAAATATTTTCACAGTAGATGACACTGTCAAAGCAACTAACTAATTTTTGGTCAGATATTTAAAGAACAGGTGTTTAATAATCGTTTCTAAAATTGAAATTTTTTGTTATAGGGGTGTAAAATGGGCTTATTCCAATGAAAATTTCTTCCCACGAAGAGGCAACTACGATTCTGTCAGAAATGAGTTCCTTTTCGGAGAATCAAAAGAAGGCTAGGAAAATAGAACACGTTCAAATCTGTTTACTTTTATCTGCATGATCGGTGTAAGAATCAGGTAATCACTAATGGGAGGGAGGGAGCTAGCAGCCAGCCATGCACTTGCCTTGGTGATCTTGGGCACGGCCGCCCTGAGCGCGAGGATGTTGCCGTTGAGCCTCTCCCTCCTCCTCCGCTCGGCAACCAGGTTCTTGGACTTGTACTCCGTCGTCACCGCCGCCGCCTGCTGCTCCCCGCCGTCGCTCTCGTCGCCCCCGCCGCCGCCCGCGAAATTCAGAACCGAATCGACGAAGTCCTCCTCCTCCTCCATCATCTCCTCCTTCACCTCCTCCCCACCGCCGCCGCAGCCGCAGGGAGCCCTCGCTCGCGGCGGCATTGCTTCACCTTCACCACCACCTTATTGCCTGCCTCCCACCGAACGACAGGTTCAGTCCATCACCGCTTCTACTTGCAGCAAGCTCACTCTCACTCTCACTCTCCCTCCCACCCACCCACCCCAATGGCTATGTTCCTTCCGGGGTTGCGGTTGCAGTGGCTTATAAGGATGGAGGAGGAGGAAGCCATCAGGCCAAGGATTCTCATGGAGAAAGCAATGCAAGGAAGGGCTTGAACGCAAGAGGGCGAGCTAGATGCTCGGGCTCCTCCCTGCTTGTTCCCCGGGTGAGTTGGTTGGTTGAGGCGGCACCTGACTGATGGATGGTTGGTTGAGCCGTTTGACTCACTGACACTGAGGGGGAACTAGCTCAGAAGCTCACTGTCCTTCCCTGTAACTGCACAGGAGAGAGAGAGAGAGAGAGAGAGAGAGAGAGAGAGAGAGAGAGAGAGAGAGAGAGAGAGAGACGTTGGGATCATGCAGACGAAACCTTGTCAGTAGATCATTGAGCTGATCTAAGTATACATCAAAACACAAACCAAAGAAGCAGCGAGCTGTGATCTTTTTATTCAGACGCCAAAGCATTCTAGTCTCCCTTGAGCTAGCTCCGGCCCTGAAGGGTATGAATGCAGGAGCATATATTTGTGTACTGCGCAGACGATACGTCAAGATCTCTCGGGGAAATTCTGCTACATCTTCACCTGATTTCTTTCTGGTAGCCTTGTGACTTGTGAGTGTACCATGCATGTAATTGTCCGGTCATCTCCCCTGGAAAGCTGCAAGACAGTTATGGATGGATGGAGCGGCATGCTGCAGGATGCTCAGGAACGTGGTGGATGATCGACTGGTGGATGCTGCCATGCTTACACCTACAAGAACAAGGAATATTTGCTTATGTGGAGCTTATATACGCGAGAGGAGTGTAAATATGAACGTTAAAGTGTGCGTCTTTACTGTTCTCCGGTCGACGATTGCGTAACTATTCAAGCCATGTTATCATATCAGGTGGAAATTAAGGTCTCCTCTCGATATAGTTTTTTTAAGGAATTAAACTGATTGAGGAATTTATAAAATTTCTGCTTTTTAAATGAACCCTAATTATTTGTCGCCTTTTTATAACAAATCCACTCGGAACATATTTTATAAGGTCGGTCGAATAATGTCGATTCGATTCCAAATCTTAAAGTATCTCAAAAAATATCCTAAATTTTATTTCCTAAATCATATATAGGGATCGTTCTAAACTCTATCTCTTCCTAAAGATTAATCAATCTACAACAGTTTTTCTATAATCTCGATCCATACTTTTAAAATCTTACAAATACGGTCTATAATATGTAATAATTTGTATAAAACTTCGATATATTCAATATAATAAAAAATCGTGTTGAAAACGATAATTATCTAAATTACCTTTTTTTCCAAATTACTAGCTATTCACAATGGAGGTTTTATGGTGGGTTTCATGGTATTAATTACCATGACACATCAGATTTTTTTTGCTGATATGACATTTAATTAATGAGGAAATAGTGTTATCACTATGACATGGTGCTAACCCATTTCCAAGACGGGTGAAATGAAATGAAACGCCCACTGAGAGCCAAATCATTTCATCAGATACTATTTCATGAGAAATAGTTATATTTAATTACACTGGTTAGCCCCATTCTAAAAATTAAAACAATTGGGATTTTTTGGAGATTGGATGCAGTTACTAATTCATGATCGAGCATATACATAATGAAAACTTCATTCTCGATTCTACGAGAATTTTTATGAAAGCGTTTCATTTGCTTCTCTTCCAGAGAAGTTTCATTTTACCAGAATGTATCCTAATTTTTGGCCTAATTCTTTTTCTGATGATCGATTTAACCTTTGATCAAAAAGATAGACCTTATTCTATTTCATCTCTTCAACAAATTTAGTAATAAGCATAACAACCCTAGAAATAGTTAAATAAAACTCTCTCTTAGAGAGCGTTGCAAAACTGCACAGTAGATAGTGTAAGGAATATTAATGAAACGATGTGAGCGAGCAGATCCATCAACAACAGAGCACCTCGCGGTCGTTTGCTCGTCTCCGCGGTTCCACCTAAAGCTAAAACCCAACCAAACCAAACGGAAAAGGAGGGTTTTGCCCCCATGGCGGCGACCTCTCGGGCTCTCCTCGCCCGCCGCCTCTCCCTCCTCCGCTCCAAGGTCCTGCCTTTCGGCCCCTTCTCCTGTTCCTCTACGTCGAACTACGGTCTCCTCCCGAGGCCCTCGGTGTGCCCGCCGGCGCCCGGAGGCGAGTGGCGGCGTGCGTTCCACGACGGGCGGCCGCGGGGGCCGCTGTGGAGGAGCAAGAAGCTGATCGGGAAGGAGGCCCTGTTCGCGATCCAGGGGCTCAAGCGGTTCAAGAGGGACGAGGAGATGCTCGGGGGGTTCGTGAAGCGGCACGTGGCGCGGCTGCTCAAGGCCGACAAGCTCGCCGTGCTCGGCGAGCTCGAGCGCCAGGAGGAGATCGATCTGGCCGTCAAGGTTAGGCCTTTTTTGTTCCCCTCTCGTTGCTAGCTTGCATTTGACTTCCTTTTGCCGAGGTGCCCCCTGTCTTCCTGGGGCGGATGAATTATGCGGTGTGGCGCGAGTTAGATTAGCACTTTTTTACCTGCAAACTGACAACGTTTTGATGAATGAATTGGAGAGGACATAGGAGATAAATTTCGTCAGTCTGTGAGCAACTGGGCGGAGGCACGGGATTTTGTTTGGTAAAGTTGTTAAGTTTTTTGTTTGTCTGCTTGAGAATGGTGAATTTGTGGCGTGTGGACTCAGTTTGGGAAGCACAAGAAGGGTGCATTTTATTTGTTTGCCAAAAAACTACTTGTAAATTAGATTTTATCTAAAAGGTGGGACATTAACTTTTGTTTGAGCTTGAGCCTTGGGATACTTGTGTTTGCTTAATGTAGATGAAAATGCATACCTATTATTGTTCTAGAAGAAGAAAGTGTCTGATTTGGTCCTTGATGAGGCAATTATTATTTTTAGAGAGAATTTTTATTTATTTCCAATTGAACTTTCATGGTGCAAGATAAATTATTGAAACATGTTGAACTCTCCCGATATTTATAATTTTTCTTATGTCTGTGTTTATTGTTGTATGAATGTATATACATGTTTGATCGTGTAAGTTGAATTGAATTTGGACAAGAGGTCAGTGAGGTTTTGAAGTGATTTTCACAGATTTTAATCTTATGTAAAGTATGTAGAGATATTGTGAATCATTGTAGCCTTTGTAGGTAGTTTAGCACTTTAGCTTGCAAACTCCAAATAAATACTCAGATACTCTTCTTGATTTAATTCATCGAGCATGCTACATTGCTACTTATCATGTGTTGGATCATAAACTAAACAGAAAAGAAAGATAGAAATGAGAATCAATTCTTGCCATTGTTTTCCCTATACAACAATCTGCATCAAGTTTGGCTCTATCCTGTGGATACCACTGAGTTCTGGAAAGCCTCACTCCATGCCATCATGGACTCATAGTCATCTATCTGTGCTAAGATTACTATCTTCGAAATTTGGTTTTATGGGAAGCCAATTTTCAGTTTGGTTTTTGAGAATTTTTAATATGGAATTCACATATGTATGATTCTAAAATCTGTCCTGAAATTCAAAATTCAGAATTTTGATTCTCAGGGATTCGAATTCTGAAATCTGGAATTTGAAATGTAAACATGTCCATTGCTTAGAGGTAATTAGTGCTTTAAGGTTCACATACTACTATATCAGTAGCCTTTTACTATATCAATAGACAAGGCTAATGGTGGTGCTTCTTAAATGTGTACTTAGCAACGGTGGGCATTTAGTCGATGTTCTTGGAAACGTGATGGCAAAAAAAAGAAGAATATGCTTAATTTCAGTGCACATTGTTGAACTAGAACAAGCTCGGTAGCAATGCATGGATTTTCCAAGGAAATTGCCATAACTTCTGAAAATGTTTGTCTACCTGTAAATATTGCTCTTGAGATGAGTCTTCATTCAGATCAAGATCTGGAAACGATATTTTGTTATGTTTGCTTATGTTGGACTGGCATGTTTCTTTGCCTTGCAGGTGTTTAGGATAATACAAAAGGAGGACTGGTATAAGCCAGACGTCTATATGTACAAGGACTTGATTGTTGCTCTAGCCAAGTGTAAGAAGATGGATGAAGCAATGGTAATCTGGGGGAACATGAGAGATGAGAATCTGTTCCCCGACTCACAGACCTACGCTGAAGTCATAAGGGGATTCTTGAGATATGGTTCCCCATCAGATGCAATGAATATTTACGAGGAGATGAAAAACTCACCTGATCCTCCGGAAGAATTACCTTTCAGGGTATTATTGAAGGGTCTTTTACCTCACCCACTTCTCAGGAACAGAGTGAAGCAAGATTTTGAAGAGCTGTTCCCGGAAAGGCATATCTATGACCCCCCAGAAGAAATATTTGGCATGCGCTGAGGCTGGAGATTCAATGACTGGATTGACACTACTGAGATTGAATTTTTATCTGGATCAGCTGCTTGCTCCACAGATTTCATGCTTGGAGTGAAAATTTGCCTGGTGAAAGATAGAAGTTATGGATAGTCATGCTGCAGAGATGTAATACATGGGCATAGAACAGACAAAAAGATTGTTACTTTGGTTGTATTGTTTGGCTGTGGCTACAGAGAAATTATTTTTCAGGCAATCTCTTAAGTATCAGGCCCATTATTCACAACTGCCATTATGTGTATCTGTATTCTGTAATCCAGGATATTCTGAAAAGTAGCATAAAAATACTGTTTCTCTTGGTCCACTTGTATGATCTGTATGGTTAGGTTGGGTTTTTCTTAGAGACATATTTATGATTAGGTTGTTAGGATGTGACACTGACCACATTCATGCTATTCCTTCCCCAACCACTTGAGCAATCTAATCTTCATGAGCATGATTGCATGATCATGTAACCTCCCATTTTGTGCTCGAGTGGGTTTTGAAGTTTTTAGCCTTAGCTAATTCTGATTATTAGTCATATTGTTGATTATGATTAATATTTAAGCTTTCTTTATTTTTTACAATTCTTCTAACTTGGGATTAAGAGAATATAGGTGAAACAAATGGATCAAAGGCTTCTGCAGAAATCGAGATCAAGATCAGAATGGATAAATTATTAGACAGGAGCAAGTTGTCATACATTGGTATAGTAGATTTACGAATGGTACGTACTAATTCGGCTTCCCTCGCAGAAAAGAAAAGAAAAAGTCAGAGCCTGAGAATTTTCTGTCCATCTATATGAATGAAGTCAAACGTTTGATTTGCAGCACGACTTATACTTGCTTTATCAAAGATGGGGATCCATCTCCAGCTTTTGTACGGCTGCACTCTCTACATGCTCAACAATGATCCAGAATTGTGACCCAATTGTTTGACATGCTACCCGGATCGATGTTCTGTTCCCAGCCAAGTTGATTATTGTTTGGTAAGATAAGAAGAGCATCACAGCCACACAATTCATAGAACTTATGTTGAAAGCATGGTGCTAGGAGAGTAACATTCCCGTGAAAAGTATGATCCGTTTGTTTCATCTAAAGATTCTTATTAGCTATTTGATTGGCTTGAGTAGTCATCTAGTTTGAGTATCTAATACTTCAATTTCAGATTCGGTAGCTACTGATTCTTATAACCTAAATCCAAAATTTAGATTATTTGTTTCAGCTTCATATTTTAAATGTAGCTGTAGCTGCTAAAGGTTCAAACAAAGATGTCTTAACCAGTGAAATTGAACTTATGTTGAGTTCCCTACATTACATTTTTGTCTCTCTTTTTTCCAGGAAAAAGGGGATTTGAACCCGGACGAGTGATGACGAATGAAAGTTGGATCCATTCCCTACAGTTGACAATCGAACTCGACCTAAACAATAAGTCCAAGTTGAGCACATGAATTGACAGTACGTAGTCGCATGTTAAAAGTACAGTTCATCCGAGTCAGATGTGCTTACTTGATAGGAGCAGAGTGATGATCTCATGATCCAAACTTAATGTCAACACATCTCCCTGTAACATTTCATGTGAAAAAAAATTGCCTGCTTATGTCTGGACTCTGAGTCAGCACCACCAAGGAATCTATATTGAAGCAGGATAGAAAACACTTTGTCCCAAAAAGAATCAGCAAGAACAACAAGTCAACAGTGGTCCCAGCAAGATCTGCCTCTAACAGTGATCTTAACAGAAGCCAATCACTCTTGCTATCTACTCCTAATAATGCCAAGGTCATGTCCTCCGAATCATTTGATCCTGGAAACGAAGGACAGCTCACGTTCACTGTTCGTTCTCTGTCGTCCAGTGGTGGTTCAGATAGCAACCGGCCGGCAGCCCGGCACATTTGGTGTGCGATATAATTGAATTTGGACAGTGTATCCGAAGATCTCTGCAGTTTTGGTTGCACGAGGGGTTGGCTGCCCATGAATTGGTTGGTTCAGAGCATGATCATTGGGGGAAGCTTCATCTTGTCTTGAGTGATTCTTGATATAATGGAGCCTGCATTCGTGTCATCCTGCTGGATGATTACAGCTAACTCTAGTATGGATGGTTTGACTTTAATTCCTTCTCTTCACGATGGTTCTTGCTTGAATCTAAGAAACTGAACAGCTGGATTGCCCCAAGTCTGCATCACATGCATGGTTTAGAGTTCAGATTATCTTCTGCTTTATGTCTTCAGTTTATTTTAACTCATGGCAATTGTTATAGATCAGATAATGAATGTGTCTGATGCCATTCCGAATATTTACTGAAAACTTGTTCGGGGCTGTAAACCCTTTTAGCCAGTACTGAAAATTACTAGGAATCTATGTCAGTGTGATTTAACAACTGACACTGTAAATCAGCTTCAGTGCTAAAAAAAACAAGACTTGGAAATTTGGATCTGAGTGATTTTTGCTAGTCTTGGCATGCAGTCTCCAGACAAAGCAAGTCAGTGAGAAGCTTCGACCTCCTATCCTATATTCCTAGAACAAGCAGAATGGCATCTTCAGAGGACCAAACGAGGCCGCGAATTCGACAATGGTGTCCCGGAGACGATATATTATATGATTTACAGTTAAAAAAATGAGCTTTTGTTTAAACTCTGTCTGGTGATTCTTACACACATGCAGTGGCATGAAGCTGCAATTAACAAGCAAGCATCTCACATGATCATAGGTCAACTGCACGGCCTGACAATTATAGGGGACAGGAAATTTGGTAACTTTGTTGCCTGAAAATCATTATTTGGTGTTCATTGTCATGAATAAAATCCTAGCGCCATTAGAATATTCTGCCCCCACAGTCTTTGCAGGTCATTAGCATTTGTTTTCAAGGTTAATTAGTGCTGGTTATTGTTATGCAGAAACAGAAACAGCAGCATTTGCAGCTGGCTATTAACATTGTTTATTAGCAGAAACAGCAGGGAGTTTAGTGCTGTTTGATGGCATTTATATCTTTGTAATTGCACTGTGTCTGAATTGGGTTCAAATACACAAAACAGCTGGCTGCTCACTCTTGAACAGTGAACTGTGACATTAAGAAAATGTTGGACCATGTTCTACACACACTGTCAAAGACGGAAATGTAAGCTTCAATTCTAATGCAGTCAAATTTCGTGCCATTTTTCTGTGCTGCGCAGAATCAAAGCATGGGCTGTACGGAACATTACAAACTAAATTTATAATCAACTCCATGCATGCTCTGTTAAGCTACTTTCTTTGAAAAGAGTCTCTTGCTTCCTTTTGGAGTTCCATATATAATATATGCCATCCATGATCCATCTCAAGTTTTGCAAGTTGAGCTCCATTTCACTTCACCTTCCAAGAACCTGCCCTCAAAACCAAACTGTTAGAACAGAACACAAGGTCCTGCACTCCAGGCGCCCTGCTGCTGCTTCCAAGGTTTACTACCTCTCTCCATGTAGGCCTGTACCCAGCTGTACGTAGCTGCCTGCTGATTGCTGAATTGAGTCGCCGGTGTTTCTCCTGTCATAACATTCAGAGTTCAGAATTCATCCAGATGTCAGCTGCTCAGGCCTCAGGGCCTCTCTGAAGACCATTGATTCCTAGAAGCCACCGGCTGCAGCTAGCCCCAATGATTTTTCTAGAGCCACCAGCCATGAGACTGACAATTCCGTGGAAAATCAAGATCCATAAAGAGTGGGTGCATGCAGCATTCGCTCAACAGCACACTCTTTGTTAAATGTGTCTCCTTGATCATTGAGCAAGTGAGAAAGCTGAGCTGCAAAATCAGCAGCACACTAGCTCAGCCAGCTGCTCAGCTCTATATAAAGGGGACCTCATTGGCATTGTCTTCTCCACATCAACACCAGCTCAGAGCTGAGCTCACTTGTGAGAGCCCAGCTAGCATCTTCTCGTTCACGTCCTCTCTCGCTCTGAAGATGCCTCGCTTTCTCCTCTTCTGCTTGGTGTCGAGTCAGCTCGCCATGACTGCCGTCATGGGGCGGCCGTTCGCTGTCTTCGGCGGCGGCGTGGGCGGAACGCCGACGAGCATCGCATATGCTCCTTCTTCTTCTTCTTCTGCTGCTGCTGCTCGTCTACATGCGTATTCCTTTCTGGAGTCGAGCTTTGCAGGGTCGCCGCAGAGCCCTCACCGCCGCAACCACAGCCCCTTCGACCGGAAGTTCGCCGGAGGCAAGATCATCCTGGGTGGCCTCGCGGCGGCCATCTTCGCCGCTGTCTTCTTCTACATCCGGATCACGAGGAAGAAGAAGACCGAGCCCAAATCTTAATTTTCTTCTTTGTTAGTAGTTCTTGGCTTCTTGCTGATTCGATCATATCACACCCCAAAAATCTTTTCTTGCTTATAGTGAGAGCTAGCATGGACAGCACATGTAACCCTCATAGATTTCCCGCAACATTGTAAAGAAGTTATTGCTGATGAAATAGGTGATCATCAATTCCTCCTCTCTCTCTCTCTCTCTCTCTCTCTCTCTCTCTCTCTCTCTCTCTCTCTCTCTCTCTCTCTCTCTTCTTGATCTCAAATGTGATACACACGCACACTGCTGACGATGAAATCGTTTGCATGAAAATGAAATCTCTGCCTGGTTTCGATGCATGATGCATGCTGAAGCACACGTGATTGATGATCCGGATGGGCTATATCTATCATTTGGATGGTTGAGTTGTTACAGTTTTCGAGGACATATATTGTTTTGGATTTGGACGGTGAAGTGGTGAACAGCTAACTGTGATCCAGAGTTAATGCAAGCATGTGAAAAAATAATAATGTTCAGCCAAACGGCCTTGCAACCACACATAACTATTCGTTAAGTTACCCCCTTTGTTTTATTATAAGTTTTTTCAAATCAAACTTTTTTATTTTGAACAAGATTTAAATATAAATATATTAACACATATAGTATCAAATAAAACATGCTATCGTATTGTATTTTGTACTCCATCTGTTCTATAACATAATAATTTAATATCGGACGATACATTTTATACTCACCGTCTAAATTCATTATATTATAAAATTTTCTATAAAAGTATCATATAGTCTGATTCACAGCGAACGACATCACTAGAGTGTTTTTTCTTATAAACGCCTGTAGCTTGTTCATACGGAATTCTCTTGGCAACGTTACATTAGCAGAAGATACCTATCATATCATTGATGATTTTTTAAATTTATTATTATTAAATTTTTAATATATCTATTTTCTATTACAAAATAATCTGATAAATTATTTTCAGAATTTTGAGCACTCAAGGCGTATAGATAGTAAATATTGTAAGTTGTAAGATGATCTCCAAGAGAAACTCTAAAAACTTCATTCTTTAAATTTTTGGGATTAGAATGGATTAAATTCTTTAAAATTTTAGGGAATATACTCACATACTTTAATTTAAAGATTTTATTGAATAGAAACATGTTTAAAGTAATTTAAACCCAAAAAAAGAATCTCAAAAACATATATAAGAAGCTAATAACTGTCTGTTTTCAGGATCGCCGTCCCCAAAAAGCCAAGGGAAAATTACTCGCATACCATTATAATTTTTAGAAATTGCCTATATATCATTGTCAGTGACTGTGGCGGCCCCCATCTGTCAGTGATACACCAATGGCATATTGGCAAACCATAAAAATCGTAATGACACATAAAAAATTAACCCAAAAGCCAAAGGCCCTCTCTTTGGGATGGATTAAAATGACCATGATTACGTTATAATCTTCATTATTCTATAAGTATGTCAACGGTTGTTCCACCAGATTTTTCGCAAAATTCTCGTTTAAATTTCCTGATTATTATTTGTGTTGCTTATTATGATTAATACTTAAATTGTTTATATTTTTATGTTTAAAATATAATATGTTTTTATTTAATTATAAACCAATCAGTAAGAATGGAAGTCTGTTTTTAATTTTTTTGTCCTGTGAAGCTGAATTCAAACCAAACATTTTTCCTAAAAAATGGATCCCACCGAGAACTTTTCTGTAGAGTCTAGCCAATTTTAAATGTTTAATTCTAACATCAATATGGATTTCGGACTTCAGAACTCTACCAAAAATATGTTCTTTCAGTTATAAATTATAGCTAAATGTTTGGAAAAAATCTCAAACTAATTTTTAATTAATACTCGAAGCAATTAGTACTACATGATGTGACTTTTACCAAGATAAGAGTGAAATACGAAGATTTAGAAGAAAAAAATATAATATTTAAATAATTTTGAATGATAAAAATAATTATATTTTAGAACGAATACATATAAAAAAACGGCAGAAGCAGGCGCGAGTGTGCCCTTGTGTAACAGTGTAAGCGTGCACGCGTGGCTTCTCGAACCACCCCGACTGGCCGACCTCCGTCCTCCTCACTGCTCCCACCGGCCACCGGCCACCGGCCACCGCCCACCGCCCACGATGGTGACCAACGCCGCCGCGATGGCCGTCGTGAAGGCGGCGCGCCCGGCCTTCCGGGGCGCCCACGACGGGGTGGCCTTCGCCGCCAACGCGGCGTTCCTCGCCGCGGGCTACTCCCTCTGCGCCGTTGGCCCCGCCGCGCTCACCGATCCCCCACCCTCAGGTGCGCCCTTCCGACGTCCGCCCTAGCCCTAGCCCTAGCCCTAGCCTCCCGGGCGTTCTTCCTTGTGTGGCTCCGTGGTACGAACGTGCCGTCGCTTGTCGGTTAGGTTTTGCCCTCAAGTTCATGATTCGCGTATTTCGTCTGCTTTTTCGGGTGAAGTTTCTGTGGCTGGAACTAGAATACCCAAGTGGGTGGATGTCCATGTAGGAGTGGAACTTCGGTGTGTAGAATTAGGTGTTGTGGACCTCGTGGTTTAAGGTTCTCAACCTCGTAGCAATTCTTCTGTGCGTGATTTGCTTCGCGTAGGCATTTTCAGGAGAGTTTAATGGTTCAGGGCTTCGATTTATCATTAATATATATTATATTACAGTGGGTTATATCAACCCCTTCCTTAGAGCATAGGTCTTAGGGTTCGTCTGTTTTGCTGATAATACAGAAATTTTGGAATCACTGGGATGGGTTTTGTGCATTTCGATGTAGGGGATGGCTATGATATTCACAGCTGTTAGATGTTTCAATTTTTTTATCTCGCTTGCTATTCCGCACTTCCCACAACTTCCACTAGTAGGATATTTAGTGGATTGTGTGGAGAATATATATGGAATGCATAATTCACATACATGTGCATAATCAATATTTCCTATTTATTTATCAGAAAATATGGAAGCTAGTTTAATACAAGCATTCAAGGGTTCCTTTGGAACACATGAGTTTTATAGGATTTTCACAGGAATTGAACTAAATCCTTTGAAAATACTCCAGTCTTGATACATGCATGTGATTGATTTTTTTAATTCGGCAATCTGCTTGCTTTTGTATCCAATAATACATAGTGTATTTGGTATTTCGGTTGCTTTGCTTAAATTTTAAATTCTTGCACCAATGATTGCAGTTCAAGTCAGTCTATGATTACCATACTACCAGACTATCCAATTAGTTCTGTGCTACATCTTGCAGAGTTGCAGTTAGATCACCAGGTGTATAATATTTAGAAGAGAAAGCTTTATGATCAATATGATTTTGTGCATTTGATTCATAATCCTGAAATTCCAAACAATTCTAGTCCATCCATCCCAATATATAAGGGCTTTTAGGTTTGGGCACATGTATTAAGGAGATATGCGAAAAAACTATAATACTCTTCTCGGGGTGAGTGAGTGTAGGCTCAAAGGTAGTTGGGTGAAGTAATGAGTAATAAAGTTCAAGGGTAGTATAGGTAATTTAGAAGTAAAAGTGACCTTTTACTATTACTAAGTTGCTACATTTGGCAAAATTTGAACTCTAAAAGACACTATATTTTGGGATGGAACGAGTTAAGTCTTGGTCATTTCTAGTGAAATCTTTGAGGTCAGAGAGAAGTGACTTTAAGCGAACATCATACATTCATACCTGCTACTTACATTTCATGATTATGTTCAGTAATTCTCCTGAATCCTGATTGCTTTTAGTTGTATAGTAAGCTTCAATACTTATAAGTTATAACTTCAGGTGAGGAGGAGGTGGGGATTGATGGTTGGAATAGCATGGAAAATTGCTATGCATTTTTGTATGTCAAGGAGGAGAAGGGCAAGAAGAAACGAGTTTTGGTGAAATGTCTTGTGATTGGCAATGTCCTTGCTATTGATGTCCTGGATCTTGAGGGACAGGATAAAGGGCCCTATAATACCCAGATCAAGTATTATTCAACTCTGCACTTTCTTACTTTGTTTGACCATTCTTTTGTTTCGGGGATGGTTTAAGTATCTAACGAATAGCAGCAGAAATAGTAATATACAGATAAGTGTTTAATCATTATGATATGCTTTATGCTTATAGAAACTAGTACAACATTTGTTGCAGATGTGGTTATTGAGTATTGACAATATTTTATAGTGATGAACACTGTCTCATATTTTGCAGATGCACTTACTTTGTTCACTCTTTGAAGTTTAAACTGTGCATTTCTCATGTTGAATCTTCCCGCTTGTTTTTTGAGGGGATTTGACATTGGTTCTTTGTGTGCAGTGTAAAGGACTTCTTCTCTGAAGAGCAGCCAAAGAATTATGGGGATATGTACAAAAATTTTGCAGGCTTAATTGAAACCATGAACTCAAATGTGTTGTGCAAATTGGATGAGAAGGATGCTGGTGCTGCCAAGAACCCTGAGGTTGAGACTGGTTCATCAATACACAGGTAATTGTTGTGCTGTTTTTGTGGTGATATCCCCTTTGTCCAAAACACATGCGACCAGACACCACTGTATTGCTTTAGTCTTTTTTTTTAAAAAAAAGTTACTAATGTCACATCATTACTTGTTGGAATAGAATTGTCTGTTAGTTGTTCTAGACTTCTAGTATGAAATTCTGGATATTCTCCTTGCTTATGAAACATGTCATTGAAAGCTCAAGCTTTCCTCAAGTAACAATGAACTTTTAATTGTATGCCTTAACTGGTCTCTTCTCCGAGAAAATTTCTATTTTCTAACATATGGCACTTGTGTTCCAGCTCTGAAAATCGAGGCCTGAGAATTACTGAACCTGCAGGGTATGGCCTGAAACATTTGTACCTCTACTTTTATTTTGTGTGTGTACTTTGTTCATTACTCAGTTCACCCTTCCTGTGGATGGCCTGGGTGTTGCCTCTCTCTATATCTTTACAATCTGTTATCAATTACTGATGATATGTATGCATGAATTAAAGTCTTGAAAGACATTGGAACAATATGGTATATAGATAGAAATGAAAAGGCACAATATCCTTTGCCTTTCTGCAATATATTTGCTGCACTGACCACCAGCACTGTGATTCATTTTGAAGTATCCATTAGTTGTATTATTTTCTTAGACAATTTTGGATAAGTTAACAACTTAATACTACATGTGAGTTAAGACTACATAAGTACATATATATGTCACAGGCAGGGGTTTCCACGGAATTAGAAGGAACTAATCTTCTTAAATTATATGGAAAAGAGGTAGTTGGTCGAGGGCCTGGACCTCGTCGTCGCGGTGGTGCCGTTGCGGCGACGCGACAAGGAGGCAGGGGATACAGACGGCAAAGCCTAAACTGAACTACTTGACAAAAGCTCTAGTGCATCAGCCCTGTTTATATAGACACAGGACTGATCTAATCTTACAACTAGAATCTTAACTACTTCTAACAGAAAACAGAATTTAATCTAATCTGATTTAATCTAACCTGAACTCTAAACTAATTAATCTAAACAGAACCTAACCTAACTGCTACAGTACCACCGGTACTGTTCGCGTGAACAGTACCGCGCGGTACTGTTCAAAGGTGGGCCAGGGCCTGATTTGAGGCCATGACAATATATGAATGTATTGATCTATTGGGAGCAGAATGCCATTTAAGGTAGCAATGGTTATGGTCAGTGTTCTAAAAGGGTGCCCTAGGTTCCTATTAGGCACTAGGTGCCAGGTAGTCGCCGTGATTAGGCATTAGATGGTGCATTAGGCGGCTAACCTGCTTTGGGGGCTCTTGTGCTGCTATTTTAGTGATACAAAACTTTTATGTAATATCCTTGACCTTGCTAACTGCTTGGAGTTCGCTAGTCAAGTTTGTCCTAGGTGCCAACTAGGCAGCGTCTAGACATCCCTAGGTGCTAGGCGCAGGCCCCGCCAACCTGTTAGCACCTTGGTGAACCATGGTTTGGTAAATGTATATGTGATTGTTACTAATATTATCTGCATTACATGTGTGTACCATCAAATTTTTATACTTTCATAGGATGAAGCTGTGTTCAGTCCTGATATCAACAGTTCTGTTCAGTGCATGTGGTTGAGTAAATGAGTTATCATGTTTTTGTTGAAAGTCAACACAAACAGCAGCAGGAACCATTGAGTAATTATTGACAGAACTTTTTGGTACATTTATTGACTTATTGAGACATATGCAGCGATGTGCCATAATATATAACAAAGTTCATTCATGGCTTAAACGAATGTACAAAATGTGCAATATGCACTTAATAATTGTATTGCATGCATAAGTAATTATTTAATCAAGTTACAGCAATTGATAGTTAATCAGTTATTGTACACATGGTTATATAGTTGATGTCCTTTCCTGTGACTTTTTTCTGTGTTACAGCATGGTTTATCCTCCTATAGCTCCACTCGGTCATGATGATCTCTTCCCTGCTCCTGGTGCTGGCTTCTACCCACATAGGTTTGTTTCCAAACATGTAAAACATATAGATAAGTTATCATATTCACATAGTCAATACTTTCTGCTTTTGTTTGCAGTGGTGTTGGCAGGGGTGGCAGCATGCATGTTGGTAATATGACGCCCTCTAAACACACTTCAGAATCTATCTATTTATGTTTGCGCATCCTACGGTTTGGCTTACTACTTATTTGACACAACAGGTCCAAACGATCCACGCTTCTTTCCTTCTAATCCCTTCCCTGCGCCCTTTGGTGGCCCTGGGTAATTAACTCTTTAATTCATTAATTTGCCATTTCGGTATCTGTGAAGTCCTTTTTAGTCCATTATGAATGAATTTGGATATTTGAAAATAGGATCGTTCCACCGGGTGCTCGGTATGATCCAATTGGCCCACCTGATGTTCTGGGGTTTGAACCTTCTAACTTTGTGAGGTAATACCAATTGTTGAGAAACCTTTTTGTTCACGGACAACTATTATTAGCTATCTATAACCCATGTCTAACAAATCAAACCATTTCTTCAGATAATTTAGTTTTTGTAGGGCTGATTGCTCTCACATCCTGTTGTAACGGTAGTTTTTATTAATGTAATTATTTAATATTCCCTGGTCATCACAAAAACTCCAAGACAGTGCCCTGGAATCCTGTTAAAACTGCCAATGCTTAGGGGCAATTCCATTAAACTCTCTGGTCCTCTGATCATCTGGCAATGCGAACCTAATGGGTTTTCTTTTCATGCAGGCGTCCCAGGCCTCCAGGTGGGAGCACTCACCCAGACCTTGAGTTCTTCCAGCAGGGGCCACACGGCCCCATCTGAGATTCAAAGGCCCACCGTTTCTGAATAACCTCGCTTTGTTTCTCATGCCGATCTAAAGAGCGCTTTTGTGAGATAGAAGTGTAGAACTGCTGCATCGCAAACAGTGCCACCAAGACTGCCTGTAAAAACGGATGCAAACTCCTGTATCTACCCTCAACTGCATTCCAGATGCGCAGTTGCCGTTTTGACAACATATGTAATTTCTATTAAGGCATCTTTTTCTCTGTTGCTCACCTGTACTAGTTGTGTTGTGACCTTTGGATAGGTTGCTGATGAAACGCACTCCCATGTGGAAAAACATCGCATGTCGTCTCTTCACCAAGCAGCTGCAATAATATACCATCCTGGGGTGCCATCCAGGTAGTTATACAATGTGCCTGATAAAGCAATACAGAGAGGTTAGTGCCTGAAACAGACCGAAGTGCCGGCATTAGTTTTTTGTTCAGGTGTGGTCTGGTACTCTGGTTGTTGCGCGAGATGTTTTTTTTTGCTCCTTTTCCCTTTGGTCTCGCCTGTGCGTTGTCGTTGTGGTGCCATGATGGTGCCCTCCTGGGCTCACTTGCCCTTTTGGTTTTCCAGTTTACATATCATACTAGTGCCACTAATAACAAGCTTTTTCTCCCCTGTGAGTCTGACACTCGCCTTTGCCTTTGCTTGTGTCACCAACCACAACCAGGCTCTGCCATGAGCCCATGCCTGAGTATATCATTGTACCGTTCTCTTTTTGGCATTCCTATGCTGGGAGGGGCTTTCAAAGTTTCAAGGACTGCTGCTGCTGCCTCAGGCTGGTTTGGTCCAGGGTCGCTGCCATCACGCTGCGCCGTCAGCGGCGGACAGAATTATTTAGTGCGTGCCTGAGTAGGCATGCCATTAGGATGCCCTATTAAAACACAGATGATGAGGGGTTAGTGCCCTATCACGCCCCGCAAAACTTACTTTTTGTAACTCATAATAATTAAGTTTAGTGTTAGAGCATCTCCTTGACTTTAAAAATTGATTCTCTATATAATTTTTTGGGATTTATTTTTAAGGATACAAATAGTTTAAATATGTTTCTCTCTAATAGAGTCCCTAAATTAAAGTATGTGAGTATGTTCCCTACAAGTAGGAAATACAATGATTAATTTTGAGGATCCTTTATTTTGGGGAGTCATTTAGAGTATCTATTGGAGAAGATTTTTTAATTCTAATCCCAAAAATTTAGAGAAGAGAACTTTTTAGAGTTTCTCTTGGAGATGCTCTTATGTATATGATTTATAAGCTAACACTTTTATATGGTGTAGTTAGAACTATATATGAAAATGTTTTTATTTGATGTAAACTTTGTAGTTGTTGATAATATATAATGAAAGGAATTAGAGATCAAAGTTTTACGTTGACGATCTTATATATTTTTTTGTTTGGGACGGAGAGAATACTCTTCCTAAATACGTGCAAAATACTAGGTTTTAGAGATGCAACACTCGCCTTGAGCTGACCGGTAACATCAAACCTTATTTGGACCAACAAGTTTACGAGGGTGAGGAATGGAGCACGGATTGCCTTTCTCTTTAGGGAAACGGAGCTATACTACTTCAGCGGTTATCATTACTTGTTCCGCGCTCAAATGTAGAAAGTTGAGTGGCCTAGTTTTAAGAGACTTTCATTTTAGTAGCTTTTAAGTTAGAGGAGATAATTTGTAGCTTAAAAACTCAAGTTGGAGTTACATCTCTATTTTTTAAGTATATGATAAAAATAACTTTACTTGGAATCTAAATTTTGGAGTTAGGAATTTCTCTCGCCCCTAGCTTAAAGCGTCGGTCAGAGCTGTATCAAATATGACATAATAAGCTTCGCTCATAAATGTTGTCGTTAATATATACTCAATCCTTTTTTAATGGCGTGGTTGATTTTTATCACAAGTTTCCAATATTTGACTATTCATTTTATTTTTTAAAAAAATGTATATACATACAAAAATATAAATTATGCTCGAAATACCTACAATAATAAAAATAAAATTATAACAAAATAAATAATATATTAAAAATATTTTTAAATAAGATGAATAATAAAATATTATGATAAAATTCAACACCATCGATTAAAAAAGAAAGAGGGAGTACCTTTTAACATTAAAAAGTCCTAACAAAATCGTGCGTCCGTGAAATTACTAAATCCAAGTAGAATACGGCCATACGGGTGTGTTTAGCGGGGCTTAGTGAAGTTGGAGTCAAATCAAACACTTTTCTAAGTAGATAATATTTTTAAAAAGTGGTGGACAGAGTCTAGATCCAAAATTTCGAAGTCCGGTCCATTATTTTCCGTTAGCGAATGCGCGCGCGTTTTTAACCGGGGCCCGGTCTCGTCTCAAGCTGACGTGGCAACGGAAATAAAACCGATGGATCCCGTGCGGCTGAGCTTTCCATCGCTGCTACGTACGGCCCCGCCAATGAATCACCGAAAGGGAGATCCCCACGAAATCGATCCATCGCAACTGCGTAACTTGTCAAACAAGTGACCCATGCAATTACCTACCTTTTCACCTGCCCTCTTGTCTCGAAAAAAAAAATAATCACTTGCATCTTTTCAACTTTGTAAAAAAAAATTGTCTTTTATCTGTTCATAAATTATGAAATTTTATATACTATAAGATATCAAATTCAGTCAAATGCTCTGATATTACGGGATGGAAGGAGTATTTTACAACAATGTTTTTTTAATTAATAAATTGTTTATTTATTGATTTTATCTTAGAAGGATTTTTTACTGATGAAGAGCAGTAATCCCCCTCTCCTTTGTGGCATCCATCGTACATGATGGGCACGAATTAAGACCGAGAGCATCTTCATTGTGCTTATTATTATAGTTACTATCCTCTAAAATAGTAAGTATGTTTCAAAAACATATTTATTGTACTTGCTACTTAACTTGTTATTTTAGTTAATTTTCTATTCTTCTCTCTACACTTACTACATCTAGCAAGCCAACCAAACTTATTATTTCATTGAGCGTTGAGTTTGTTTAATTGTTTTTTATTTTCATTGCATGTATATAAATAAAAAAATATAACTACATTCAAATAAGTACATTGGAGTAAATAACAAATAGCAAGTTAATTTAAATAGAAAGGCTTACTATTGCTATGAACAGTAAATTAAAAATAACAAGTACATGCTCCGAGAGATACTTTGTAGTTTCCTTTTCTCTGATGACGCGATCAATCAATCAGGCGACCCGTATATGAAAGCGATCGAACAGAACAATGGGGAGCACACGGAGGAGACAACAGCAACGAAACAAAATAAAAAAAACACACACACATCCCTTTCACTCACTCACCTCGTCGTGTTATAATCCGTGTCAATTCGATTCCACGGGCATCGTAGACAGATTCATACATAGCTTGAATTCTGAGATCCTTTTCTTGGCCTCTCTTTTCCCACTGAATTTTCAGGTTGTTTTCTTGCAAGTAAAGTGAGCAGGAAGAAGCGTTCTTTTGTAGATAGATATATAGATGGATGGATTGAAAGACAGACAGGTGGAAAGAGAGATAGCCTCATCCAGACTTGCACACCACATAAGAGGAGACATGGAATGGGAGGAACTATATAGCCCAATATATTGTAATTATATTCAGTGCTAGCTCAGCTCTACTGTGATCCATCCTATCCTAGTTGAATAATAATTGGAGGGGTAGCATGTATTGTATGATTGTATTACTATTATGTTGCTCATCTCATCAGCTTAGGCAGGAGAAGGAAGAAGCACAAGGAGCACTCAACCACCAGCCAGCCAGCCAGCCAGACAACACAAGCTCACATGCAGTGCAGGGAAGCAAGCAAGCAAGCCTGTGCTGTGCCCAGCTCAATCCCTGATGAGCTGGCACACACACACACAACCAACATACCAAAGAAAATTCCCTTCTGAAGAATATCAAAAAAATAACAGCCCCAATTGGCTTCTCAGCCTACCTTTTCCTTGTTCTTTTCTTGCTTGTAACACATCACTGACAAACTTAATATCACACAGGTGCATAGACTAGAGAGGAGAGGAGAGGAGAGGAGGCAAAAAAAAGGAAAAGAAAAAAAAAACAAGTGCAAAAGTACCCACATCTCCCTTAAGTAGATACACCCAAGACCCAACCTCTGCATGCAGGCAGTAGCAGTTGTTTGCAGCAGTAACACTCTCACCACAGGATTTTTACACAAGGGGAAAACTGGCTCAGCATTGTCTCTGTCTTCTTGTCTCCATATCACCCTCACATTGCCAGGCCTCTCACTCCTCTTCACCTCTGGTCCTGGTGGTCTTCTCCTCCTGCTGCCTCCCTCCTCATCCTCAGGCCAGGAACACCTGCAAAATCCACAGGAAAAGAAGCAGCTTTTGTTAGGCCATTTGTCTGACCTCCTCGTTGCAGCCATTGGCTAGCTGCAGCAGTCATGAATTATGATTTATGAAAGTATAAAAGCACTGTGCATGTAGGAAGTGGGGAACTACCACTCTAGCTACCATTGCTAGCTCAAGAACTAGTAGCAGTAGAAAGGAAGGGCAAGAAAGAGTTCTTTTTATTTCTTCTTTTGTGAAAACTGTTTCAGGTTCACATCAATCATGTGAGGTTTAGCCATTGGGGAAACAAAGTGAGCTCTTGATAGTTGACACCATCACCATCCTTGCTTCTCTACCCTTTCCTAGCTATCTATGGAGATGTGTGTGTGTTCTTGCACAGCTGCAAGAAGGTGAGAAAAGGACAGCAGCAGCCACAAGCCAGAGAAGGGCATACGATGAGGTGACACACATTCTAACATGGAAAGACAACAATCTGCAAAGGAGATGGACATCGAAAAGCAACCAACCTGCCCGTGACAAACCAGAAAAAAAAGGTTTAAGTAAGGAAATTTGGTCGTGTGATTTGATTCCTAAAGAAGATAGATTGATGGAACTGAGCCTGCATCAGGCTTAAATCGTTGCATCAAAAGCAAAGAAGAGTAGGAGTCCAAGCATCCAATGCTTACTAATCCCCTTGCCACTTGCAACTCAGACACTAAAACTTGCCTGTCTGACACGATAAATTCTAGTTAAGATCCTAATTAAAACTTACCCCATCTATGCCAAACGAACGATTGATCTGGCCAAGAACAGAACCAGGAAAAAGTAGCTCCTTGCACTGAATCCACCGACACCAGATCCATCAATTACATGGCTTGTTTATGTGCTCTAATCCACCACATAGCAAATTTGATTCAAACGCTTAATATGCCCCAGCAGTATTTTTTTTATTTGTGTAATAAATGCCTCCTCAGGGATCAGAATCCAGTGCCAAAATCAGTTTTAATTTCAAACACCAGAAGAACAAACTTTCTGGGGAGTTAATGCTCCCAAATTCAGCTCTAACTGAAGCCATTAATCACTCCCCCTCTGCAAGAATTACTGCTCCACAAGCTTCCAACTCCGAGACACCATAAAAATCCCAACTTTCCAGCTCCGCTACAACTAAAGAACGTCTTGCTTGCCAAGATGTAACCGGCGTCCACTGATCCAAATCAATTGCCCAATCGAAATCGAAACTGCTGTAAACAACTTCGCATTAATACACCCATGTTAGCCTTGTAATCTGAGCTCAGAATCCAACGGTTGGAGGAGCGCATCTCATCGGTAGGACTGGGAATTCTTAGCGAATCGAGGAAGCAATCAGATTGAGAGATTAGGCTTTTGATGAATTCGATTATAACCTCACCCGAATTGAATCTTAAACAGAGAATTCCAGGGATTAGACGTCGAAACAGATACCAGGGCAGGCAAGAAGGCGAACTACCTACCTACCAACCAGGAGAGGGTCCTAACAAATCGAGAAACCATGACGCGAACAAATCTGAAACCTCGAGGCATCTCAAGAAGGAAACATGTATCTCACCTTGCCAATCTTTCGACCTGGCGGCGTGGGCGGCGTCCGTCCCGGCGGAGGCTGACGGCTTGCAGTCCGGCGGCTCCTCGAAGAGCGACCTCGAGAGCCTCTTGTGCGCGTAGCCGATGTCGAAGAGGATGACCCCGGAGCCTGGGTCGGCGACGACGATGCCCTTCACGGGGAGCCAGACGAAGAGCTCCTCCTGGGAGAGCCCCTCCACGCCTCGTAGCGCGCCGAAGCTGAGGTTGCCCCGCACCACGGTGTCGAAGAAGGCCAGGTCGCCGTCGTCGTACTTGGCGTAGCACGGCGCTGACAGCCTCGCCTCCAGCAGCCCGTTCGCCTCGTCCAGGCTGTACGACTCGACGCCCCGCGGGAGCAGGCCGCCCGGTAGCCCGTGCGTCCGCAGGAGCTCGTGTATAGTATCGGCCGGCGCGGCGCGGGAGACGGCCTCGGCGGCGCCGAGGGTGAGGGCGAGGAGGAAACCGAGGAGGGGTAAGCCAGCGAGTGGGCGACGTAAAGTCCGGTGCTTTGCCATGGATGCGGTGGCAGCGGCGCCGTCGCCGGCGGGGATGGGGATGAGTTGAGGTGGGGAACAATGTGGAGTCAGAGGAGGTTTTAAGGAAGGAAGGAGGGATTCCACTATGAAGAAAGAAATGAAAAAAAACAAATAAATGAGAGTGAAACAGGCTGATTTTTGTTATAGTTTGTCTCTGTGGCTAATGAAATGACAATTTTGCCCTTTACTGAGCTGAGAAGAAATTTTATAAAATCAATTTCAAGAGATTATTCCAACTTATTACCATTTCAACTATTTGTCACTAACTGTTATTCAATTATTTATCACTTATGTGGCTAACATATAGGATCACATGAGTAGGTCGGAGTAGTAAAAAATTAACATACTTCTTAAGGGTGATAAATAGTTAAATTTTTCCTCTATTAGTATATTATAAATATATTTCTTGCGGAATGTAGACATATGGTACTGTTTATGTTTTAAGTAAAATTTGCTCGATAATGTGGCATTTTGTTATTTTATTTTTTTGGCAAACTAAGTTTTAGTTCATCATTATAGGGTCGGTAATCTCGTCAATTTCTATTTCAGGCCATATCTAGGTTTATATGGTATAATAATAAAATATTTTAAATTTTATTTTACCTAAAATCAAACTAGATTGCTTAACTAAATATTCCTAATCGTCCACATATAACCACAAATTCATAATTCCATAGAGCCAGATCTGGCCACCTTTAAAAATAGGATTTACCAAAGGGAGACTTAAACATCTACTGCATAATAATTAATTATCTGAAAAGAATTCAATGTACTCTTTATATATTTTGATGGTGGGAAAAAGCATGCCAATAATTCCTCCTTTATTGAAGCTTATTTGTGCCAGGAAAAAAGATTATGCAAATCTCCTGTAATCAAGGAAATTTGTTGCATCTAATCGTATCATCATGAGGTTGCGAGGATGTTTAGTTATCTTACAAGACTAGCAATGAAATGCATCATGCATTTCCCTTTTTCCGTGGTTACAAGTTAATTGCATTTGGAGAGCTTGCTGGATTTAATTGTCCATATATTTTTTTTAGTTACAAGTTAAATATTTGTTTATTTGCATGTCTGCTTCGAAGAAAAGGTTAATACTATCTTTCTCTAAAAAAGCTAAAAATTGCATGCTTTCTGCATAGTATGAGTAATTAAAATTAATCACAATGGGAATGCTAAAGATTTTATAGTTGTACATTTTAAACGCCTAGTCCGACATATTTTAAATGCATATTTTACAAATATATACTTGCTAAGCTACAGTCTACAGTCGCAAATTTTGAATCTTACCTTGAATCCGAGCATGTAGTAAAATTCAAAATTTGAAATAATTGAGGAGGTGACAAGTCCGTGATCAACCAACAATTTCTTGAGTGGTCAGAAAGTAAACGAGGCAATTGATTGGCACGAACAGATGGGAAATATATTTAAGAACAGAATGTCTGCTGCCACTGTCAGGGGCATTTTCGTCCAACATACCCAATCCCCTAACTGCCCTCACCTAATGGTAATCTCCACCTTCCAAACACTTTATATTTATCTTTAAGATTGTGAAATTAATTTGTTACAAAATATAGAGAATATGGTAATATTTAGAGCTTTTTTGGGATAATCGCTTAGTAACTGGTACAAATTTGAAGAAATTAATATTTTTTAGCTTTTAAATTTCAGTTTGCGGTCTAAGGTTGCGTACGGCTCAGTTTTTCTAACAAATTTTTATATTACAAACTGAAAGCTGGGATCGTAACTTTTACAACATGTGAGTTCAACTTTAAACAAAAACTACCCACAACATAAAATTTTAGCAAAATATATTATTTTAGTGTAATTTAAAAATGTATAATTTTAATATAAAAATTACAAAATTTCACGATTACAATAATTTACATACAAAATTACATATTAATAATGTAACCAAACATTACGAAGCTAACCAAAATAGAAATTCACAGTTATTTCAACTAAACAATTTCTCAGTTTTTTCACAGCCGAAAAGCTCGCAACAGTTTTTCCACTGCTCACAATTCACTGTAGTTTTTTTTTAAAAATCTACGGTCAACCAAACACACTCTAATTTACATATGTACCGAGCTTCATCGTCTAAATCTAGAATATAAATCGTTTGGAAAAAAACATGTTTAAAAACAGTTATAGCTTTGTAAATGGTCTCCTACAAAAATGGCGAAATATTTCTTAGAATATTACAGAGCTCGCCGCCCGCGCGTGAGCCGGGCACGTGGTCGCGGTCGGATCCAGATCCGACGGTCACGATTTAATGAAGATCCGAGCGTCCAGATTGGACCGTACCGGTCAACAGAAGTCAACCGTGAATCTGGGCGCTCGGTTTCACTTTTAATCTGTACCGCATGTTCCTGATCGGACGGCTACCGCCCCGTCCGGCACGGCACGCAGCGAAGGGTATCTACTCCCCTTCTTCCCCGACTCCGGTAGAGCTCCGGCGAGGGATTCCCGACGACGGCGAGGTCCTAGGGCACGACTGAGGCCAAAAATGGAAAGGGGGGCACAAGGGGGATCCTGGCATACCCGTGATGTCGACGATGGGGTAGTGGCAGCGGCCGGCGACGAGGAGAGTGCGGCGATGTCCTCGGGTTGGCGGTGGCGAAGGTGTTCCGGTGGGTGTCCGGTCCAGCGGAGGCGATGTCGAGGTAGAGGAGGCGGAGGGGATCCCGATGGTGGCTACGGCGGGGGCGGTGGTGGCTTGGAGCGCTGGCGAGGGCTTGCCGGAGAGTGAACAGGGGAGAACCCTAGAAAAGGGTGGCAGTGGCTCGGGACTGCGGTGCCTAGGCTCTGGCGGTGTGGTCGGGTTGCGGCGAGGGTGGGAGACCTTTTATAGGGCTCGCCGGTGTCGGTTTGGAAAGGAAGAAGAGGGAAACCCGAGGAGGATTTCCATCACTCCGACAAACTTTCCTACAGCACGGATTGGCTTCCAAAGGGATGAAATCGCGTCGGGTATGGGCGGAAGAGGATCACTAGCGATCAAGGAAGGTGATCCAGGGCTCGATTCGGTGAATGGCGACGGCTGGCGGCGAGTATGGCAGGGGGGCGTCGGGAAAGGAAGGAGATCCCCCCTTCCGCGCGGGGAAGATGGATATGACAGGTGGGCTCCACCTGTCATAGACCGAACAAAACCCATAGCGCCGACCGGTGGGCCATCGATGGCAGAGGCTGGGGGCGCGGGGTGCGGCTGCCAGGTGGGGCCGGCCGAGGGCGCGGGAGAGGAGAGAGGGGGTTGGCGCCGACAGGTTGGCCCCGCCTGTCAGCGAGAGGGGCAGGACTGGGCTGGGCCGAAAGGCTCTGGGAGGAGAATTCAGGGTTTCGGCCCAATAAGAATTTAAATTCTTTTCTAATTAATTTAATTCCAGAAATTCAAATATTTACTTAAAGCTTGAAGATTTGTTGGAAAAATTTTGCAAAAATTCTCAAAAATATTTCTTGGTCTCTAGTTTATCCCATAAAATTTTCAAGTCCAAATTTTGAATATTTGTCTCTGTTTGGCTTTAATAGGGTTCTTTTAGGATTTTCTTTAATAACAAAATTCAGAAATTTATTTAATATTATTTTCCCTTTATTTTATTCCCTTTTAATTTTGGGGCTGTTACAATCCTATCCCCTTACAGAGAATCTCATCCTCGAGATTCGAAGCGAACCTCGGGAAAACTGAGGGACTGAGTTCTACTAGTGTTCCGGATTATTGGCGCGTATTATTGGAGGCGGTGGCCTTGCCGTTTTTTTTTGCATCTCGCGCAACAGCCCCGGAATCTGTCAACCGCCGCAGATTTCTGCGTGTTTTCCGAGCAGATCTCTCGTCACCGCCACCACGCCCAGCCGGAGGAAAAAAACCGACGCGGCCGCCGCGCGCGTCGCAACAAAGCCGACGCCCCGAGCGCCGCGATCCCTGCGTTTCCACCGTTTTCCTAGGTTTTTTTTTGAGGTGACAGGATGCTGAAAACCGGGCAAAAGGGGACACTGCACATTTTGTTTTTTTAAAGTCCGTTTGGTAGAGCTTCAGGGCATCTTCAAGAGAAGCTCTAAAGAGTTGTCTTCTTTAAATGTTTGGAATTAGAATTAAAAAATCTCCTTCAATAGATATTTTAAATGATTCTCAAAAACAAAGGATCCTCAAAATTAATCATTGTATTCTCTACTTGTAGAGAACATACTCACATATTTTACTTTAGTGATTCTAGTAGAGAGAAACATATTTAAACTATTTGTATCTTTAAAAATGGATCCCAAAAAATTATATAGGGAATCAATTTTTAAAGTGACTCTTGGAGATGCTCTTAGATCCTAAAATTCATACTGAAACTGGAGTGTAGCACTTAGGGTGTGTTTGGTTGAGCTGTAGATTCTGAAAAAGCTGTTGTGAGTTGTGAGCTGTGGAAAAGCTGCTGTGAGTTGTGAGCTGTAGAAAAGCTAAGAATCAGTTTGGTTGAAATAGTTGTGAATTTATATTTTGATAGTTCATGATGTTTAGTTACATTATTAATGTGTAATTTTACGTGTAAATCATTCTAATTCTGAAATTTTTAGTGTTTAAATTAAAATTATATATTTTAAATTACACTAAAATGATACATTTTACTAAAATTTCACTTTTTCAAATTTTACATGAATCAATATGTTTTAATAGCATGGTAAGTAATATTCATTCAAAGTTGAACTGAGAAGCAGTGAAATCTAGATTATACCAGCTTTCAAATTTGTACTACGAGAATCTACAGATTCCAAAAAGCTCGGTAACCAAAAGAGTTGTTTGGTTCAGATTTCAGTTTCTGAGCTAGGAAGCTAGTTCAAAAATCTAAACCAAACAGACCCTTAAAGCTCGTTAGACTCTGTTCCACAACTTTAGTTTATTTTTTCGGAATACTTTCAGTAAGATCCACTCCTCAGAAAAAAAAATATTTGGTTTGGCTCTAGCTCCATGGAACAAAGAAGTTGAAGGTAGAACCCTGCCAAACACACACTCAGTACAGAAATCCAGACATGAAATGAAAATAAACAAGCATAGGATGATTTGTCGTCTTTAAAAAATGATTTTATTTGAGAATTTCGTTTGGCTCGCTTGGGATTATATACATATATATATTTGAAGAAATATCCAACGCACCTATGTTTGAAATTAGCTCGAAATACATTGAAATATAGTATTCTTGAACCGACCAATAAACAACTAACGGTTAAACCGATAAACGGTAGAATCAGCTAAGTGACAATTCATC
Source organism: Zizania palustris (assembly GCA_019279435.1). Taxonomy (NCBI): domain Eukaryota; kingdom Viridiplantae; phylum Streptophyta; class Magnoliopsida; order Poales; family Poaceae; genus Zizania; species Zizania palustris. The sequence continues at coordinate 17,273,286 of JAAALK010000282.1, forward strand.
CGCTGGTTGCTCGTTGCTAACTTGCTATGCTCATGAGAGGTAACGAACGCCTCGGTTTTCCATGTGACGCGTGGAGCCAAAGGTGGTGAGCATGCAAATGAGATCCTCTGCCGACTGCAGAGGGCAGTCGCTCCTCGGCACCCTCTGATCTCAATCGGATGGCTGTGTGAGGGGGACTTCGCGCCAGTGGGACTCATTCGCAGGAGGCTTCGGAGAGAGAGGGGGGCTTCGCACCGCCTGATCAAGATCGACGGCGCGCGAGGGGCGACTGCCCTCTGCAGTTGGTGATCCGACTGCAGAGGAACCGGTTCCCTGAGCATGTAGCAATTAGCATCGCGATCCGACGAGCTGTGGTTGGAGGACGAGACGATGCTGTTTTTATCTTGTCTTTGGTTTTATGTGTCAGCAACTCTGCACGGGGGACACGACCAATACATCTCATTTCTGGTTTTCAGTTTCCTGCAGCATGAGAGTTTGTTTGTTTATCTTTGAATTATAATAATTTAGTTTATTTGCATAACCTGAAACAAAACAAACAGACGAATTTATTCTACTAGTTTATTATAATCTGAAGTTAATATTATAACAAATTTGTAAGTTATTTCAACTTGTTTTGTTTTTTTAAGCTAAATTATCATAATTCTAATACCAAACAACTAGATCATAACTCATAGTGTACGAATGGTTAGTCAAGAAAGAGGGAAAAATTATGCATCACAAGTGGCTCTTTCTTTTTCTCGGGTTACTATATCAATTATAAAAGTATTATTGTCGCATGATAATAATATATTATCAGTTCATCTAAAGTATTTTTTTTCTATTGACAGTCTGACACGTCGAATGGTCTCAATGCTGGGCTGAAATGCTGAAATAATAGACAACAAATTTGTGATAGCATTATTGATATACTGTTCCAGCTAACCGGCAAAATAATCAGGAGGCACCGAGACGAGACCAACCAAATCACGAGAAGATTAAAGAAGATGCAAGTTGATAGGTTTCAGAGCTGATTAACCATTCGCCCGAAAACCGGAGACGGTTGTTTAGGGCATGTTTAGTTGTTAGCCACCGTCTGTCAATAAAAATTGTCACATTTGCTTAAGGTGGGGTTATCAAATTCTTTGTCATACTTTGGTAAACCTAAAATAATCTTGTTACACTTTTTTAAGTGATTGATATATGAAATCGGAAAGAATCGTACCACAGTTTATAACAGCAACCGAAACACCTATTAATTTAATCAAACTTTCAAAGCTACTGGTGTACGGGCAGCCGAACAGTAGCCAGGGCTAACTATTTAAATAATTACCTCAACCATTTTCACAAAGTCTGCATTACGAGAGCAAGTGGTGATTAGTAACACACTAACCACTCACTAGATCACAGGGGTGCAATGCAATGTCCAATCTTTTTCTTAAAAACACTCCCGCTAGTACGATAGTACACTGTATAAAATATATAAATAAAGAGTTTTACGGTGTCAACAAATTTTATGGATCATCCAATTTATACAATTCAATGACTGAGATTTGATATTAGTGACTTATTATCTCCTATAAGTAATATATCATATAACATTTTTAATATATATGGGCCCATATACATATAACAATTAATTCATTTCTTTATGTACTAGCATATTGATTATTGCGTGTACTACAAAAAGAAAATAATTAACAATTTTTTATGCGGACAACGTGCATGCAAACTGCTTTTCATAATCAAGTTTATTAGCCAATTTTGTTTTAATTATTTATTTTAAACATACTTAATCAATGGTTTAGATTAGTTTTAACTATTACTTGTGTTCCAACATCTTTCGATCTTAGGAGGTGTTTAGATTATGAGGTTAAATTTTAGCCCGTGTCACATCGGATGTTTGGACATCAATTTAAAGGACTAAATGTGAACTAATTATAAAAATAATTATAAAATTGGAGGACAATTCGCGAAACAATTTTATTAAGCCTAATTAATCCATAATTAGCAAATGTTTACTGTAGCATCAAATTATCAAATCATGACGTAATTAGACTCATTAGATTCGTCTCGCGAATAATCCCTAATTATAAATGAATTTTGTAAATAATATATATTTAATACTCTAAAATAATATCTGAACATCCCGGTCCAAATACCCCCTTATTAATCGAATGTTGCTGAGAAAGACTACCCAGAGGATCTCAATTATAGGCCACACTGTTGCACGTTTGAGCTTCAGTCCACAGCTCGAATTTTTTTCGCTCTCTTCTTCTTCTTTGATTGTTTCTACCCATGCGATGTCTGTCTGCTAGTGGCAGCAGCTCACGTTCGTTCGAATCAATGCTCCCGACTTCAAATCTAGGCCGAAATTTTTTTGAATCGCGTTAGTCTGGCTCTGCATGCGTGTGGCTTTGAGTTTTGAACTTTTGATTTAGCTGGGTGCAGGCCTAGCTCTGAATCTCCGACAGCAACTGTCAGTGTCGCTGCCAAATATATATGTTGTCAATTACGGGCTTCCGATCAAACTGAATTTAGAGGATTTTTAGTTTAGTTTATTTGAAAATTCTGCTCTTTTTTTTGTAATCTGAAAGAGGCCTATATGCTTGTTATTCGTCGTGAGATTGACAATGCATTATATCATTAGTTTATTTCGCCGGATTGTTATCTTAATCATTCGTATTATGCGTCACTTTTTTTTGCATCGAAATTTCCCCGAAAAACAACAAAAAACATAGAAATTAATTTTTTTGGAAAATTGAGCCCCTGTGTTTAGGGGTGGCAACGGGGCCGGGTTGATCAGTACCAGCCCCGAACCTGGCCCCGGTAGGACCCGACCCCGTTAGCCCTGCGGGTTGATTTCCCCACCCGAACTCGGACCCGCCGGGTCCCCGCAAACCCAGCGGGTCCCCGCAGACCCGCTTTTACATTTTAAAACATATATTGGGAACCTGATAGTCGTCTTTACTGCCGCAAGTTGGGGAGCCGGGACGGCAACACGGTGGGTATGAGTCATGGGTTTAGTGGTTGAGGACTTGAAAATTGCTAGGATTTTTTTGTATCATCACATATTCGGTATTTGGGCTACACATATTGCATTTTATTTTTTTCTCCTAAGTCGAGGACCCGTGAGTACCCGCGGGTCAAAAAATAAACCCGGACCCACCCCCCTCTTATACGGGGCCCCGACCTGGCAGACCCGCGGGGGAAAAATTGGCCCCGACCCCGGCCCTGTAGGGGCAGGTCCCCGGCGGGTCCCCGGACCTGTCGGGTGTATTGCCACCCCTACCTGTGTTCATATCCAAATGGTTTTGTTTTTCAGAATGCAGGCCTACTCTCTCCCTCTCTGAAGTTCCTCGGGGCAAAAGAATGCACTTATTCCCTTCCTTTCCTTCTAAAATTGTTTTGATTTTTATGGGTCAAAAGTTGTCTCACGAGAACTTGATTTGTAATTTATTCTCTTTCATAAATCCGTACATAATTAATAATGAGTTATGGCTAATCAAGTGAACCACACAATCTAACAAGATTAAGAACAGACGACACAAATGCCATTTATCTACGCTAAGACTGTCTCCAACGGCATACTCATTACGATACCTAAACCTAAAAATAGATGTTTCATATAGCTTTTGCTTACAAAAATATGCCTCCAACAAAGTAGACAAACACAGTACCCATTTTTGGTGAGAGGCCAGACGGAAACCAAAATAGGGTCTCCTTCTTCTCTTTACGTGCAGCGAATCCCACTATGCATTTACGTTTTGCATTCTCTATTGAAGACAAACACTTTTGGGTACGAGACCTATTTTCTTCACTGCGACAAATACCGCATACATATAGGTAGCATGTTTTGGGTTCTATTGTTGGAGAGAGTCTAATAGCATGTCTAAAAATTAGTTAAAAAACCAAGTTTTGTGGGACAGTTGAGTACTATATATGTGCTTGTTTGAATCAAGTGATAAGTACTACACTTACCACGGAAAACAACATTTTCACCGGGTGTCAAACAGCTCGCGGAGAGCTGCTAAAAATATAAAGAAGATACTATTTTTAGCTATTAGATATTAGTTAATTTACATAGATTCTATAGGTGTTGTCTTTTACGATTCAAACAAAATCCTGAAATATTCACGAAGCTACAGCGCTCCAAAACAAACAACGCTGCCATGCACGCACGCACACGCATCAACCATCATCCATCTCTCGTGCGTTTGCGTGCAGAATCGAAGGAGACCGATCCATCGTACGTACATATGTACGCGTAGTATTCCATCTCGATCCGATCCACCCCGGATCGAAAGCTAAACTATACATGTTATATATATATATACACACATGTATTTATACTATACGTATAGTACCGATCGATACGATTTATATGAACTCATTGGTTTTTGTTTGTTGTGGAGTACTTGTCACAACAGCTCACACGTACGGTCACATGCACATGCACATGCATGCATGCCGATGGATTTATTTAGACCATGACCTGTGATGTGGCCACGCTTCTTGGACGGACGTATATCCGATGCATGCATATGCGTGCAGTGCCACCAGCACCTGCGCGTGTGGGTCGATCCATCCATGGGTAGCTTTTAGATTCGTGCAAAGGCTCATGTTGGTGCCAGGTAGGGATGACAGCGGGTTTGATGAAAACCCGCTCGCGAAACAAACCTGTGAAACATATGTAAACGTAAACCTGCGAAGCCCATAGATTCAAAACTAAACCTGAACCCGAACCCGTCGGGTAACCAAACCCGATGGATAACCCGCGGGTTCAATTTATACTTACATGGATTACATTACAAAATAAATATAATTAAAAAAACCACAATAAACAGAAGATTATCATGTTACCAATACATAATTTAAAATGATAAAATCACTCAACATATCTTAACATAATATTACCATAGAAAATGAAAAGAGAATGAGATGAACCCTATATAATTTTAAGTAATCGAGTAAACTCACAAAACTCATGAATTTAAATATAAATCCAAACCCGACTCAACAATAAACGAGTTCCCGAACCCGTGAATCCACGGACACAAAATTGAACCCAAACCCGTGCTAGGGATCCTAAGATATATCATAGTTTGTTATTTAACATTAGTTACTGCACAACTTTACTAACAGTAATAACATATATCATATAGAATTTATTTAATTTATTTTAGATAATATTATGAAATTTCTTAAATATAATAATAATAATAATAATAATAATAATAAGCCAAAATCTAATTTGGCCCGGATTATAATAATGAAGTAATTGGTTTAGACCGTAAATAGAAACTAGTTTATTAGTTAGTTTGTAATAATCTATAAATCAGATTATAATGATCTAATAAATTATACTGTTAATTAGCTCGCATTGCATAGTCCACGTGGCCTCATGACGCCACGTTGGCCGTCGCTATGTTTATATGTGGGCATTTGGCATAAGTGGCGTGCAGTGGCAATATATATATGAAATATGCCATAGTAGTGTATTTAATGCAAAACTTTGCCAAAATTTTTATTGAAAATAGTAAATAATTTATAATATAAATAGAGTGGTACAATTTTAATATTTTTATTTTTAAAAAAATTATGATAAATTATTTTAAAAAATAAAAGTCATTTTCAGTCGGGTAGACGTGGCGTGGGCCACAACCCACGCAGCTGTGGTACATTGTGTTGTTGCTTGTTGTATCGTGAATTTTCCAATTTCTAAATTTATTAATTAATTAATTTACACAAATATATTCCAATTAAAAATTCACAAAATGTTTTTTATTCAAGAATTAAAAAATAAATAAAATTTAAAATCATTAATCGTGTAAAGTCCTAGGGTCACACTTCAGCCACCGTGGGCTTATGTAGAAGGCCCATAAAATCACATAGTGGGCCTACATGGGCTTTGTGGGCCAAACGGGCTCCATCCAGCCCGTTTTGTTTCGCACTCCCAAATCACCTGTATATAAGCTCTCTGGTAACATCTCCGATAATAAACTATTTCACTAGCTAGATTCACATTTTTTCTATATGGATAGAAAATGTGGGAAAAAGAGAATAGCTAGCGATGAGCTAATAGATAGGAGATTTCACGTATTCCAAGAAACTGAGTGTATTACGTATGATGAGATAAATTATTATTTTATTGTTCTCTCAGCTCCACATCAGCTAGCTATTTGAGAGAACCACTGTGGATCCTCTTAAAAAAAGACGAGATTTGCACACGTCGCCAAAGAGAGAAATTGGGTCAACTATATTTTAGTTTTTCTTGGACAAACACAAACATATTCTAGTTTCCATCATCTAGACAAAAAAATCTAACATAATTAATGCAAGAATCATAGAGTGATGCTGGCAGAAATGCAGAATCTTGGTGAATACGCTGCATATGTTTTTACAAGACGAAGCTAATAAATAAATAGTCTAACCGATATCGTTATAAATAAACAGGCTATGAATACGTAATCTAATTTCTTAGGATCTATTGATGTAAAATCTTAATCTAGTAGACCATAATAATACCGTCTACATGAATGCATGAGAGTTAGAAGTAACAAAGTAGATGTTAGACATAATCTTATTTGTTTTAAGTAGTGAGGGAAAATGATTAATGCTGTAAGTAGTGGGAGAAATGGAGATGATTAGTGCTTCAAGTAGTGGGTATATAATCCCCACGTCTACGTCGGTTGTGAATCGAACTGATTAGAAGTTAAATACTCAATTTCAATTTCAATTTCAATTTCAATTTCAATTTCAATATAAAACGAAGGGTATATAATCCCCATGTCCACGTCGGTTGTGAATCGAACTGATTCCACGTTTCCACCCGCTTTCTTCAACTTGTCGTTCTCGAATTGAAACTCCCTGAACCCCGAGCCCGAGGCGCCGCTGCCATGGACGGCGACGGCGACAACGACGGCCGTGCCGACGTCCTTGCCGCGAGCGCCGAGGCCGAGATCTCAGGCGCGGTCGTCCCCAGCGCCGACGTCGATCTCCTCAGCGGCCTCCCCGACAACCTCCTCGTCCGCATCCTCCTCTGCCTCCACCACCTCCACTTCCACGGGAACCCCGCCGACTATGCCGAAGCCGCGCGCACCTGCGTCCTCTCCCGACGCTGGCGCGACCTCTGGGTCCAGATCCCCGTACTTGTCTTCTACTGCTTCAACCCCGACGGCTGCGCCCGCGTCCACGCCGCGCTCGCCTGCCCGCGCCCGCGCCGTCGCTGCCCCGGACATCACGAGACTCCACGTATACTACTTCTCCCGCGACTTGCTTCCGCCCACTGCCTCCTGGCTCTCCCTCGCGCCTCCCATCCTCTCCGGCCTCCTTGTCATCCAAGATTGGCAGGCGTCCATGGCCGCAAATGAGCTGCCCGCGGGTATAATAGAAACAAGAACATTCGAGCTGCTCTGCTTCAAGAAAGCCATCAAGATTTCCTTGCACCTCGAATTTCTCACCCTACTGCTGCCACCGTCAGGCGCCTTCAATGCGCTCACGGCGCTTCACCTCAAGCGCATCCGGATCGACGGCCAATTGATCCTCGGCGACTCCATGTTTCCGTCCTTGCATAATGTCCTCATCGACAATACCCTTGGGTTGGTCGACCTAGCGCTCAGCTCAAGGTCTCTGGTGTGGCTGAAACTGAGTCACCTCCGTGGGTTGCAGCGCATCAATGTCGAGGCACACAGCCTCGAGTGGTTGTGCGTGATTCACTGCCTCCGTTATAATCTACAGGTTGCTAGCTTCTCCATGGAGGGGCTCAAGGTGCTCCGATGGACAGATCGATTCGATCCAATTCTTGTAAACTTAAGTGAGATGCCACACCTCCGGCAGCTGTCCATCACGCATTTCATTCCTTATGGATGGGCAGGGCATAATCCCAATCAGGACTGCTTAAGGATTATCAACCACTTTTCAACTATTCATCATCTCGAACTTGTGGTTTCGATTGAATCTGTGAGTGTTTCTTGTTCCTCATGGACATACAATGATTTATCATGAACAGTATACAGTTATCAGGTTCTCACTCTGGAGCACGTGCCGTTGAGATAACTTGGTACAAGTCAGACAATGTAACAGCTCTGGATTGTTAGATGTGTTTTGCATATAAGTACTATCTAATGTTTTCTATATGAAGGCAGCACAGGAATAATTCCAGAAAGAAAGCCACATATAAGATATTTTAGACAGGACTGCTAGAAGCCTAGAACTGTAGGATTCCATTTCATTGTTAAGTGTTTGGACAATAGAGTTTGCAAGCAGGAGCCTTTTGCAAGAAAGCAGCACATAAGAGGTTGCACATGACACATGTTCTCATGAAGTTTGTGAGCTCAACTGCTCAAAGCTGAAAGATTGAATATGACTTAGTATTCTTTGGGTACTTCATTTATTACGGAGTGATGGAACTTTGAAATTTACATATGGGCAGAAGAATCTCGACTTGAAGTATCACAAATTGTGTGTATCTCTGTTCGTTGGAAGTTGCAATGCATCAAATATAGTATGAATGATCGCTATTACTTTTAATCATTGTATTGTTGTACAGAAGGTTGGTAGTTGCTTTGTTTACTTCAGTTTGTGTAATTGTCTAAATGTACTGTTGCAAAATAATGTACCTTTTTTCTTCTAATATTACTACTTGAATTGTTATAAAAAAGGTTGACCGGTGGTTTGTTGTATCCTGTCTTGTTCTTATGTGTAATTGTCTTCAGAGTATTTTTTTGTTATATATTCCAGCCATATTTGCATTGTAGATAGGGGAAAATCTACCAGTGTACTATATACTCATCTTGATGCCTAATAATTTAGCTTCTGAGTTCTCCAGGCCAAAATCAGGTTTGAGCTCCAAGCTAATTTACCTTTATATGGCTGTTGAACCTGAATATGTGCATATATGTGTAGAAGTTACTTGGAAGATATCACTGAATTTATACCAAAGATAGTTGATTTACCAACAAAATGGCAAGAATATTCGTGCGGTTAATTCTAAGGCATATTTGATTTTTTTTCCTTGTTACTTTTGTGTGAGCTCACCATTGTTGACAACCTACGAATCTGCAGGACCTAAGTGGCACAGAGTCCAAGTTGGAATGCATAACCAGCCTCCCGAACATTGAGATCCTGTCCTTAGTGTTATCATCACATGGACATGTAATTGGAGCTAGTGTGTTGTATTTGCTTAGAATGTGTACTGGAATAAGAGAGCTGAGTCTTAAACTGCCAGAAAACTCAGAGGTAATTGTCATTATATCCCTCTTTGAGCTTGTCATTATCTGCTATTTTTAGGTAGTTGGAGACATATTTTATGTGAATAAGCACTACGAGTTCCAAATCAAAGTGTTTGCATTTTGCTGAGACTTTACAACATGCTAAAAGTAATGGCAAATACTTGATGTCAGCATCTGTGACTTGAAATTTTACCAGCTATGATGATTGATGAATATCACTAATGATCTTGCGATGTCAGGTCCTAAATACATGTCCACTGAACTGCATCTGTGATCAGCAACCAAACTGGAGAGCCGAGCACATTTTGATGAAGTTTCTCAGAGAAGCAGAGATCCTTAACTTCAGAGGAGAGGACCATGAGCTTGACCTTGTGAAGCTCTTACTCAGGGCAGCACCAGGCCTTAGGAGGCTGAGAATAACCTGCCACCGTTCGTTCGCTGCTTGGGAGAGGCTATCTGAAGATTTGCAGAGTTTGGCTAGCCAAGAGACTTGTGTGGAAGTGAGTCAAGTGATGACCCCTCCGCAACCATAGTGATCTGTTGTTTGAGACCTGAAATAAGAAGAACAAGGAAGTTTTTCGATGTATCTTACAAGTTTTCATCCTGCTAAGATGTAAAAACACAAGGAAGTTTTTCGATGTATCTGGCATGTTTTCGATCCTGCTAAGTTGTCTGGCTGCGGCGAACTTTGCTGTCACTGTACTTTGTCTTCACGAGCAATTTCAGCATTTTGCATTTTGGAAATTGCAATGCCTTTTCTGTTGATGTATTACTGCCGCACTGCACAATTCACTGTTGGTTTACATTAGTGGCAACTTGATGGTCTAATTTGGAGTGGAGGAGGAAATCAAGTTCAAGATCACCCCGCCGTCGTCCTCACGAGAGACGATCGGTCTAGGAGGCCACCGTACAGGGTGCCACTGTGTTTGATATGTATTTGGCTTTTTATGGTACCTCATAATCCCCATAATCCTATTTAAAGGGTAAGAGGCTGAGATAAATCTCAGCTCTTAATATAGCCAATGATTACCTGTCTTCTCTCTAATCTCATGCATCTATTGGTTCGAATCTACAACCTGAAGTTTCTAATCCATTGTCTCGTCACAAGTGTGAGACGCCTCCCTCCAGTAGAAAGAAATCTTCCTTTCCAACCTTTGAGCATCATTCTTTGGGAGTTTCATATGGTCAAAACACACTGAATTTGCAAAAGCTTTTGGACTCATCGCCAAGATCTTATCAAATCGCTGTAGAAATTTGCAAAACAATAATGGTGTTACAATGATCAGGAAGTCCTGGACAATGGCGATCAAATAATTAATTCAGATTACCTGTTGGCCTGTTGGCCACACGTCAAAGATTCTAGAAAGGCATTCGTCAGCGGCGTGCAAGATCGTTGGCAGAAGAGAAAGCACTCGGTGATTAGGGCGCCGCCACCTTACAACTCGCTTTGTAGGGCGAGCCGATGGGCCCAACTTTTGCCTATGTGGTATGTGTTTAAAAATAGGAGTCAAAATTATAGAGGAACTGTTGTAGTCTAATTGATTTTAAGAATGAGTTAGAGTTTAAGACATTCCTCATCTAAAGATATAGGTGTATTCTTGGAGTTGCTCTAATAACTCAGACCGGACGCAAGAGCTCATCGCTCCAAAAAATTGAGCTCGTCCAGTTCTCTAGATCGTCCAGTTCTCTAGAGTGAATCACGTATTGTTGTTCGAAAGTTGCGAAACATCAAATATACCCTGAATGGTCGCTATTAGTTTTAATCGTGGTCAAAAAAATTTAGTTGCTAGCACCAATGTAAATGTTGAAATTGAAGAACACATACACAAGAGATTGAACACAAACACAAAATAAAAGAATGAACAAGTGCCTTTATTGATGATTGATTATATGTTTATATAGAGAATGAAAGGGTGCAACCAAGGGGTGTGATGGCAGTGAATAGACACCGTTGGTGTTTCTTGCTTTTGGATGAAATTAACCGCAACACTCCCCCTTAATTGAATCTATGTTGTTAAAACTCCTTTTAAAACCGTGTAGGAAAAGTAAGGAGAAAATGATACAACATATGATTTGTACTTATAGTAAAACCTTTCTATGAAAAAGTTTATCATTCTACGATGACATACATGTTGCCATGATGTTTCATATAATGAAATTATTTCAGAATGACTAGTGGATATAGCCACTAAAGTTTACTATGTAAACTTCTATGAGATGGTTGTCCCACCACGTAAGAATATGAAAACTTATTTGAGATCTAACTTATGAGGATCTAATAAGTAGTCAGTATCTATATATCCAATTATGTTTAGATCTTGATTTCTTTATTATTGAAAGAACATATAAAGATCTTTGGTGCTTTTGGAGATATTTTTGACTCCAGTCCAATGATATTTAGTTGGATTAACACTATGTCTAGCTAGTAATTACATAAGTGTTCCAACAATGTTGAGATATGGAACCTCCAATCCTTGTATCTCTTCCTAAGGTTTCAATTGATCTTTCTATAAATGTAGAGATCGAATGACCATAGTTGTTTTCTAGATATATGTGGTTTAGTGTATTAAAATACTCGAGAAAAGGTATTTAAGTTGTAGACCTAAACAAAATTTGGTTTTGACCAAATCCTTTGTCTCGAATTCCGTCATTTGAACGATTACATGTTTCATCGATATTATTGATGTCGTTGATGATGTCAACAAACATAGATATAATGTAATATCCCAGTGAGGATTTCTTGATAAATACATATGGTCAATCATCATTATTTGAGTAGTCCCTTTATAAAGAACTTATTGAGTATGTTGTACCAAACTATATCCGATTGGTTTAAGTCATGTAATGACTTATTGAGTTTTACACAATATATGTTGCATTAGTATTTATACTCAGAATTTAGGATTTCAATGAAAACCTTTTATGTCTAAATCAAGTGACTCATAGGGATTAGTCACTACGTCCATCAACTATTTAGATAGACGATTGTATTGCCAAAGATATAATTTATCGAAAAATGATTTCACTTCTTTTTGGAGAGAATGCTTGATTGAAAATCAATTCGGGTCTCTGCGTGAACCCTTGTGCTACGAGCCTCACCTTATGTCTTACCACATTATGGTTTTCATACCGTTTATAGATGAAAACATATTTGAAACCCATAGGGAAGGTTTTGGAGGTGTATGTATTACTGATGATAATACTTTTCATTTGTGAGGTAGTCTAACTCTGCTTGAATTACCTCTTTTATGTGTTCCAGTATGAGCGCGCTTTTGCACTTGACCATGGATATTTGGATCTGGATCTTTTAGAGGTTAAATTGATGTAGAGAATTATGTGTCGACAATCGTAGTCTTATAATTATATGTTTCTCCAAACTCGATATAATTGATGGAAATCTCTTACACCTTAGTTAGTTGACGTTTTTGTATTTGCCAATATGAGGACGTCATGGTGTTCCGATGTTCTAGTATTAGATATTGAGTGCACTGTTGATACGGGAGGTGTATGTGGTTAATCCACTTGGTGTTTCTCAATGCTAGGTTGAGTTGCATTTACTAGTTTAGAAGGTTTATTCTTCTATTTTCTCATACGTCTACGAGAAGTATTACCCTTAGAATTTGTCTCAATATATGATTGGACATTTGATTCAACGAGTTCTTTTATGCTTGCAAGAAGCTTCACACTTGTAGGCAACCATACTTCTCCCTTTATCACTTTGATTAGAGAGTTGAATAGTTTTATTTGGTACCTCTATTCTTTCTGGTATATTCCTAACAAGGTGATAGGATTTTGTGATATTTTCTGTCATTAGTAAATGTATTTAGCATGTTATTTGCAATATGTTGCAAATTAATGATTTTCTGAATTTTAATTACAAATTTATGAGTACGTGGATTTGAGGTGTCAATGTAATAATATCTTTGGACATTTATAATTGATTTCCTGTCATTTTCATTGGTACTTGAAGTCTCCCCCTAATGCCTGGAAATGTACCTCATTAAATGTAGGCATACTGAGCAATAAATAGATCCCTTTGAGAGGGGTTTGAGATACATTGTGATTGACAGATATTGGTATCTCAATATAGATCTCAAATTCCTGTGTATACCCATTAATGTATGATATGGTGGTGAGAATGGTGCATTTTGTAGTGCAACCAAACTTACGCAGATGGGAAATACTTAGTGAATTTCCACGTACTATTTGTAGAGGGAAGTTCGATATTCAATTAGTTGTAACTAAATCATTTATGCAGCGTGTAAAACTATATGACACAACATTGAGTTGGTAAATTGCAATTCTATAACGATGGTCTAATAATAAGCTTCCTCTTTATTAAATATTCTTCTTAGCCATTTTGAGTGTGTGAACATGTAGGACAAAAATGTTTGAATTCCTAGGACCTTACAATAATGATTGAAGGCACGCAAACAAAAAAATTGGTAGTATGTTCATTCGAATTGATTGAATTTGATGTTCTAAATAATGAGTTCACAACCAATAAACTTTGCCATAATTATGACAAATACATGGTTTATGTGTATAATAGACACATGTAAGATCATATAGTAGATGAATCTATTAAAACCATAAAATATCGGGATAGACCGATAAATGGTTGTATAGTACCATGTATGTTTTCTTGAATGTGTTCAAGAAATTTAAATGGTTTTAGATGAACTTTTAATTTGATGGCCTTAGAATTATTTTCCCTATGACACATGTGGTGCACATAAAATTTAATAATTGAGGAAATGCAATAATATTATGACCAATAGAATTGCTAGTAATTTTCCGTATCATCCAATGTTAGGATGATCAAGGCGAAAATGCCTAATCTAGAATGCTTTGACATTCTAAAAACAATTATTTGATATGCAACATGTGGTATGAGTTTGATGAATATGTAGTATAATTATGTAGAAGAAGTGATATTTATTGAAGTATCACTTTATTATATCCGTTATTTTAGATAAAGAGAAGTTTATCTTTATTGTTTATATGAGTTTAAATATGAAAACCATTTTGACGGATATGTTTATGACTTAGTGAAGTATGAGTTGAATCTAGATAAATTGTTATCGAAGATTATAATTTGAATACTCGTAGATAGAATAATTTATGGCATTTATGTGAGCCAACAATTATTACATCGCGTCATGCGATTTTTAAAATATTTCCTTGTCTTTTGATGAGACTTTAGAAATAATTTGTTTCACTAAGTATATAATTTGTGGTACCATTGTCCACAAAATGCATCTCTTCTTTTATTGTACCAATTCCCGTATAATCTATATGTAAGAATTTTTGTATGAAAATTCTTAGCAAATATATATAATCTTTGCATATCTATTATGTACCAATGATGTTTATTTGAACCAATTCATGATAATTTATTGTCTTTAATACTAATTATGCCTTATAAATAGATAGATAGTGAAGTATCTAAATATATATTTGTATGGATTCTAATTAAAGTCTCCATATAGATCATTGGTAGTATGTTCCATGATCATATTATTGTCCGAGATATTCTCCCCCTGATGTGTAGTTTAAGTGGTATATAGATCTTCCATGTGAGAGTTTGAACCACTTACATCATGCATATGGGAGATGAAGTGTGTTGTAGCAATTGTGTTAGCTATAGCACAGGTTTTGTATGTGTGTATACGGAGTGTAAAATGAACCTCGAAGGGTTCTCTCAGAGGGAGAAAGGATTTATACTGGTTTGGGCCTCCCCTAGGGGATAATAGCCCTACGTCTAGTCTGTGGTGGATTGGTATGGTATGCCTCGGTGTGGAGAAGTGAACTCCAGGGTTTCATAGCCCCTAGAGAAGGTGCCCTGCTACAAGGGCTTGGCCCTGCTTTTATAGGCACGCAGGCCTTAAGAAAAGACCAAAATGCCCTCTATAAGCCCTAGGCTCATAGGGGCAAAAAGGGAAAAAGGAGCTAGCTACTGTACAAAATTGCTTTACAGCTTTACAGACGTGTCAGACAACGTCACCTTTGACCAGCTAAATGACATACTAGGGGCAGAGGGGCACCCGATATGGCTTCTACACTATAGCGAGGCGTAGATATTTCCTGGGTTCAGAGTAGGGGCCGGAGATCTTTAGGCGGAGGCTGCAAGGGAGGCTTCGAAGTACACTCCGAAGTGGGCTTCAAAGTATACTCCGAACCGAGCTCCGAACTGGGGCTCCGAACTGGGCTCCGAACTGGGCTCCAAACTGGGGTCTCGGAGACTTGGGTTTGTGTTGGACCGGAAACGGCGACCAGAGGGGGGGTGAATGGGAGCTTTTAAAATTTCGGGCTAAAAACTAGCCTTCGGTTTTAGTTCTGTCTTCTGCGGAACAGGCTTCGAACACTACCTTCGAAGGTCTGGTTCGGAGGTGCTTTGACAGCTCCGAACACAGGCTTCGCAGGAGCAAAAGTTCGAAGCCAAGAAGACTTCGCTCCACTAACAACCCTCGAAAATCTACTCTGCTAAGTCAGTGCAGGCTCCGCACACAGGGTGCTTCGAGCAGGCTTCGCACTTCACCCTTCGCAAGAGTGGACACCCCACTGAGGACTACGACCAAGTACTTGGCAGCAGCAACTGGTGCTGGGCTTCGTACACGAAGGTCTAAACGCACACTACGAGGACTTCGCTAAGGGCTTCGACACAAGAAGCAAAACGGGCTTCGATCAGGGCTTCGCTAGTAAGCTGTGAGGTCTAGCCTCCTGTTACACAGAGCGAACGCGCACTGAAAAACACACCTCGCACAAAACACCCTTCGCCTATACAGGCTTCGGTGCACTACAACTAGCGAGGTATGCAAAGCAAGCTTAAGCAAAAAGCACACAGAAGCAGGGCTTCGCCGCTTGAACAAGGAACACAGAAAATGAACTCTCTGGATGAATACAATGAAGTGTGTGGCTAGTACAGGAGCTCAACAGTAAATGCTCAAAGTGTTAAATGTTACCTACCGAACCCCCATATTTATAGCCCATAGTTCACCCAAAGGAATTGACTACTTTACCCCTAGGGTTTACATTGGTTTTGTCTCTACAGAACTGAGGGGTACAAAAGGTAGTCAACTTTATTGGAGGCTTCTCTGTCAGCCTTTGCAAAGGGGACAGCGTCAGCTTTTTGCAGAGCAGACATTGTCAGACTTGCAGCCTTTGACCTTTCCGAAGCCCCCCTTCGCACGCGAGGGGTGCGGTAGCTTCGGTGAGAAGCCTTGAGCCAGATGACCTTCGCTTCACCGAAGTCAGCCTTTGATACAGTGACGGTTTTGAGCCGAAGCCGTCAAAGCCCTTGGGCCTTCGCACCAACACCTCCGGAGTGGACCACCACGGCTTCACAGCTACTCTCAGCTCGAACTCCGTCAGTCCGTGTACCGAAGCCATGCAGGCCGAAGTACCACAAGACAACCACACTCCGAAGCCCCACCTTCGGAGTACCACCCTTCGAAGTCCCTCCTTCGTCCAAGGCCTCCGCACGCAGCATTCCATGAGCCCTTCATCGCAGTGTCTCTCCCCGAGCACATTCCTCGACGAGCCTCACCTGGACCATGCCTTCGATGCGCCTCGACTTCTGAGACCTTCGTCGGGCACCTTCGAATGTCTCCCTCCGGAGCACACTTCGAACTCCTTGCCTCCGCAGAGGACTTGATTCATCCAACTCTGAAGTCACTCCATCCGGAGCACCTTCGAAGTGCCTCGCCTCCGAGGACTTCGTCTCGGAGTACCTTCAGCCGGAGCCACGCTCCGCACTTACTGCCTTCACCTGGCACGCCTCGACCCGAGGACCGACCCAGACCCCTTCGCAGCCACCGTGACGGAGCTCCCTGCTCCCCTGGCATCAAGCCTTCCGCTTGACCCAAGTTCACCTGCCGCGAACCTGTCCGTTGCCTCCGAAGACCCTGCGCACCACAGACAAGCAGACAAGTATGACCAGTACTCCGGAGACCTCTCCGGGTTAGCAACCTCCGGTACACACTCCGGTGTACCGCCCAAAGTACCAAAGCCTTCGGTACACACCCAATCATCGTGTACTATCGGACCCCTCCGACAGGCACACTCCGCTGCCACAGCTGCAGCAACCAACCACCGAACACCCTTCGGTGAAAACCACCTCCGAACACCTTCGGAGGTCCAACCTCCAAACACCCTTCGGAGGTACCCCTTCGAACAGAGGTTAAAAGCCTGTCAATCACTCATCACAAACACCGAAACCAACCCTTGGTTTCTCAGTTTGAATTGACTAGAGAGGGTCTGGAGACTAGCTCTGAGGAGCTCCGAAGGGAGCTCGAAGGCTAACTCCGAACAGAGCCCGAAGGTTAACTCCGAGCAAGGCTCGAAGGCTAACTCCGAACAAGGCCCGGAGGCTGGTTTCGAAGTTGGCTTGAGACTTAGCTTCTGGCAACCTTTAAGGAATCTTGAGGGCTTCGCTCCGGAGGGCTCCGAGGGGCTTCGCTCTAGAGGGCTTCGAGGTTAACCTTGAGGCTTGGAAATAACTTCTTCGGGAAGGTACAAGCTTCAACAGTGTTGGGCTCCGGGCCGAAGGCTGTCGAAGGCTGACGTCATTTGGCCCCTGTTCAAGGGAAAACTATTCCCCCAATAGTAGCCCCTCGCGTGCAGGCCTTCGGGATGAAGGGGTGTGCACGCCCTTGGGACAAATGATCGAAAATTACAACTTCAGGGAAAAAAGGCCTTCGGAGCTTGGACCGAAGGTAACTTCGAAATGGGCAGGTAATAACTGTCTGCGTCAGCTATCAGAATGACCTCGGGGAGATCAACTGGCTCCGCAACGGCTAGAAAATTGACCGTTACTGTGCGCTGGGCCACTTTGCCTTCGCTGGAGGTCCACCTGCCAGTGGGTTCGGCCCACGAACCGTCAAGATTCTTACCGCCTATAAATAGGGGTTTACCGCGTGCGGCTTCGGCACGCTCTCATTTGCTTTCTTCTCAGCGCCTTGCATCCTTCGCTCTCTTCTCCTCCTTGGCTTCGCGCGAAGCACCCCTCGCTAGCTTTAGCCCCTCGCGCCAAAGTCCCACAAAAATGCCGAAGAAGGCAGCTTCGAAGGCCTTGGCCTTGGGCCCGAGCTCGAGCTCCGCCCAACTGCAGGCAGCGGCAGCTGCGGTAGCGAAGCCTGCACCGAGGTGGTTGGGGCTGAGGGACCTTCGGACGCCATCCGACAAGTTTGAGCAAACACTGGAGATGAGGGCCTCGATCTCCATGGAGGAGTCTGTCCGGAGGGCCCACGAAGGGAGGATTGCAGCGAAGATCGAACTTAGAGTTCCGGAGAAGTCGGAGGCCATACCGAGGCCTCGGGATGATGAAGTGGTGCTGTTCTAAGCCTTCTTCGAAGCCGGCCTCGGGCTGCCAGCAGTGGGGATGCTGAGCGAAGTCCTCAAGGCCTACAACCTCGAGCTTCCTCAGCTTTCGCCCAACGTCGTGGCGAGGCTTGCTGTCTTCGAATGGGCCATGAGGGCCAAAGGTTGCGAGGACCACGCAGACGTCTTCATCGCCCTTCATGACGCCAACTGCCAGCCGAAGCCGAGGGAGGGTACGGACCGCGTCAAGAGGGCTTTGGCCTTCGGCAGCGCAAATTTCCAGCATCGGAAGGAGTACCAAGATGCATTCCCGGCGAGGGCTGCCAATAGCAAATGGTACTCGAAGTGGGATCAAGAGTGGTTCTATGCCTTCGTCGGCGCGAACTCTCCCCTTCGGAGTACCAACGCCCTTATTTCATATCGGCGCGAAGGGGTGGTGAAGACCAGCCCGAACACCCTTCGCTCGAGGATCTCGCTCCTTCGGAGGGTGGCAGCGAAGATGAGCATGAGGGACCTCGCAGAGGAGTTCATCACCCTCCGACTCAGCCCCCTTGCGCGCTCTTGGCCGGAGGGGCTCTTCCAAGCTTCGGGCCGAGGGGGCCTAAACGAGTTGGCCTTTGAATGCCTCTATAAGACTTCGAAGCCTTTCTACTTTCATACTTCGCAAAAACTTTACTCTGACTTGAATCTTTATGAAGCACATCTCGAAGTGAGGACTTCGGAGCAGGCCATCGTGGCGGTGGAGCGTGTTGTTGGGGCTCCGACACCGGAGGAGCAAGCCCAGCGGCTAGCTTCGGTGGGGTCTTGGGAGCACTGGAACAGGGTGTGGACCCTGCTCGGCTATGAAGAGGTCCCAGCCCTGCCGGACTTCTCCCACCTCACAGCTTCGACAACCGGCGCCAAGAGGAAGAGAGAGGACGACGATGAGCCCGAAACCTCGAGGGCTCGGCCGGAGGTCCCCGTGACCGAGGCCTCTACTCCGGAGGAGGCAGCGGCCGTGGACCCTCCAACATCGGCGGAGCCCACAAGTGCTCCGGCTACTAAGAAGGTAGCGAAAGCCTCAACGGTGACGACTTCGGGCCCGGAGGCCGACGCGCCTGCTCCGGCTACCGAGAAGGTAGCAAAGGCTTTGACGGTGACGACTTTGGGCGCGGAGGCCGACACGCCAGCCTCGCAGCGAAGGGACTGGGGGGAACACATTGACCCCTCCGCCTTTGAAGAAATCTCTGATGAAGGTAACACTTCAAACATACTTCTCTTTGACATGCGGATTTTGACTTCAACTTTTTGCATAAGATGATGCCGGTGCAAAGCCTGCTGCGCCGAAGCCAGCGGAGGCCTCCAGCAGCAGCAGCTCGGAGTCCGACAGCTCTTCGTCTGAAGAAGACGGAGGCAACGGCCGCGACGAAGGGGACCCCCAAAGCGACGAAGAAGTCGATGTAGTGGACCTAAGCCCAACCTTGCTGAAGCCTGCGCAGGCGGTTGCGGCGGAGGACATTGTCCAGCCTCTTCGCTCGAAGGGGGCCATGACGGAGGCGGCCATCAACAGCTTCCGCGAGGGCTGCACGGCTGTAGAGGTAGGGGGCTTGGTGGCTCAACTCAGCCGCTCGAACCCATGGAACACTTCATCAACGCGAACGAAGCCCTTATGCAGGTGAGCGAAGTCTGACGCAGCCTTCGAGTACTACCTTCATCTTTGATCAACACTTATGTTTTCTTGAATTCTTCCAGGCCTTTGCGCTGAATGCATCAGCTTCGACTTTTGCAGACAAGCGGATGACGCGCTTGGCGGAGGAGAAGGAGGCCTTCCGACGTGAAGTCTCGGTGGAAGCCGAGAAGCGAAGGCGGGCCGAAGCTTCAGCCGAGGCGGCGAGGGCCGAGGCCGACAAGGCTAGGGAATCCTTGGCCTCGGAGACCGATAGGCTCCGAGCAGAGCTCCAGGCTGCAAAGGATGCTGAAGCCAAGCTGGCGAAGGAGAACTCCGAGCTCTGCCAATGGGCTCAGTCACTTGAAGACTTTGTCATTGACAACATCGGCGAAGCCACTCAGAGCCTGACCGAAGTCCTTCAACATATAGGGACCGAATGTCGGGCTCCGGACTTCGACAGCCAGGATCTAATTGGGGACCGCGCTGCATTCTTGAAGGTTGTGGCTTCGACGGCGGAGCAGTCTCTGAAGGGCTTCGCCTTGATGGCCGGCCGAGTGGCGGGTCAAGGAGTGTTGCAAATTCTTCACGACACGGGGTGCAACCACCTCGAAGCAGCAACCTCCGTGACCCCGGTGGCCTTCGGGGGCCAACACTTGGTGACACCTCCGATAGACGTCCGCGGAGCCTGGCGGCGGCTTCAGGAGCCTTGGAAGGCCCAAGGCTGCGAAGCAGTCCTCGAGATTCAGAAGGCCCTCCGCCTTCACCGAGTCAAGGCGCGCGCCTCGCCGAATCAGCCTTCGACGTCGGCACCTCCGAAGGTGTAGATCTCCTTAGGCTCCTTGTAATTCTTAGCTGTAGGCTTGTAAAAACTTATCAGTTTATTAATATGAATGCGGGGGTTCTTTATACCTGCCCAGGCTCAGCCTCCGAATGTTGACTTCGAAGTGCTTAAGGACTCTGAAGAACTTCGCCAGTTGTGGGCAGTCCTCGAGGTAGCTAGGTCCGAAGGCCCCCTCGTTTTAAACTTCCGAGGGGGCCTAACGGCGAAGCCATCCCCGAAGTAGTTCAGGATCTGCTAGCCATCATTAAGACAGAGTCCCTTCTGAGTTCTTCACCTTTGATTCCGCGAATAGCCTTGGCAGGCGATGAAGCCTTAGACTTCTCTGCCTTCGACACGGCCCGCTTGCCTCGCATACTTGGAGCAACCTACAAAGTGGAAAGCGAGGTTTGCGGGTTCCGAGGCATGGACGAACCGATCGTGGGAGAGCAGGCTCCGACGAGGCTTCGTCTACCCGAGGGGGCCCTGGCCAAAAGAAGGGCAAGCGAGGGCTAGGGCCTCGAGCTCGCTTTTTCTTAGGCTTAGATACAGACTACTCGTAGTTTTTTTCAAAGTACATTTGTAACATACTTCTCAATTATTATTCATTGAATGGAGTTTATTGTATTCGCATACTTCGTCTGTATGCTTCGCATTGTTTGATGACTTCGATCATTTTAGCTTGTCACGCTCGTACTGCGTATTACATTCGCACACTTCGCATACATGCTTCCCCCCTTGCTCGCGGCAGCTAGGGACTTAGCCGTTGCTGGTGCGGGCAATAAAAATGCGAAGGGGTGCGCCTTTTCGGCGGCTTCGGATGCTTGAAATACATTGAGCGAAGGCCTCTTTGGGCTTCGAACGCGTTAATTTGGAGCGAACCAAGGCTTCAGCGTAGCCAAATTAAGCGAAGCATGCTTCGACATGCTAGGATTTGGATGCTGTGCGTGAGCAAGGCTCCGAAACGCACTTAGATTTTAAGCGAAGTATGACTTCGAGATGCTTGATTATTAGCTTAGATCACGTCACGCGAAGCGAGGCTTCAGTGCGTGTTTTAGATAGCGAAGCAAGGCTTCTTGAGCTTGGTCCTATAGTGAAAAGGATATTTGGTGTGGATTCACCGAACCTGAGATAAGCTGAGCCACCTTCGACTCGGGGTCACCTTCGACCCCGGGCCACCTTCGACCCGGGGATGCATCAAGCCGGAGCCTGGAATCCCGGACTTGCCGAGCCGTCGCTCGGAAGTCTCAAAGCCCACTGCTACGGGCCCAGAGGCGCTATGTAGCCTTCGGAGGGATGCTTTGGATTTTTATAAAGCGAAGCGAGGCTTCAAATTTAAATAAGGCGAAGCAAGGCTTCAGGTTTTTGATAAGACGAATCAAGGCTTCAAATTTTTCCAATAAGATGGAGCAAAAGTTTGCTTTAGAGGCGAAGCAAGGCTTCGTATTTAAGGCGAAGCAGGGCTTCGATTTAAGACGAAGCAGGGCTTCGATTTTATATCAAGGAAACTGTAAAATTGTACATCGAAGTGGTACTTCGGATAGCGTACATACCTCGTCAAGTGGCTGAAAGCTTGCCTCGTAGCCCCTGGGGCTTCGACGGCCTTCGACATACGAAGCAGAGACCCTTGCTGGAGAGTGAGCTCCGAAACGCAAAGGGTAGGGGAAGGCGTAGATGGCCTTCGAACTGCACCCGAAGCCCCTTGTCGAAGGGTGCGCGAAGCAAGAAAACTTCAAAGCTCCCCCCTCAAGCGTACTTTGAGTTGCAGGCAGTGGCAGAGAACTTAGCTTTTAGGACTAAGTTCCCCACAAACGACGCCAACTGTTGTAGCAATTGTGTTAGCTACATCACAAGTTTTGTATGTGTGTATACGGAGCGTAAAATGAACCTCGAAGGGTTCTCTCAGAGGGAGAAAGGATTTATACTGGTTTGGGCCTCCTCTAGGGGATAATAGCCCTACGTCCAGTCTGTGGTGGATTTGGTGTGGTATGCCTCGGTGTGGAGAAGTGAACTCCAGGGTTTCATGGCCCCTGGAGAAGGTGCACTGCTACAAGGGCTTGGCCCTGCTTTTATAGGCACGCAGGCCTTAAGGAAAAGACCAAAATGCCCTCTATAAGCCCTAGGCTCATAGGGGCGAAAAGGGAAAAAGGAGCTAGCTACTATACAAAAGTGCTTTACAGCTTTACAGACGTGTCAGACAACGTCACCTTTGACCAGCTAAACGACATACTAGGGGCAGAGGGGCCCCCGGTATGGCTTCTACACTGTAGCGAGGCGTAGATATTTCCTGGGTTCGGAGTAGGGGCCGGAGCTCTTCAGGCGGAGGCTGCAAGGGAGGCTTCGAAGTACACTCCGAAGTGGGCTTTGAAGTATACTCCGAACCGAGCTCCGAACTAGGGCTCCGAACAGGGATTCGAACTAGGCTCCGAACTGGGCTCCGAACTGGGGTCTCGGAGACTTGGGTTTGAATTGACTGGAGAGGGTCCGGAGACTAGCTCTGAGGAGCTCCGAAGGGAGCTCAAAGGCTAATTCCGAACAGAGCCCAAAGGCTAACTCCGAACAAGGCCCGGAGGCTGGCTTCGAAGTTAGCCTGAGACTTAGCTTCTGGCAACCTTTAAGGAATCTTGAGGGCTTCGCTCTGGAGGGCTCCGAGGGGCTTCGCTCCAGAGGTCTTTGAGGTTAACCTTGAGGCTTGGAAACAGCTTCTTCGGGAAGTTACAAGCTTTGACAGTGTTGGGCTCCGGGCCGAAGGCTGTCGAAGGCTGACGTCATTTGGCCCCTATTCAAGGTGATGTCGTCTGATGATATGTGGAGGTGCGACAACATCGATGATAAAGTTACATTAAAGAGGAGCACCGATAAGCTCTCCATGGCGTATATGGGAGGCATGTGGTGGCCATAGAGCAAGGCTACATGTCGAGTGATGCTGCAAACACGTGGCAAAATGGTTGTGTTTGAGTTTTGGTGTTTGTTCATGAGTGTGTTATCGAGTCATTTGTTTTTTTGTGAGTGTTATGTTCGTGTATGGTGTTGTGTTTGGGGTGCTTTAGTAGTGAAGAAAACAAGTGTCCAAATGTGTGTGCAATGAGTGCTCTAGAGAGAAGAGGATCTAATCGTGAGGATTCGTTTGTGTGTCGCGGAAGAGGCTGTTGTGTGTGGCAACCAGAGGCCGTTGTGTGTGGCAAGACGAAGTGGTGATCGACATCATGAAGATGCCTTCAATGAGTGAGGGAAGGTTCCTGCGTGTGTTTATAGTGGTGCCAATGATCCGTATCTAAGAATCAACAAATCAAGATTAGGGGGGAAATGTTAAACATAATCTTGATTTATTTTAAGTAGTGAGGGAAGGTGATTAGTGCTCCAAGTAGTGGGAGAAGTGGAGGTTATTAGTGTTTCCAGTAGTGGGAGAAGTGGAGGTGATTAGTGCTCTAAGTAGTGGAAGAAGTGGAAGTGATTAGTGCTTGAGTGCATGGCCAAATTGTGTGGCTGAACTTGGCTCACTATGGGGGAAGTGTGTTGTGTGCTATATAAGTAGTATAGTTCTTGTGTTATGGGAGAAGCCAAATGCAAAAAAATGTAGTTCCTCATGTTGAGTTTGTGTGTGTTCTTCTTGCCTTTTGTATTGAGGAAGATGAACGGTGCTAGATGAGAGAGTGAAACAACTAAATTAGTGAGAAAAGAGAGGAGTTACGAGATGTGGCTTCAACAATTAGAATCAGAGTTATGTGATCATACATCAAGGTGATGTCGTATGATGATATGTTGAGGTGCGACGATATCGATGACAAAGTTACATCAAAGAGGAGCGCCGACAAGCTCTCCATGGCGCATGTGGAAGGCATGTGGTGGCCATGAAGCAAGACTACATGTCGAGTGATGCTGCAAACACGTGGAAAAATGGTTGTGTTTGAGTTTTGGTGTTTGTTCGTGAGTGTGTTATCGAGTCATTTGTTTTTTTGTGAGTGTTATGTTCGTGTATGGTGTTGTGTTTGGGGTGTTTTAGTAGTGAAGAAAACAAGTGTCTGAATGTTTGTGCAGTGAGTGCTCTAGAGAGAGGAGGATCTAATCGTGAGGATTAGTTTGTGTGTCGCGGAAGAGGCTGTTGTGTGTGGCAACCAGAGGCCGTTGTGTGTGGCAAGAAGAGGCCATTGTGTGCGGCAAAACGAAGTGGTGATCGACACCGTGAAGATGCCTTCAAGGAGTAAGGGAATGTGCCTGCATGTGTCTACAGTGGTGCCAATGATCCGTATCGAAGAATCAACAAATCACGATTAGGGGGGAAATGTTAGACATAATCTTGATTTGTTTTAAGTAGTGAGGGAAGGTGATTAGTGCTCCAAGTAGTGGGAGAAGTGGAGGTGATTAGTGCTCCAAGTAGTGGGAAAAGTGGAGGTGATTAGTGCTCTAAGTAGTGGAAGAAGTGGAAGTGATTAGTGCTTGAGTGCATGGCCAAATTGTGTGGCTGAACTTGGCTCACTATGAGGGAAGTGTGTTGTGTGTTATATAAGTAGTATAGTTCTTGTGTTTTGGGAAAAGCCAAATGCAGAAAATGTAGTTCCTCATGTTAAGTTTGTGTGTGTTCTTCTTGCCTTTTGTATTGAGGAAGATGAATGGTGCTAGATGAGAGAGTGAAACAACTAAATTAGTGAGAAAAGAGAGGAGTTGCGAGATGTGACTTCAACAATTGGAATCAGAGCTATGTGATCATACATCAAGGTGATATCGTTTGATGCTATGTCGAGGTGCGACGACATCGATGATAAAGTTACATTAAAGAGGAGCGTCGACAAGCTCTCCATGGCGTATATGGGAGGCATGTGGTGGCCATAGAGCAAGGCTACATGTCGAGTGATGCTGCAAACACGTGGCAAAATGGTTGTGTTTGAGTTTTGGTGTTGTTTGTGAGTGTGTTATCGAGTCATTTGTTTTTTTGTGAGTGTTATGTTCGTGTATGGTGTTGTGTTTGGGTTTTTTTAGTAGTGAAGAAAATAAGTGTCCAAATGTGTGTGCAATGAGTGTTCTAGAGAGAAGAGGATCTAATCGTGAGGATTAGTTTGTGTGTCACGGAAGAGGCTGTTGTGTGTGGCAACCAGAGGCCGTTGTGTGTGGCAAGATGAAGTGGTGATCGACACCATGAAGATGCCTTCAAGAAGTGAGGGAAGGTGCCAATGATCTGTATCGAAGAATCAACAAATCAAGATTAGGGGGAAATGTTAGACATAATCTTGATTTATTTTAAGTAGTGATGGAATGTGATTAGTGCTCCAAGTAGTGGGAGAAGTGGAGGTTATTAGTGCTTCAAGTAGTGGGAGAAGTGTAGGTGATTAGTGTTCTAAGTAGTGGAAGAAGTGGAATTGATTAGTGCTTGAGTGCATGGCCAAATTGCGTGGCTGAACTTGGCTCACTATAGGGGAAGTGTATTGTGTGATATATAAATAGTGTAGTTCTTGTGTTATGGGAGAAGCCATATAAAGAAAACGTCGTTCCACATGTTGAGTTCGTGTGTATTCTTCTTGTCTCTTGTATTGAGGAAGATGAACGATGCTAGATGAGAGAGTGAAACAACTAAATTAGTAAGAAAAGAGAGAAGTTATGAGATGTGGCTTCAATAGTAGAGATATATTATTCAGTTGCCGAAGTGATAGAATGGAAATTTATGGGTAAAGAACAAATTTTCAGCATGTTTGTTTTGGCTTAGATTATAATAATTTAACTTTAAACAATTTGGGTTGATCAGATTATTAAATATGTTATAATTTGTACTATCTAATTGAAACGATCTGGGAGGTAAAGGTGGAAATTGAGAATTTATTGTCTATTTCAATTTCAATTTGTAATATCTAATTGATACATTAGAAGTTAAATACTCAATTTCAATTTCAATATAAAACGAAGGGTATATAATCCCCATGTCCACGTCGGTTGTGAATCGAACTGATTCCACGTTTCCACCTGCTTTCTTCAACTTGTCGTTCTCGAATTGAAACTCCCTGAACCCCGAGCCCGAGGCGCCGCTGCCATGGACGGCGACGGCCACTGCCTACGTGTATCAACTCAAGAAGTGCCTACGTGTACCCGAAGAACAAGTGCCATTGGAGGGTGTTACACTTGAAAAGAACTTGACTTGTGTAGAACACTCACTCCGTATTCTTGAAGAAAGAGAACGACAGACTCGATAGAAGGTGATCAAGTTCTACAAAGTACAATGGAGTAACCACTTCGAAGAAGCTACTTGGGAGCGAGAAGATCAACTCCAAGCAGAATACCCAGAGCTATTCATCCCGTCTTGAAATCTCGCATCGAGATTTTCTTAAGGGGTAGGTTGTAAAATCCATGTTAAAAAAACAACGAAAAAAATGAAAAAAACCCCACACACACACGCTCGGGCTGCAGCCAGCCGTGTGGCCGGCGGCCACTGCCATCGCGCTGCCGCGATTGGCGCTTGGCTGCGCGCGTGCGGCCTTACCGCCATAAGCTGCTACCGCCGCCTCGATCCCTCCCCAACTCCTGCGTGCACAAGCAACTAGCCACTCCTCTTCCGCAGCTGCAGTAGTGTCTCCTCGTCTCCCACGCGCCTAGCTCATGCATTGGCTTGTTTGCCGCCCTAGTCACCTCACCGGTTGTAGCTCTCGGCCTCCCATGCGAATAAGACTTCCTAAGCACGGCCAACGCCCTACACACTCGCTCAGACCCCCAATCCCCTGAACCAAGCTCTCGGAGCACCGAAGTTCATCGTCTCTCGGCCAGTTGCGGGTATGTCAAGATCTCCTTCCCCGTGACTCCATCCCTTGTGTCATTAGTGGGAACATGACCAACGTCCCCTGTTGTCCCCATTTGTGGCAGCCTCGTCGCCCGAAACGAGCCTCCACCGGAGACCCTCGTCGCCGTCGTCGCTCCCCGATCTAACCGAAGGTATAATATTCATCTAATCCCTTGTAGCAGTAGTTTCCTTATGCCCTATACTACTTGTTATGTGGGTTGGCCATGGAGGAACGCCACTGGAGCTCACCGGCGACATTGAGCCATGGAAACCTCTAGGCATCACCGTGGGTAGACTTGTTCGGGCCATTATAGGTAGACCAGAGACCATGAATAGCTTCTTTCAAGTTCTAGTACCGTGAAAATGTCCGTAGTTGGAAGCCGGAGTACCCCCATCGCCCCCGGCACCACCCCCCGTTAGTTTACACCCTTTTTGATTATGGGCAAACCGTAAATCTAATTGAAAATCCAACCGTAGGTCTTGTTAATCATGGTATGTTTAACCTACGGTTAAAATTTGGGTTCAATCGGAGTTAAAACGTGGGAGATATGCCCTGGAGAAATTTCGGTCGTTGAAGGTCGTCTTCAACCTCCAGCCGGCTCCTCCTCTATGTTTTTCCATCCTGGTCCCTGGGCCCCACTCGTCAGCATGCTGCACGCCCCAGCCTGGCCTAGGCCAGAATGGCCGGCCAACACACAGTATTTTTTCTATTTTCTAGAATGTTTTCCTGCAGCCTAGCCCACTAGCACAGTACAATTTTTCTTTTTCCGGAATTAATTTCCAAGGATAGCCCATAGAGTTAGCAGGCTGGCCCAATTACAGCGAATAGTGAATTTTCCTATTTTCCAGAATTTAAAATAGACACAGCCCATTCAGCCCAATAGCACACAGTACCTTTTGCAATTTCAGAAAATGTTTAAACTTCAAAAATTCATATAAAACTCGTTATAGCTCCGACGTTCAAATTTCTATAAATTTCTAAAATTATAAACTTTAATTTAGAGTAGTATAAAATTATTTTCCCCAAAACTTTTCGCGTATTTTATTTATATAATATTGTTTGTACTATAGCTGCCGACGCCGAAGACACCCAAGGCTACGATCCCGAAGATCCCGAGTATCACACGGTTCAAGGCAAGTCTTCCTTTGAACATCCTTGATCCTATTACATTGATTGTTCCACAAATTTATATATACATGTTTAGGATTAAACACTCACGTACATTATTAGTCAATTGCTTGGGCAATTAAGACAAATAAAACCTACGCTTGTTATCAAGCCTCCTTGATAATTGAATACCATGTTTACCTTGTCGCTCTAGGATTTATTTTTACATCCATGATTTAATTTATTATTTTAATTGCTTTTAGCACAATCCTTGTCAAATGGGTGCATTACACATACACTTACACACTTATATCAAAACATGATGACTAGATATAGAATGAGTGATGTTGATGTGATTTTGCAAATGTGTTGTGTGAAATAAAATTTGTGTGTGTTACAAAGACTGTTAAGGACCGATTCCTTGGGAAAGCATGAGCACAACATTGTGCAACCTTGTGGGTACGTGAGAGGTGCCACTGGGCTAGTACTTAGTGGGTTTGGGATAGCTTGATTGCCGATGGATGTGGAATCACCGGGTGGCTCGTGATATTACCTGAAAAGTCCCTAACGGGCATGTGATTGTGGTTGTGATTCGAGAAGTTGGAAGTGGAGCACCCGTGTGATTGTCAAGGGAGAAGAAGGAAGACGTACTTTCCGGATCCTTGACCGTGAATCCATCTAGGTGGCAGTGGGATATCCTAGGTTTGCTTTAGAAAATCTTTGTCTCGAACCTCCTATACCGACGAGTAGCGAAGTAGAGTTTGAGTCGCAAGGGTAAAGTGTTCACCTTCAGCTGAATTATAATCTGTTCGAACAGCCGTGCCTACGGATATGGGCAAGTGATTTCATGTATCTTCCCTAGCATAGTGTTTACTTGTTTTCAACTAAATGGGAAATGGGTTGGGACGTTACCAGAGTATACCGTTGGGTATACGACTAGCCTTTGTGGCTGGATAACGTTCCTGTGTGGAGCGGGAAGTCGAAAGGCTTCATAGGGAGTGATGTGAGGTGTGATAACTAGTTTAGCGTTAAAATGACTTGGGATGAGCTGTTGTTAATGGGAACGCTTTCCTGATGGATGGGTAAGTTAGTACCGAGATAATAAAATAAGAGTTATGTTGATGAGATGATGATCATGATATGTGGAATTGATGAAAAGATGTGACTTATGGAAAAGATGGAAAATGATGTTGGGATTTGTTGCAAAACAATCCTGGTTGGTGAGAATGTGAGAATTGGTTTATCTTTTGAACCATTGCTACTTTATGTGGGAACGGTTAGAGGTTGGGACCTCTATCCGTAGGTAATAAGCACTTAGAATTTATAAACTATAAATATTCCCTTGAGAATCATAGCCACTCTTTGTATCCTGCATCTATACTACTTCCAAGACTTCCTGAGTACTTTTGAGTACTCACCCTTGTTGTTTTACACCCCCTAGAGTTCGTTAACCTGCCGGAAGATGAGGATAACTTCGAAGATGAAGGAGTTGTCGCGGTTGAAGATCCATAAGAGTAGGGGTTTCGGGCCTAGTCCCCAAGGAGTAGTTGTTGGTCAGTAGTTTTAGCTTTTGGGTGATGTGTTGCTTCTGCTGAACTCTTTTGGTATGTTTGTCGCTGCGAGGTATGCCTCTATTTGCAGCTATGTAAGACTTATGTGATGTAATATTCAGGTCTGCAATGAGACTACTGCCGAATGGAACTTTTTATTAAATTCGTCCGTCTTCGATGAAGTACCGGCTCGTCCCGCTCCCGCTTGATAGTATTTCCAATTTTCGGTCCGGGTCGTTACATTAAATACTCAATTTCAATTTCAATATAAATCCCAACGTGCACGTCGGTTGTGAATCGAACTGATTCCACGTTTCCACCCGCTTTCTTCAACTTGTCGTTCTCGAATTGAAACTCCCTGAACCCCGAGCCCGAGGCGCCGCTGCCATGGAC
Source organism: Zizania palustris (assembly GCA_019279435.1). Lineage (NCBI taxonomy): Eukaryota > Viridiplantae > Streptophyta > Magnoliopsida > Poales > Poaceae > Zizania > Zizania palustris. The sequence continues at coordinate 17,304,092 of JAAALK010000282.1, forward strand.
GGCGACGGCGACAGCGACGGCCGTGCCGACGTCCCCGCCGCCAGCGCCGAGGCGGAGATTTCAGGCGCGGTCGTCCCCAGCGCCGCCGTCGATCTCCTCAGCGACCTCCCCGACGACCTCCTCGTCTACATCCTCCTCCACTTGGACCCCGTCGACGCCGCCGAAGCCGCGCGCACCTGCGTGCTCTCCCGACGCTGGCGCGACCTCTGGGTACAGGTCCCCTCCCTTGTCTTCCTATGCTTAAACCCCGTCGGCTGCGCCCGCGTCCACGCCGCGCTCGCCGCCCGCGCCCGCGCCATCGCTGCCCCGGACATCACGAGACTCCACGTATACTACTTCGCCGGCCACTCGTTTCCGCCCACTGCCTCCTGGCTCTCCCTCGCGCCTCCCGTACTCTCCGGCGAGCTTGTCTTCTTCAAAGATTGGCAGACTCCCATAGCCGCAAATGAGCTGCCCACGGATATAATGAAAAGAACAGCATTCGAGCTGCCCTGTTTCAAGAAAGCCACCAAGATTTACTTGCACCTCGAATTTCTCACCCTACTGCTGCCACCGTCAGGCGCCTTCAATGCGCTCACGGAGCTTAAACTCGAGCAAATCCGGTTCGACGGCCAATTCATCCTCGGCGACTCCATGTTTCCGTCCTTGAAGAGACTCCTCATCGACAATACCCTTGGGTTGGTCGACCTAGCGCTCAACTCAAGTTCTCTGGTGTGGCTGAAACTGAGCCACCTCCGTGGGTTGCAGCGCATCAATGTCGAGGCACACAGCCTCGAGTTGTTGTGCGTGGTTCACTGCCTCCGTTATAATGTACAGGTTGCTAGATTCTCCATGGAGGGTCTCAAGGTGCTCCGATGGAGAGATCGACTCGATCCAATTCTTGTAAACTTCAGTGAGATGCCGCACCTCCAGCAGCTGACCATCTTCGAGTTCACTCCTTATGGATGGCCAGGGAGTAATCCCAATCAGGACCTCTTTAGGATTATCAACCACTTTTCAAGTATTCAATATCTCCAACTTATGGTTTCGATTGAACCTGTGAGTGTTTCTTGTTCCTCATGGACATACAATGGTTTATCATGAACAGTATACAGTTCTCAGTTCTCACTCTGGATTGTTAGCTGTGTTTTGCATATACGTATCTAGTGTTTTCTATATGAAGGCAGCACAGGAATAATTCGAGAAAGAAAGCCACATATAATAGGTTGCAGTCAGGACTGCTAGAAGCCTAGAACTGAAGGATTTCATTTCATTGTTAAGTGTTTGAACAATAGAGTTTGCCAGCAGAAGCCTTTTGCAAGAAAGCAGCATATAAGAGGTTGCACATGACACATGTTCTCATGAAGTTTGTGAGCTCAACTGCTCAAAGCTGAAAGATTGAATATGACTTAGTATTCTTTGGGTACTTCATTTATTACGGAGTGATGGAACTTTGAAATTTACATATGGGCAGAAGAATCTCGACTTGAAGTATCACAAATTGTGTGTATCTCTGTTCGTTGGAAGTTGCAAAGCATCAAATATAGTATGAATGATCGCTATTACTTTTAATCATTGTATTGTTGTACAGAAGGTTGGTAGTTGCTTTGTTTACTTCAGTTTGTGTAATTGTCTAAATGTACTGTTGCAAAATAATGTACCTTTTTTCTTCTAATATTACTACTTGAATTGTTATAAAAAAGGTTGACCGGTGGTTTGTTGTATCCTGTCTTGTTCTTATGTGTAATTGTCTTCAGAGTATTTTTTTGTTATATATTCCAGCCATATTTGCATTGTAGATAGGGGAAAATCTACCATTGTACTATATACTCATCTTGATGCCTAATAATTTAGCTTCTGAGTTCTCCAGGCCAAAATCAGGTTTGAGCTCCAAGCTAATTTACCTTTATATGGCTGTTGAACCTGAATATGTGCATATATGTGTAGAAGTTACTTGGAAGATATCACTGAATTTATACCAAAGATAGTTGATTTACCAACAAAATGGCAAGAATATTCGTGCGGTTAATTCTAAGGCATATTTGATTTTTTTCCTTGTTACTTTTGTGTGAGCTCACCATTGTTGACAACCTACGAATCTGCAGGACCTAAGTGACACAGAGTCCAAGATGGAAGGCATAACCAGCCTCCCGAACATTGAGATCCTGTCCTTAGTGTTATTTTCACATGGACATGTAATTGGAGCTAGTGTGCTGTATTTGCTTAGAATGTGTACTGGAATAAGAGAGCTGAGTCTTAAACTACCAGAAAACTCAGAGGTAATTATCATTATATCCCTCTTTGAGCATTTCTTTCATGTTGCCCTTTAAATCATACAATCTGTTGGTGACTGGTGTGATAGATCCATGTAAGTTTTGGTTCCAGACTCAAGAGTAATATTTGGAGCACTGAAAATCATGCTTCACTGTCTCAAGATATCTTCCCCTCCTATATCTTATATTTTTTATCTTAATTTTGAACTCACTGAAAATTCGACCTTACATGCAAACATCTGCCACTTAGGGACTTACTACGATAAGTTTGACATTACCTGCTATTTTTAGGTAGTTGGAGACATATTTTATGTGAATAAGCACTACGAGTTCCAAATCAAAGTGTTTGCATTTTGCTGAGACTTCACAACATGCTAAAAGTAATGGCAAATACCTGATGTCAGCATCTGTGACTTGAAATTTTACCAGCTATGATGATTGATGAATATCACTAATGATCTTGCGATGTCAGGTCCTAAATACATGTCCACTGAACTGCATCTGTGATCAGCAACCAAACTGGAGAGCCGGGCACATTTTGATGAAGTTTCTCAGAGAAGCAGAGATCCTTAACTTCAGAGGAGAGGGCCATGAGGTTGACCTTCTGAAGCTCTTACTCAGGGCAGCACCAGGCCTTAGGAGGCTGAGAATAACCTGCCACCGTTATTTCGCTGCTTGGGAGAGGCTATCTGAATATTCGCAGAGATTGGCTGGCCACCATTCCAAGTTGCGGAGTGTGGAAGTGAGTCAAGTGATGACCCCTCTGCAACCATAGTGATCTGTTGTTTGAGACCTGAAATAACAAGAACATGGAAGTTTTTCGATGTATCTTACAAGTTTTCATCCTGCTAAGATGTAAAAAAACAAGTTTTTCGATGTATGTTTTCGATCCTGCTAAGTTGTCTGGCTGCGGCAAACTTTGCTGCCATTGTCTTCATGACCAATTTCAGCATTTTGCATTTTGGAAATTGCAATGCCTTTTTCTGTTGATGTAGATTTATTATTCAAGGATGGTGTGAAAGCATAAATTCTAAAACTAAGTTAGAGTGGAAATACCATAACTACATTTTTTAAGAACATACACTCTTTATCTATTATCTAACCAATGTCAATCCTTTATTATCTTAGAACAAATCTCAATGCTTGATCTAGCTTTCTTTCTCCTTTAGAGCTTGTTCGATTTAGAAAGGGTTGAAAAGGATTTGAGGAGATGTAAGGATTTAATTCCTCTCAATTCCCTCTAAGACTTGTTCGGTTAGGAATGAGTTGAAGATAATTGAAAGGGATTAAGGAGATTGGAAGAGATTATACTATAAATCTCCTCCGATCCCTTCGGGAGTAACCGAATGTGCCCAGGGGAGACCGTACGCTATCCTCCACACTCGCCGGCATGTCCCGCCCGTCTCTCCCCCACTCTCATAGATGTTTGTTAATCTCCACCCATCCCAAGTGTCACACCGCCCACACCTAGCTAGCAGTCGCCAAGCTGTTCCCTCCCTCTCTCGCCAGCTCGCCTGCCTTCCCTCGCTCCTCCATGTTAGCTGAATTTGCTCTTGCATGTAATCACTACTCAACTGAATCAATCCTCTTTAGATGGTAAAGAGATATCCTAGGTTGAGTATAGATAGAAATGGATTGATTCGGTTGCCATTTCTTGTAAGCTGTTGCACCCAGCTATGGTGCCCATATTAACATGTAATCAGCGGCCATCTACGGGTGGTTGAAACGCTTCACCCATCTCAGTTTACATGGTATCAGAGCCGAGTCCTCTATAGCACATCCATGGCGATCAGCTCCTCTAATTCCACCACCATCCCCTCCTCCTTCTCCATACCGATCACAGAAAAACTCACAAAAACCAACTATCGACTATGGAGTGCGCAAATCCTTCCGCCCATTCGCTCTGCCCAGCTTCACGACCTTCTCACCGGCAAAGAAGAAATGCCGGCGACGACCGTCTCTGTGATGGTTGACGGCGTCTCTACGGAGAAGCCGAATCCCGAGTATATCACCTGGGTGACTCGAGATCAAGCACTGATGGGATACATTCTCTCCTCTCTGACGCGCGAGGTCTTGATGGGCGTCACCACGGCCACAACCTCAGCCGATGCCTGGAGCTCCCTCGCAGCCATGTATGGATCCCGCACACGTGCGCAGTCTGTCAACACGCGCATTGCGCTCGCCACCACAAAGAAAGGCACGGCCACAATGGCCGAATTTTACTCCAAGATGAAGAGCTATGCCGATGAAATGTCGGCGTCCGGCCAACCTCTGGGTGATGAGGATTTTGTTGCCTATGTCCTCACCGGCCTTGATGAAGAAATATACAACTCGCTTGTGTCATCCATTGTCACTCGCGTTGAACCAATCTCTCCTGCTGAGTTATACTCGTAAATGCTCAGTTATGAACTTCGCCTCGCACAGCAATCTGGTGGCGGGTATGCTGCTCATGGATCAGTCAATGCGGTCACACGTGGTCGTGCTGGCAACTGGCGTGGTGGCTCTTCACATCGCAGTCGCGGACGTCCGCGCGGCAATGGCCGCAGTTCTACTTCATCGTCATCACGCGGCGGCAACAACAACAACTTCAGGCGTAGCCCCGGTCCACCAGCGGAGCATTCCGGTGGGCAGTCTCGTCCGCGCTGCCAGGTCTGCTTTAAAGTCGGTCACACAACAAATATCTGCTGGCACCGCTTTGATGAAGACTTCACTCCTGATGATCGGGTCGCGGCCATGGCGTCCTCCTCCACTGCTACTGATTCAAACTGGTATCTTGACTCCGGTGCTACTGATCACATCACCGGCGAACTAGAGAAGCTCACAGCTCATGAACGCTACATTGGCGATGATCAGATTCGAGCAGCCAATGGTGCAGGTATGGAGATTACTCACACCGGTCATTCTGCATTGCCCACTTCCTCCCGCCCACTACACCTACGTCATGTCCTTCATGTCCCATGTGCTCATAAAAATCTCGTTTCTATTCATCGTTTCAATCTTGATAATAACACTTTCATTGAGTTGCACCCGTTCTTCTTCTTGATTAAGGATCAGGTCACGCGGAAAGTGCTGGTGCGCGGACCATGTAGGGGCGGCCTCTACCCACTGACATCTCTCGCTACATCTACCCAGAAGCATATCCTTGCTGCAATAAAGCCATCCTCTGAGTGTTGGCACTGCCGATTAGGCCATCCCTCACGTGATATTGTTGCTCATGTCATTAGAAATAACAACCTAGTTTGCTCTAGCTTCAATTCATTGTTAAGATATTTTAGACAGGACTGCTAGAAGCCTAGAACTGTAGGATTCCATTTCATTGTTAAGTGTTTGGACAATAGAGTTTGCAAGCAGGAGCCTTTTGCAAGAAAGCAGCACATAAGAGGTTGCACATGACACATGTTCTCATGAAGTTTGTGAGCTCAACTGCTCAAAGCTGAAAGATTGAATATGACTTAGTATTCTTTGGGTACTTCATTTATTACGGAGTGATGGAACTTTGAAATTTACATATGGGCAGAAGAATCTCGACTTGAAGTATCACAAATTGTGTGTATCTCTGTTCGTTGGAAGTTGCAATGCATCAAATATAGTATGAATGATCGCTATTACTTTTAATCATTGTATTGTTGTACAGAAGGTTGGTAGTTGCTTTGTTTACTTCAGTTTGTGTAATTGTCTAAATGTACTGTTGCAAAATAATGTACCTTTTTTCTTCTAATATTACTACTTGAATTGTTATAAAAAAGGTTGACCGGTGGTTTGTTGTATCCTGTCTTGTTCTTATGTGTAATTGTCTTCAGAGTATTTTTTTGTTATATATTCCAGCCATATTTGCATTGTAGATAGGGGAAAATCTACCAGTGTACTATATACTCATCTTGATGCCTAATAATTTAGCTTCTGAGTTCTCCAGGCCAAAATCAGGTTTGAGCTCCAAGCTAATTTACCTTTATATGGCTGTTGAACCTGAATATGTGCATATATGTGTAGAAGTTACTTGGAAGATATCACTGAATTTATACCAAAGATAGTTGATTTACCAACAAAATGGCAAGAATATTCGTGCGGTTAATTCTAAGGCATATTTGATTTTTTTCCTTGTTACTTTTGTGTGAGCTCACCATTGTTGACAACCTACGAATCTGCAGGACCTAAGTGGCACAGAGTCCAAGTTGGAATGCATAACCAGCCTCCCGAACATTGAGATCCTGTCCTTAGTGTTATCATCACATGGACATGTAATTGGAGCTAGTGTGTTGTATTTGCTTAGAATGTGTACTGGAATAAGAGAGCTGAGTCTTAAACTGCCAGAAAACTCAGAGGTAATTGTCATTATATCCCTCTTTGAGCTTGTCATTATCTGCTATTTTTAGGTAGTTGGGGACATATTTTATGTGAATAAGCACTACGAGTTCCAAATCAAAGTATTTGCATTTTGCTGAGACTTTACAACATGCTAAAAGTAATGGGAAATACTTGATGTCAGCATCTGTGACTTGAAATTTTACCAGCTATGATGATTGATGTATATCACTAATGATCTTGCGATGTCAGGTCCTAAATACATGTCCACTGAACTGCATCTGTGATCAGCAACCAAACTGGAGAGCCGGGCACATTTTGATGAAGTTTCTCAGAGAAGCAGAGATCCTTAACTTCAGAGGAGAGGACCATGAGCTTGACCTTGTGAAGCTCTTACTCAGGGCAGCACCAGGCCTTAGGAGGCTGAGAATAACCTGCCACCGTTCGTTCGCTGCTTGGGAGAGGCTATCTGAAGATTTGCAGAGTTTGGCTAGCCAAGAGACTTGTGTGGAAGTGAGTCAAGTGATGACCCCTCCGCAACCATAGTGATCTGTTGTTTGAGACCTGAAATAAGAAGAACAAGGAAGTTTTTCGATGTATCTTACAAGTTTTCATCCTGCTAAGATGTAAAAAAACAAGGAAGTTTTTCGATGTATCTGACATGTTTTCGATCCTGCTGCTAAGTTGTCTGTCTGCGGCGAACTTTGTTGTCATTGTACTTTGTCTTCACGAGCAATTTCAGCATTTTGCATTTTGGAAATCGCAATGCCTTTTCTGTTGATATATTACTGCCGCACTGCGCAATTCACCGTTGGTTTACGTTAGTGGCAACTTGATGGTTGTAGAATCGAAAGTAGCGATCAGAGGGGGAGTGAATGGGCGCCTAAAAATTTCTTGCTAAACTATATTTTAATCCCACCATCCAAATAAAACTTAACCAGATAAATAATATTAGCAATTACTGGAGTTAAAGATGTGTAGCTTAAAAATAACCGGTATGCTAATAAAAATAATATTAAAAATAAACTAGACAGAAATACTACAATAAATCACGAAATATTTATATTGCAGTCTAGAAATAAAATATTAATCAAATGAATAAAACATGGATCATTCAAAAAATTAATTCAGAAAGAAACCTAAAATATTGCATGTAAAAACTAGAATAAAAATATTACCGAGACTAATATATTTTTTTCTTTTTATATGAGCATATTAAAAAACACTTAAATAAATAATACGAGATAACAAAAAAATTAACAGATTAAAAATTAACTACGAGATTAATATATATATATATTTTAATTAAAACTAGATAACTACGAAATTATCAACTAGACTGGCGCCATCGAGAAGAGCGCCGACAAGGAGGTTGAACTGGCCGTGGCGGTGGCGGGCTCTCCGCCGAACTCCATCGACAACCTCTTCTACCGCCCAAGCTCGTCGGATCATCTCCAGCCCCCGGATTGCCCCGGCGACGCTGCGGACGCAGGTATAGTAACTTAGCCACACTTCTCCGTGCACAAAGGGGCTTTTCCACTTTTAACTCTTGTTCGCTCGCGCAGGCACACCGGCCGGAGGCGTGGAACAAGTCGCCCCCTACCCCGCAGATGCTCCGGACGCGAGGTCCGGAGCCCCTGTCGCCGCGAGGAGGGCCTCGGGTTCGCAGGACGAGGCAGAGTCCAGGAGCACCGAAAGGGCACCTCGGGAGTCCGCCGGAGACGCTGAGGTCCGGCCTCGGCCTCCCACCGATCGTCGAGCCGCGCAAGGCTCCGTGCCGCTCTTGCGCCCTTTCTTGGCGGACGGCGAGGACTTCGCGTCCAAGGTGGCCCCGGTCCACGACTATTACTTGCGGCTGCGCGAGGCTCCGGTGATAGGCGAGCTGGGGCTATCAGATGGCCTGGACCTCGGGAGGGCCATCGAGACGGCAGCGGGCCAGGTACTTTCTTCGGACATATTCGACGCTCCCTTAGCAGCTCTTCTGACCATCTTTTCGTACGCAGGTGGTGGCACTGGCGCAGGGACACCTGTCTGCCCTGCTTTCCGAACACCAACAACACGAGGCATACGCCGCGGAGCTCGCGACCCGGGTGGCTACCGCGGAGAGGTTAGCCCACGAACGGTCGTCGGAGGCCGAGGCCCTCTGGCTTCAGGCGTCGAGGGTCGGAGCGTTGGAGGCCCAAGCGGCGGAGGTGGACTCTCTCAGGGCCCACATCGCGGAGTTGGAGGGGCTCCGGGCTCGGGCCGCCCGCGCCGACGAGTTGGAAGCGGAGGTCGACGCCCTCCGAACTCGAGCTGCCGAAGTGGAGGTGCTCCGGTCCCGGGCCGCGGAAGCAGAGCGGCTCGAAGGGGAGGTGTCCCGGCTTCAGACCCAGGCCTCGGAGGCGGCAACCAAGGTCGAAACCCTCGAGGCCCGGGTGGCCCAACTGGAGCGAGTCGAGGTGGACCTCAACGCCCGGAATGGGGAGGCCACCGAGGAACTTGCTGAGGCCGGGAAGACGGCGGCCGACGCCGCAGAATCCTTGCGGAAGGTGCTGGCGCGCTACGGTACTGGCTACGGCACGTTCGACATCTCCCGGGAGCCCCTAGTCCGCCGGGTGAAGTTCATCCGGTCCGCCATCCGGCAAATACATCTCGCCATGGCGCAGTATGGCGAGGTGTCCGCTCGGGTGGCTGCGTACGGGATTCTTCGGCACCTCGAGGCGTCTGGGCTCCCGCTTCCCTCGTCTTCGAGCCCGCATCCGGTCGCCTTCGTGGGGGACCACCTCCGGACGCCGAGCCTCGCGCTGACTCAGTCTTGGAGGACGCTCAAGGCGGTTTGGCAGACCGAGGGCCCTGCGGCAATCCAGGCTTGGCTGGAGGAGGCGCTCCGTGCACGCGGTCCTCCAGCTCCTTCGAAGCCTCCGACCTCGGCCGCTTGCCGGATCCGCAGGTGTAGCTTTAGAGACCTATCCTTGCCTTACCCTGTAATAGCTTAGGAAACTTGGTCATATATTAATAAAGAGTACTTTTCCGGAGCTTACTCAGGGTGTTCGCGGTTGCGATCGTGACGTCGAGATGCTTGATTCCGACGACGCCCTTCAACATCGATGGGCTATCTTCGAGGCTACGCGAGCAAACCGGCCTGCGCGCTTCGTTCTTCCCCGCGGCAGTGACGGACGCGCGGACCCCAACGTCCTCCAAGGGGTTCTGAACCATGTGAAGAAAGAAGAAGGAAGGTCCCGCTCGCCATCCTCGTCTGAGGAGCCATGCTGAATAGCGTGGGCCTCATGGCTCTAGAAGTGATGAGTCATTGTCAACGATAGTCAACGAGGACTGAAGAAGAGAAGAGATCTGCTGTTTCATGGGCCGCGTGTGACTCAGGTACACGGGCAGCGAGCGACTGTCGGGCAGAGGAGGCTGCGAAGTCGGGCTGGCCCAATCCGGGTGCATGGGCCAGAAGCAGTAGAAGACCCACTGGGCTGTTGACCAGGACTGACTCAGGTACACGGGCGGTGAGCGATTGCCGGGCTGAGAGAGCTGCGGAGTCGGGCCGGCCCAATCCGGGTACCTGGTGCAAAGCTGGTGGAGGCTTTGTCAGTTTCGGCGTAAAACTGACAACCGTTGATTCTGTATCCGACTGTCCAGAAGAGTAGCTTCCGGATATGTCATCTGTTACTCTAGGCCCACAGTCAGTCAGTTGTGTCTGTAAAAATACCTAAGGGCAGTAGAGTCTTTTTTTCTGTATTTTTGAGTCTGTAAAAACCCTAAGGGGCTGGTAGAATATTCCTAGTGTTGGGCTGCCTATAAATAGCACCCCAATCCCTAGGGTTTGGACTACCCTTTTGTGCTGAAATCAAATCCTCCCATTGGGTCACTTTTATCTCTCTTCTCTCTCCTGTGTGCGCTGCCAGGGGCTTCCCTCTCCCTGTTCTTGCATTCTTTTGGCTCAAATCTTTTGGATGCATTTAATCTTTGAACTCTGGTGAATTTATTGCTTGTATTTTGTTTGGTTGGGGAGTTATTGCCTTACCTACGGGCTGCTGAATTTACTCTTGAAGAGAAGCTTCTTCGGCTGGGTGTGTTCTTCACTGTGGTAGTACTAGTTCTTGCTGTTGCAAGTAGTACTGCTTTACTGTAGCTACAGTGTTCGGCTGCAGCTTTTCACCTTCTATCGCCCAGCTTTTTGATCGAAGCAGACAGTCTCTTTTGCTTTTTCCTGGTGTGTCTGGCGAAGCTCGGTTCCGTGCGAAGTCCCTCAACTTCGTGAGGCAGGCTCCGATCGAACCTCTTTAAAGGCTTCGCTCAGACTTCGAACTTTGGCTTTTGTGTCTGAGTTGCTAGATTCGAAGTTCCTCCTGTATGGACAGCATCGCATACTTCGAACTAGCATACTCCGAATTTATCTGTTCGAAGCACACACTTTTTTAGGTTTCGAAGTTGGGTTCGAAGTCTGTCTGTTCTGATAGACTTCGCTTGGATTTCTTTGTGGCGTGTCTGCCTTCGTCTCTCTTTCCGAAGTTTTTCCTTTTTTTCGAAGATAGATTGTAGACTTCGGACTTGATCTTCTGTCACGTGACAGACTTCGCTCCTACGTTCGAAGGTTGTCTGTTTGTGTGTTCGAAGCTTTGTGTTCGAAGTTTCATGTTCGAAGGTTTAGCTTCGAAGCTTTCGGTTCGAAGTACTTTCGAAGTCTTGTCTTCAAAGTGCATACTTCGAAGCAGGCTCCGGCACTGTTTTACTTCGCTCCGAAGCTCGTGAGTCGAAGCTGTATGCGAAGACTTGTCTTCGAAGTGCATACTTCGAACCAGGCTCCGGCACTGTTTTACTTCGCTCCGAAGTACACTTCGCTTCTTACCACTTCGAACTAGGCTAGACAGCAACACCTTCGGCATTTCGGACATACTCCGTCACCGACCTCCGAAGCAGACCTCGGCGTGCGAAGGGGGCTTCGCCAAGTCCCGAACAGGAGACAACTTTGAACAGTAACTTCTCTTTTCACTTTATACATACTTAGATCATTTCATTGAGAAGTTTAGGCCTGTTGTAACTTGTTCATCTGCCTAGATTGCACTACTTTTAGATTCACACTGTTTATCATCAGTTGCTTCTAGGTTAGAAACCTTTAGACTTAGGCCTTCTGTTTATTTTCTGCTGCGTAGTTTTTTTGAGGTGCGTTGGGTATTGGGAACAGGCCATTGATTCGAAAGAATTTTTAAGGCGCCCATTCACCCCCCCCTCTGGTCGCTACTTTCGGTCCTACAAGTGGTATCAGAGCGAGGTTAGGGTTTTTCCATACCTTAACCGGTTCTAAACCCCAGTAGTGACTATGACGTCTCCAGGCAAGGTCCCGTCCTTGGAAGCCTATGGCTACAATTATTGGAAGACTCGCATGCGAGCCTATCTCATGAGCCAGGGTTCGGACATATGGGACATTTGCGTTCACACCACGTTTGTCATTTTGCCAGTCGCTGAGCATGGTACTGCTGGTATCATTGCTCAGCATCTGAGCAACAGTAAGGCTGTGAACATTTTATTTTCTGGTTTAGGTCCCACTGAGTTTGAGCGTGTGAGTCATCTCTCCACTGCGAGAGAGATCTGGGCTACCCTCAAGGCACACCATGAGGGAACAGCCCAGGTCAAGGCTCGGCTCTATCAGACCTACCGGCGTGAATATGAGAACTTCACACAGAAGCCGGGTGAATCTGTTGAAGCCTTGTTTGGTCGCTTTCAGTCGATCATTAACAAGCTTCGGGACAACAAGGCTGAGGGTGCTCAGTTAGTCTCAGATCATGAGCAGGCGCTCAAGGTTCTTCATACCTTGGACCCAAAGATCTGGGAGATCAAGGTATCATCTATCGTTGAGAGAACTTCTTACGATACCTTGACCATTTCTGAGTTATTTAGCAAGCTAAAGGCCACTGAGGTAGATATCCAGTTGAGATCAAATCTCACTGGCTCTGGATCAAAATCCCTGGCCCTTGCTACACCTTCTGTTGATCCCTCTGCTGTGAGTTGTGCTGGGTTCTCCTTGATGTCTATCACTGAGGACCAGCTTGAGTTGTTGGGAGATGATGATTTGTGTCTCTTTAACAACCGGGTGCGTCGTGTCTATGATAAAAGAATGTTCAAAAGACACGGCACAAAATCCGGATGCTTTGAGTGTGGTGTTCCAGGACACTTCATCGCCGACTGCCCCAAGCGCAGTGGATACAAGAAGGGCACCGGCAGCAGCTTCCACGACTCCGGCAAGCATGAGAGCCCCTCCTTCAACAAGGGCAAGCCGAAGACACGGTTCTTCAAGAAGGCCCTGAAGGACTACCGGCGAGAGAACAAGAAGCGCGACAAGGCCTTCTTCGCCGAGATGGAGAAGAGCTACTCCAAGAGATCCACGTCCTCTTCCTCTTCATCGAGCTCAAGCGATGAGGAGATCTCCATCAAGAAGGGGAAGGACAAGGATGATCCGGCGGGCCTCTGCTTCATGGCTTTCGGAGACAAGCCGAAGAGCCGTTCTCACCAGCGCCGAAGATCCCGCAAGAGCTTCTGCTCCATGGCTCTTGGGGATAGAGAAGAAAAGAGCTCCTCCGACGACTCCGACGACGACGATAGCAAGGTATCATCTTATGAGCGCGAAATTGTCGATTTACTTGAGAGCAATCGTCAGGAGTTAAAGTATCGGGAAAAACTGCTTAGAGGGGCTAAGAAGAGGATAGATGAGTTAGAGAGTGAGCTTGCCGTGGCCAACGGTAGAATAGAAAGTCTATCTTCTTCCCCTTTCTTGGGTGATAGCATTGAGTGCCCAAAGTGTGAGGTGCTTCTGTGTGACCTGTCGACTCTGAAGTCCAGGTACACAGAAAGGGTTGATGAGAGGGACGCTTTGGCCACTGAGCTTGAAAGTGCTCAGCTGGAGCTGAAAGATGCTCAAGCCACTGTCGTCGCACCCTGTGTTGATTGCCCATCTCATCTAGCTGCCTTAGCTGAGCTGAAATCCAAGGGCAATGAGCATTCGGGTGATTTGGAGAGTTTGAGAGCTGAGCTTGCCCAGACTAGGCTAGAGCTTGAGACACTGTCAGTTCCACCCACTGTTTGTGAGAACTGTCTGTCTCTTAGAATGGAGTTGATTAAGCTAAAAGCCGGAAAGTCTGTCCAAGTAGAGAGTGAGTGTGAGACCTGCTTGTCTCAGGTGGAGGTTCTAGCTTCCTTGAGAGAGGAGCTAGCAGATTCTCAGAATGAGAACTTTTACCTCCGGTCTATCCTGAGTTGGATCAGTGCCAGAGAGCCACAGCTTGGCATGATGATCCAGCAGTTCAAGAGGCAGGATGGGTTTGGGGTAGGTTACACCTACACCAAGGCTGACTTTGAGAGTGCCCTCAGCCGGGCAGTGGAGTGGAGTAAAATGACTCCAGAGCAGAGGTATCCCAAGACTCACTCCACTGAGACCTCCCAGGCTTGTCAGCCCAAGGATGGAGTGATTCATGAACCACCCAAAGCTCCACCCAAGAAGCCTATCTGGGTTCCTAAGCCCAAACACCTCCACTCTTCTCTAGACTCTCTTCCTGGACCCTCTCAGCCCAAGAAGACCACACCAAACACTACCAAGCCCAAGAATCCCAAGCCTCAACCACATCCCAAGAAGCCTACCTATCATTGTGAGTTTTGTCAGAGAGACGGGCATCTTGCGGAGTTTTGCTTCAGGAGGAAGCGGGTTGAGAGAGCAGAGAGGGCTCGTAGTGATCAGGTGCAGTTCTACCAGCAGGGTGGTAGACTGCGTGTTCCTCGGCGCGGGGAGAGGCTAGAGGCCAGGCCGCGTCGTGTAGGTGGTGGTAGAGGAGACGGTTTTCCTACCCGTACTCCAGTAGGTGGTGTTCGTTCCGGCAGAGTTCCAGACCGAGTTGGCTACGGTTCTGGACCTCGTGGCCGTAGGGTTAGGAAGAACCATGGACCGCGTTTTGAGCCGCGTTTTGGTCCAAACTCTTTTGATGGTTTTCGCTTTCCATCTTTTGAGCAGATGGCTCGACACTGGTTTAGCTCTTTTGCTAAACCTGGTGCCGGACCATTTGCTCCCACTTACAGACATTGATTGTGCAGGACCGGGGACTGGAGGATGTTTGGATCATGGACTCAGGATGCTCTCGCCACATGACGGGACATCGCAGATGGTTCTCCAGTCTCACTCCCCCGAGCTCCAAAGAGTACATTACATTCGGGAACAGCGGTCAAGGGAAAGTAAGTGGCATAGGCTCAATCAGCATCTCAGACCATTTCTCTTTAAAGAATGTTGCTTTGGTTAAAAATCTGAACTTTAATTTAATCTCTGTGTCGCAACTTCTTGAGGATGGTTTGGAAGTGCGTTTTAAGAAGGGAAATTCCTCTGTGATTGATTCTAGAGGGTCATTGGTTTGTCAGATTTTACCCTTCGGTAAAGTTTTTCGAATTGACTTCTCTAGTTCTTTTGGCCCTTCTCGCTGTTTGATTGCTGGATCTTCTTCTGAGCTCTGGAAGTGGCATAGGAGGTTAGGTCATTTGAGTTTTGATCTGCTAGTCAGGTTAAGCTCTATGGACCTCATCCGAGGATTGCCCAAGCTTAAGATGGAGAAGGATCTAGTTTGTCATCCCTGTCGTCATGGGAAAATGGTTGCCGCTTCTCATTCACCTGTGACTCAGGTGATGACTTCGTATCCAGGCGAGCTTTTGCATTTGGACACTGTAGGTCCAGCTCGGGTACGCTCAGTCGGTGGGAAGTGGTATGCTCTTGTGATTGTTGACGACTTTTCTCGTTTCTCGTGGGTTTTCTTTTTGGAGTCTAAGGATGAGACTTTTCAATTTGTCCATGACCTGGTTTTGAAGCTGAAGAATGAGAACAATGGTCGGATGCGAGCAATTCGCTCTGACAACGGCTCTGAGTTCAAGAACTCTCAGTTCGTCAGCTTCTGTGGTGATCAGGGTCTGGACCATCAGTTTTCTTCTCCTTACACTCCCCCACAGAACGGCGTTGTGGAACGAAAGAACCGCACGCTAGTTGAGATGGCCAGGACGATGCTCGATGAGCATAGGACTCCTAGGCGTTTTTGGGCTGAAGCCATGAACACGGCTTGCTATCTGGCCAATCGCATTTTTCTTAGAGCTTACATTGGTAAGACATCATATGAGTTGCGGTTTGGCAGACAGCCCAAGGTGAGCCACTTGCGAGCGTTTGGCTGCAAGTGCTTTGTGCTCAAAAAGGGAGGGCATTTGGACAAATTTGAGTCTCGTTGCTGGGATGGTGTTTTTCTTGGTTATGCACTGCATTCTCGAGGCTTCCGTGTTTGGAACCTCGAATCCCAACTGCTTGTCGAGATGTGTGAAGTTTCATTTGATGAGTCCCTGCCTTCTTTGACTCCTTCTTTTGAGCTTTCTGGTGATGATGAGCTCGGAGAGTCCATCTTCGAGGAAGATGAGGATACTCCAGCTGCTGTTGAGGGCGGGCCTTCTGCATCCCCCGCAGAGCCCACACCTTCTGTGACTTCGACTGATGATGAGGGCGGACCTCTGATCACTTCTTCCACTTCGATCGAGCCCCCTCAGTCGAGTCCAGAGGTGCCAGCTGCTGACTCCGGTGAGGTGACTTCAGATCACCAGGGAACCCGAGCAGTTCAGCGTGACCACCCCTCAGAGCTCATCATTGGTGATTTAACTGAAAGGACTTTGCGTTCTTCTGCCTCTCTCGCTGTGTTTGCTGAATCTGCGTTTGTTGCATCTTTTGAGCCCAGAGACATTTCTCATGCTCTTTCTGACTCTAATTGGATTAATGCTATGCAAGAAGAGCTTGAGAATTTTGTCCGCAATCGGGTTTGGACACTAGTTGAGCCGCCACCAGGATGCAACCCCATAGGCACCAAGTGGGTATTCAAGAACAAACAAGGTGAAGATGGGGTTGTGGTGCGCAACAAGGCTCGACTAGTAGCCCAGGGTTATTGCCAGAAGGAAGGTATTGACTTTGAAGAAACCTTCGCTCCTGTGGCCCGTCTTGAGTCCATTCGTATTCTTCTAGCTTTTGCCGTTTCAAAGGGTTTTAAGCTTTTTCAAATGGACGTTAAGAGTGCTTTTCTGAACGGGTTCATAGAGGAGGAGGTATATGTTAGGCAACCCCCCGGTTTTGAGAACCCCAAGTTTCCTCGACATGTTTTTAAGTTGCATAAAGCTTTATACGGGTTGAAGCAAGCCCCCAGGGCTTGGTATGACCGGTTGAAGCAATTTTTGTTGGGGAAGGGCTTTGTGATGGGTTCTGTGGACAAAACTCTTTTCTTGCTCAGAGATGCTTCAGATTTTTAGTTGCTCAGATTTACGTGGACGATATTATCTTTGGCGGTACTACTGATTCTCTTGTGTCCAAGTTTTCTGAGCAGATGCACAGTGAGTTTGAGATGAGCCTCATGGGTGAGCTTAAGTACTTTTTAGGGCTCCAGATCAAGCAGACCAAGGACGGCACCTTCATCCACCAAGGTAAGTATACTCGTGACATGCTTAAGAAATTTGACTTTGGTGGTGAATTGAAGCCGCAGATGACCCCGATGGGCACTTCTGGGGGTTTGGACAAGGACGAGAGCGGTGTGAAGGTCAATGAGAGAGAATTTCGAGGGATGATCGGTTCGCTGTTGTACTTGACGGCAACAAGACCGGACATACAGTTCGCCGTGGGACTTTGCGCGCGTTTTCAGTCTTCACCACGCGCATCTCACCGGCAGGCTGTCAAGCGCATTTTCAGGTATCTCACCTATGCGCCTGATCTTGGTCTTTATTATTCAGCATCATCATCACTTGATTTATCTGGCTTTTCGGACGCCGACTTTGGTGGGTGCCGGTTGGATCGCAAGTCGACTTCCGGTACTTGTCAGTTTCTTGGTTCTTCCCTTGTATCTTGGTCTTCTCGAAAGCAATCTGGAGTTGCTCTTTCGACCACAGAGGCTGAGTATGTAGCTGCTGCTAGCTGCTGCTCACAGTTGGTTTGGATGATTTCTACTCTACGAGACTTTGGGTTGCTCTTTCCTACCAGGGTTCCATTGTTTTGCGACAGCACGAGTGCTATTAGTGTAGGGAAAAACCCGTGTCTTCATTCAAAAACCAAACATATTGATGTGCGCTTTCACTTCTTGCGGGATCAATATGAGAAAGGTGTCATTGACCTTATTCATGTTGATACCCATCATCAGTTGGCTGACATTTTCACCAAACCCCTAGATCAATCTACTTTTGAGCGTTTACGAGGGGATTTGGGTGTTGTGTATCCTTTCTAGGATATTTTGCGTCAGTTTTCTTTTTACTCTTTTCTTGAGTCTATTTGTGTGTGTTCATATCATACATATTCACATATCACACATTTGAGCCTGCTTCTGTTATATGATTGAACTGCTTTACTTAGTCTAGCTGGTACATGCTTTTGATTACTTGTCAATGATCATGCTTTGGTTTAGTTCACTTGATATATCTGTCATATGCATGGCTTTTATGCTTTAAACCTGAAAAATGATCACCATTGCTTCTGGTAACTAGCATGCGTAGGCTGAGTGTTTTTGCTATCTGTTACATGCCTTGTAGCCAGTTCATCACATAGATGCAGATATGCAACTTGGACATCTTTATGCTTTAACATGGAAAATGTACTATAAAATGATAAAAATCAAAAATGAATGAAAATTCCATTCCTTTTTATGCTTAAAGTCGAAAAGATCCAAGTGGGTTTGCTTTGTCGCATTCTATTGTTCTGGATTGCTTACCATAGCACTTTGGTATGAACTAGGACAGTATAGTGTATGCCGAGATCAATGTCTTAAGCTTCTGATGGTCCAATTCTGGCCTAGGCTTGACTTGGTCGGTTAGCATAAGGTTTGACATGCAAATAACCCTTGGCACAAATGACAAAGGATAATGAAAAAGCCTGAACTGTAAACGGATAACAAGTTTGCTGAAGCACTTTGTTTTTGAACAATGCTTATCTTGGTAGACATCAGTTAGCTTCTGCATTTCATGCTTTACCTTGCTTGTTTTACTAGAAAATGTGGTGATGCTTTTATTTGCCAAAACTGAAAAATGCGTGATAAATGACTTTCTTTAGATATCATCTGTTGCACTGATCATGCCATGTGTCTTGGACAGTATCTCTTTTGCTATACCTGTTAGATACTGTATTTGCAGTCAATCATATCTGAGAAGCATGCTTTCTTCACTCCACCTGCACCCCAATTGCATTCACTGCATATTTTGAGGGGGAGTTGCATTTCAGGGGGAGTCTGTGTCTCTTTTTTGAGTGCTTGATGAGTTCACTTGTCAACAAGGGGGAGAAAATTTGGGATCAGAGTTTAAGGGGGAGTTCTTACTCTGTTGATATCCTTGTTATTCTGCAATCGCACTCATTTTGAGCTTTTACGTTTTGATTAACCATAATGACCACCTCTTGCTTTTGTTCGGCTTTTGGTCATTTAGGTTAAACTTTTACCTTATTTTTCTTCTTCTTTGTTTCCTTGTATCTTGTTTTTCGTGTTTCCACATTTGTTCGCAGGTGCTGAAGAGCTGTGAAAAGAGGAATGTTGACAATGCACTCATCAAGGGGGAGATTGAGGAGCCATGCTGAATAGCGTGGGCCTCATGGCTCTAGAAGTGATGAGTCATTGTCAACGATAGTCAACGAGGACTGAAGAAGAGAAGAGATCTGCTGTTTCATGGGCCGCGTGTGACTCAGGTACACGGGCAGCGAGCGACTGTCGGGCAGAGGAGGCTGCGAAGTCGGGCTGGCCCAATCCGGGTGCATGGGCCAGAAGCAGTAGAAGACCCACTGGGCTGTTGACCAGGACTGACTCAGGTACACGGGCGGTGAGCGATTGCCGGGCTGAGAGAGCTGCGGAGTCGGGCCGGCCCAATCCGGGTACCTGGTGCAAAGCTGGTGGAGGCTTTGTCAGTTTCGGCGTAAAACTGACAACCGTTGATTCTGTATCCGACTGTCCAGAAGAGTAGCTTCCGGATATGTCATCTGTTACTCTAGGCCCACAGTCAGTCAGTTGTGTCTGTAAAAATACCTAAGGGCAGTAGAGTCTTTTTTTCTGTATTTTTGAGTCTGTAAAAACCCTAAGGGGCTGGTAGAATATTCCTAGTGTTGGGCTGCCTATAAATAGCACCCCAATCCCTAGGGTTTGGACTACCCTTTTGTGCTGAAATCAAATCCTCCCATTGGGTCACTTTTATCTCTCTTCTCTCTCCTGTGTGCGCTGCCAGGGGCTTCCCTCTCCCTGTTCTTGCATTCTTTTGGCTCAAATCTTTTGGATGCATTTAATCTTTGAACTCTGGTGAATTTATTGCTTGTATTTTGTTTGGTTTGGGGAGTTATTGCCTTACCTACGGGCTGCTGAATTTACTCTTGAAGAGAAGCTTCTTCGGCTGGGTGTGTTCTTCACTGTGGTAGTACTAGTTCTTGCTGTTGCAAGTAGTACTGCTTTACTGTAGCTACAGTGTTCGGCTGCAGCTTTTCACCTTCTATCGCCCAGCTTTTTGATCGAAGCAGACAGTCTCTTTTGCTTTTTCCTGGTGTGTCTGGCGAAGCTCGGTTCCGTGCGAAGTCCCTCAACTTCGTGAGGCAGGCTCCGATCGAACCTCTTTAAAGGCTTCGCTCAGACTTCGAACTTTGGCTTTTGTGTCTGAGTTGCTAGATTCGAAGTTCCTCCTGTATGGACAGCATCGCATACTTCGAACTAGCATACTCCGAATTTATCTGTTCGAAGCACACACTTTTTTAGGTTTCGAAGTTGGGTTCGAAGTCTGTCTGTTCTGATAGACTTCGCTTGGATTTCTTTGTGGCGTGTCTGCCTTCGTCTCTCTTTCCGAAGTTTTTCCTTTTTTTCGAAGATAGATTGTAGACTTCGGACTTGATCTTCTGTCACGTGACAGACTTCGCTCCTACGTTCGAAGGTTGTCTGTTTGTGTGTTCGAAGCTTTGTGTTCGAAGTTTCATGTTCGAAGGTTTAGCTTCGAAGCTTTCGGTTCGAAGTACTTTCGAAGTCTTGTCTTCAAAGTGCATACTTCGAAGCAGGCTCCGGCACTGTTTTACTTCGCTCCGAAGCTCGTGAGTCGAAGCTGTATGCGAAGACTTGTCTTCGAAGTGCATACTTCGAACCAGGCTCCGGCACTGTTTTACTTCGCTCCGAAGTACACTTCGCTTCTTACCACTTCGAACTAGGCTAGACAGCAACACCTTCGGCATTTCGGACAGACTCCGTCACCGACCTCCGAAGCAGACCTCGGCGTGCGAAGGGGGCTTCGCCAAGTCCCGAACAGGAGACAACTTTGAACAGTAACTTCTCTTTTCACTTTATACATACTTAGATCATTTCATTGAGAAGTTTAGGCCTGTTGTAACTTGTTCATCTGCCTAGATTGCACTACTTTTAGATTCACACTGTTTATCATCAGTTGCTTCTAGGTTAGAAACCTTTAGACTTAGGCCTTCTGTTTATTTTCTGCTGCGTAGTTTTTTTGAGGTGCGTTGGGTATTGGGAACAGGCCATTGATTCGAAAGAATTTTTAAGGCGCCCATTCACCCCCCCCTCTGGTCGCTACTTTCGGTCCTACATCGTCCCCTGAACCGGTTGATTGGTCTGACACGGAGGCCGGTTTGGGCGAAGCGCCCCCCGAGGAGGGCGGTCTGCGTAGCTGGGCTCAGCTCCAAGCGGATCAAAGGGCTTTTCACGCCCAGAAGAAGGAAGAGGAGCGCAGGAAGAGGAAAGAGAAGTCCGGGCGAAGCGTGCTCATGACTTCGGCCGAAGCGCGCTTTGGTTCGAGCGGCCCTTCCAACCGGAGGGGCCCGCAGTTTTTGCTTGGCCTGGATGAGAACTTTTCTTGATTTTCTTCTTTGATTTGTAATGAACATTGTATGCTTTATGTGCTTGCTGCAGTCTACGCCTTGCTCCTTCTCTTCTTGGGCGAAGCGTGCTCATGACTTCGGCCGAAGCGCGCTTTGCTTCGAGCGGCCCTTCCAACCGGAGGGGCCCGCGGTTTTTGCTTGGCCTGGATGAGAACTTTTCTTGATTTTCTTCTTTGATTTGTAATGAACATTGTATGCTTTATGTGCTTGCTGCAGTCTACGCCTTGCTCCTTCTCTTCTTCCCCCCCTTTAGCGGGTAGCTGGTTTACCGGCTGGGCGCTAAGTAGTTTAGGAGAGAAAGTGCGGAGAATGCACACCACGTCAAGCCGGAGCGCGGAACCTGAAAGCGAGGTTGCGTCGAGTCGTAGCTTGGAACCCGAGAGCGAGGGTGCGTCGAGCCGGAGCTCGGAACCCGAGAGCGAGGGTGCGTCGAGCCAGAGCTCGGAACCCGAAAGCGAGGGTGCGTCGAGCCGGAGCTCGGAACCCGAATGCGAGGGTGCGTCGAGCCGGAGCTCGGAACCCGAAAGTGAGGGTGCGTCGAGCCGGAGCTCGGAACCCGAATGCGAGGGCGCGTCGAGTCGTAGCTCGGAACCCGAGAGCGAGGGTGCGTCGAGCCGGAGCTCGGAACCCGAAATCGAGGGTGCGTCGAGCTGGAGCTCAGAACCCGAAAGCGAGGGTGCGTCGAGCCGGAGCTCGGAACCTGAAATCGAGGGTGCGTCGAGCCGGAGCTCGGAACCCGAAAGCGAGGGTGCGTCGAGCCGGAGCTCGGAACCCGAACGCGAGGGTGCGTCGAGCCGGAGCTCGGAACCAGAATGCGAAATTCCTAGAGTCGCTGCGCCAGCTGTTTTGAGCGAAACACTTGTCTGAAAATTTTATTGTACAATTGGGAGACAAAAAACAGGCGTCGGCGGCCGCTAGTAAAATACATTGACGGTGTTATGGAAAATAGCGCTTCAGGTGCTCTGCATGCTAAGTATGCTTCAGCTCTTCGCCTTCCAGGGTAGCGAGTCGGTAGGATCCTGGTCGTCCGGATTTTGTGACAATGTACGGTCCTTCCCACTTGTTGCCCAACTTGGTGGGGCGACCACCGTGCGGAGGACGAGGTGCCCTGGTTGGAACTCGTTGCGCTTAACTTTGGGGTCATACCATTCCTTGGTCTCTTTCTGATAGTGGGATAGGTTGGCGACAGCGCGCAGCCGCGTCTCTTCGGCCAGGTCGAGGGAGACGGCGCGCTCGTCCTCGGCTTCGGGTGCTACGACGCGCAGCGAACCAGCGCAGAGCTCTGTTGGTGTCATTGCTTCGTCGCCAAACAAGAGGCGGAACGGGGTGAAGCCGGTGGCCCGAGAAACGGTCGTCCGGATGGACCATAAGATCTTGGGCAACTCGTCGGGCCACACTCCTCTGGCCAAGCCGACGATGCGTTTATTGAGGCCTGACAGGATGTGCCCATTGGCTCGCTCCACGGCTCCGTTGGACTGGGGATGCCGCACGGCTGCGAAGCAAAGCTGAACTCCCAGCTCATCGCAGAATGCCCGGAAGGTGCCCGCGTCGAACTGCGTTCCGTTGTCCAATGTGAGCTGCTTGGGTACTCCGAACCGGCACACGATATTCTGCCAGAAAAATTTCTGGATGCTTCGGGATGTGATGGTAGTCAGTGGCTCCGCTTCAACCCACTTGGAGAAGTATTCAACGGCGACCACAGCGAAGCGCAGGTTTCCCCTTGCTCTGGGGAGTGGCCACACATGGGGGATAGGTAGAAAGCTTGCTGGAGGGCGGTGACTGCGGCGGCCCATCCATTGGCAACCCTGGCAGGTGCGAACAAGTTCTTCGGCGTCGGCAACGATAGTGAGACAGTACACGCCTTGCCGAAGAGCCTTGCCTGCGAGGGCCCGCGGAGCCAAGTGACTCCCACACAGCCCCTCGTGTATCTCTCGGAGCATGGCAACGCCGTCCGAGTGCGAGACACAACGAAGGAGTGGAGAACATACTCCAGATTTGTACAGAATTCCATTGATAACTTCGAATGACCTCGCGCGGAGCTGCAGGCGAGCTTGCTCTGGGTTGGGATGGATGTCTTCGCCGCCTGCGAGCGTACGCAGGATGGGCTCGCGCCAATCGGCGCTGGCCGTACAAAGTACTGGAGCTGGCCGTGGTGACGGTTCAGGCTCTTCCGGGGCAGCGGAGATGGACGCCTCACTGCGAGGGGGCGCCGAAGGTTGAGCGAGTTCTTCGAAGAAAGCCCCTGGCGGTAGGGCTTGAGCGCCGGCCCCGGCTTTGGCGAGGGCATCTGCTTGGGTGTTGTCGCTTTGCGGGATGTTCTGGACGGATATACCCTTGAAGGATACTTCGAACTTGCGGATGGAGTCGAGGTAGGAAGCGAGGTCCGGGTGCTTGGCCCGGAAGCTCTTGTCGATGTGCCCGGCGAACACTTGGGAATCGGTCTTTACGACCACACGCGCGGCTCCCAACGCGAGCGCCTTGCGAAGTCCCAAGAGGACTCCTTCATACTCGGCGATATTATTGGTGGCCTTGAAGCTTAGCCGGGCGGAATACAGGGCCTGCTGACCGGACGGGGAGACGATGACTGCTCCAGCTCCAGCCTCGGAGGCCTGGTAAGCACCGTCCGCAAAGACGGTCCAAATCCCTTCGCCTGCGTCGGTGCCCGTAGGCTCTCAGGCCCGCGTCCACTCCGCGACGAAGTCGGCGAGGATCTGGGACTTGATGGCTGTCCGGGCGACAAAGGAGATCCCGAACGAGGCCAGTTCCACTGCCCACTTTCCGACGCGACTGGTGGCATCCTTGTTTCTGAACATGTCGCCTAGCGGGTAGGCGGTTGGGATGACGATGTCGTGGGCCAGGAAGTAGTGCTGGAGCTTCTGGGAGGCCATGACGAGGGCGTAAGCCACCTTTTCAAGCTCGGAATACCTGGCCTTGGCTTCGGCTAGAGCCTCAGAAACGAAGTAGACGGGACGTTGGATCAGTTTCCCGCCGATCTCCTCTTCTTGAACCAAGGCCGCGCTTGCTGCATTGCCGGAGGCGGCGAGGTAACCAATAAAGGGTTGCCGGCCCGGGGTGTGGCGAGGGCCACGAGGCCGGAGAGATAGTCCTTGATTTGCTGGAAACAACCCTGGCACTCGGGGGTCCATTCGAAATGCTTAGAACCTCGGAGCGCCTTGAAGATGGGCAAACTTCGTTCTGCCGACTTTGCGAGAAATCGCCCGAGGGCGGCCAACCGCCCGGCCAGCTTCTGCGCCTGCTTCAGGTTCTGGGGTGGAGCCATGTTCTGCAGTGCTTGAACTTGCGTTGGACTGGCCTCGATGCCCCGGCTGGAAACGAGGTACCCGAGCAGCTTCCCTGCGCGTGCTCCGAAAACGCACTTGTCTGGATTAAGACGGATTCCACACCGCTGGAGGTTGTCGAAGGTCTCAGCTATGTCGGAGCCATGGTGGCTTTTGGAGGCGCTTTTGATGACAATGTCGTCCATGTAGGCTTCCACATTGCGCCCCAGCTGATGACCTAGGGCTTTGGAGATTAGCCTTGAAAAGGTGGCGCCGGCATTACGGAGGCCGAAGGGCATCCGGAGATAACAGAATACTCCGGCTGGAGTGACAAAACTGGTTTTCACTTGGTCTTCGGGCTTGAGCCAGATCTGGTGATATCCTGAATAAGCGTCGAGGAAACTGAGGAGTTCAGCTCCGGCTATGGAATCAACGAGCTGGTCGATGCGAGGCAGGGGGTAGGGGTCACGGGGGCAAGCTTTATTCAGAGAAGTAAAGTCGATACACATGCGCCATTTGCTAGATGTTTTCTTCTGGACAAACACAGGGTTGGACAACCAATCGGTATGACTCACTTCCTGGATGACCCCTGCGCGGAGCAGCTTGTCGGTCTCTGCCTTGGCGAGCTCGGCCCGCTCGGCGGAGAGCCTCCGGAGCCCCTGGCGAACCGGCCGTGCCTTCGGATCGACAGCCAGCGAGTGCTCGATAATCGAGCGGTCGACGCCAGGAATGTCTTCGTCAAACCACGCGAAGATGTCGAGGTTACCGCAGATGATGGCCTCGAGCTGCGCTGATACTTCTGGCTCCAAGTCCCCTCCGAACTTGATTGGGTACTCTTTTCCTCCTCAGGTCAAGGTCTTGGTGATGATTTCCCCCTCCGGGAGGGGTTTGGCGGGGCGCCCCTTCTGCGTAGGATCTGTGCCTCCTGTGAGGCCGGCTTCGTCGGCACCTTCGCGGACACTGTGGACCTGCCGCGGTTCCAGCGGCGTTGTATGGCCGTACTCGACCCGGCGGGTCGCGGCTTGGTCGCCCAGGACGGACAACACCCCTCCGGGAGTCGGCATCTTGAGGCAGAGGTAGTTGTGGTGGGCGATGGCGCTGAAGCGGTTGAGTATCCCTCGCCCGAAGATAGCGTTGTAGGCGTAAGGAGCGTCGACGACGTCGAACAGGATCTCTTCGTGGCGCTGGAGGGGTGCGGTGCCGAAGGTCACCTCCAACAGGACCTGGCCCAGTGCATCGAGCGGGGGGCCCGCGAAGCCTTGGAGCGGGCGCGAAGCTGGCAACAGGTGCTTGCGTGATAAGCACAGCTGATCGAAGGCCTGCACGAAGATGATGTCAGCAGAACTCCCCCCGTCGACCAGAATGCGACGCACCTCGGCCCCGGCGATGTCCGCTGAAATGACGAGTGGATCGGCGTGCGGGAACTTGACTCCGGAGGCGTCTTCGGCGGTGAAGGTGATGGGGACATGAGACCACTCTGGGAGGATCGAGGGGCCGGACGTGCCGATATGCCCGACCTCCCGAACGTAGTCTCGACGCTGCCGCTTGGATAGAGATCCTAGGGCTCCCCCTCTGGTTATGGGAAGGACCACGCGCTTGCCGTGGTCCGGGGCGGCTTCAAGCTTGGGGGCCGGGACTCCGCCGAACTCCGCGACCGGGGTCGCGGCTTCTGGCTCTTCACGGCCCCCGACTACTTGGACCGGTTCTGGCCGAGGGGTAGAGTTCCCCCGGTCGGAGGAGACGCGACCGGCATGGCGCTCGAGGTAGTCGCTGCGAAGGGCGAGTATGGTCCGGCAAGAGTCGGTGTCGTGGCTCCGGTTTTCTCCGTGGACGCTGCAGTAAAAGGTTCCTCTGGAAGGCGCTCGGGGTGGAGGCTTGGGTCCGGCCTGGCGGCTCCCGCCGGGCGTATGCAGGTGCTTGGCAGGTGCTTGAGGGGTGATACTAAGGACTTCCCCTCGAAAGTGCTTTCGGCTCCGCCGCGAGTCTCGATGGACGAGATCCTGCCGAGCGGGCTCCGGGCGGTGGAAGTCGGAAACGTGACGCGCGCCCCGGCTGGGATCCGGGGGCGCTTCGTATGTCCTGGCACTCGGGGCCCAGACGGGGACTACCATCGCTTGCCGGCGTATCTGGCCCTCTTCGGACCGAGCGTACTCTTCAAAGTACATCATTAGCTGCGCCACCGAAGAGATAGGCTTCCGGTGGAGCTTATCGAGGAGGCCTGGGTGGGTGACGCCCTCTCGGGCCGCATCGATGATGGAAGAAGCCGAGAGCCCCTTGATTTGGGCCTTGGTGTGTGCGAAGCGTTGGGAGTATTGCCGCAAGGTTTCCCTGGCTGCTGCTTTACTTGGAAAAGACTCCCGGTGGACATAGGGGCCACGAAGGTCCCTTGGAAGTTGTTGATGAATTTCTTCTTCAGCTGCTCCCACGAGTGAATAGTCCCTGGCCGAAGGGATCAGAACCACCGGAGGGCGATCCCTTCGAGCGCCAAGGGGAAGCATTTGGCCATGGTGTCCCGGCTCCCCTCGGACGCTTCTATCGCCAGGGCGTACGAACGAGAGAACTCGCCGAGGTCGGAGTCCCCGGAATACTTAGGGAGCTTGGCGGCGCGAAAGTTCGAACCGAAGCGTACCCTCTGGAGATCCGGGTGCAAGGAAGAATCCTCGTCGTAAGACGCGTTCTCCTCATCCGGAGGGTTCTCGTCATCGCTCAAGTCCGTGACCGCGGCTTTCGCGGCGCGGAAGGGCGCCGGAGGGGCCGGGGGCTGGAGCGACGCTTCCTGGCGCCACAAAGCCAGTTCCGCCTTCAGCCTAGCGTTCTCGGTGGCCAGGGCATCAACTTGGCTCCCGCTTCCTCCGGAAGTGGTGTCGGGATCCCGCGAGCGGACGCAGTCTGTCTGAAGGGACACTACTAGAGGTCCGCTCGGGGGACGCTGCTCCGGCGGCCCACCCGGCGACTCGACCAGGTTGGCGGAGGTCGGTTCGGGTAAGCCATCGGCGCCCCGGGCTCCGGGCGTCTCTTCCGGCACCTGGGTGGGGTCCATCGGGGACGCTGCTCCAACGGGCGTGGTGGTGGGAGCTGGAAGGTTGGGGTCGACGGTTGAAGCAGGCTCGGCCCCGGCGGTACGAGCTGACCTGCGCAGGGGGACCGTGCTCGCTCTCTTCCAGCTCGACATGCTTGGGTGGATGGGTGTAGAGGACGCTAGCTTTTCGGACTAGGATCCCCACGGTCGGCACCAACTGTTGGAACGACGGATCGCACCAGCAGGTTTTCTTAGTGGAAAATGAGAGTAGTGTGTTCAATGCCTTGTTGGGCCTGCCTGTTACAACTGTAGTGGGGAGTATTTATAAGGCGCCCCGTCCAGAGGGCTAAGCGCCTCTGGACCGCCAACGGCTACCTTGCCAAACACCGGTCGGTAGTACAGACAAAACAGACGATACGTAGTACAGACAAGAAGATTCGACTCTGACAGCGTATCAGCCGTGTCGGACGCTTCCTGCGCCGCCCGACACGGCTCAGAGGATCACGATCCCGTCCCTCCGTACGATCGCCCAATCCTTTTCCCGCCAAAACTCCCTTCGGGCTTGCCGCTACGGATCAGAAGAGGGCCCCCGGCCTCCTGCTACCGGAGGACGGCCTCCGGTGTCCCGCGCCGAAGGGCGGCCTCCGACGTCTTCTTTCAGCGGGTGGCCCCCGATGCCTTCCAGCCGGAGGGCGGCCTCCGGCTCCTTTCCCCGGAGGGCGGCCTCCGATGCCTTCCTGCCGGAGGGCGGCCTCCGGCACCTTCTTCCGGAGGGCGGCCTCCGATGTCTTCATACCGGAGGGCGGCCTCCGGCACCTTCTCCGGGAGGGTGGCCTCCGATCTCTTGCCTCCGGAAGGTAGCCCCCGGCGTTAGGCTTCGGGCCCCCCGACCGAGGCCCCCCCCTTCGGCTTCCGGGATTATCTCCCCCAACAGGTATCAACATGTATAAGATCAATGACTCCTTTCTCATATTGATCCCTCAGAAAGTGAAAGCGCACATCAATATGTTTGGTTTTTGAATGAAGACATGGGTTTTTCCCTACACTAATTGCACTAGTGCTATCACAAAACAAAGGAACTCGTGAAGGAAATAATAACCCAAAATCCCGCAAAGTAGAAATCATCCAAACTAACTGAGAACAGCAGCTAGCAGCAGCTACATACTTAGCCTCAGTAGTAGAAAGTGCAACTCCAGATTGTTTTCTAGAGGACCAAGAAACAAGTGACGAACCAAGAAGCTGGCAAGTACCAGAAGTAGACTTGCGATCCAGCCGACACCCACCAAAATCAGCGTCCGAAAAACCAGCTAAATCAAGAGACGATGATGCAGAATAATAAAGACCTAAATCAGGAGCATAAGTAAGATACCTGAAAATACGCTTCACAGCCTGCCGGTGAGATGCGCGTGGTGAAGACTGAAAACGCGCACACACACCCACGGCAAACTGAATGTCCGGTCTCGTCGCGGTCAAATATAGTAGCGAACCTATCATCCCTCGATACTCTCTCTCATTTACATTGACGCCATCTTCGTCCTTGTCCAGACCTCCAGATGTACCCATTGGAGTCATCTGTGGCTTTAACTCTCCACCAAAATCAAATTTCTTTAGCATATCCCGTGTGTACTTACCCTGGTGGATGAAAATGCCGTCCTTGGTCTGCTTGATCTGGAGCCCTAAAAAATACTTGAGTTCTCCCATGAGACTCATCTCAAACTCGCTATGCATCTGCTCAGAAAACTTGGAAACAAGCTCATTAGTAGAAGGGTTAATTTTTTCTGTGTCATTACGATTTTTACGGTTTGCCAAAATGCCATCATTGTCTCACTGCCAGATGGGGGCCGCCACAGTCACTGACAGTGGCATGTAGGCAATTTCTGAAAATTATAATGGCATGTGAGTAATTTTCCCTTAGTAGAACCACCAAAAATAATATCATCCACATAAATTTGAGCAACCAACAACTCTGCGCCATCTCTAAGCAAGAAAAGAGTCTTGTCTACAGAACCCATCACAAAACCTTTCTGCAACAAGAACTGCTTCAGGCGATCATACCAAGCCCTGGGGGCCTGCTTCAGACCATATAAAGCCTTCTGCAACTTGTAAACATGACGTGGAAATTTAGGATTCTCGAAACCGGGGGGTTGCTTAACATAGACCTCCTCCTCTATATACCCGTTTAGAAAAGCACTCTTGACATCCATTTGATGAAGCTTAAAACCTTTAGAAGCAGCAAAGGCCAAAAGAATACGAATGGACTCAAGACGAGCAACAAGGGTGAAAGTTTCTTCAAAGTCAATACCTTCTTTTTGACAGAAACCCTGTGCCACTAATCGAGCTTTGTTGCGCACCACAACACCATCTTCTCCTTGTTTGTTCTTAAACACCCACTTAGTGCCTATGGTGTTGCATCCAGGTGGTAGCTCAACTAGTGTCCAAACCCGATTGCGAACAAAGCTTTCAAGCTCTTCTTGCATGGCGTTTATCCAATTTGAATCAGAAAGAGCATGAGTAACATCTCGGGGCTCAAAACTAGCAACAAAAGCAGACTCAGCAAACATAGCAAGTGAACCAGCTGAGGAACGTAAAGATCTCTCCGTAAGATCACCTATGATGAGCTCTGAAGGATGATCACGCTGAACTGCTCGGGATCCTAGATGATCTGAAGTCACCTCACCCGAGTCACCACCTGGCACCACCGGACTCGACTGAGGAGGCTCGATCGAAGTAGAGGGAGTAATTATAGGTTCGTCCTCATCCTCAGTAGAAATCTCAGAAGGTGTGGGGTCTGCAAGCGGTACAGAAGGACCATCCTCATCAATAGCAGGAGGATCATCATCTTCCTCGAAGATGGACTCTCCAAGCTCATCATCACCAGAAAGCTCGAAAGAAGGGGTCGGTGAGGGTAGAGACTCATCAAAGGAAACCTCACACGTCTCAACAAGCAACTGGGAGTCTAGGTTCCAAACACGAAAACCTCGTGAATGCAAAGCATAACCTAGAAAGACTCCATCCCAGCAACGAGACTCAAACTTATCCAAATGACCTCCCTTCTTGAGCACAAAGCACTTGCATCCAAAAGCTCGCAAGTGACTCACCTTAGGCTGTCTACCAAAGCGCAACTCATATGATGTCTTACCTAAGTGAGCTCTAAGGAAAATGCGATTTGCAAGATAACAAGCTGTGTTCATTGCTTCAACCCAAAAACGCCTAGGAGTCCTATGCTCATCAAGCATCGTCCTGGCCATCTCGACAAGCGTGCGGTTTTTTCGCTCCACAACGCTGTTCTGTGGGGGAGTGTAAGGAGCAGAAAACTGATGATCAAGACCCTGATCACTACAAAAACTGATGAACTGAGAGTTCTTAAACTCAGATCCGTTGTCTGAGCGAATTGCTCGCATCAGACCATTATTCTTGTTCTTCAGCTTCAAAATCAGGTCATGAACATACTAAAAAGTCTCATCCTTAGACTCTAGAAAGTAAACCCACGAAAATCGAGAAAAATCGTCAACTATCACAAGAGCGTACCACTTCCCACCGACTGAGCGTACTCGAGCTGGACCTACTGTGTCCATGTGCAACAGCTCTCCCGGGTATGAAGTCATCACCTGAGTCACAGGTGCGTGAGAAGCGGCTACCATTTTCCCATGACGACAAGGATGACACACTAGATCCTTCTCCATCTTAAGCTTATGCAATCCTCGAATAAGATCCATAGAACTCAATCTAACAAGTAAATCAAAGCTCAAATGGCCTAACCTTCTATGCCACTTCCATAACTCAGAGGAGGATCCGGCCATCAGGCAGCGAGAAGGGCCAGAAGAACTAGAGAAATCAATACGAAAAACCTTACCAAAAGGTAGGACTCGGCAAACTAAAAATCCTCTAGAGTCGATAACAGAAGACATGCCCTTCTTAAAGCGCACTTCAAAACCATCATCAAGCAATTGCGAAACAGAAATTAGATTAAAGTTCAGATTTCCAACTAAAGCAACATTCTTTAAAGCGAATTGATCAGAAATACGAATCGACCCAATACCTTGTACCTTCCCTTGACCACTGTTCCCGAAAGTGATGTATTCCTTGGAGCTCGGGGGAGTGAGGCTGGAGAACCATCTGCGGTGTCCCGTCATATGGCGAGAACAACCTGAATCCATGATCCATACGTCCTCCAGTCCTCGATCCTGCAAGATCAATGGTCATGAGTGGGAGCAAATGGTCGACCACTAGGTCTAGCAAAAGTACTAAACCAGTGTCGAGCCATCTACTCGTAAGTAGGAAAGCAGAAGGAATCGTATGAGTCAGGACCACCACGTGTCTCAAAGCATGGTCCTCGGTTCTTTCTAAAATCACGGTCACGAGATCCAACACCGTATCCATAATGATCTGAAACTCTGCCGGAACGAAAACCACCCTCCGGAGCACAGTAGTGAAAATCGTCTCCTCTACCACCACCTACACGACGTGGCCTGGCCTCTAGCCTCTCTCCACGTCGAGGGACTCTCTGTTTACCACCCTGTTGGTAGAACTGCTCCTGCCCACCTCGAGCTCTCTTTGCTCGCTCAACCCGCTTCCTTCGGAAGCAAAACTCTTCAAGATGCCCGTCTCTCTGACAAAACTCACAGTGTTAGGTAGGCTTCTTGGAATGTTGTTGTGGCTTAGGGTTCTTAGGCTTGGTGATGTTAGGTGAAGCATCTTTGGCGTGAGAGGGTCCAGGTAGAGAATCAAGAGAGGTATGAAGAGTTGTAGGCTTAGGAATCCAGATCTGCTTCTTAGGTGGAGCTTTAGGTTGTTCTTGGATCACTCCATCCTTGGGCTGACTATCCTTAAAGGACTCAGTGGAGTGAGTCTTGGGATATCTCTGTTCTGGAGTCATCTTACTCCACTCCACTCCACGACTAATTGCGCTCTCAAAATCAGCCTTGGTATATGTGTACCCTACCCCAAAGCCATCCTGTCTCTTGAACTGCTGGATCATCATGCCGAGCTGTGGCTCTCTGGCACTAATCCAACTCAGGATAGAACGGAGGTAAAAGTTCTCGTTCTGAACATCAGCTAGCTCCTCTCTCAAAGAAGCTAACACCTCCACCTGAGACAAGCAGATCTCACACTCTCTATCAACTTCGACAGACTTATCAGCTTTTAGCTTGATCAACTCCATTCTAATGGATAAGCAGTTCTCACACACAGTGGATGGAACTGACAAGGTCTCAAGCTCTAGCTTAGTCTGCTCTAACTCACCTCTCACTCCAACTAACTCGCTCAACTGCTCATCACTCTGGGCTCTCAGCTCAGCTATACTAGCTAAATGAGATGGGCAGTCTACACAAGTTGCGGCAACAGTGGCATGAGCATCTTTTAGCTCCTGCTGAGCGCTCTCAAGCTCAGTGGCCAATGCGTCTCTCTCATCTACTCTCTCGGTGTACCTGGACTTAAGAGTCGTCAGGTCACACAACAACACCTCACAGTTAGGGCACTCACAACTATCACCCAAGCAAGGGGAAGAAGACAGACTCTCAATCTTGCCATTAGCCGTGGCAAGCTCACTCTCAAGCTCATCTATCCTCTTCTTAGCCCTTCTAAGCAGTTTTTCCCTATACTTCAACTCCTGACTGTTCTGTTCTAATAAATTAACAACTTCTTGTTCATAGGATGATACCTTCTCATCGTCGTCGTCGGAGTCGTCGGAGGAGTCCTTTTCTTTCTTCTCCCCAAGAGCCATTGAGCAGAAGCTCTCAGGGGGTCTTCGGCTGTCACGTGAGCGTCTCTTCGGCTTGTCCCCGAAGGCCATGAAACAGAGGCCCGCCAGATCATCTCTGTCCTTCTCCTTCCTGATCACGATCTCTTCATCACTTGAGCTCGACGAAGAGGAGGAAGACAAAGATCTCTTGGAGTAGCTTTTCTCCATCTCGGCGAAGAAAGCCTTGTCTCGTTTCTTGTTCTCACGCCTGTAGTCCTTCAAAGCTTTACGAAAGAATCTTGTCTTGGGCTTGCTCTTTGTTGAGTTGTCGTACTTGTCGGAGTCGTAGGAGTTTCCGCCGGTTCCCTTCTTGTAGTTCTTCCGCTTGGGGCAGTCGGCAATGAAATGACCTGTATCACCACACTCAAAGCATCTGGATTTTGTGCCGTGTATCTTAATCATTCGCTTATCATAGACACGCCGAACCCGGTTGTTAAACAAGCACAAATCATCATCTCCTAGAGTATCAAGTTGTTCCTCGGAAATCGACATCAAGGAAAAAGCAGTACAACTCATGGCATTAGGATCAGTAGATGGTGTCGCAAGCACCAGAGTCTTTGATCCAGAACCACTGAGATTTGATCTCAACTGGATATTGACTTTTGTGGCCTTGAGCTTACTAAAAAGCTCTGCGATGGTCAAGGTATCATATGATGTGCTCTCAACAATAGACGAGACCTTGATCTCCCAGATCTTAGGGTCCAAGGTATGGAGTACCTTAAGAGCCTGTTCATGATCTGAGACCAGCTGATCACCCTCAGCCTTGTTAACACGGAGCTTGTTAATGATCGATTGAAAACGACCAAACAAAGCCTCAACAGTCTCACCCGGCTTCTGTGAGAAATTTTCATACTCACGCCGGTAGGTCTGGTAGAGCCTAGCCTTGACCTGAGCTGTCCCCTCATGATGTGCCTGGAGAGTAGCCCAGATCTCTCTAGCAGTGGTGAGATGGCTAACACGCTCAAACTCACTAGGACCTAGACCAGAAAATAGAATGTTCACCGCCTTACTATTATTTTGATGCTGGGTAATTATATTTTCAGCAGTATCCGCAGCAATAGTCGTAATGGTGAAACTAGGATGAACACAAATCTCCCATATGTCTGAGCTCTGGCTCATAAGATATGCTCGCATGCGAGTCTTCCAATAAGTGTAGCCAAAAGCCTCTAGGGATGAGATTTTACCAGAAGACGTCATGGTCGCTAGCTAGGTTTTGAATCGGTTAAGATTTTAGAAAAACCTAAC
This sequence comes from Zizania palustris, assembly GCA_019279435.1. Lineage (NCBI taxonomy): Eukaryota > Viridiplantae > Streptophyta > Magnoliopsida > Poales > Poaceae > Zizania > Zizania palustris. The sequence continues at coordinate 17,338,794 of JAAALK010000282.1, forward strand.
CTTGCTCTGATACCACTTGTAGGACCGAAAGTAGCGACCATAGGGGGGGTGAATGGGCGCCTAAAAATTTCTTGCTAAACTATATTTTAATCCCACCATCCAAATAAAACTTAACCAGATAAATAATATTAGCAATTACTGGAGTTAAAGATGTGTAGCTTAAAAATAACCGGTATGCTAATAAAAATAATATTAAAATAAACTAGACAGAAATACTACAATAAATCACGAAATATTTATATTGCAGTCTAGAAATAAAATATTAATCAAATGAATAAAACATGAATCATTCAAAAAATTAATTCAGAAAGAAACCTAAAATATTGCATGTAAAAACTAGAATAAAAATATTACCGAGACTAATATATTTTTTTCTTTTTATATGAGCATATTAAAAAACACTTAAATAAATAATACGAGATAACAAAAAAATTAACAGATTAAAAATTAACTACGAGATTAATATATATATTTTTTAATTAAAACTAGATAACTACGAAATTATCAACTAGACTTAATCTACCTAAAAAATAGGAGATTAAAAGTACTAACGTGCATCTGTGCTGAAAAAATCACTCCGTTGCCTTGCCGCAGACGATCCAGAACCTGTTGCTGCTTTCCGTCGTGTCGTCCGCGTGCGCACGTCGGCATTTAATGCAGCGATGCCAGGCTGCCAGCCACCGAAATGACCAGGCGGCCACGCTGCAGCAATAAAACTGCCACCGAACAAAAGTCGCTAGACAGTGCCGTCGCCGTACGTCGTGGAAAGCAAAGAATGGCTGGCCGGTGGGTCCCACGGAAAGATGTGCAGACTTTGCATCGTTTGCGCCTGCACAGGCTTGACTCCGTGCGACGGGACACCACGATCGTGCGTGCTGTTTGCTGCAAACGCTGCTCGCCTAGGAGCTGCTGCCGTCTCGGCCGCCGCGCGCCAGTGCTTCCGACGGAAAGGAAAAAACCGGGCTTCCAAGAATTGATCATCGTGGGGCCCACCCGCGTCAGATGCTTCTTGCGCCGTGGAAGAATAAGTCGTTGGATAAGCAGTGAGAATATTGCAGTATCGAAGAAGAGGTTTGTAGATGAAAACTTTTTGGTGGAAGACGAACTGTGGCCGAACCAAAAGGTGGACTGTAGATTGATCTGGGGAAAAATAGTCATCTATCCCCAAGGGGATAGGGGCCTATTTATAGGCAAATCCTAATACATGAAAAGACTACTTTACCCTCGGGCAAAATAACCTAACTCTAAAATAATTCCGAAAATTACTAAAATATTCTTAAAAAAATTAACTGACTCGAATAAAAATATTCTAAACTTAAAAACTAATTATTAATATCCTAAAAACGAATTAATGATAGATTGTCAGTTTTACGCCGAAACTGACAAAGCGTCCACCGTCTTCGCACCGGGTACCCGGATTGGGCCGACTTGACCCCGCAACTCCCTCAGCCCGGCAATCGCTCGCCGCCCGTTTACCTGAGTCAAACCCAGTCAACAGACCAGTGGATCATCTGCCGCTCCTAGCCATGTACCCGGATTGGGCCAGCCCGACTCCGCAGCTCCTCTGCCTGGCCGCCGCTCACTGCCCGTGTACCTGAGTCACATGCGCCTCAGACTCGACAGGTCTTCATATCTCCCTTCCATTGACTTCCGTTGACAATCACTCATCACATCTGGAATATCAAAAATATATTCTTCAACATGGTTTCTCAATGGTCTAATTTGGAGTGTATGTATTATAAATATTAGTGTATGTATTATTCATCCAAAATCCCATGGAAAAAATATGAGGAATATTATATAGAGTTATTGCTCAATTATATACTCTGAAGAGTATTAAGGAGCAATTATATGTCTTTAATATTTCTTTAAAAACCCCAATGGGGAAAACTAGAAATATGACATATATTTGTGTTTAATATTGTCTCATTAAAATTTTATATGAGAAACCTTGAAGAGGAAAAACTCATAGAAAAAAAGAGAACACTATGATGCTTTAATAAGGTATGGTGTGAGAGAACTCTCCCCATGAACTTTATTTGAATATTCCTCTAAAACCTCGTGGGAAAAATAGGAAGAAATATGATTTGATATGATATGTTGTTAAAACTCCTTTTAAAACCGTGTAGAAAAAGTAAGGAGAAAATGATACAATATATGATTTGTACTTATAGTAAACCTTTCTATGGAAAAGTTTATATACCTTTTGTATATTCCTTATAATAACCCTTTTAGGGAAAAATAAGAATATGGTATATATGATCTTGTGTAAATATTACCTCATTAAAAACTTTTATGAGAAAGTATATAAAATTCATAAAAGAAAAGAGTATAATACAATATATGTACATTTTAAACCTTTAATAAGGAGATTCTCCCCCTAAGGCTTGCAAATTATGAAACTATCTATATTTTGTGCTATACAAGCATCATTATCTTGAAAGACAATAGTATGTGATTCAATGGAATCAATAACACAAGATTTGTATATGATTTATCATTCTGCGATGACATACATGTTGTCATGATGTTTCATATAATGAAATTATTTCAGAATGATTAGTGGATAGAGCCACTAAAGTTTAGTATGTAAACTTCTATGAGATGGTTGTCCCACCACGTAAGAATATGAAAACTTATTTGAGATCTGACTTATGAGGATCTAATAAGTAGTCAATATTTATATATATATATATATATCCAATTATGTTTAGATCTTGATTTCTTTATTATTGAAAGAAAATATAAAGATCTTTGGTGCTTTTGGAGATATTTTTGACTATAGTCCAATGATATTTAGTTGGATTAACACTATGTCTAGCTAGTAATTACATAAGTGTTTCAACAATGTTGAGATATGGAACCTTCAATCCTTGTATCTCTTCCTAAGGTTTCAATTGATCCTTCTCTGAATGTAGAGATCGAATGACCATAGTTGTTTTCTAGATATATGTGGTTTAGTGTATTAAAATACTTGAGAAAAGGTATTTAAGTTGTAGACCTAAACAAAATTTGGTTTTGACCAAATCCTTTGTCTCGAATTCCGTCATTTGAAAGATTGCGTGTTTCATCGATATTATTGATGTCGTTGATGATGTCAACAAACATAGATATAATGTAATATCCCAGTGGGGATTTCTTGATAAATACATATGTGCAATCATCATTATTTGAGTAGTCCCTTTATAAAGAACTTATTGAGTAAGTTGTACCAAATTATATCCGATTGGTTTAAGTCATCTAATGATTTATTGAGTTTTACACAATATATGTTGCATTAGTATTTATACTCAGAATTTAGGATTCCAATGAAAACCTTTATGTCTGAATCAAGTGACTCATATGGATTAGTCACTACGTCCATAAACTATTTAGATAGACGATTGTATTGCCAAAGATATAATTTATCGAAAAATGATTTCACTTCTTTTTGGAGAGAATGCTTGATTGAAAATCAATTCGGGTCTCTGCGTGAACTCTTGTGCTACGAGCCTCGCCTTATGTCTTACCACATTATGGTTTTCATACCGTTTATAGATGAAAACATATTTGAAACCCATAGGGAAGGTTTTGGAGGTGTATGTGTTACTGATGATAATACTTTTCATTTGTGAGGGAGTCTAACTCTGCTTGAATTACCTCTTTTATGTGTTCCAGTTCGAGCGCGCTTTTGCACTTGACCATGGATATTTGGATCAGGATCTTTTAGAGGTTAAATCGATGCAAAGAATTATATGTCGACAATCGTAGTCTTATAATTATATGTTTTTCCAAACTCGATATAGTTGATGGAAATCTCTTACACCTTAGTTAGTTGACGTTTTTGTATTTGCCAATATGAGGATGTCATGTTGTTCCGATGTTCTAGTATTAGATATTGAGTGCACTGTTGATACGGGAGGTGGATGTGGTTAATCCACTTGGTGTTTCTCAATGCTAGGTTGAGTTGCATTTACTAGTTTAGAAGTTTTATTCTTTTTTTTCTCATACATCTACGAGAAGTATTACCCTTAGAATTTGTCTCAATATATGATTGGACATTTGATTCAACGGGTTCTTTTATGCTTGCAAGAAGCTTCACACTTGTAGGTAACCATACTTCTCCCTTTATCACTTGATTAGAGAGTTGAATAGTTTTATTTGGTACCTCTATTCTTTCTGGTATATTCCTAACAAGGTGATAGGATTTTTTGACATTTTCTGTCATTAGTAAATGTATTTGGCATGTTATTTGCAATATGTTGCAAATTAATGATTTTCTGAATTTTAATTTCAGATTTATGAGTACGTGGATTTGAGGTCTCAATGTAATAATGTCTTTGGACATTTATAATTGATTTCCTGGCATTTTCATTGGTACTTGAATTCTCCCCCTAATGCCTAGAAATGTATCTCATTAAATGTAGGCATACTGAGCAATAAATAGATCCCTTTGAGAGGGGTTTGAGATACATTGTGATTGACAGATATTGATATCTCAATATAGATCCCAAATTCCTGTGTATACCCATTAATGTATGATATGGTGGTGAGAATGGTGCATTTTGTAGTGCAACCAAACTTACTTAGATGGGAAATACTTAGTGAATTTCCACATACTATTTGTAGAGAGAAGTTCGATATTCAATTAGTTGTAACTGAATCATTTATGCAGCGTGTAAAACTATATGACACAATATTGAGTTGGTAAATTGCAATTCTATAACGATGGTCTAATAATAAGCTTCCTCTTTATTAAATATTCTTCTTAGATATTTTGAGTGTGTGAACATATAGGACAAAAATGTTTGAATTCCTAGGACCTTACAATAATGATTGAAGGCACGCAAACAAAAAATTGGTAGTATGTCCATTCGAATTGATTGAATTTGATGTTCTAAATAATGAGTTCACAACCAATAAACTTTGCCATAATTATGACAAATACATGGTTTATGTGTATAATAGACACATGTAAGATCATATAGTAGATGAATCTATTAAAACCATAAAATATCAGGATAGACCGATAAATGGTTGTATAGTACCATGTATGTTTTCTTGAATGTGTTCAAGAAATTTAAATGGTTTTAGATGAACTTTTAATTTGATGGCCTTAGAATTATTTTCCCTATGACACATGTGGTGCACATAAAATTTAATAATTGAGGAAATGCAATAATATTATGACCAATAGAATTGCTAATAATTTTCCGCATCATCCAATGTTAGGATGATTAAGGCGAAAATGCCTAATCTAGAATGCTTTGATATTCTAAAAACAATTATTTGATATGCAACATGTGGTACGAGTTTGATGAATATGTAGTATAATTATGTAGAAGAGGTGATATTTATTGAAGTATCACTTTATTATATCCGTTATTTTAGATAAAGAGAAGTTTATCTTTATTGTTTATATGAGTTTAAATACGAAAACCATTTTGACGGATATGTTTATGACTTAGTGAAGTATGAGTTGAATCTAGATAAATTGTTATCCAAGATTATAATTTGAATACTCGTAGATAGAATAATTTATGACATTTATGTGAGCCAACAATTATTACATCGCGTCATGCGATTTTTAAAATATTTCCTTGTCTTTTGATGAGTCTTTAGAAATAATTTGTTTCACTAAGTATATAATTTGTGGTACCATTGTCCACAAAATGCATCTCTTCTTTTATTGTACCAATTCCCGTAGAATCTATATGTAAGAATTTTTGTATAAAAATTCTTAGCAAATATATAGAATCTTTGCATATCTATTATGTACCAATGATGTTTATTTGAACCAATTCATGATAATTTCTTGTCTTTAATACTAATTATGCCTTATAAATAGATAGATAGTGAAGTATCTAAATATATATTTGTATGGATTCTAATTAAAGTCTCCATATAGATCATTGGTAGTATGTTCCATGATCATATTATTGTCCGAGAGATTCTCCCCCTGATGTGTAGTTTAAGTGGTATATAGATCTTCCATGTGAGAGTTTGAACCACTTACATTATGCATATGGGAGATGAAGTGTGCTTCATATTTTCTCTCTTTAATGATGTGTAGCGCCCCGATTTAACAAATCGAGACATTATTGAATTTCAATAGAAAAACAATAATCCAAGAGGTTCATCATGCGACAACGTACATACGACAACTGTTCATGGTACGCAGACCATATTATTACATAAGAGTAAAATTAAAATAGTAAAAATAAACTGCATGACGAACGCCTTCTCCAGGATCTTTCTTCTTGACTGGGTCACTACTCCAGACCATCCTCGTAGTAAGCATCCTCTGTGGGGTCCAACGGGTATGAGTACAAAAAGTACTCAACAAGCCACCGCAAATGCAGATAATAATGCAAGATAATAACAAGGAGGGATAATGGCTAAAAGTGCGGAAAAGTACATTGTTATTCATTGCATTTAATGTAGTCAAATTTAATTATACGGGAAAGTAAACATGGATATCAACATCATCATCTAACTCGAGGAGTACGTTTTACCTCCTCGCACAACGGTCCTTACATGTCAAACCATCATGCACATACATATTCAAAGTAATCTAACTGTGGGATGTCACGCAACCCGCCCTTGACCGTGGGCTCGGCTTTTCGAAAAGATTTAAGACTCTGATCAAAGGTGTACTACTGTACCCACAAGGCACGCACTCATCCCAAACGAGATGACCCATACCACGGGAACTCGTGCCAAAACCTCGATATGAAATGCTCCAAGCGATAACCACCCGCTCTAGGTTTCGCCGGCGCGCCGGGCCGCATCCCGGCTAACGTCGCACCCCCTTTTGCGCCACATCGGTAAAGCTACCCGCAGGTGCAGCTTGACCCATCTCCAAATGGTGGCCTCGGTTTAGAACACTCCATACCTTAGTTAGGACTTACCCACTAGACTTGTGGTTAGTACGGAAGTGTATTGCAACGGATCCCTCAGACCGGTCCTTATAGTGCCCCGGGTGCTACCGACCAATGCCCTAGCTTGCACCCGGAACCCACCATGCATTCACTGACAACCACAACTCCAACACCGACAGAATTCCATAGATAAGAAACGAGAGGGATCATATAGTAGAACCATGTACTACGACTCATTTTTATCCTATAGCGATCGTGTCGATACATTGGACACTAGCTAATAACATTTATCAAATGGTGACAAGGAGTTTAGGCTAGAGAGCATGGCTTGGGTTGCACATCAAGGTCGGGGGATCCTAAATAAATATATTGTAAGGGTTCATTTGACTAATGCACATATAACCTATGTGTTTTAGCGATAGTTTAATCAAACATGGGTTCAATATGCTCAAAAGATTGGTTTGGTGACTTGCCTTGTTCAGCGAAGGGAGAGGGAGGAACTTCGGGAAGTACTCCAGCTCCTCGACGGCGTCGTAGTCTTTTCAATATAAATATGAATAAAAGGGATAAATACATCGTTCAATTTAAACAATCTAAAACCACACAACAAGTATATAGGTTTTGGGTTGATTTTAGTTTGAAGAAAGCAAGTTGCTATGTTTCTGAAACTTATTTCATAAATAATTTAAAATGAATCAAAATGAAATATTGTCTTTCATGAAAGGGATTTTAAGTGTGAATAATCCTATCTTAAGTTTTCTAATTAATTTAATATGAATGGATCAGAGAAAACTCAGTGGTTCTAGTATATAAACAAAAAGAAATAAATATAAATTTTTCTGAAGTTTAAATATTTGAATTTACATTTTAATCCTAAGGGCATTTGAATACTTATTTAAATAAACATGAAAAATTCAAAGTAAACCTACTGTTTTTATTACATAAACATGTAGAGAATAATATTATGAATTTTCTGAAATTGGAATGGCAATTTTTAGAGTTCAAATGCGCCAGATATGAATTTTACAAGTTTTAAACCTTTTCTGGAATTTATTTTCAAATTTAAATCCCCTCGGGTCCACGGTGAGCCAGGCCCACGGTGAACCCGCGCACTGTGCGCGTGCACCAGGTCGATCTGGACCATCGGATCCAGATCCAACATGCGCAGGCGAGGCGGGGTGCGTAAGTTGACGTGGACGATGAGATTAAAACATCGAACCGGTACGCGATGAACGATCCAGATCAACCGCGGGTTTTAAAAACTAACGGACGCACGAGATTAAAACATACCCCTTCGCCGAGATCTAACGGTGCGGATTAGATCGCGTACGTGGGCTCACATGCGTCGTCCGATCACGATCGCACGGTCGGGATCAGATCCGACACGGCACGGGTACTCGACCCGTGCCGGTCGTCTTCTCCGGAGACGACGAGCGGGCCAGCGGCCATGGCGAGCGACGGCGACCCTAGCTAAGCCTAGAAATGGAAAGAGGGTGCTACGGCGGTCGCGACGGTACCTTAGGCGAGGCGAGGGGTCGACAGGAAGTGGTCGGCGGCGAGGGTAGACGACGAAGTTGTTCGGGCTCCTCGTCGGCGATGGTGTTCCGGCGGGGTTCGACATCGGCGGAGGGGTGGCCGAGGTCGAGGTCGTCCTTGCGGTCACGACGGTGGTGAGGGCGTGGACGAAGGTGGTCTGAGGCGACGGCGAACGACGGCCGGAGACGAAGCAGAAGGGGAGCACTAAAATGCGAATCGCGGGTGTTCTGTTCGTTCTCGAAGCGAGTGGGCGTGGGGGTCGAACGCGGCGGAGGCCGGGGGTTTAAATAGGGCGTCGGAGGGGGCTCGCATGCAAGGAAAGCCGAGGGAGGGCTTTAAGTCACCGGCGAGGGCTCGGCCATGCACGGCGCTGCGTTCTCAGGGGCTTAAACGCGTGCCTTTATGCGTTTAAATGGTCGGCGGGCCTCAGGGAATTTATTGCCGGCGTCGGTTTAACGGGAGGGGGAGCCGGCGAGTGGATCCGAGGCGAGGTCGTCAGCCGGCGTGATTAGGGGGGGTTGGCGCGAGGTTGATGACGAAGCTGACAGGCGGGGGCCACTAGCCAGCGGGCGCGGGTGCGCGAGGGAGAGAGCTGACGGGTGGGGCCGAGGCGTCGGGCGCGCGCGTGAAGAGAGGAGGGGTCGCTGACAGGCGGGGCCCGGTTGTTAGTTCGAGGGCGCGGGAGGGAGTGGGCTGGGCCGACCGGGAGAGAGAGAAAGGAGGGGGAGCCCATTACTGTTTTAAAGCATTTCTGATTAAAAATAATTCTAGAAATTAGACTAAAATATTAGGGCTACTTCCAAGCTTGGTAAAAATTTACAAAAATTCTCAAAAATATATTTTGGTCTTAGGATCATACACAAAAAGTTTCACCTCCTAGTTTGGCCATCTACTCTATGTTGTAGTTCAAAATGGTATAAAAGGGTATTAAAGTATTTTTCAGAAATATATATTCCAGGAAATTGAATTTAATAATATTTTTATTGTCTTGAAAATTTGGGGTGTTACATGATGTGTCTATGTTCCATGTATAAGATACAAATTCACCAATTATGTAGGGTCTTGTATTTCTTAGAAGTATGATTATGACTACATTGTTGTCATATTCGGACTAAGAAATTATCTTCATTTGAAGTGTCTACATGGCTTGTGGTATCTCTTTTACGCTTGTATTTGCTTGACTCTATACTGAAGTTTCGATTCACAAAACGAAGTTTTAAGCAAATTTTATGAACATGGTTGAACTCATCTAAAATTTGAAAGATGGTTATAATCATAGATAGTCATATAGAAGACTATTGATCTGTGTGTTCATAGTATTGTTTAAGAGCAAGCCATATTTTGTATGGGCTCCGACGCCTATTTGACTTGAGGTCTAGGTGATTATATATGGTTCCTTATAATTTATAAGGCTACAAGTATGTATGTATCTAGAATAAGATCATTGTCTAGATTAAATTTAGTGAGAGCGTTTGTGACGTCCTGATTTACCAAATCGAAACATTATTGAATTTTCAAAGAAAAACAATAATAACAAGAGGTTCATCATGCGACAACGTACATACATGCAATCATTCGTGGTACGCAAACTTGATTTGTTTTAAGTAGTGAGGGAAGGTGATTAGTGCTCCAAGTAGTGGGAGAAGTGGAGGTGATTAGTGCTCTAAGTAGTGGGAGAAGTGGAGGTGATTAGTGCTCTAAGTAATGGAAGAAGTGGAAGTGATTAGTGCTTGAGTGCATGGCCAAATTGTGTGGCTGAACTTGGCTCACTATGGGGGAAGTGTGTCGTGTGCTATATAAGTAGTATAGTTCTTGTGTTATGGGAGAAGCCAAATGTAGAAAATGTAGTTCCTCATGTTGAGTTTGTGTGTGTTCTTTTTGCCTTTTGTATTGAGGAAGATGAACGGTGCTAGATGAGAGAGTGAAACAACTAAATTAGCGAGAAAAGAGAGGAGTTATGAGATGTGGCTTCAAAATTGGAATAAGAGTTATGTGATCATACATCAAGGTGATGTCGTATGATTCTATGTCGAGGTGCGACGACATCGATGACAAAGTTACATCAAAGAGGAGCACCGATAAGCTCTCCATGGTGCATGTGGAAGGCATGTGGTGGCCATTAAGCAAGACTACATGTCAAGTGATGCTGCAAACACGTGGCAAAATGATTGTGTTTGAGTTTTGGTGTTTGTTCGTGAGTGTGTTATCAAGTCATTTGTTTTTTTGTGAGTGTTATGTTCGTGTATGGTGTTGTGTTTGGGGTGTTTTAGTAGTGAAGAAAACAAGTGTTCAAATGTGTGTGCAGTGAGTGCTCTAGAGAGAAGAGGATCTAATCGTAAGGATTAGTTTGTGTGTCGCGAAAGAGGCTGTTGTGTGTGGCAACCAGAGGCCGTTGTGTGTGGCAAGACGAAGTGGTGATCGACACCATGAAGATGCCTTCAAGGAGTGAGAGAAGGTGCCTGCGTGTGTCTACAGTGGTGCCAATGATCCGTATCGAAGAATCAACAAATCAATATTAGAGGGAAAATGTTAAACATAATCTTGATTTATTTTAAGTAGTGAGGGAAGGTGATTAGTGCTCCAAGTAGTGGGAGAAGTGGAGGTTATTAGTGTTTCAAGTAGTGGGAGAAGTGGAGGTAATTAGTGCTCTAAGTAGTGGAAGAAGTGGAAGTGATTAGTGCTTGAGTGCATGGCCAAATTGTGTGGCTGAATTTGGCTCACTATGGGGGAAGTGTGTTGTGTGCTATATAAGTAGTATAGTTCTTGTGTTATGGGAGAAGCCAAATGCAGAAAATGTAGTTCCTCATGTTGAGTTGTGTGTGTTCTTCTTGCCTTTTGTATTGAGGAAGATGAACGGTGCTAGATGAGAGAGTGAAACAACTAAATTAGTGATAAAAGAGAGGAGTTGCGAGATGTGACTTCAACAATTGGAATCAGAGCTATGTGATCATAAGTCAAGGTGATGTCGTCTGATGCTATGTCGAGGTGCGACAACATCGATGATAAAGTTACATTAAAGAGGAGCATCGACAAGCTCTCCATGGCGTATATGGGAGGCATGTGGTGGCCATAGAGCAAGGCTACATGTCGAGTGATGCTGCAAACACGTGGCAAAATGGTTGTGTTTGAGTTTTGGTGTTTGCTCGTGAGTGTGTTATCGAGTTATTTGTTTTTTTGTGAGTGTTATGTTCGTGTATGGTGTTGTGTTTGGGGTGTTTTAGTAGTTAAGAAAACAAGTGTCCAAATATGTGTGCAATGAGTGCTCTAGAGAGAAGAGGATCTAATCGTGAGGATTAGTTTGTGTGTCGCGGAAGAGGCTGTTGTGTGTGGCAACAAGAGGCCGTTGTGTGTGGCACAACGAAGTGGTGATCGACACCATGAAGATGCCTTCAAGAAGTGAGGGAAGGTGCCAATGATCTGTATCGAAGAATCAACAAATCAAGATTAGGGGGAAATGTTAGACATAATCTTGATTTATTTTAAGTAGTGAGGGAATGTGATTAGTGCTCCAAGTAGTGGGAGAAGTGGATGTTATTAGTGCTTCAAGTAGTGGGAGAAGTGTAGGTGATTAGTGTTCTAAGTAGTGGAAGAAGTGAAATTGATTAGTGCTTGAGTGTATGGCCAAATTGTGTGGCTGAACTTGGCTCACTATGGGGGAAGTGTATTGTGTGCTATATAAATAGTGTAGTTCTTGTGTTATGGAAGAAGCCATATAATGAAAATATAGTTTCACATGTTGAGTTCGTGTGTATTCTTCTTATCTCTTGTATTGAGGAAGATAAACGATGCTAGATGAGAGAGTGAAACAACTAAATTAGTAAGAAAAGAGAGAAGTTACGAGATGTGGCTTCAATAGTAAAGATATATTATTCAGGTACCAAAGTGATGGAATGGAAATTTATGGGTAAAAACAAATTTTCAGCATGTTTGTTTTGGCTTAGATTATAATAATTTAGCTTTAAAAAATTTGGGTTGATCAGCTTATTAAATATGTTATAATTTGTACTATCTAATTGAAACGATATGGGAGGTAAAGGTGGAAATTGAGAATTTATTGTCTATTTCAATTTCAATTTGTAATATCTAATTGATACATTAGAAGTTAAAAACTCAATTTCAATTTCAATATAAAACGAAGGGTATATAATCCTCACGTCCACGTCGGTTGTGAATCGAACTGATTCCACGTTTCCACCCGCTTTCTTCAACTTGTCGTTCTCGAATTGAAACTCCCTGAACCCCGAGCCCGAGGCGCCGCTGCCATGGACGGCGACGGCGACAGCGACGGCCGTGCCGACGTCCCCGCCGCCAGCGCCGAGGCGGAGATTTCAGGCGCGGTCGTCCCCAGCGCCGCCGTCGATCTCCTCAGCGGCCTCCCCGACGACCTCCTCGTCTACATCCTCCTCCACTTGGACCCCGTCGACGCCGCCGAAGCCGCGCGCACCTGCGTGCTCTCCCGACGCTGGCGCGACCTCTGGGTACAGGTCCCCTCCCTTGTCTTCCTATGCTTAAACCCCGTCGGCTGCGCCCGCGTCCACGCCGCGCTTGCCGCCCGCGCCCGCGCCGTCGCTGCCCCGGACATCACGAGACTCCACGTATACTACTTCGCCGGCCACTCGTTTCCGCCCACTGCCTCCTGGCTCTCCCTCGCGCCTCCCGTACTCTCCGGCGAGCTTGTCTTCTTCAAAGATTGGCAGACTCCCATAGCCGCAAATGAGCTGCCCGCGGATATAATGAAAAGAACAGCATTCGAGCTGCCCTGTTTCAAGAAAGCCACCAAGATTTACTTGCACCTCGAATTTCTCACCCTACTGCTGCCACCGTCAGGCGCCTTCAATGCGCTCACGGAGCTTAAACTCGAGCAAATCCGGTTCGACGGCCAATTCATCCTCGGCGACTCCATGTTTCCGTCCTTGCAGAGACTCCTCATCGACAATACCCTTGGGTTGGTCGACCTAGCGCTCAACTCAAGTTCTCTGGTGTGGCTGAAACTGAGCCACCTCCGTGGGTTGCAGCGCATCAATGTCGAGGCACACAGCCTCGAGTTGTTGTGCGTGGTTCACTGCCTCCGTTATAATGTACAGGTTGCTAGATTCTCCATGGAGGGTCTCAAGGTGCTCCGATGGAGAGATCGACTCGATCCAATTCTTGTAAACTTCAGTGAGATGCCGCACCTCCAGCAGCTGACCATCTTCGAGTTCACTCCTTATGGATGGCCAGGGAGTAATCCCAATCAGGACCTCTTTAGGATTATCAACCACTTTTCAAGTATTCAACATCTCGAACTTGTGGTATCGATTGAACCTGTGAGTGTTTCTTGTTCCTCATGGACATACAATGGTTTATCATGAACAGTATACAGTTCTCAGTTCTCACTCTGGATTGTTAGCTGTGTTTTGCATATACGTATCTAGTGTTTTCTATATGAAGGCAGCACAGGAATAATTCGAGAAAGAAAGCCACATATAATAGGTTGCAGTCAGGACTGCTAGAAGCCTAGAACTGAAGGATTTCATTTCATTGTTAAGTGTTTGGACAGTAGAGTTTGCCAGCAGAAGCCTTTTGCAAGAAAGCAGCATATAAGAGGTTGCACATGACACAGGTTCTCATGAAGTTTGTGAGCTCAACTGCTCAAATCTGAAAGATTAAATATGACTTAGTATTCTTTGGGTACTTCATTTATTACCAAGTGATGCTTTGAAATTTATATATGGGCAGAAGAATCTCGATTTGAAATATCACAAATTATGTGTATCTCTGTTCGTTGGAAGTTGCAAAGCATCAAATATACTCTGCATGATTGCTATTACTTTTAATCATTGTATTGTTGTGCAGAAGGTTGGTAGTTGGTTTGTTTACTTCAGTTTGGGTAATTGTCTAAATGTACTGTTGCAAAATAATGTACCTTTTTTCTTCTAATATTACTACTTGAATTGTTATAAAAAAGGTTGACCGGTGGTTTGTTGTATCCTGTCTTGTTCTTATGTGTAATTGTCTTCAGAGTATTTTTTTGTTATATATTCCAGCCATATTTGCATTGTAGATAGGGGAAAATCTACCAGTGTACTATATACTCATCTTGATGCCTAATAATTTAGCTTCTGAGTTCTCCAGGCCAAAATCAGGTTTGAGCTCCAAGCTAATTTACCTTTATATGGCTGTTGAACCTGAATATGTGCATATATGTGTAGAAGTTACTTGGAAGATATCACTGAATTTATACCAAAGATAGTTGATTTACCAACAAAATGGCAAGAATATTCGTGCGGTTAATTCTAAGGCATATTTGATTTTTTTCCTTGTTACTTTTGTGTGAGCTCACCATTGTTGACAACCTACGAATCTGCAGGACCTAAGTGGCACAGAGTCCAAGTTGGAATGCATAACCAGCCTCCCGAACATTGAGATCCTGTCCTTAGTGTTATCATCACATGGACATGTAATTGGAGCTAGTGTGTTGTATTTGCTTAGAATGTGTACTGGAATAAGAGAGCTGAGTCTTAAACTGCCAGAAAACTCAGAGGTAATTGTCATTATATCCCTCTTTGAGCTTGTCATTATCTGCTATTTTTAGGTAGTTGGAGACATATTTTATGTGAATAAGCACTACGAGTTCCAAATCAAAGTGTTTGCATTTTGCTGAGACTTTACAACATGCTAAAAGTAATGGCAAATACTTGATGTCAGCATCCGTGACTTGAAATTTTACCAGCTATGATGATTGATGTATATCACTAATGATCTTGCGATGTCAGGTCCTAAATACATGTCCACTGAACTGCATCTGTGATCAGCAACCAAACTGGAGAGCCGGGCACATTTTGATGAAGTTTCTCAGAGAAGCAGAGATCCTTAACTTCAGAGGAGAGGACCATGAGCTTGACCTTGTGAAGCTCTTACTCAGGGCAGCACCAGGCCTTAGGAGGCTGAGAATAACCTGCCACCGTTCGTTCACTGCTTGGGAGAGGCTATCTGAAGATTTGCAGAGTTTGGCTAGCCAAGAGACTTGTGTGGAAGTGAGTCAAGTGATGACCCCTCCGCAACCATAGTGATCTGTTGTTTGAGACCTGAAATAAGAAGAACAAGGAAGTTTTTCGATGTATCTTACAAGTTTTCATCCTGCTAAGATGTAAAAAAACAAGGAAGTTTTTCGATGTATCTGACTGTACTTTGTCTTCACGAGCAATTTCACATTTTGCATTTTGGAAATTGCAATGCCTTTTCTGTTGATGTATTACTGCCGCACTGCGCAATTCACTGTTGGTTTACATTAGTGGCAACTTGATGGTCTAATTTGGAGTGGAGGAGGAAATCAAGTTCAAAATCACCCCGCCGTCGTCCTCACGAGAGACGATCGGTCTAGGAGGCCACGGGTGCCACTGTGTTTGATATGTATTTGGCTTTTTATGGGACCTCATAATCCCCATAATCCTATTTAAAGGGTAAGAGACTGAGATAAATCTCAGCTCTTAATATAGCCAGTGATTACCTGTCTTCTCTCTAATCTCATGCATCTATTGGTTCGAATCTACAACCTGAAGTTTCTAATCCATTGTCTCATCACAAGTGTGAGACGCCTCCCTCCAGTAAAAGAAATCTTCCTTTCCAACCTTTGAGCATCATTCTTTGGGAGTTTCATATGGTCAAAACACACTGAATTTGCAAAAGCTTTTGGACTCATCGCCAAGATCTTATCAAATCGCTGTAGAAATTGAAGAACACATACATAAGGGATTGAACACAAACACAAAATAAAGAATGAACAAGTGCCTTTATTGATGATTGATTATATGTTTATATAGAGAATGAAAGGGTGCAAGTGTGATGGCAGTGAATAGACACCGTTGGCGTTTCTTGCTTTTGGATGAAATTAACCGCAACACTCTCCCTTAATTGAATCTATTATAAATATTAGTGTATGTATTATTCCTCCAAAACCCTATGGGAAAAATATGAGGAATAATATATGGAGTTATTGCTCAATTATATACTCTGAAGAGTTTTAAGGAGCAATTATATGTCTTTAATATTTCTTTAAAAACCCCAATGGGGAAAACTAGAAATATGACATATATTTGTGTTTAATATTGTCTTATTAAAATTTTATATGAGAAACCTTGAAGAGGAAAAACTCATAGAAAAAAAAGAGAACAATATGATGCTTTAATAAGGTATGGTGTGAGAGAACTCTCTCCATGAACCTTATTTGAATATTCCTCCAAAAACCTCGTGGGAAAATAGGAAGAAATATGATTTGATATGATATGTTGTTAAAACTCCTTTTAAAATCGTGTAGGAAAAGTAAGGAGAAAATGATACAACATGTGATTTGTACTTATAGTAAAACCTTTCTATGGAAAAGTTTATATACTTTTTGTATATTCTTTATAAAAACCCTTTTAGGGAAAAATAGAAATATGGTATATATGATCTTGTGTAAATATTACCTCATTAAAAACTTTTATGAAAACGTATATAAAACTCATAAAAGAAAAGAGTATAATACAATATATGTACAATTTAAACCTTTAATAAGGAGATTCTCCCCCTAAGGCTTGCAAATTATGAAACTGTCTATATTTTGTGCTATACAAGCATCATTATCTTGAAAGATAATAGTATGTGATTCAATGAAATCAATAACACAAGATTTGTATGTGATTTATCATTCTACGATGACATACATGTTGCCATGATGTTTCATATAATAAAATTATTTCAGAATGACTAATGGATATAGCCACTAAAGTTTACTATGTAAACTTCTATGAGATGGTTGTCCCACCACGTAAGAATATGAAAACTTATTTGAGATCTGACTTATGAGGATCTAATAAGTAGTCAGTATCTATATATCCAATTATGTTTAGATCTTGATTTCTTTATTATTGAAAGAAAATATAAAGATCTTTGGTGCTTTTGGAGATATTTTTGACTCCAGTCCAATGATATTTAGTTGGATTAACACTATGTCTAGCTAGTAATTACATAAGTGTTCCAACAATGTTGAGATATGGAACCTCCAATCCTTGTATCTCTTCCTAAGGTTTCAATTGATCTTTCTTTAAATGTAGAGATCGAATGACCATAGTTGTTTTCTAGATATATGTGGTTTAGTGTATTAAAATACTCGAGAAAAGGTATTTAAGTTGTAGACCTAAACAAAATTTGGTTTTGACCAAATCCTTTGTCTCGAATTCCATCATTTTAATGATTACGTGTTTCATCGATATTATTGATGTCGTTGATGATATCAACAAACATAGATATAATGTAATATCCTAATGGGGATTTCTTGATAAATACATATGGGCAATCATCATTATTTGAGTAGTCCCTTTATAAAGAACTTATTGAGTTAGTTGTACCAAATTATATCCGATTGGTTTAAGTCATGTAATGACTTATTGAGTTTTACACAATATATGTTGCATTAGTATTTATACTCATAATTTAGGATTTCAATGGAAACCTTTATGTCTGAATCAAGTGACTCATAGGAATTAGTCACTACGTCCATCAACTATTTAGATAGACGATTGTACTGTCAAAAATATAATTTATCGAAAAATGATTTCACTTCTTTTTGGAGAGAATGCTTGATTGAAAATCAATTCGGGTCTCTGCGTGAACCCTTGTGCTACGAGCCTCGCCTTATGTCTTACCACATTATGGTTTTCATACCGTTTATAGATGAAAACATATTTGAAATCCATAGGGAAGGTTTTGGAGGTGTATGTGTTACTGATGATAATACTTTTTATTTGTGAGGGAGGCTAACTCTGCTTGAATTACCTCTTTTATGTGTTACAGTCCGAGCGCACTTTTGCACTTGACCATGGATATTTGGATCTGGATCTTTTAGAGGTTAAATTGATGCAGAGAATTATGTGTCGACATTCGTAGTCTTATAATTATATGTTTCTCCAAACTTGATATAATTGATGGGAATCTCTTACACCTTAGTTAGTTGACGTTTTTGTATTTACCAATATGAGGACGTCACGGTGTTCCGATGTTAGTGGCAACTTGATAGTCTAATTTGGAGTGGAGGAGAAAATCTCAGCTCTTAATATAGCCGGTGATTACCTGTCTTCTCTCTAATCTCATGCTTCTATTGGTTCGAATTTATGTATATATAAAATTGTATTTTTTATATAAAATTTATGATGGTACACAAAATTGAACAAGATTTTAACTGTCAGTGCGCCAATGTAAATACTGAATTGCCAATACATTAAAAGTGCACGACAGTTTGATTACCGTTGGATGTCCTCCAAGACGATAGGTGCGTACAACAACACATCAAATGCATTCCATTCAGTGTCATTTTTATTAACTTCCGGCCGTTGCTTCTACTACTCTTCAACATTTGCTCTCCTAACCGTCTCGTGTTCTCCAAGAAACAAGAAACCCAGAGACGCAGACGACCATGGCGGACGGCGATGGAGGCCTCGAACTCAGCGATCTCCCCGACGACATACTGGCCTACATTCTGGACCAGCTTAAAGACACCCACGCCGCGGCCAGGACCAGCGTCCTCTCCCGTCGCTGGCGCAACCTTTGGGCTCGGATCCCTAGACTCTTCTTTTGGAACCGCCAGCCCCACGATTCCAGCCACGTGAGCGACGCCCTCGCCGCCCACGCGGCCTCGGCCATCACGCAGCTCAACGTCATGTCCCTCTACAGCGCCACGCCGGACGCCACCGCCTCCTGGCTCCGCGTCGCCGCCCCTCTCGTCTCAGGAGAGCTTTGCTTCGTCAACAGGTCCGTGGTTCCGATGAGTACCCTCAACATAGTTTACACGATAGATCACCTTTCCACTTCATCCTTCTCAACTGTTCACCCACTTGGATCCTGCCTTTTGTCACAAGCTAGGTGAAGATTTTAACTGTCAGTGCGCCAATGTAAATACTGAATTGCCAATACATTAAAAGTGCACGACAGTTTGATTACCGTTGGATGTCCTCCAAGACGATAGGTGCGTACATCAAATGCATTCCATTCAGTGTCATTTTTATTAACTTCCGGCCGTTGCTTCTACTACTCTTCAACATTTGCTCTCCTAACCGTCTCGTGTTCTCCAAGAAACAAGAAACCCAGAGACGCAGACGACCATGGCGGACGGCGATGGAGGCCTCGAACTCAGCGATCTCCCCGACGACATACTGGCCTACATTCTGGACCAGCTTAAAGACACCCGCGCCGCAGCCAGGACCAGCGTCCTCTCCCGCCGCTGGCGAAACCTCTGGGCTCGGATACCTAGACTCTTCTTTCGGAACCACCAGCCCCACGACTCCAGCCATGTGAGCGACGCCCTCGCCGCCCACGCGGCACGCGCGGACTCGGCCATCACGCAGCTCACCGTCATGTCCCTCTACAGCGCCACGCCGGACGACACCGCCTCCTGGCTCCGCGTCGCCGCCCCTCTCGTCTCCGGAGAGCTTCGCTTCCGCAACAGGTCCATGGTGACGATTAGTACACTCATCCAGGAGCTGATCCAGCAGGTGGTGGAGGAAAGAGGCGTATTCGAGCTGCCCTGCTTCCCTAAAGCCACCGCGATACGGCTCAGCCTGGGGTTCCTCGGTCTATCGCTGCCACCGTCGGGCGTCTTCTCCGCGCAGCCCGCGCTCCGGGAGCTTCGGCTCGAGTACGTTCAGCTCCATGGCGAATGCACCCTGGACGATGCCATGATGCCTTTCTTAGAGGAACTAGTGATTTTTAGGGTCCGTGGGTTGGCTAACCTGACGGTCAAGCTGAAGTCTCTGATCCAGATGTTCCTGTGGGAAATTTTGGATTTGGTTCGGCTCAATGCCGTGGTGCCGGGTCTCAAGAATTTGTG
Source organism: Zizania palustris (assembly GCA_019279435.1). NCBI lineage: Eukaryota > Viridiplantae > Streptophyta > Magnoliopsida > Poales > Poaceae > Zizania > Zizania palustris. Next base: position 17,359,032 of record JAAALK010000282.1, read on the forward strand.
TGTACGCTTGTCCTTGAGTAGGTGGAATCTGCCGTCAGTACGCATTGTTGCAGAGGCGGTCGAGGACTTCTCATGGGGAACTTGGTACGATCCAGGATTTGTCGAGTTGAGCGAGATGCCGTATCTCCGGATGGTAACTGCTCCCTATGTTTTTCCTTACGGAGAGCACAAGGTTGAGTTAAATCAGAACTGTCAGAGGTTTCTCAGGCACTTTTCACGCATTCACAGCCTCATGCTGCTTGTTAAGTTTACACCGGTGAGCGCTGTAAACTCAATACCGAATGTTTGATTCCAGAGATGTAGTTTTTTATTGGCAATCTTTTGCATTATTGAGTGTTGAATGTTGTCCTCAACTGTTACCAGGATGTATTTGTTGCTGTACAAAAGATCAGTCCATTCAGTTTAGTGCTTCTATCTTCAAAGTAACCCTGCAAGCAAATTACATACCAATTCTTTCACAAGACGGGCTTTTGTCGTACACGTTAAATTATCTCTATTAGTTTTGCATTTTATCTTTGATTTCCTTTGTTAACTTCCTACAAATTCACAGGGACTTGGTGATGTTTCATCATAAACTGCATACTTTTTTAGTGCTCGATGAGTGTTGGATATTCTCCTCAACTGTTACATGATGTATTTGTTGTTGTACAAAAGATCAATCATAGCATTCAGTTTAGTGTTTCTATCTTCAAGTAATTCTGCAAGCAAATTACTAGATCTTTACTAGTCTGCAAGTCATACCGATTCTTTCACAAGACATGATTTTGTCATACACGGTTTAATTCTCTCTATTAGTTTTGCATTTATATTTGATTTCCTTTGTTAACTACCTACAAATTCACAGAGACTTGATGATGTTTGGCCATTGATGGAAGGCATAACTAGATTACCTGACATTACAGTTTTGTACCTACATTTAGCAACACAAGGACACACTTATGGAGCTAGTGTGTTGCATATTCTCGCAATGTGTACTGGTATATCAAAGCTGATCCTACAAATCCAAGCAGATTTTGAGGTAATTATATTTCCCGTGAATCTATAACAAAAGGGTTTTTTAAAATTTCTGTAGCTGCAATAAATCTTGAACAAGTGGTAGAATGTGGTAGAACTATTGACATCCCCTTGTTGTTCTGCATCTTTATTCTATAATCTATATGTTGTTATATCTCATTGAAAATTTCATCGTGCACACAAATATCTGCCACTTATTATGATTTCCAATACCAGCTTCAGGCATAAGAATGAGTAAAACTTGCTGTTACCTGAATACCACTTGTCTAATTAGGTTGAGACGGCATTGATTTTTATAGGCAGAGCATTTGTTTGATGCGATCTTCACTGGATATAGATTTTTTAAGGGTTATAGTTGTGATTTTGATGCCATGATGGGCATACCTAAGTCTGAGACTACAACTTAAGTCGAACTTTAATCATTTTTAAATGACATCATTAGATGGAATCTGGAAAAATGTTTTCTAACTCAATGAGCCTACCCTTTTAAACCTCTATTTTCACTCCTAACTCATTTGCATGATCTACTTACGACATGTCCACATTGAAATCTCACCCATATGTCTTATTCTGTTATTAATTTCTGTTTTGAACCTTATGATTTCAAGTACACCTAAATATATTCTCATTTTAGGGGGGAATACCATGTTCAGTGAATTGCATCTGCCATCAACCACCAAGTCAGGGAGCTCAGAATTTTGTTGTGAGGTTTCTTGAGGAAGTCGAGATTAAAAACTTCAATGGAAAGAAACATGAGCTTGATTTTGTGAAAGTATTATTCAAGGCAGCACCAGAACTTAGAAGGATGAGAGTAACCTATCATCATTCGTTTACTGGGTGGGAGACACAACCTGAAAATTTTCAAAGATGGGCAAGCCAAGAAACTTCTGCCCAAGTGATTTGCCAAAGTGATTTGGCTCTGGGTTGAATATTTTTTTTGGGTGATAATGATGCACCCTGTATACACTGCATTAGTTTTTGCTGAAAACCCTGCTCTCACTTTTACAATTGTAAGTGAAGTACCTAGCTGTGAAATATTCTTTGTACAGCACTAGTCTTTGAACATACTGCATCATCAGTTCAGTACTAATCTTGTTGATGTTGAGAAAATTTCTTCCTTGCCTGAAAGTTTCGATGATTCCGTGGAAAGAGAATTCTCAGATTGTGTAAGTTCACTTGAAACATGTCCTCATTTCAGTTCATGTCTACTGAATTTCATGTGCTCCGGACATTTTCAATACGGACAGCATAAACTGTCCTTGCAAATCAAAGTTTCTGCTTGGCTATGGTGTACAAGCTACTACAATTTCCAGCCATGTTGCCTGTGCAGTATGCGGCTTAAGAAATTGATGTTTTTGATTGTTTTGATTTCTACATGGCCAAATCTAATCAGTTTGATGCATAATATTTTTTCGCGAAATTGTATTTCTGGATAAGCTGTCGATACTTTTAAATGTCAGTGAAAAGGCTGAAAAAAGTTAGCTTCAGTCGACCTATCAACGGTCGACAGTCCCCAGCACACCTTCCTTTCCGGCGCTGCCCTCCTGGTTGCGAATACGCAAGATTATGCCCAATTGCAAGTTTCGAAAGTTTCCAAACAACCCCATATTTTGTTTTAGAAAATTTCTCATATACCGTTACAATTTTCAAAGATTTCTTATATGTCACTCTGAGTGACTATAGCGACCCTCATCTGTCTATGACACACCAATGATATATTAGTAAACCGTAAAAATTATAATGACACGGTGTGTAACACCCGGATTTAACGAAAATCCAGACATTATTGAATTTTCACAGAAAAACAATAATAACAAGATGTCTATCATGCGACAACGTACATACGGTCAATTATCTGTGGTTCGTAGACCATATTATTTCATAAGTATAAAATTTTAAAAGAAACTATGAAAATAAAACTATATGACGAACATCTTCTCAAGGATCGCTTTCTTGACTGGGTCGTTACTCCAGACCATCCTCCTCATAGTACGCAGTCTCTAAAGTGTTTTCCAACGGGTATGAGTACAAAAGTACTCAACAAGCCACCGAGAATGCAATAATGCAGGGTAATAACAAAGGAATGACAAGGGTTTAAAGTGCGGAAAAATACATTTTTAAGTTGCAGTATTTAGTGTAGTCAAATTTAATTATACAAAATAATAAATATTAACAATGCATCATCATCTAACTCGAGGAGTATATTTTCAATCCTCGCTCAACAGTCCTTACATGCCAAGTCATCATGCAACACTCATAAATGTAACTAACTGCGAGTAGTCACGCAACCTGCCCTTGACCGTCGGCTCGACTTTTCGAAAAGATTTAAACTCTGATCAGAGGTGTACTACTGTACCCACAAGGCACACACTCATCCCACACACCAAAGTGTAATGAGATGACCCATACCACGGGAACTCGTGCCAAAACCTCATAATGAGATGCTCCAAGCCGATAACACCCGCTATAGGTTTCGCCGGTGCGCCCGACCACTCCGGGCTAACGTCGCGCCCCCTTTTGCGCCACGTCGGTACAAGCCACTCGTAGGTTCTGCTTGACCTATCTCCAAGTGGTGCCTCGAGTTGAAACACCCCATACCTTAGTTAGGACTTACCCACTAGACTTGTGGTTAGTATGAAAATGTATTACAACAGATCTCGTAGACCGGTCCTTATAGTGCCCCGGTTGCTACCGACCAATGCCCTAGCTTGCACCCGGAACCCACCATGCTTAATTACTTAACCAAAACTCCGTAACCAAAAGAATTCCAAGGGTGAGAGAATAACAGGGATCATATAATAGAATCCAAATCTCTATGACTCGTTTTTACCCTATAGTTATCGTGTCAATACATTGGACACTATCTAATAATACTAGTAACATGGTGACAAGGAGTTTAGGCTCAATAGCATGTCTTGGGTTTGCACTTCAAGGTTCGGGGATCTAAATAAATATAATGTAAGGATTTTAATTTGACTAATGCATGTATAACCTATGAGTTTTAGTGATATTTTAAGAAAACTAGGTTCAATATGCTCAAAAGTTAGTTTGGTGACTTGCCTTGCTCGGCAAATGGTGATGGTGGAACCTCCAGGTAGTACTCCGGCTCTTTGACGGCGTCGTAGTCTTCTCGATACGAATAAAATAAACATAACATTTAATTAAACAATCCAAAATCACACTACAAGCATAAAGGTTTTGGGTGGGGTAAATTAAGGAAAATAAAGTTATTAATCTCCTGAAATTATTATTTGAAATTTGGAGTTAAAATGGGCAAGATATGAATTTTTGAAGTTTAAACCAATTTCTAGAATTTATTTTAAATCCAAAAAAGTTATCGGTCCATGGTGAGTCGAGTTCACCGTGAACCCGCGCACTGTGCACGTGCGTCGGATCGTGGATCGTCGTTGGATCACGATCGTACGGCTGCGGGCGAGGCGGGGGGTTTTAAATGAAAACGGACGCACGAGATTAAAATGTACCGCTTCACCAAGATCTGATGGGCTAGATTAAACCGAGCGATCGGTTTAATCCCGACCGTCGGATCGCGATCGCGCGGTCACGGACGAATCCGACACGGCACATGTATTTTACCCGTGTCGGTCGTCTTCTCCGGCGAAGCGACGAGCTAGCGGTGACGGTGATGTCCGGTGGCCAGTTCTGAAAGCTAAAATGAGACCAGCATAGTACGGCGGTTAAGGGGGGTACCGAAGATAAGGTCTAGGGTCGACGAAGCATGGCCGACGTCGAGCGAGGGCGGCGAAGGTGTTCGGGTCCTCGTCGGCGGTGGGGCTTTGGCGGGTTTCATCGGCAAGGGAGGGGTGGCCGAGGTCGGGGAGGTCACGACGGTGTAGTCGACGGCGACAGAGGAGGCCTCCGGCGACGGCGAGCGGTGGCTGAAGTCTGGGCGGCGGTGCGGTGTTAAAAAGTGAAGCCTAGGCATTCTGTTAGGTTTTAGTTCAATTGCATGCGAGGGCTGAACGCGGCGTGTTGCGGGGTTTAAATAGGGACGCCAGTGGTGTAAAATTGGCAGGCGTATACATGGAAACCTGAGGGGTACTTTCCATGTTTCTGGCGAGCTCCTTCCGTGCATGTAATCTGACGATCTCGGGCCTTAACGTGTCGGGTAAATGGGGGAAAGGGGTCCGGGAATCGCGAGGCACATTAATCTGGCGTCAATTCGGAGGAAGGGGCCGGCGGCGAGGGTGTGAGGACGTGAGGACGTGGACGCGGCAACAGTCGGGTCTGATAGGTGGGCCTGGCTCGGGCGCGCGCGCGGAGGTCGCTGACGAGCGGGGCCCACTGGTTAGAGAGGGGCGCGGGGTGGAGTGGGCTGGGCTGGACTGGGGAGAGAGAAATGGGGAAGATGGGCCGTTACTGTTTAAATGTATTTCTGAATAAAAATAATTGCTGAATTTGATTAAAAATATTTGGGTTGCTTCCAGGGGTGATAAAAATTTGTAAAATTTCTCAAAAATAGGTCTTGGTCTTAGGATCATGTAGAAAATCCAAAATAATCCAAAATTTCTCAGGTCCTGGTTGGGATGGTTTCTCTAGATTTTTATTTATTTGGGCATTTTCAGCTTTATAGAAAATCAAAAATAATCCCTTTCAGAAAAATATGAATAAGATGTATTTTTACCTTTTTGGAAATTTGGGGTGTTTACACGGTGACACACCGGTACTCGTATACATGCTTGATGATTTTACTGTAATGTTATACTTTATCTACATTAGAATCTAAGTGATTTTATTCTTATTTAAATTTATGTATAGATTAATAAATTTAGACACATATATAAATCTAGTTTAGCCGAACATTACTGTGGGGCCTGACACATTTGTGTCGTGTGCCCAAATTTGCCACGTGGCCTAGATCGTAAGATAATGTGCAACATGGTATAGTAAGTTCATCTAGCGAATTTTTTAAATAATATATTTTAAAAAAAAAATCAAATCTAGTAGTCGAATTCAAAAAATTATAAAAATAGACTCCCGTCGGCACTTGATTGGCCGAACGTGACCACATCATCCTCATTCGACACTTCAACAGCCAAACGAGGCCACATGGCCACATCAGCCATTTTCAGCACTTCAACTGCCGAACGAGGCTGACGTGGCAAAATTCGATGATGCAGTGCCAAACGTGGCTCTAAATAGGGGGCACTGCATCAACGAATTTTCCCACGTCAACCTCGTTCGGTAGTTGAAGTGTTGAACGTGGCTGACGTGGTCACATTCGGCTGAAGTAGCCGTTGCGGCGCTAATGTGGCTCCACGTTAGCCATGTTCGACACTTCAATAACCGAACGAGGCTGACGTAGCCACGTTCGGCCGATCAAGTGCCGACGGGAATCAATTTTTGTAATTTTTTGAATTTGTCTGCTAGATTTGATTTAAAAAAATTATTTTTTTTAAATCCCATCTAGCTTAGTTGGCAAAGCACAAACCTCTTAGACCAAAGGTTGTGGGTTTGAGCCTTTTCCAAGTGCGAATTGAGATTGATGGGCGCATTATAATATGTTGCACATGGTCAGTCAATCTAGAGCTAGATCGATCGATGATTAGCCGAACTAGCCACATCATCCGCTGGCATATGACCATTTTTGTAGTTTTTTGAAACCGTATATCAGATTTATTTATTTATTTGAAAAATATATTATTTTTTAAACCGAATTTATAGGGGATTATCGGAGGTTGGAAAGGAAAGAGGTCGAGCGCCGACTAGGAAAGAACCTAAGGGTGCGTTTGGTTCTGCTTTTCAAATCTGCTTCTGCTGTGAAAAAGCAGAAGCTGAACCAAACGGGTTTACCAAAACTGCTTCTGCTGTGAAAAAGCAGCTTTTTTCTAGTACAAATTTGGAAGCAGCCTGGACCCTGCTTTTCTGCTTTTGCTTTTCTGCTTTTCTGATTTTTAGTTCATATTAAAAAGTATGAATTCAAGGTGTCTTAATTTATTTAACATTATTATGGTTTGTATTGCATTGCACAATTTCATGAGATAATATGTGGTTGTCGATTACTTTATAAGATGAACTATGCACTTTTTTATTTATCTAATATATTTTTTAGTTATTTAGTTGCATCAATGTTGAGTGTTTCCTATTTATATATAGGTATAGAATATTATAATGATGAAAAATAAGTATGTTATAAAAAACAGTCAGCTCACAGCAGTTTTTTCACAGCAGCTTCAACCAAACGACTTTTAGCTTTTTCACAGCAGGCAGCTCACAGCAGCTTTTTCACAGCAAGCAACTCACAGCAGCTTTTTCACAGCTCACAGCAGAACCAAACGCACCCTAAGTCAGTTTCCAACTCCGACCGAGTTCCATTTTTACGTCGATCTGGGGATTGGTTGCCGAATCACAACGGGGAAGAGAGGGGAAAGGGATCCTGGAGTATGGCAAGTGTGACGGCGTTCTCTATTTTGTGGATTGAGTATGACGACGATGGATTGGAAAGTTAGGGTTTAGGCGGGGCAGGATTTGGGGATTTTGCTACGGGGAAGAAGACCCCGACAGGCGATGCCAAGGTGCAGTGAGAGAAGGACGAAGTTCACGCATGAGCAGACGTGGACGCTTGCATGCGGGTCCCACGGTGCGGATACGACGGCCATCATGAGAGCCTTCATTACTAGAGTTACATCTATTAGATTGACAAAATAGCAACTATCCTACCCTTTTAAACATCTATTTTCACTCCTAACTCATTTTCATGATCTACTTACGATATCTATCTCACACATATGTCTAATTCTATTATTAATTTCTGTTCTCAACCCGTGATTTCAAGTACACCTGAATATTTTCTGTGAGGGACGATTGATGGATAATTAACATAATGGATGTTGATTATATAATAATTTTAATCAAATGGATAACACTTAGCAACCGTTCGTTCGCTGCTTGGGAGAGGCTATCTGATGATTTGCAGTGTTTGGCTAGCCAAGAGACTTGTGTGGAAGTGAGTCAAGTGATGACCCCTCTGCAACCATAGTGATCTGTTGTTTGAGACCTGAAATAAGAAGAACAAGGAAATTTTTCGATGTATCTGACAAGTTTTTGATCCTGCTGTTTGGCTACGGCGAACTTTACTGCCATTGTACTTTGTCTTCATGAGCAGTTTCAGCATTTTACATTTTGGAAATTGCAATCCCTTTTCATGTAAAATTGAGGATTTACCTTTCTACTTACATGTTATCAATTTTCATCTAAAAAGAAAATATATATCAAATCTCCTTTTATTGGATTATTAAATTGGAGAGTACAATGTATCTTTCTTCAAAGACAAGGACTACCTTGACCGACGGCGAGAATGGCGATGGGCTAGCAGCTAGCTGGTAAGCTGGAGATGCGGAGGTAGTGCGCCGGCTGCTCCGCCAGGTCGACAGCACGAAGGATTTCGGGCTCTGCAAGCTTGACTGCCTGATCGTCGGCCTGGACGCCGGCGCCTGTGCTGAGGCCGAGCTTCTCGTGCGCCTCAACGACGACACAAGAGGAGGCCTACAATCTCTCTCTCCCTCGTGAGATAAAGGCTGTTGGCTGAAACACAGTCCAGCAATTCACACACTCGAGAGAGGATTTAGTGCTGCGTAAACTGAATCAGCAGCTTTTCTGTTGTTCCTTTACTCTCTATTATTCACTGAGTACATGCGATGGTAGCCCATATAGAGGACTCCGCTAACACTAATCAATCAATTAATGGAAAATTATTCACGTGCCATTATAATTTTCAAGAATTAGCTATATGTCACTGTCAGTGACTGTGGTGGTCCCCATTTATAATTGACACACCGATAGTATATTGACAAACTGTGAAAATTGTAATGGCACGGAAGAAATTAACCCATCAAACAACCAGCATGCAAATAACAAACTAATTCAAACGTTTACAAGCTAGATTACCCAACAATCACTACGGGAGAAGAGTTGTTTGTCGAGTGCCTCTTGCACTCGACGAAGCTCTATTTACTTTTAACGAATGATTCGCCGAGTGTTGCACCTGGCAAACCACACTCGGTAAATTAGTTCTCGGCGTAGACTGGTTCGCCGAGTGTATTTTGTCGGGCACTCGGCAAATATTTCGCCGAGTACCAAAAACAACACTCGACGAACAAAACTGACATAATGGTGCACACACGACTATGACGGCAGGTTTGATGAGTGTCAAATTTCGGCAGTCGGCAAACAAGAAAAAAAAAGACAAAAAACTGGCTGTAGGAGCAGCCCGTTTCGTCGAACACTTGGCGTGCACGGCGCGGTGAGACGACGACGCAACACGTGGAGGAGCAAGGCGGGGCGCCGGGCGCGTGGCCAAGCACGGTGCACAACGCGGAGCGACGCCGGGGGCAGGGCAGGGCACGCCGCGCGGTGCCAGGGGCGGAGCGGGGACGTCGGGTGCGGGGCGGGGCAGGCGACGGTGGTGGCGGCGCGCGGCGTCGGCGTGGCGGTGGAGGCGCCCGCAGCGGAGTTGATGACGCCGCGATGGAGGCGTAGTGAGGCGACGAGGCGGGTGGCGACGTGCACGAGGAGACGACGTGACGAAGTAGTGGCCGGTGGCGACGGAAGAGGAGCGCCAGAGCCGGAGATGTCACTGGCGGCGAGGGAGAGCAGCTCGGGAGAAGGAGAGCGAGAGTGAGGAGCTGCAGAGAGTGGGTTTGAATTTAAAGGAGAGAGAACGCAAAAAAGCGAGAAATCAAAAATTTTGTGACGCGCGCTAGAAAATAAAGGCGGGAGATTATTTGCCGAGTGCAAACACTCGACAAACCAAATTTTTTGCTGAGTGACTCATATTTTGCACTCGGCAAACTATTTTTTAAAAAAATTAATTTTGTTTTTTTATTTTTGGCTGATAGAATATTGATACATTTAAATTTAGTTGGTAATGTGTAAAAATAGACTCAAAAACTTAAATATAATTTTTGCGGATAATTTAGTTTACTATTTCGTGTAGTTCAAATTTGATATTTTGGATTTAAATCCTAAAAATACAATTAATGAATTAAAAATAGTAAACCGACCTAGAAAATACTAAATTTTTATATTAGATAAGGTATATTGTATTTTGATTGTAGAAAAAGCTTCACGTTCAAAAAAATTAACCATTTATTTGCTTTCAAACCTATCACATGCCTTATCTAATCCCTAATTACTCCTCGGAGAATCTCCGCTTTTTTAACATCTTACATGAAAAATTTTCTCAAAACATTTTTAAATTTTTATCACAGTATCTACATATCATATTATAACATCATGACAAGTCTCATATTTTTTAGACTTCATTTGATTTTTTAGAATTAAAAAACTATTAAGTTCTACGTTGCTGGTAGAGTGTCCTAACCTATTTTTTTCAAAATTTATTTAAATTTAGTGTATAATAACTCAAAATATAATTAAAAAATTAATATGATTTTTCTATATTTTTTTGTTCATTATTTTAGGCACTTGTAATTCAAATTTCACCTATTTCAATTTAAATCCTAGAAACATACTTAATGAATGAAAAATAGCTACCTGACGTAGAAAAATATGAAATTTTTACAAGGGATAAGATACGTCGTATTTTAAATGAAAAAAATCAAGTTAAATCAAAGATTTAATTATTAATTTGCTTTCAAACCTATCTCATTTATTCTCTAAATTCTAATTCCTCATCTCTAAATCTCCAATTTCTAAACACTATACATGACAACTTTATCAAAACATTTTTAAAATTTTATCATAGTATCTATGTATCATATCATAACATCATGATAAGTCTCATGTTTTTCGGACTTTATTTGATTTTTTAAATTAAAAAACTATTAAGGTCTACGTTACCGATAGAGTGTCGCAACCTACTTTTTTCAAAATTTATTTAAATTTAGTGTATAAGAACTCAAAATATACTAACAAATATGAATATGATTTTTCTATATTTTTTGGTTCATTATTTTAGGCACCTGCAGTTCAAATTTCACCTGTTTCAATTTAAATCCTACAAACATACTTAATGAATAAAAAATAGATAACTGATCTAAAAAAATATGAAATTTTTACAAGGGATAATATATGTTGTATTGTGAGTGTAGAAAAAAATTCAAGTTAAAAATAAATTGCAAATACCACATAGACTTGAAACATTTTTTCACACAAAATTAAAAAAATTGTTTGCCGAGTGTTTTTTGAAAAACACTCGGCAAACCAACTGTCTTTGTCGAGTTTTTTTTTCAAAAAATACTCATCAACCCGGAATTTTTTTTTCCGCACAAGCACAACGTCGTGACGTCCGTTAGTATCAAGGATTTGGCGAGTGTATTTTAAAAAAACACTCGACAAAATAATTGGTTTGCTGAGTGTTTATAGTTTGCCGAGTATTTTTTAAAAAGACACTTGGCAAATCCATCTTTGTCGAGTGTCCGAAATATTACACTCGACAAAATCATTGGCACTAGGTGAATACTCCCCCTAATCTAGATGTGATTGACAGTGACAACACAGGTGAATACTCCCCCTAATCTAGATGTGATTGACAGTGACAACACCAAGCTTCTCGTGCAAGTGCAGAAATATCACCCGGCCAAGTGATTTGGTAAGAATGTCAGACAATTGTTCATTGGTGTGAATCTTCCTGATGACAATCTTGCCACCTTTGACGCACACCTTGATGAAGTGAAAACGGGTCTCAATAGGATTGCTTTGCCCATGAAACACCGGATTCTTGCAGAGCTCAATCGCATACTGGTTGTCGATGTATATCACTATGGAATCAGTTGTTCTTCCGTAGAAATTACCAATCAATCGCCCGAGCCAGACTCCTTGGCAAGCTGCAGATGATGCCGCAGTATACTCTGCCTCACACGATGATAGTGCCACCACTGGTTGTTTCTAGGACTGCTATGACACCGGTGTATCTGTGAGACAGAACATGACACCTACCAGAGGTACTCATGCGATCATCTAAGTCATCAGTCATATCCGCGTCGCTATATATATCCCTTGAGTTGAATGTCTTCATCTCCCTTGGAGTAACACAAGCCATAGTGGAGTGTGCCAGACACATAGCGAAGTAGATGCTTGACAGCGCCTAGATGCTCTGTTGTAGGCTTCTCCATGAACCTACTAACGTATCCAACAACAAAACTAATATCTGGCATGGTGTGTACCAGATACTGTAGACCCCCAACCAGGCTGCGATACAAAGTGAGATCAACAGTTGGGTTGGAACTTTTCTTGCTCAGCTTGAGTCTAGATTCCATCGGCACTTGCAGAGAATTGCAACCATTCATGTCAGCCTTGTCCAGTAGCTTTCCCGCATATGAAGCTTGACTCATTGTGATCTTCCAGGGTAGCTATCTCACTTCTATCCCCAGGTAGCTAGTAGCTCAACTGCCCAAGATCACTCATCTTGAAAGAACGCTTCATCTCGTTCTTGAATAATTCAATCTCTGCTTGATCCGCCCCAGTGAGAATTAAGTCGTCCACATAGGCACATACACTCCAAGAAGAATACGCTTGTGGCCGGTGCCACGCATGTACATGCATGTTCTTCTTCACAACGTGTAAACCCGAGTGTCACAAGAGTGCGATCCAGTTTAGCGTTCCAGGCTCCAGGAGCTTGACGTAGACCGTAGAGGGCTTTGTGAAGGCAAAGCACTTGTCTCTCCCATCCAGCAACGGAGAATCCCGGTGGTTGAGCAACATATACTTCCTTAGTGATGAGATCGCCGTTCAAGAATGCAGATTTGATGTCGAGGTGATGAAGCAACCAGCCTTCATGTGACGCCATAGCTGCAAATACTTCGTCGAAGTCCACACCACGCGTTGCACGTACCGATTGGACGATGCCCAGTTGGAAGTTCCGTTGCCTCCCAAGTACCATTCTCCTGAATAGATGCCATCTCTTCCTCCATTGCTGCAAGCCAAGCTGGATCTGTTGCGGCTTCATCAAAGGAGGAGGGTTCCTCAGTTGCTACCAGTAGCCAATCATCCGGGTCAAGCTCACGGGGCTCAGCTTCGTTGATGCAATTCTCCACCATACGATATCGTCGTGGCACCCTATTATCGTCATGGTCTTGTTCTGATGCAATGTGTGAGGGTGGTGTGCAGTGCTCCACCGGAGTCCTATCAGGAGTGTTCACGTCATTCACCGGGGTACAATTGTCAATGCTATATATCTTGCTCCTCTCCGGATCGTAGGACCGAGAGTAACAACCAGAGGAGGATGAATGGGCGCCTCAAAAATTTCTTTCGAATCAATAGCCTTCTTCTAACACCCAACACACCTCAAAAGATAGCTAGAAACTCAGACTAAAAACACAGATAAAAATAGTGTTATCACTCTCTTGTCAATTATGAAGTGATGCGACAATCTAAGAGATCACAAGCACTAAAATAATCTAGCCTAAAAACAACCAGCGTCCTAATTGAAAAGACACCGTAACCATGCTTAAAGACAGATTAACAAATCATTTAGCTCACAGGCATTTTAGACACTACAAGTATAACCATCAGAAATACACAATATTTGATCAGATAAAATAAACGCAGATGAATAATTACGCTTATGGATGATTCAAAATGCACTAAGGAAACAAATATATCAATTAACTAATCATAGCGCAAACTGAAAATAAAATACTGAGCAAGTGAATAAATCACGGAATATTCATCATAAAATTGATGTATTGCACGTAAATCGAGAAATGAGATTAGTACTAATTTTGGCCGGTTCCTGTGCACACGCTGGTCCTGGCGCTTCACGCTGCACCTCCCAGCCGAGGCACTCGGCTTCTCCAGGAGCGCAGCGCGATACTGTAACTCCGGCGATGCAGTGAATCAGATGACGATTGAACAGTAGTGGAAGAAGAGGCAAAAAGCAAAAAACACACTTCAAATTTCTGGAAGGGGCGCTATTTATATGCAGTCTAATAAATTAGAAAAAACTCAATATACCCTTAGGATTTTTTACAGACGCTGAAATAAACTGAAAAGACTAAAATGTCTTTAGGTTTTTTACAGACTTGACTTACACAGACTGTGACCTAAAAGGCAAAATAATAAAATCCTAACTAAAGATAACTTGTCATATTACGGAGCTTTCGTAGCAGCTATGGCTTCGCTTCAGAACCGTCGGATCTCCAATGAATGGTCTGGATAGATGCGTTGGTTTTACATTGAAACCGACAAAGCGTCTGTTGTCTTCGCATTAGGTACTCGATTGGGCCAGCCCGATTGCACGGCTCCCTCAGCCCGTCAATCGCTCGTCGCCTGTTTACTTGAGTCAAACCCGGTCAACCGACCAGCGGATCCCCTGCCGTTCCTAGCACATGTACCTAGATTGGACCGACCCGACTCCGCGACCCCTCTGCCCGGCAGTCACTCGCCGCCCATGTACCTGAGTCACACGCGGCCCAAGACATGACAGGTCTCGTCTCCTCTCTCTCTTCTCATTGACTTCTGTTATTAATCACTCATCACTTCTAGAGCCATAAGGCCCATTACCTTGGCACACTCCAGAAAAACATCAAAATTTCTGGACTTAGCTCCTATGAATAAAAAAAGTTAAGCCCCATCACTCCGCATCGACGTCATCAAAACCATCCTCTTCAATATCATCGCTCTTTTGAAGTGCCACACTATCTTCAATCATTGTAGGATCGTCATCACCAGACTTTTTAGGGCCTGGTTCTGCAGACACCTTGGCCATAGCTGGACGCAATAGTCTCTCCCCAAGTTTGAAACCCTTGCGAAATTCCTGAATGATGACCACGCGCGTCGGTACCGCGCGAGCAGGTCCCTAGCAGCGGCACCTGCTTGGTTTCACAAGTAGCAGCGGTCGCGCAAGACAACAGAGCAGCGGGATTTGGAGTAGCCGCCGGCGCACCGTGAGGAGAGGATAGGGATAGAAAAGTTAGGTTTCTTGAAAAAACCTTAGGGATTTGTTAAGGATTTGCCAATTTTTTTGAAATATGGGGAAAATGGTAAAAGCACAGTATTTTGCCATGCTGGATGCTGAATTAGCATGTGACATGGCAAGTCAAAGATACATCATGACAAATAATTAGGCTGCACATAATATGGATGGCAAAAAATTAAAACCAAGAAAGAGAGTGACATTTAAAGAGGTGGCAAATAATTAAATTTCATTCGAGGAGGCGGCCAGAGGCGAAGAGGTGGTGCCCGTGATCGATGGCGGCTCTATAGGGTAGTCCAGGTGGGCCCTGGACTATCCTGCATTTTGGTCTACTATATCAGTAATATTAGAATTTGGCCCAAAGCCCATTAGCTGCACTGCTGCCTGAGACGCATGTTGAACAGTCTCCCATTGCTGCGCCACCACCCACTAGCGCTGCTAGCTCCCGCACGTAGCAGTGCCATAGCGCCAGTTGCTAGATTTGTGCTCGGCAGGTAGGGGTGGCAACGGGGCGGGGCGGGTCCGGGTTGGTGAATACCAGACCCGAACCCGGACCCGGTAGGACCCGGCCCCGTTAGCCCCGCGGGTGAAATTTTTCACCCGGACCCGGACCCGTCGGGTCCCCGCAAACCCGTCGGGTCCCCGCGGACCCGTTTTGAAATTTAAAATATACAAATGACATAATTTATAAATCACAAATATAACAAAATTCAAACTAAATATCACCGTAAATCATCTTGTTTACATTTTTCAACATTCCAACAAACAAAATTCATCAATATTAAAGTTAGGTTTTTTATCATCTACATTAGACCAATATATATACATATACATATATAAATATACATATATAAATATACATATATACATATAAATATATACATATATATAAGTTTTTTTATTTATTGGATCGGGTACCCGCGGGGACCCGCGGGTTAAATAATCAACCCGAACCCGACATTATGCGGGGCCCCGACCCGATGAACCCGCGGGTGAAAAATCGAACCCATCCCCGGCCCCGTAGGGGCGGGTCCCCGGCTCCACCGGGGATATTGCCACCCCTATCGGCAGGTCTCGGCGACCGGCGCGGCGGTTGGCGGCGACCCCTCTGAAGCTCCGTCCCCAAGCCCCATCCGATCATCCCATCCATTCCCTCCAAATCTACCTGTCCGCCGGTCAGCTGGTGCCCCGACCACTCCGTCCGTCCACCAGCGCCCGCAAAATCGTGCCCAATAGCCTGACACAGTGACGCCTGCACCGCCATAATTTCTCACTATTAGGCTGGCTTGTTAATTCAATAATAAATTGAGCATGTTAAATTGTTGATTGAGTGATTACGGTGTTAGTGTGCAGAATATATATTATATTTACAATTTTATTGTCTTAGTATTCATACTCCAGATTCAATATTTAATTTATTTTTGTATATGTGATATCACTAAGGTATGAAGCAAAATAGAGATATTACAAAATCTCAGTGAACCATCTCTTAAATTTGTTGAAACAAATAAACATGTTATTTATGATTTGGTGTATTTATTTCTCGGATTAGTTTTGATCCTACCGGTAACAACAACAAATGTTGAGAGTGTTTTCTGCATTGCTTGTAGTGAAGAAATAGTATTGTATTTTTTGTTTATATTAGAACTTTATGATTAATGGATTTAAATATTGATTTTTGTGGATTTATGAATTTATGACATATAATTGCTATATTTATAACATATTTTAAAGATTTTTACGGTACCTATGACATATTTTGAAGCTTCTTAGCACCCAAAGAAAATTTTCTGGAGCCGCCATTGCCCGTGATGGGGGAGAGGGCACCTGCCCCCGAGACGACAATCGCTACGCCGACCACTCCT
This sequence comes from Zizania palustris, assembly GCA_019279435.1. Classification (NCBI taxonomy): domain Eukaryota; kingdom Viridiplantae; phylum Streptophyta; class Magnoliopsida; order Poales; family Poaceae; genus Zizania; species Zizania palustris. Next base: position 17,375,805 of record JAAALK010000282.1, read on the forward strand.
CCTAGCGAGAGAGGCGCAGGTACGCTAAACCTAACCCTAGCCCCGCGTGTTTGCTTGTCGCTTCCTGATCCGATCTGATCTGGGATGAGAATGTGAGATGTGCTTAATCAACTGAGATGATACAAGCTGAGCTGAATCAATCGATTGTGTTGTGCAACGACTTAGTCGGGGCTCCTGTGCTCGCCCCTTTGCCCCCCTTAGCTGCCAACCCATATGCTGCGAGCCTGCGACGTGCCTAAGCCGGTTCGGTACTTCCAGGAGGCCAACTTTCCAGGTTTGCTTTTACAAATTGAAGGATCTGGTCCTACTCCGGCTATTTGTACTGCAGCATGTCCTGGATGAAAGAAGTTCTTCATTGCATTGCTATTATTTTCTACTTTAACAGATTACTGCATGCAAGCGATAGCCAAGAGTGGATTTGTAGAACCAACGCCTATTCAGTCTCAAGGTTGCACAAACTGGTTCATGTTAGTGCACAGCCTCGACTAGGTTTGTGTCTTTAAACGTCTTTAAAGGCATTATTAATGCTCTACCTTTTAAAAAAATGTCAATTGACTGAAGACATTTTAAATTTTAATGGGTGTAGAACAAGGTGATGGTCCAATTGTGTTGATCCTTGCTCCAACAAGAGAACTGGTTGTTCAAATACAGGAAGAGTCTGCAAATTTTGGATCTTACTCGACAACTAGAAGCACCTGTATGGTTGTATCTTGTATCTATGCTGGAGCACCTCAAGGACCACAAATATGTGACCTTAGGAAAGGTATTTGAGCTATCTTGCAAATTCTTTAGATGTTATGTTTTTTTTGGCTAAGTTTGTTATGTGTAATTCTAGGAGTCGAGATTGTCATTGCAACACCTGGTCAGTTGATTGATATGTTGCAAGCTGGTCATAATACTAACCTACGTAGAGTAACATACCTTGTTCTGGATGAGGCTAACCGCATGCTAGACATGGGATTTGAGCCCCAGATTCAGAAAATACTGTCACGGGCATGTGTTATTTTGTATCATTTCTCACGAGTTGGCTTACTACTTTCCATGTTTTTCTACGATACTAAATTCTTTTTTGTTAATAGATCCAGCCAGACAGGCAAACCTTGTACTGCCACTTGGTCGATAGAAGTTGAATCCTTGATTGGCCAGACAATTTCTGCAAAATCCATACAAGGTGCATATGACTTATGCCATCACCGTCTTCTTCGAAGTATATTCTGGGCCTTTGTCCTACTTATTTTCTGTTTCCTATTACTAACATTTTGCATTATTTGTATTCAGGTAATCATAGGATCACCTGATCTTAAAGCTAATCATTCCATACACCAAATTGATGAGGTCATTTCAGATTACGTGAAAAGTATCCCATGTATATATGTATTACAAACTATTGTTTACGAAATTTGCCATGAACTATCTGTCCAATTTAAACCTTCCATAACGTTAATTTGATATAAACCTCTTTTTGCAGACTCAGTAAGCTTTTGTCTGATCTAATGGATGGGACCAAAATCTTGATTTGCCATACAACGACGTGGACGAACTGACGGAGTGAACGGCGGTGGGCATGAGCCGGAGGAAAATGGAGGTATTGTTGATGCGCCGGGGGGCCGGGACCAGGGGAGGGGTGAGATTGGACCCCGCCGGCGACGAAGACGACAAGCCACCGCCGGCCAGGCCCGGGCCTCATGTGAGCCGCAAGCCAGACTCGGCCCAACTAATTGGGCTGCACGTCCATCTCTACCACAACACATACCGGGCCGACATCTTGAAAAAGATATCGTTAGCATGCACACACGCATCATTATCACTCCGATTGGTAGGAAATAGAACAATCTTGATCAGATAGCATCGATGTCTCTATTGGTCCGATGCATAATGCATTTAAGTTTGTGTTGAATAAATGGGTTTGATCCAAATTTATTTGAAGAATAATTTCTGGAAAAATCTCAAAGGCCCACAATGTAGAGGGAGCATGTGAACCTTTAGTCTCACCTTACTAGTTCTAGGAGAGGAAGACCAACTTATAAGGGATGGTGCTCTCTTTGCAACTAGACCTATATGGGTGAGAGGAGACTAGAGAAACACACGCGCGCGCTCGCTCACTTCGCCGGGCTCGGGCACGGGCCGGGGGGCGCGGGCGCACGACATGCGCGTGAATGGTCCGCTGAAATCGGCTCCGATTGCTTGCGCAGACGCGGCTCCGTTTTGCTGCGGGTGTAATTGGTTGCAACGGTTCCATAATTGGTTGCAACGGTTCCGATTCAACTTCGGAGCAGTTACCACTGGAGAATGAAAAGACGCCCAGATCACGCGTCTATTTACTCCACCACCAAACACTGAGCGACGGTTCTGTGCTGAAGAGAGAGCTGAAGAGTCTCGCCGATCTCCTCTTTTTTGTGCTGCCATTCGTAGACTACTCCGTTCCTCTCATCGGCGTGCACTGTTGAGCGGAAGAGCAGGTCTCCGGAACCCATCGCCTTCGAGATCCTGCACCGGGAGAGGGCGAATAAGGTTTTTGGGTAGCGCTCCGCGCGACTGCTCGCATTCGTCCACCACGGCTCGTCTTCCTCTTCGCTCGGGTGCTGCCCGTCGTCGCCGTCGTCCGGTACCGCGTGTCGTCGTCGACGTACTAGACCGATCTGTGACTGCTCCGACTGTGAACATCCGGTACGTTTCTGATACTCACATGTACCACCTGATACACACATACACCAACCTGATATTCACATGTACCACTTGATACACACATACACCAACCTGATACTCACATGTACCAATTGATACTCACGTGCACCAACCTGCCTGATACTCACATGTACCACCTGATACTCATGTGCACCACCTGTTACACACGTGTACCAACCTGATACACACATGTACCATCTGTTACACAGATCGGTTCACCTTGTTCAGTACATTATTCTTGTTCATGTGTATAGTGTACTGGTCTACCCTGGTTATGCGTATTCATCTGTTTCACATCATGATTTATTTGTGGAATAAGTTAAACCTAATAGTGTTGTTATTTCCAACAATCCAAAAACCTTATTATAGGCACTGTGGTTTTGATATGGATGGATTTGCTGATGCTCTGAATCCGAAGAAATTTTCCGGTGTGCACTTCAAGAGATGGCAGATTAAAGTCACTTTGTGGCTAACAGCTATGAATCTCTACTGGGTTAGTAGTGGCAAACCTGAAGGAGATCTTTCTGTTGAAAAAGAGAAAGAGTTCAAGGATGCCACTACAATCTTTGTAGGATGCATTCTTAGTGTTCTTGCTGATCGTTTGTGCGAGGTGTATATGCACATGACAGATGCGAAGGAGTTATGGGATGCACTGAATGCCAAATTCGGTGCTACTGATGCTAGTAATGACTTGTATGTCATGGAGCAATTTCGTGATTACATGATGGTTAATAACCGTTCTGTGGTGGATCAGGCTCATGAAATACAGGCCATTTCTAAAGAACTTGAACTCCTAAAGTGTGTCTTACCTGACACGTTTGTGGCTGCTTGCATTATTGCGAAATTACTTTCTTCATGGAGGAGTTTCGGTACTGCACTCAAACACAAGAGACAGGAATTCTCTGTTGAGAGTTTAATAAGGTCTCTTGATGTTGAGGAGAAAGTTAGGGAAAAAGACGCTGCGGCAAAAGGTGAGGGGCAATCGAGCGTCAACGTGGTGCATCAACCCTCAGGCAAGAACAAAGGGAAATTTAAAGTTAAACAAACTACCAACTATAAGAAGAAGAAGAATAACATAAATGCGAAGCCTTGCTTTGTATGTGAGAAGTTGGCCATTGGGCCAAGAAGTGTCCACATCGCAAAGGAATGAAAGCTCCTGCAGAACAGACTTCAAAGTCTGTCAATGTGACCATTGGCAATACTGAAGATGGGAACGGGTATAGTAATTTTCCTACCGTTCTTTCAGTTGATCAATCTACCAATTGGTGGGTTGATACAGGGGCTAATGTACATGTCTGTGCTGATATCTCTTTGTTCTCTTCTTACCAGGTCACTCGGGATTCTTCCGTCCTAATGGGGAATGGGTCTCATGCTTCTGTTCATGGTGTTGGCACGGTAGATCTGAAGTTTACTTCGGGAAAGATCGTGCAGCTAAAGAACGTGCAGCATGTCCCTTCTATCAACAAGAATCTAGTTAGTGGCTCCCGTCTATGTAGGGATGGGTTTAAATTGGTGTTTGAGTTTAATAAAGTAGTAGTGTCAAAACATGGATTATTTATTGGTAAAGGCTAGGAATGTGGTGGCTTGTTTCGCTTTTCCTTTTCTGATTTCTGTAATAAATCTGTGAACCATATATGTGGCAATGTTGGTGATGATGTCAATGTTTGGCACTCACGTTTATGTCATATAAATTTTGGTTTGATGTCTCGGCTTTCTAGTATGAACTTAATTCCAAACATTTCCATTGTTAAAGGTTCTAAGTGTCATAGTTGTGTGCAGTCAAAGCAACCTCGTAAGCTTCACAGGGCAGCCGAGGAGACTAACTTGGCATCACTAGAACTCGTACATTCAGATCTTTGTGAAATGAATGGCGTGTTAACAAAGGATGGAAAACGATACTTCATGACGCTAATTGATGATGCGACTAGATTTTGTTGTGTTTATCTATTAAAAACGAAAGATGAGGCTCTTGACTATTTTAAAATTTATAAGGCAGAAGTTGAAAATCAACTAGAGAGAAAGATCAAAAGACTTAGATCAGATCGTGGTGGGGAGTATTTTTCAAATGAGTTTGACTTATTCTATGAGGAACATGGAATTATACATGAGAGAACACCTCCCTATTCACCCGAATCAAATGGGATTGTTGAAAGGAAGAACCGCACCTTGACTGACTTGGTTAATGCCATGTTAGACACTGCGGGATTATCTGAGGCATGGTGGGGGGAGGCGTTACTGACCTCTTGTTATGTATTAAATAGAGTTCCTAACAAGAATAAGGACAAAACCCCATACGAGATGTGGGTTGAAAGAAAACCATCACTTTCTTACTTGCGCACATGAGGCTGCTTGACGAAAGTCAATGTACCAATAACTAAGAAGCGCAAGCTTGGACCTAAAACTGTGGATTGTGTCTTTCTAGGATATGCTCATCGCAGTATTGCCTATAGATTTTTAGTAGTAAAATCTGAGGTACCAGACATGCATGTTGGTACAATTATGAAGTCTCAAGATGCAACATTTTTTGATAGCATATTTCCAATGAAAGATACTCATAACACTTCTAGTCAAAACCCTGAGATAATTCCCAATTCAATCTCACCACCTGAACTTTCTGAACAAACACATAAAACTGTCCCTGAGGAGGATGACAGTGAAGCTCCTAGGAGGAGCAAGAGACGAAGGATAATTAAATCCTTTGGTGATGATTTCACTGTGTACCTTGTGGATGACACTCCCACGTCTTTGTCAGAAGCATATGCATCTCCTGATGCAGACTACTGGAAAGAGGTTGTCCGTAGCGAGATGGATTCCATTATTGCTAACAGGACTTAGGAGGTGACAGAACGACCTTATGGTTGCAAACCTGTAGGGTGCAAGTGGGTGTTCAAAAAGAAGCTTAGGCCTGATGATCATTGGTGTGCGCTTGAGAGAGTCATGCGCTATCTAAGAGGTACTATGAGTTTTGGACTTCACTATTCTGGGTACCCTTCGGTACTGGAGGGTTATAGTGATTCAAACTGGATCTCTGATAGTGATCTGTTGCTGTTTGAGACCTGAAATAAGAAGAACATGGACGTTTTTCGATGTATCTGACAAGTTTTCATCCTGCTATGATGTAAACAAACAAGGAAGTTTTCATTTTCCACACCTGGTAATCATCTATTGCAGCCTTCCATGCATGGCCACTGAGTCGCAAGGCTCACCCTAAGCAGTGAATGTCTAGTACTCCTAGCCCCCCTGTATTTTTTGAGACCAAACAGTCTGCCAATTAATTAGAGCATCTTCAAGAAATTACGCATATAACTACTTAAATTTGAATTTAGATATTTTTGTGGAAAATGAAGCTCCAAGAGTTTCCCTAAATAAGCCATTTTCCTAATTCATTCTCTAAATCATCATTCATCTCTCTCAAATATAAAATTAATTTAACAAATTTCTATTTTCATTTGTACATATATTTTCATGCATGTGCATTATTTTTCCCCTTATGTGTTGTTATAAGTTGGATGATACACATATTTGAATGTATTATAGTTTTACAAAAAAATATTACATATTATAGACCATATTTGTAGGATTTAAAAAATAGGAATTGAGATTATATGGAAACTGTTGTAGATTAATTAATTTTTAGGAAGAGATAAAGTTTAGGATAATCCCTGTATGTGATTTAGGGACTAAAATTTAGAAAGTACATGACAGTTTGATTACCGTTCAGTGTCATTTTCATTAACTTCCGGCCGTTGCTTCTACTACTCTTCAACATTTGTTCTCCTAACCGTACGTCTCGTGTTCTCCAAGAAACAAGAAACCCAGAGACGCAGACGACCATGGCGGACGGCGATGGAGGCCTCGAACTCAGCGATCTCCCCAACGACATACTGGCCTACATTCTGGACCAGCTTAAAGACACCCGCGCCGCAGCCAGGACCAGCGTCCTCTCCCGCCGCTGGCGAAACCTCTGGGCTCGGATACCTAGACTCTTCTTTCGGAACCACCAGCCCCACGACTCCAGCCATGTGAGCGACGCCCTCGCCGCCCACGCGGCGCACGCGGTCTCGGCCATCACGCAGCTCACCGTCATGTCCCTCTACAGCGCCACGCCGGACGCCACCGCCTCCTGGCTCTGCGTCGCCGCCCCTCTCATCTCCGGGGAGCTTCGCTTCCGCAACAGGTCCATGGTGACGATTAGTACACTCATCCAGGAGCTGGGCGAGGAGGTTGTGGAGGAAAGAGGCGTATTCGAGCTGCCCTGCTTCCCTAAAGCCACCGTGATACGGCTCAGCCTGGGATTTCTCGGCCTATCGCTGCCACCGTCGGGCGTCTTCTCCGCGCAGCCCGCGCTCCGGAAGCTTCATCTCGAGTACGTTCAGTTCCATGGCGAATGCACCCTGGACGATGGCATGATGCCTTTCTTAAAGGAACTAGTGATTTTTAGGGTCCGTGGGTTGGCTAACCTGACGGTCAAGCTGAAGTCTCTGATCCAGATGTTCCTGTGGGAAATTTTGGATTTGGTTCGGCTCAATGCCGTGGTGCCGGGTCTCAAGAATTTGTGTGTAAGCTTGTCCTTGCGTAGGTGGAATCTGCCGTCAGTACGCATTGTTGCAGAGGAGGTCGAGGACTTCTCATGGGGAACTTGGTACGATCCAGGATTTGTCGAGTTCAGCGAGATGCCGTATCTCCGGATGGTAACTCCTCCCTATGTTTTTCCTTACGGAGAGCACAAGGTTGAGTTAAATCAGAACTGTCAGAGGTTTCTCAGGCACTTTTCACGCATTCACAGCCTCATGCTGCTTGTTAAGTTTACACCGGTGAGCGCTGTAAACTCAATACCGAATGTTTGATTCCAGAGATGTAGTTTTTTATTGGCAATCTTTTGCATTATTGAGTGTTGAATGTTGTTACCAGGATGTATTTGTTGCTGTACAAAAGATCAGTCCATTCAGTTTAGTGCTTCTATCTTCAAAGTAACCCTGCAAGCAAATTACATACCAATTCTTTCACAAGACGGGCTTTTGTCGTACACGTTAAATTATCTCTATTAGTTTTGCATTTTATCTTTGATTTCCTTTGTTAACTTCCTACAAATTCACAGGGACTTGGTGATGTTTGGCCATTGATGGAAGGCATAACTAGACTCCCTGACATTACAATTTTGTACCTACATTTGGTAGCACGCAGACACGCTTATGGAGCTAGTGTGTTGCATATTCTCGCAATGTGTACTGGTATATCAAAGCTGATCCTACAAATCCAAGCAGATTTTGAGGTAATTATATTTCCCGTGAATCTATAACAAAAGGGTTTTTTTTAAAATTTCTGTAGCTGCAATAAATCTTGAACAAGTGGTAGAATGTGGTAGAACTATTGACATCCCCTTGTTGTTCTGCATCTTTATTCTATAATCTATATGTTGTTATATCTCATTGAAAATTTCATCGTGCACACAAATATCTGCCACTTATTATGATTTCCAATACCAACTTCAGGCATAAGAATGAGTAAAACTTGCTGTTACCTGAATACCACTTGTCTAATTAGGTTGAGACGGCATTGATTTTTATAGGCAGAGCATTTGTTTGATGCGATCTTCACTGGATATAGATTTTTTAAGGGTTATAGTTGTGATTTTGATGCCATGATGGGCATACCTAAGTCTGAGACTACAACTTAAGTCGAACTTTAATCATTTTTAAGTGACATCATTAGATGGAATCTGGAAAAATGTTTTCTAACTCAATGAGCCTACCCTTTTAAACCTCTATTTTCACTCCTAACTCATTTGCACGATCTACTTACGACATCTCCGCATTGAAATCTCACCCATATGTTTTATTATGTTATTAATTTCTGTTCTGAACCTGTGATTTCAAGTACACCTAAATATTTTCTCATTTTAGGGGGGAATACCATGTTCACTGAATTGCATCTGCCATCAACCACCAAGTCAGGGAGCTCAGAATGTTGTGTTGATGTGTCTTGAGGAAGTCGAGATTAAAAACTTCAATGGAAAGAAACATGAGCTTGATTTTGTGAAAGTATTATTCAAGGCAGCACCAGAACTTAGAAGGATGAGAGTAACCTATCATCATTCGTTTACTGGGTGGGAGACACAACCTGAAAATTTTCAAAGATGGGCAAGCCAAGAAACTTCTGCCCAAGTGATTTGCCAAAGTGATTTGGCTCTGGGTTGAATATTTTTTTTGGGTGATAATGATGCACCCTGTATACACTGCATTAGTTTTTGCTGAAAACCCTGCTCTCACTTTTACAATTGTAAGTGAAGTACCTAGCTGTGAAATATTCTTTGTACAGCACTAGTCTTTGAACATACTGCATCATCAGTTCAGTACTAATCTTGTTGATGTTGAGAAAATTTCTTCCTTGCCTGAAAGTTTCGATGATTCCGTGGAAAGAGAATTCTCAGATTGTGTAAGTTCACTTGAAACATGTCCTCATTTCAGTTCATGTCTACTGAATTTCATGTCTATTGATGTTTTTGATTGTTTTGATTTCTACATGGCCAAATCTAATCAGTTTGATGCATAATATTTTTTCGCGAAATTGTATTTCTGGATAAGCTGTCGATACTTTTAATGTCAGTGAAAAGGCTGAAAAAAGTTAGCTTCAGTCGACCTATCAACGGTCGACAGTCCCCAGCACACCTTCCTTTCCGGCGCTGCCCTCCTGGTTGCGAATACGCAAGATTATGCCCAATTGCAAGTTTCGAAAGTTTCCAAACAACCCCATATTTTGTTTTAGAAAATTTCTCATATACCGTTACAATTTTCAAAGATTTCCTATATATCACTATGAGTGACTATAGCGACCCTCATCTGTCTATGACACACCAATGATATATTAGTAAATCGTAAAAATTATAATGACACGGTGTGTAACACTCGGATTTAACGAAAATCCAGATATTATTGAATTTTCACAGAAAAACAATAATAACAAGATGTCTATCATGCGACAACGTACATACGGTCAATTATCTGTGGTTCGCAGACCACATTATTACATAAATATAAAATTTTAAAAGAAACTATGAAAATAAAACTACATGACGAACATCTTCTCAAGGATCGCTTTTTTGACTAGGTCGTTACTCCAGACCATCCTCCTCATAGTACGCAGTCTCTAAAGTGTTTTCCAACGGGTATAAGTACAAAAGTACTCAACAAGCCACCGAGAATACAATAATACATGGTAATAACAAAGGAATGACAAGGGTTTAAAGTGTGGAAAAATACATTTTTAAGTTGTAGTATTTAGTGTAGTCAAATTTAATTATACAAAATAATAAATATTAACAGTGCATCATCATCTAACTTGAGGAGTATATTTTCAATCCTCGCTCAACAGTCTTTACATGCCAAGTCATCATGCAACACTCATAAATGTAAACTAACTGCGAGTAGTCACGAAACCTGCCCTTGACCGTCGGCTCGACTTTTCGAAAAGATTTAAACTCTGATCAGAGGTGTATTACTGTACCCACGAGGCACACTCATCCTACACACCAAAGTGTAATGAGATGACCCATACCACGGGAACTCGTGCCAAAACCTCATAATGAGATGCTCCAAGCCGATAATACCCGCTATAGGTTTCGCCGGTGCGCCCGACCACTCTGGGCTAACGTCGCGCCCCCTTTTGCGCCACGTCGGTACAAGCCACTCGTAGGTGCTGCTTGACATATCTCCAAGTGATGCCTCGAGTTGGAACGCCACATACCTTAGTTAGGACTTACCCACTAGACTTTTGGTTAGTATGAAAATGTATTGCAACAGATCTCGTAGACCGATCTTTATAATGCCCCGGGTGCACCGACCAATGCCCTAGCTTGCACCTGGAACCCACTATGCTTACTTACTTAACCAAAACTCCATAACCAAAAGAATTCCAGGGGTGAGAGAATAACAAGGATCATATAATAGAATCCAAATCTCTACGACTCGTTTTACCCTATAGCTGTCATGTCAATACATTGGGACACTATCTAATAATACTAGTAACATGGTGACAAGGAGTTTAGGCTCAATAGCATGTCTTGGGTTTGCACTTCAAGGTCGGGGATCTAATAAATATAATGTAAGGATTTTAATTTGACTAATGCATGTATAACCTATGAGTTTTAACGATATTTTAAGAAAACTAAGTTCAATATGCTCAAAAGTTAGTTTGGTGATTTGCCTTGCTCGGCAAATGGTGATGGTGGAACCTCCAGGTAGTACTCCGACTTTTGACGGCGTCGTAGTCTTCTCGATACGAATAAAATAAACATAACATTTAATTAAACAATCCAAAATCACACTACAAGCATAAAGGTTTTGGGTGGGGTAAATCAAGGAAAATAAAGTTATTAATCTCCTGAAATTATTGTTTGAAATGAGCAAGATATGAATTTTTGGAGTTATTAATCCGGTCGGACCGATGAAGTCTCCCTGGTCAGACCGACGAGGTAGGCTTCGGAGCGCACAGGCTCCGGTGAAGGACTTCGGCGAAGGGCTTCGGCGTAGTGCGAAGTATCCTGATCGAACCGGCAGGGCACCTTCGGTCTGACCGGACATTGCCGACAACAGCCTAACGAAGGGCTCCAGTCAGACCGGCCCTGTACCTCCGGTCGGACCGGAGACGACAGATCCAATATGTTAGAACCCGGACGACCTAGCAAACGAGATCCGGTCGCCTCCAAATTTTGCAGAGGTGTTCAGAGAGATAATTGATCTGCAAAAACAATAAGAGATCAAACACAATTAGGCCAAAGGGCCGAATTGCCGAGTAGGGCAATAAAAACCGATAAAAAGGATAGCAATCTGTTACATGGATTAACGGGAGAATCACAAGCGAACCAGCAAGGGTTACCGTGATTACGTACGTGACAGACGGAGGGCTTTCAAGCAAACCCACGAAGATGCAGAAAATAAAGAAAATAAATGCGATTCAAAGCTAGGGCTTTGGATTTGTGTATTGGAGAGAGACCTTGAATCGGTCTTGCCCCTAGTATTTATAGGGGGTGGGCTGGTTATCCCTGGTTAGAGATAGAGTTAGATGCGGCCAAAACCTAGTTGAGATAAGCAGGGTAGGATTCCATTTCACTGTTAAGTGTTTGGACAGTAGAGTTTGCAAGCAGGAGCCTTTTGCAAGAAAGCAGCACATAAGAGGTTGCACATGACACATGTTCTCATGAAGTTTGTGAGCTCAACTGCTCAAAGCTGAAAGATTGAATATGACTTAGTATTCTTTGGGTACTTCATTTATTACGGAGTGATGGAACTTTGAAATTTACATATGGGCAGAAGAATCTCGACTTGAAGTATCACAAATTGTGTGTATCTCTGTTCGTTGGAGTTGCAATGCATCAAATGTAGTATGAATGATCGCTATTAGTTTTACTCATTGTATTGTTGTACAGAAGGTTGGTAGTTGCTTTGTTTACTTCAGTTTGTGTAATTGTCTAAATGTACTGTTGCAACTTGCAATATAATGTGTATATCTCTTTTTGTCTAAGTTGCAACTTGCAAAGTATCCAAATGTACCTTTAAGGGGTTTCTTCTAATATTACTACTTGAATTGTTGTAAAAAAAGATTGACTGGTGGCTTGTTGTATTCTGTTTTGTACTTCTGTGTAATTGTCTTCAGAGTATTTTTAGTTATATATGCCAGGCATATTTGCATTGTAGATAGGGGACAATCTAGATGCCTAATAATTGAGCTTCTGAGTTCTCCAGATCAAAATCAGGTTTGAGCTCCAAGCTAATTTACCTTTATCTGGCTGTTGAACCTGAATATGTGCATATATGTGTATAAGTTACTTGGAAGATATCACTGAATTTACACCAAAGATAATTGATTTACCAACAAAATGGCAAGAATATTTGTGCAGTTAATCTAATACTCCGTAGAAGTTATTCTGTGAGTAAATTATTAATTCTAAGGCACATTTGATTTTTCCTTGTTACTTTTGTGTGAGCTCACCATTGTTGACAACCTACGAATCTGCAGGACCTAAGTGACACAGAGTCCAAGATGGAAGGCATAACCAGCCTCCCGAACATTGAGATCCTGTCCTTAGTGTTATTTTCACATGGACATGTAATTGGAGCTAGTGTGCTGTATTTGCTTAGAATGTGTACTGGAATAAGAGAGCTGAGTCTTAAACTACCAGAAAACTCAGAGGTAATTATCATTATATCCCTCTTTGAGCATTTCTTTCATGTTGCCCTTTAAATCATACAATCTGTTGGTGACTGGTGTGATAGATCCATGTAAGTTTTGGTTCCAGACTCAAGAGTAATATTTGGAGCACTGAAAATCATGCTTCACTGTCTCAAGATATCTTCCCCTCCTATATCTTATATTTTTTATCTTAATTTTGAACTCACTGAAAATTCGACCTTACATGCAAACATCTGCCACTTAGGGACTTACTACGATAAGTTTGACATTACCTGCTATTTTAGGTAGTTGGAGACATATTTTATGTGAATAAGCACTACGAGTTCCAAATCAAAGTGTTTGCATTTTGCTGAGACTTCACAACATGCTAAAAGTAATGGCAAATACCTGATGTCAGCATCTGTGACTTGAAATTTTACCAGCTATGATGATTGATGAATATCACTAATGATCTTGCGATGTCAGGTCCTAAATACATGTCCACTGAACTGCATCTGTGATCAGAAACCAAATTGGAGAGACGAGCACATTTTGATGAAGTTTCTCAGAGAAGCAGAGATCCTTAACTTCAGAGGAAAGGGCCATGAGGTTGACCTTGTGAAGCTCTTACTCAGGGCAGCACCAGGCCTTAGGAGGCTGAGAATAACCTGCCACCGTTATTTCGCTGCTTGGGAGAGGCTATCTGAATATTTGCAGAGATTGGCTGGCCACCATTCCAAGTTGCGGAGTGTGGAAGTGAGTCAAGTGATGACCCCTCTGCAACCATAGTGATCTGTTGTTTGAGACCTGAAATAACAAGAACATGGAAGTTTTTCGATGTATCTTACAAGTTTTCATCCTGCTAAGATGTAAAAAAACAAGTTTTTCGATGTATGTTTTCGATCCGGCTAAGTTGTCTGGCTGCGGCAAACTTTGCTGCCATTGTCTTCATGACCAATTTCAGCATTTTGCATTTTGGAAATTGCAATGCCTTTTTCTGTCGATGTAGATTTATTATTCAAGGATGGTGTGAAAGCATAAATTCTAAAACTAAGTTAGAGTGGAAATACCATAACTACATTTTTTAAGAACATACACTCTTTATCTATTATCTAACCAATGTCAATCCTTTATTATCTTAGATCAAATCTCAATGCTTGATCTAGCTTTCTTTCTCCTTTAGAGCTTGTTCAATTTAGAAAGGGTCGAAAAGGATTTGAGGAGATGTAAGGATTTAATTCCTCTCAATTTCCTCTAATACTTATTCGGTTAGTAAGGAGTTGAAGATAATTGAAAGGGATTAAGGAAATTGGAAGAGATTGTACTATAAATCTCCTCCGATCCCTTCGGGAGTAACCGAATGTGTCCAAGGGAGACCGTACGCTATCCTCCATGCTCGCCGGCATGTCCCGCCCGTCTCTCCCCTACTCTCGCAGATGTTTGTTAATCTCCACCCATCCCAAGTGTCACACCGCCCCACACCTAGCTAGCAGTCGCCAAGCTGTTCCCTCCCTCTCTCGCCAGCTCGCCTGCCTTCCCTCGCTCCTCCAAGCCGCCGCAATTAATGACTATAGGGGTGGCGCCGGCTCCGACCACGACAACGCATGCGCCGTCGAGGAGAGAGAAATTTAATTATTTGTCACTCTTATCGTTGCCACTTCTTCAAATACCACCTTCTTCGTTGATTTTAATTTTTTGTCATCCTTATCACGTGCAGCCTAATTATTTACTATTATGTACCTCTAACTTGCCATGTCACCTGCCAACTCAGAATCCAGCGTGGCAAAAAAACTGTGCTTTTACCATTTTGCCCATACTTCAAAAAAATCAGCGAATCAAAACAGCAAATTTGACAGACCGCTCTTTGTTGGGATTCCCTCGCGCTCATACTTCAAAAAAAACCAGCAAATCAAAACAACAAGAGCTGGGATTCCCTCGCGCAAGACAACTGCTGCCGCTCTCTGCTGGGAATACTTGTGAATACATATGTGACAGGCCACAAATATACTGTTTACAATACATTAATAAACATCCCTGGTTTGCTCCCAGAACACTTGTAAATACATGTAAAAATTCTTTTTTTTCGATAAGGGAAAGCTTTATTACTATTTCAAAAAAGTTACATTGAGTTAATACAACTTTCCTGAACACCATCTCCCGACCTCTGCATCACACGACACACACAGCCTAAGATAAACATAAAAAAGATCCCACACTCTAGTTGTTTCCAATCCGAAGACTAGACCGCCACCCATGAGCCTGGGAAAACACTCCCGTAGTACTTGCTCCAACCGCCGGCAAGTAGCTAAGACCGTATCCCGCACGCCAGGCTTCTGCAGGATAGTCCATGTACGGAGCCAATGTATAGCCGAATAAATAACCTGCGAAGGGGAAGGCACAACTTTCCGATCAAACACAACATCATTACGACAACGCCAAATGGCCCAGCATGTGGCTGCCGCACCCGCTAGAACTAGCGATTTTTGATCTTTATCAAGTCCCCAAAGCCAAGAACCAAACATATTAGATACACTATGGGGTAAATAAAGATTAGTAGCTACTTGAATGATACTCCAGACCGTACGAGCAAGAGGGCAGTCGAATAACAAGTGCTGAATTGTCTCATCTTTATGACAAAAGCAACATTGAACGCTACCCTGCCAATTACATTTAGCCA
>JAAALK010000282.1:17392333-17407979 GCA_019279435.1 Zizania palustris
CTAGGGCATTGGTCGGTGCACCCGGGGCATTATAAGATCGGTCTACGAGATCTGTTGCAATACATTTTCATACTAACCAAAGTCTAGTGGGTAAGTCCTAACTAAGGTATGTGGCGTTCCAACTCGAGGCATCACTTGGAGATAGGTCAAGCAGCACCTACGAGTGGCTTGTACCGACGTGGCGCAAAAGGGGGCGCGACGTTAGCCCGAGTGGTCGGGCGCACGGAAACCTATAGCGGGTTTATCGGCTTGGAGCATCTCATTATGAGGTTTTGGCACGAGTTCCCGTGGTATGGGTCATCTCATTACACTTTGGTGTGTGGGATGAGTGTGCCTTGTGGGTACAGTAGTACACCTCTGATCAGAGTTTAAATCTTTTCGAAAAGTCGAGCCGACGGTCAAGGGCAGGTTGCGTGACTACTCGCAGTTAGTTTACATTTATGAGTGTTGCATGATGACTTGGCATGTAAGGACTGTTGAGCGAGGATTGAAAATATACTCCTCAAGTTAGATGATGATGCACTGTTAATATTTATTATTTTGTATAATTAAATTTGACTACACTAAATACTGCAACTTAAAAATGTATTTTTCCGCACTTTAAACCCTTGTCATTCCTTTGTTATTACCCTGTATTATTGTATTCTCGGTGGCTTGTTGAGTACTTTTGTACTTATACCCGTTGGAAAAACTTTAGAGACTGCGTACTATGAGGAGGATGGTCTGGAGTAACGACCTAGTCAAAAAGCGATCCTTGAGAAGATGTTCGTCATGTAGTTTTATTTTCATAGTTTCTTTTAAAATTTTATATTTATGTAATAATGTGGTCTGCGAACCACAGATAATTGACCGTATGTACGTTGTCGCATGATAGACATGTTATTATTGTTTTTCTGTGAAAATTCAATAATATCTGGATTTTCGTTAAATCCGAGGTTACACACCGTGTCATTATAATTTTTATGGTTTACTAATATATCATTGGTGTGTCATAGACAGATGAGGGTCGCTATAGTCACTCATAGTGATATATAAAATCTTTGAAAATTGTAACGGTATATGAGAAATTTTCTAAAACAAAATATGGGGTTGTTTGGAAACTTTCGAAACTTGCAATTGGGCATAATCTTGCGTATTCGCAACCAGGAGGGCAGCGCCGGAAAGGAAGGTGTGCTGGGGACTGTCGACCGTTGATAGGTCGACTGAAGCTAACTTTTTTCAGCCTTTTCACTGACATTTAAAAGTATCGACAGCTTATCCAGAAATACAATTTCGCGAAAAAATATTATGCATCAAACTGATTAGATTTGGCCATGTAGAAATCAAAACAATCAAAAACATCAATTTCTTAAGCCGCATACTGCACAGGCAACATGGCTGGAAATTGTAGTAGCTTGTACACCATAGCCAAGCAGAAACTTTGATTTGCAAGGACAGTTTATGCTGTCCGTATTGAAAATGTCCGGAGCATGAAATTCAGTAGACATGAACTGAAATGAGGACATGTTTCAAGTGAACTTACACAATCTGAGAATTCTCTTTCCACGGAATCATCGAAACTTTCAGGCAAGGAAGAAATTTTCTCAACATCAACAAGATTAGTACTGAACTGATGATGCAGTATGTTCAAAGACTAGTGCTGTACAAAGAATATTTCACAGCTAGGTACTTCACTTACAATTGTAAAAGTGAGAGCAGGGTTTTCAGCAAAAACTAATGCAGTGTATACAGGGTGCATCATTATCACCCAAAAAAAATTCAACCCAGAGCCAAATCACTTTGGCAAATCACTTGGGCAGAAGTTTCTTGGCTTGCCCATCTTTGAAAATTTTCAGGTTGTGTCTCCCACCCAGTAAACGAATGATGATAGGTTACTCTCATCCTTCTAAGTTCTGGTGCTGCCTTGAATAATACTTTCACAAAATCAAGCTCATGTTTCTTTCCATTGAAGTTTTTAATCTCGACTTCCTCAAGACACTCAACACAACATTCTGAGCTCCCTGACTTGGTGGTTGATGGCAGATGCAATTCACTGAACATGGTATTCCCCCCTAAAATGAGAAAATATTAGGTGTACTTGAAATCACACGTTCAAAACAGAAATTAATAACAGAATAAGACATATGGGTGAGATTTCAATGTGGACATGTCGTAAGTAGATCATGCAAATGAGTTAGGAGTGAAAATAGAGGTTTAAAAGGGTAGGCTCATTGAGTTAGAAAACATTTTTCCAGATTCCATCTAATGATGTCATTTAAAAATGATTAAAGTTCGACTTAAGTTGTAGTCTCAGACTTAGGTATGCCCATCATGGCATCAAATCACAACTATAACCCTTAAAAAATCTATATCCAGTGAAGATCGCATCAAACAAATGCTCTGCCTATAAAAATCAATGCCGTCTCAACCTAATTAGACAAGTGGTATTCAGGTAACAGCAAGTTTTACTCATTCTTATGCCTGAAGTGGTATTGGAAATCATAATAAGTGGCAGATATTTGTGTGCACGATGAAATTTTCAATGAGATATAACAACATATAGATTATAGAATAAAGATGCAGAACAACAAGGGGATGTCAAGTTCTACCACATTCTACCACTTGTTCAAGATTTATTGCAGCTACAGAAATTTTAAAAAACCCTTTTGTTATAGATTCACGGGAAATATAATTACCTCAAAATCTGCTTGGATTTGTAGGATCAGCTTTGATATACCAGTACACATTGCGAGAATATGCAACACACTAGCTCCATAAGTGTGTCCTTGTGTTGCTAAATGTAGGTACAAAACTGTAATGTCAGGGAGTCTAGTTATGCCTTCCATCAATGGCCAAACATCATCAAGTCTCTGTGAATTTGTAGGTAGTTAACAAAGGAAATCAAATATAAATGCAAAACTAATAGAGAATTAAACCGTGTATGACAAAATCATGTCTTGTGAAAGAATCGGTATGACTTGCAGACTAGTAAAGATCTAGTAATTTGCTTGCAGAATTACTTGAAGATAGAAACACTAAACTGAATGCTATGATTGATCTTTTGTACAACAACAAATACATCATGTAACAGTTGAGGAGAATATCCAACACTCATCGAGCACTAAAAAGTATGCAGTTTATGATGAAACATCACCAAGTCCCTGTGAATTTGTAGGAAGTTAACAAAGGAAATCAAAGATAAAATGCAAAACTAATAGAGATAATTTAACGTGTACGACAAAAGCCCGTCTTGTGAAAGAATTGGTATGTAATTTGCTTGCAGGGTTACTTTGAAGATAGAAGCACTAAACTGAATGGACTGATCTTTTGTACAGCAACAAATACATCCTGGTAACAACATTCAACACTCAATAATGCAAAAGATTGCCAATAAAAAAAACTACATCTCACCGGTGTAAACTTAACAAGCAGCATGAGGCTGTGAATGCGTGAAAAGTGCCTGAGAAACCTCTGACAGTTCTGATTTAACTCAACCTTGTGCTCTCCGTAAGGAAAAACATAGGGAGCAGTTACCATCCGGAGATACGGCATCTCGCTGAACTCGACAAATCCTGGATCGTACCAAGTTCCCCATGAGAAGTCCTCGACCTCCTCTGCAACAATGCGTACTGACGACAGATTCCACCTACGCAAGGTCAAGCGTACACACAAATTCTTGAGACCCGGCACCACGGCATGAGCCGAACCAAATCCAAAATTTCCCACAGGAACATCTGGATCAGAGACTTCAGCTTGACCGTCAGGTTAGCCAACCCACGGACCCTAAAAATCACTAGTTCCTCTAAGAAAGGCATCATGGCATCGTCCAGGGTGCATTCGCCATGGAGCGAACGTACTCGAGCCGAAGCTCCCGGAGGGCGGGCTGCGCGGAGAAGACGCCCGACGGTGGCAGCGATAGACCTAGGAACCCCAGGCTGAGCCGTATCGCGGTGGCTTTAGGGAAGCAGGGCAGCTCGAATACGCCTCTTTCCTCCACCACCTGCTGGATCAGCTCCTGGATGAGTGTACTAATCGTCACCATGGACCTGTTGCGGAAGCGAAGCTCTCCGGAGACGAAGGGGGCGGCGACGCGGAGCCAGGAGGCGGTGTCGTCCGGCGTGGCGCTGTAGAAGGACTTGACGGTGAGCTGCTGCGTGATGGCCGCGTCCGCGCGCGCCGCGTGGGCGGTGAGGGCGTCGCTCACGTGGCTGGAGTCGTGGGGACTGGTGGTTCCGAAGAAGAGGTCTGGGGGATCCGAGCCCAGAGGTTTCGCCAGCGGCGGGAGGAGGACGCTGGTCCTGGTTGCGGCGCGGGTGTCTTAAGCGGTCCAGAATGTAGGCCAGGTAGGTCGTCGGGAGATCGCTGAGTTCGAGGCCTCCATCGCCGTCCGCCATGGTCGTCTGCGTCTCTGGGTTTCTTGTTTCTTGGAGAACACGAGACGGTTAGGAGAACAAATGTTGAAGAGTAGTAGAAGCAACGGCCGTTCATCTGGAACAAATTACTAGCATTCTATTGGTCATAATATTATTGCATTTCCTCAATTATTAAATTTTATGTGCACCACATGTGTATAGGGAAAATAATTCTAAGGCCATCAAATTAAAAGTTCATCTAAAACCATTTAAATTTCTTGAACACATTCAAGAAAATACATGTACTATACAACCATTTATCGGTCTATCCCGATATTTTATGGTTTTAATAGCATTCCTCCTATATGATCTTACATGTGTCGATTATACACATACACCATGTATTTGTCATACTTATGGCAAAGTTTATTGGTTGTGAACTCATTATTTAGAACATCAAATTCAATCAATTCGAATGAACATACTACCAATTTTTTTGTTTGCGTGCCTTCAATCATTATGTAAGGTCCTAGGAATTCAAACATTTTTGTCCTACATGTTCACACACTCAAAATGGCTAAGAAGAATATTTAATAAAGAGGAACTTTATTATTAGACCACGTTATAGAATTGCAATTTACCACCTCAATGTTGTGTCTATAGTTTACACGCTGCATAAATGATTTAGTTACAACTAATTGAATATCGAACTTCCCTCTACAAATAGTACGTGGAAATTCACTAAGTATTTCCCATCTGCGTAAGTTTGGTTGCACTACAAAATGCACCATTCTCACCACATATCATACATTAATGGGTATACACAGGAATTTGAGATCTATATTGAGATACCAATATCTGTCAATCACAATGTATCTCAAACCCCTCTCAAAGGGATCTATTTATTGCTCAGTATGCCTACATTTAATGAGGTACATTTCCAGGCATTAGGGGGAGAATTCAAGTACCAATGAAAAATGACAGGAAATCAATTATAAATGTCCAAAGACATTATTACATTGACACCTCAAATCCACGTACTCATAAATTTGTAATTCAAATTCAGAAAATCATTAATTTGCAACATATTGCAAATAACATGCTAAATACATTTACTACTGACAGAAAATATCACAAAATCCGATCACCTTGTTAGGAATATACCAGAAAGAATAGAGGTACCAAATAAAACTATTCAACTCCTTAATCAAAGTGATAAAGGGAGAAGTATGGTTACCTACAAGTGTGAAGCTTCTGCAAGCATAAAAGAACTCGTTGAATCAAATGTCCAATCATATATGAGACAAATTCTAAGGGTAATACTTCTCGTAGACGTATGAGAAAATAGAAGAATAACCTTCTAAACTAGTAAATGCAACTCAAACCTAGCATGAGACACACCAAGTGGATTACCAGATACACCTCCCGTATCAACAGTGCACTCAATATCTAATACTAGAACATCGGAACACCGTGACGTCCCTTATATTGGTAAATACAAAAACGTCAACTACTAAGGGTTAAGAGATTTCCATCAATTATATCGACTTTGGAGAAACATATAATTATAAGACTACGAATGTCGGACACAAATTCTCTGCATCAATTTAACCTCTAAAGATCCAGATCCAATATCCATGGTCAAGTGCAAAAGCGCGCTCGGACTGGAACACATAAAGAGGTAATTCAAGCAGAGTTAGCCTCCCTCACAAATGAAAAGTATTATCATCAGTAACACATACACCTCCAAACCTTCCCTATGGGTTTCAAATATGTTTTCATCTATAAACGGTATGAAAACCATAATGTGTAAGACATAAGGCGAGGCTCGTAACACAAGGGTTCACGCAGAGACCCGAATTGATTTTTAATCAAGCATTCTCTCCAAAAAGAAGTGAAATCATTTTTCGATAAATTATATCTTTGACAGTACAATCGTCTATCTAAATAGTGATGGCGTAGTGACTAATTCCTATGAGTCACTTGATTCAGACATAAAGGTTTCCATTGAAATCCTAAATTCTGAGTATAAATACTAATGCAACATATATTGTGTAAAACTCAATAAGTCATTACATGACTTAAACCAATCGGATATAATTTGGTACAACTGACTCAATAGTTCTTTATAAAGGGACTACTCAAATAATGATGATTGCCATATGTATTTATCAAGAAATCCCCATTAGGATATTACATTATATCTATGTTTGTTGATATCATCAACGACATCAATAATATCGATGAAACACGTAATCATTAAATGACGGAATTCGAGACAAAGGATTTGGTCAAAACCAAATTTGTTTAGGTTACAACTTAAATACCTTTTCTCGAGTATTTTAATACACTAAACCACGTATATCTAGAAAACAACTATGGTCATTCGATCTCTACATTTAGAGAAAGATCAATTGAAACCTTAGGAAGAGATACAATTGGAGGTTCCATATCTCAACATTGTTGGAACACTTATGTAATTACTAGCTAGACATAGTGTTAATCCAACTAAATATCATTGGACTGGAGTCAAAAATATCTCCAAAAGCACCAAAGATCTTTATTTTCTTCAATAATAAAGAAATCAAGATCTAAACATAATTGGATATATAGATACTGACTACTTATTAGATCCTCATAAGTCAGATCTCAAATAAGTTTTCATATTCTTACGTGGTGGGACAACCATCTCATAGAAGTTTACATAGTAAACTTTAGTGGCTATCCATTAGTCATTCTGAAATAATTTCATTTTTGAAACATCATGGCAACATGTATGTCATCGTAGAATGATAAATCACATACAAATCTTGTGTTATTGATTCCATGAATCACATACTATTATATTTCAAGATAATGATGCTGTATAGCACAAAAATAGACAGTTTCATAATTTGCAAGCCTTAGGGGGAGAATCTCCTTATTAAAGGTTTAAACTGTACATATATTGTATTATACTCTTTTCTTTTATGAGTTTTATATACTTTCTCATAAAAGTTTTTAATGAGGTAATATTACACAAGATCAATATACCATATTCTATTTTTCCCTAAAAGGGTTTTATAAGAATATACAAAAGTATATAAACTTTCCATAGAAAGGTTTTACTATAAGTACAAATCACATGTTGTATCATTTTCTCCTTACTTTTCCTACACGGTTTTAAAAGGAGTTTTAACAACATATCATATCAATCATATTTCTTCCTATTTTCCCGCGAGGTTTTTGGAGGAATATTCAAATAAGGTTCATGGAGAGAGTTCTCTCACACCATACCTTATTAAAGCATCATATTGTTCTCTTTTTTATATGAGTTTTCCTCTTCAAGGTTTCTCATATAAAATTTTAATAAGACAATATTAAACACAAATATATGTCATATTTCTAGTTTTCCCCATTGGGGTTTTTAAAGAAATACTAAAAACATATAATTGCTCCTTAAAACTCTTCAGAGTATATAATTGAGCATAACTCCATATATTATTCCTCATATTTTTCCCATAGGGTTTTGGAGGAATAATACATACACTAATATTATAATAGATTCAATTAAGGGAGAGTGTTGCGGTTAATTTCATCCAAAAGCAAGAAACGCCAACGGTGTCTATTCACTGCCATCACACTTGCACCCTTTATTCTCTATATAAACATATAATCAATCATCAATAAAGGCACTTGTTCATTCTTTATTTGTGTTTGTGTTCAATCTCTTATGTATGTGTTCTTCAATTTCAACATTTACATTGGCGCTAGCAACTAAGTTTTTGACCATGATTAAAAGTAATAGCGACCATTCAGGGTATTTGATGTTTCGCAACATTCGAACAACAATACGTGATCCACTCTAGAGAACTGGACGATCTAGAGAACTAGACGAGCTCAATTTTTTGAAGCAATGAGCTCTTGCGTCCAGTCTGAGTTATTAGAGCAACTCCAAGAATACACACATATCTTTAGATGAGGAATGTTTTAAACTCAACTCATTCTTAAAATCAATTAGACTAAACAGTTCCTCTATAATTTGACTCCTATTTTTAAAACATACCACATAGGCAAAAGTTGGGCCATCGGCTCGCCCTACAAAGCGAGCTGCAAGGCAGCGGCGCCCTAATCACCAAGTGCTTTCTCTTCTGCCAACGATCTTGCACGCCACCGACGAATGCCTTTCTAGAATCTTTGACGTGTGGCCAACAGGTAATCTAATTAATTATTTGATCGCCATTGTCTAGGACGTCCTGATCATTGTAACACCATTATTGTTTTGCAAATTTCTACACCAATTTGATAAGATCTTGGCGATGAGTCCAAAAGCTTTTGCAAATTCAGTGTGTTTTGACCATATGAAACTCCCAAAGAATGATGCTCAAAGGTTGGAAAGGAAGATTTCTTTCTACTGGAGGGAGGCGTCTCACACTTCTGACGAGACAATGGATTAGAAACTTCAGGTTGTAGATTCGAACCAATAGATGCATGAGATTAGAGAGAAGACATGTAATCATTGGCTATATTAAGAGCTGAGATTTATCTCAGCCTCTTACCCTTTAAATAGGATTATGGGATTATGAGGTACCATAAAAAGCCAAATACATATCAAACACAGTGGCACCCTGTACGGTGGCCTCCTAGACCGATCGTCTCTCGTGGGGACGACGGCGGGGTGATCTTGAACTTGATTTCCTCCTCCACTCCAAATTAGACCATCAAGTTGCCACTAATGTAAACCAACAGTGAATTGTGCAGTGCGGCAGTAATACATCAACAGAAAAGGCATTGCAATTTCCAAAATGCAAAATGCTGAAATTGCTCGTGAAGACAAAGTACAGTGACAGCAAAGTTCGCCGCAGCCAGACAACTTAGCAGGATCGAAAACATGTCAGATACATCGAAAAACTTCCTTGTTTTTTTTACATCTTAGCAGGATGAAAACTTGTAAGATACATCGAAAAACTTCCTTGTTCTTCTTATTTCAGGTCGTCAAACACAGATCACTATGGTTGCGGAGGGGTCATCACTTGACTCACTTCCACACAAGTCTCTTGGCTAGCCAAACTCTGCAAATCTTCAGATAGCCTCTCCCAAGCAGCGAACGAACGGTGGCAGGTTATTCTCAGCCTCCTAAGGCCTGGTGCTGCCCTGAGTAAGAGCTTCACAAGGTCAAGCTCATGGTCCTCTCCTCTGAAGTTAAGGATCTCTGCTTCTCTGAGAAACTTCATCAAAATGTGCCCGGCTCTCCAGTTTGGTTGCTGATCACAGATGCAGTTCAGTGGACATGTATTTAGGACCTGACATCGCAAGATCATTAGTGATATATATCAATCATCATAGCTGGTAAAATTTCAAGTCACAGATGCTGACATCAAGTATTTGCCATTACTTTTAGCATGTTGTAAAGTCTCAGCAAAATGCAAACACTTTGATTTGGAACTCGTAGTGCTTATTCACATAAAATATGTCTCCAACTACCTAAAAATAGCAGATAATGACAAGCTCAAAGAGGGATATAATGACAATTACCTCTGAGTTTTCTGGCAGTTTAAGACTCAGCTCTCTTATTCCAGTACACATTCTAAGCAAATACAACACACTAGCTCCAATTACATGGTCCATGTGATGATAACACTAAGGACAGGATCTCAATGTTCGGGAGGCTGGTTATGCATTCCAACTTGGACTCTGTGCCACTTAGGTCCTGCAGATTCGTAGGTTGTCAACAATGGTGAGCTCACACAAAAGTAACAAGGAAAAAAATCAAATATGCCTTAGAATTAACCGCACGAATATTCTTGCCATTTTGTTGGTAAATCAACTATCTTTGGTATAAATTCAGTGATATCTTCCAAGTAACTTCTACACATATATGCACATATTCAGGTTCAACAGCCATAGAAAGGTAAATTAGCTTGGAGCTCAAACCTGATTTTGGCCTGGAGAACTCAGAAGCTAAATTATTAGGCATCAAGATGAGTATATAGTACACTGGTAGATTTTCCCCTATCTACAATGCAAATATGGCTGGAATATATAACAAAAAAATACTCTGAAGACAATTACACATAAGAACAATACAGGATACAACAAACCACCGGTCAACCTTTTTATAACAATTCAAGTAGTAATATTAGAAGAAAAAAGGTACATTATTTTGCAACAGTACATTTAGACAATTACCCAAACTGAAGTAAACAAACCAACTACCAACCTTCTGTACAACAATACAATGATTAAAAGTAATAGCAATCATGCAGAGTATATTTGATGCTTTGCAACTTCCAACGAACAGAGATACACATAATTTGTGATATTTAAAATCGAGATTCTTCTGCCCATATGTAAATTTCAAAGTTCCATCACTCCGAATAAATGAAGTACCCAAAGAATACTAAGTCATATTCAATCTTTCAGCTTTGAGCAGTTGAGCTCACAAACTTCATGAGAACATGTGTCATGTGCAACCTCTGATGTGCTGCTTGCCTTGCAAAAGGCTCCTGCTTGCAAACTCTACTGTCCAAACAACTACAATGAAATGGAATCCTACAGTTCTAGCCTTCTAGCAGTCCTGTCTAAAATATCTTATATGTGGCTTTCTTTCTGGAATTATTACTGTGCTGCCTTCATATAGAAACATTAGATAGTACTTATATGCAAAACACATCTAACAATCCAGAGCTGTTACATTGTCTGACTTGTACCAAGTTATCTCAACGGCACGTGCTCCAGAGTGAGAACTGATAACTGTATACTGTTCATGATAAATCATTGTATGTCCATGAGGAACAAGAAACACTCACAGATTCAATCGAAACCACAAGTTCGAGATGGTGAATAGTTGAAAAGTGGTTGATAATCCTTAAGCAGTCCTGATTGGGATTATGCCTGCCCATCCATAAGGAATGAAAATGCGTGATGGACAGCTGCCGGAGGTGTGGCATCTCACTTAAGTTTACAAGAATTGGATCGAATCGATCTGTCCCATCGGAGCACCTTGAGCCCCTCCATGGAGAAGCTAGCAACCTGTAGATTATAACGGAGGCAGTGAATCACGCACAACCACTCGAGGCTGTGTGCCTCGACATTGATGCGCTGCAACCCACGGAGGTGACTCAGTTTCAGCCACACCAGAGACCTTGAGCTGAGCGCTAGGTCGACCAACCCAAGGGTATTGTCGATGAGGACATTATGCAAGGACGGAAACATGGAGTCGCCGAGGATCAATTGCCGTCGATCCGGATGCGCTTGAGGTGAAGCGCCGTGAGCGCATTGAAGGCGCCTGACGGTGGCAGCAGTAGGGTGAGAAATTCGAGGTGCAAGGAAATCTTGATGGCTTTCTTGAAGCAGAGCAGCTCGAATGTTCTTGTTTCTATTATACCCGCGGGCAGCTCATTTGCGGCCATGGACGCCTGCCAATCTTGGATGACAAGGAGGCCGGAGAGGATGGGAGGCGCGAGGGAGAGCCAGGAGGCAGTGGGCGGAAGCAAGTCGCGGGAGAAGTAGTATACGTGGAGTCTCGTGATGTCCGGGGCAGCGACGGCGCGGGCGCGGGCGGCGAGCGCGGCGTGGACGCGGGCGCAAGCCGTCGGGGTTGAAGCAGTAGAAGACAAGTACGGGGATCTGGACCCCAGAGGTCGCGCCAGCGTCGGGAGAGGACGCAGGTGCGCGCGGCTTCGGCATAGTCGGCGGGGTTCCCGTGGAAGTGGAGGTGGTGGAGGCAGAGGAGGATGCGGACGAGGAGGTTGTCGGGGAGGCCGCTGAGGAGATCGACGTCGGCCGCTGGGGACGACCGCGCCTGAGATCTCGGCCTCGGCGCTCGCGACAAGGACGTCGGCACGGCCGTCGTTGTCGCCGTCGCCGTCCATGGCAGCGGCGCCTCGGGCTCGGGGTTCAGGGAGTTTCAATTCGAGAACGACAGTTGAAGAAAGCGGGTGGAAACGTGGAATCAGTTTGATTCACAAACCGACGTGGACATGGGGATATATACCCTTCGTTTTATATTGAATTGAAATTGAAATTGAATTGAAATTGAAATTGAAATGAGCTCAATTCAATTTCAATTTCAATTCAATTTCATTTCATTTCAATATAAAACGAAGGTTATAATCCCCATGTCCACGTCGGTTGTGAATCAAACTGATTCCACGTTTCCACCCGCTTTCTTCAACTTGTCGTTCTCGAATTGAAACTCCCTGAACCCCGAGCCCGAGGCGCCGCTGCCATGGACGGCGACGGCGACAACGACGGCCGTGCCGACGTCCTTGTCGCGAGCGCCGAGGCCGATCTCAGGCCCCGCGGTCCCCCAGCGCCGACGTCGATCTCCTCAGCGGCCTCCCCACACACTCCTCGTCCGCATCCTCCTCTGCCTCCACCACCTCCACTTCCACGGGAACCCCGCCGACTATGCCGAAGCCGCGCGCACCTGCGTCCTCTCCCACGCTGGCGCGACCTCTGGGTCCAGATACCCCGTACTTGTCTTCTACTGCTTCAACCCCGACGGCTGCGCCCGCGTCCACGCCGCGCTCGCCGCCCGCGCCGCCGCCGTCGCTGCCCCGGACATCTCACGAGACTCCACGTATACTACTTCTCCCCGACTTGCTTCCGCCCTGCCTCTGGCTCTCCCTCGCGCCTCCCATCCTCTCCGGCCTTCCTTGTCATCCAAGATTGGCAGGCGTCCATGGCCGCAAATGAGCTGCCCGCGGTATAATAGAAACAACATTCGAGCTGCTCTGCTTCAAGAAAGCCATCAAGATTTCCTTGCACCTCGAATTTCTCACCCTACTGCTGCCACCGTCAGGCGCCTTCAATGCGCTCACGGCGCTTCACCTCAAGCGCATCCGGATCGACGGCCTTGATCCTCGGCGACTCCATGTTTCCGTCCTTGCATAATGTCCTCTCGACAATACCCTTGGTTGGTCGACCTAGCGCTCAGCTCAAGGTCTCTGGTGTGGCTGAAACTGAGTCACCTCCGTGGGTTGCAGCGCATCAATGTCGAGGCACACAGCCTCGAGTGGTTGTGCGTGATTCACTGCCTCCGTTATAATCTACAGGTTTGCTAGCTTCTCCTGGAGGGGCTCAAGGTGCTCCGATGGACAGATCGATTCGATCCAATTCTTGTAAACTTAAGTGAGATGCCACACCCCTCCGGCAGCTGTCCCACGCATTTCATTCCTTATGGATGGGCCAGGGCATAATCCCAATCAGGACTGCTTAAGGATTATCAACCACTTTTCAACTATTCACCATCTCGAACTTGTGTTTTCGATTGAATCTGTGTGTTTCTTGTTCTCCATGGACATACAATGATTTATCATGACATATACAGTTATCAGTTCTCACTCTGGAGCACGTGCCGTTGAGATAACTTGGTACAAGTCAGACAATTAACAGCTCTGGATTGTTAGATGTGTTTTGCATATAATTACTATCTAATGTTTTCTATATGAAGGCAGCACAGGATAATTCCAGAAAGAAAGCCCACATATAAGATATTTTAGACAGGACGCTAGAAGGCTAGAACTGTAGGATTCCATTTCATTGTTAAGTGTTTGGACAGTAGAGTTTGCAGCAGGAGCCTTTTGCAAGAAAGCAGCACATAAGAGGTTGCACATGACACATTTCTCATGAAGTTGTGAGCTCAACTGCTCAAAGCTGAAAGATTGAATATGACTTAGTATTCTTGGGTACTTCATTTATTACGGAGTGGATGGAACTTTGAAATTTACATATGGGCAGAAGAATCTCGATTTTAAATATCACAAATTTGTGTATCTCTGTTCGTTGGAAGTTGCAAAGCATCAAATATACTCTGCATGATTGCTATTACTTTTAATCATTGTATTGTTGTACAGAAGGTTGGTAGTTGGTTTGTTTACTTCAGTTTGGGTAATTGTCTAAATGTACTGTTCAAAATAATGTACCTTTTTTCTTCTAATACTACTTGATTGTTAAAAAAAGGTTGACCGGTGGTTGTTTGTATCCTGTCTTGTTCTTATGTGTAATTGTCTTCAGATTATTTTTTTTGTTATATATTCCAGCCATATTTGCATTGTAGATAGGGGAAAATCTACCAGTGTACTATATACTCATCTTGATGCCTAATAATTTTAGCTTCTGAGTTCTCCAGGCCAAAATCAGGTTTGAGCTCCAAGCTAATTTACCTTTATCTGGCTGTTGACCTGAATATTGCATATCTGTGTAGACTTTACTTGGAAGATATCCTGAATTTATACCAAAGATATTGATTACCAACAAAATGGCAAATATTCGTGCGGTTTAATTCTAAGGCATATTTGATTTTTTTTCCTTGTTACTTTTGTGTGATCTCACCATTGTTGACACCTACGATCTGCAGGACCTAAGTGGCACAGAGTCCAAGTTGGAATGCATAACCCCCTCCCGACCATTGAGATCCTGTCCTTAGTGTTATCACACATGGACATGTAATTGGGCTAGTTTGTTGTATTTGCTTAGAATGTGTACTGGAATAAGAAGAGGCGATCCCTAACTGCCAAAAACTCAGAGGTAATTGTCATTATATCCCTCTTTGAGCTTGTCATTATCTGCTATTTTTAGGTAGTTGGAGACATATTTATGTGAATAAGCACTACGAGTTCCAAATCAAAAGTGTTTGCATTTTGCTGAGACTTTACAACATGCTAAAAGTAATGGCAAATACTTGATGTCATCATCTGTGACTTGAACATTTTACCAGCTATGATGATTGATATATATCACTAATGATCTTGCGATGTCAGGTCCTAAATACATGTCCACTGAACTGCATCTGTGATCAGCAACCAAACTGGAGAGCCGGGCACATTTTGATGAATTTTCTCAGAGAGCAGAGAACCTTAACTTCAGAGGAGAGGACCATGAGCTTGACCTTGTGAAGCTCTTACTCAGGGCAGCACCACCTTAGGAGGCTGAGAATAACCTGCCACCGTTCGTTCGCTGCTTGGGAGAGGCTATCTGAGATTTGCAGTTTGGCTAGCCAAGAGACTTGTGTGGAAGTGAGTCAAGTGATGGACCCCTCCGCACCATAGTGATCTGTTGTTTGAGACCTGAAATAAGAAAACAAGGAAGTTTTTCGATGTATCTTACAAGTTTCATCCGGCTAAAGTAAAAAAAAAGGAGTTTTTCGATGTATCGACATGTTTTCGATCCTGCTAAGTTGTCTGGCTGCGGCGAACTTTGTCACTGTACTTTGTCTTCACGAGCATTTCAGCATTTTGCATTTTGGAAATGCAATGCCTTTTCTTTGATGTTTACTGCCGCACTGCACAATTCACTGTTGGTTTACATTATGGCACCTTGATGGTCTAATT
>JAAALK010000282.1:17408079-17446203 GCA_019279435.1 Zizania palustris
CACGACCGGGCGATCGATCCGACGTGATGTTTAATCCCCGCGTGCGGATTAATCTGATCCGTTAGATCTCGGCGAAGGGGTACGTTTTAATCTCGTGCGTCCATCTGTATTTAAAACCCGCGTTTAATCCTGTGCGTCCACGTGGTACCGGTTCGCACGTTTTAATCCTGGCCGTCCGTAGCCACTTGCGCGTCCCGCCTCGCCCTCGCGCGTCGGATCTGGATCCGACGGTCCAGATCGACCCGGCGCACGCGCACAGTGCGCGGTTCACCGTGGGCCTGGCTCACCGTGGACCCGAGAGGTTTAAAATTTGAAAATAAATTCCAGAAATGCTTTTAAACTTGTAAAATTCATATCTAATGCATTTGAACTCTAAAAATTGCCATTCCAATTTTAGAAAATTCATAAAATTATTCTCTACATGTTATGCAATAAAAACAGTAGGTTTATTTGGACATTTTCATGTTTATTTAAATAAGTATTCAAATGCCCTTAGGATTTAAATGTAAATTTAAATCTTTAAAATTTATATAATTATCCCTTACTGTTTAAACACTAAAACCACTGGGTTTTCTCTAAATCATTTAAATTAAATTGATTAGAAAACTTAATGTAGTATTATACACACTTAAAAACCCTTTTTATGAAAAACAATAATTCATGTAGATTCATTTTAAATTAATGGAGAAATAAATTTCAGAACTTTAAACTTTGAATTTATTTTATTTATAACCAACTTGAACTTACATGTTTATAATTGTAATGTTATACTGTTTGATTGAATGTTGTGTTCTCTTTATTTTACTTTATATTGAAAAGACTACGACGTCGCCGAGGAGCCAGAATATTACCCGGAAGTTCCTCCCTCCCCATTCGCTGAACAAGGCAAGTCACCAAACAATTCTTTTGAGCATATTGAACCCATGTCTGAATTGACTATCGCTAAAACACATAGGTTATGTATATGCATTAGTCAATAAACCCTTACATTATATTTATTTAGGATCCCCCGACCTTGATGTGCAACCCAAGCCATGCTATCTCGCCTAACCTCCTTGTCACCATATGATCAATGATATTAGCTAGTGTCCAATGTATTGGCACGGCCGCTATAGGATAAAAATGAGTCGTAGTGGAATGGTTCTGTTATATGATCCCGTTACTTCTTATCTTTGGAAATTCTGTTGGTGATGAGTCATGGTTGTGAGTGTATGCATGGTGGGTTCCGGGTGCAAGCTAGGGCATTGGTCAGTCGCACCCGGGGCACTATAAGGACCGGTCTGAGGGATCCGTTGCAATACACTTACGTACTAACCACAAGTCTAGTGGGTAAGTCCTAACTAAGGTATGGGTTGTTCCAAACCGAGGCCACCACTTGGAGATGGGTCAAGTTGCACCTGCGGGTGACTTGTACCAATGTGGCGCAAAAGGGGGTGCGACGTTAGCCGGGATGCGGCCCGGCGCGCCGGCGAAACCTAGAGCGGGTGGTTATCGCTTGGAACATCTCATATTGAGGTTTTGGCACGAGTTCCCGTGAAATGGGTCATCTCGTTGAGATGAGTGCGTGCCTTGTGGGTACAGTAGTACATCTCTGATCAGAGTCTTAAATCTTTTCGAAAAGCCGAGCCCACGGTCAAGGGCGGGTTGCGTGACATCCCCCAGTTAGTTTACTTGAATATGGATGTGCATGTTGTTTGTCATGTAAGGACCGTTGTGCGAGGAGGTAAAACGTACTCCTCGAGTTAGTTGATGTTGATGATGCTCATGTTTACTTTCCGCATGATTAAAATATGATTACACTAAATGCCATAACTGCAACTGCTTTATTCCGCATTGTTAGCCTTTATCCTTCCTTGTTTATTATCCTGCATTATTATTTGCATTTGCGGTGGCTTGTTGAGTACTTTTGTACTCATACCCGTTGGACCCCACAGAGGATGCCTATCTCGAAGACGGTCTGGAGTAGCGACCCAGTCAAGAAGAAAAATCCTGAAGAAGAAGTTCGTCATGCCGTTTTCTAATTATTTTACTCTACTGTTTTATTAAAACAATGTTGTAATAAATATGGTCTGCGTACCATGGATGTTGTCGTATGTACGTTGTCGCATGATGAACCTCTTGTATTATTGTTTTTCGCATGAAATTCAATAATGTCTCGATTTTGTTAAATCGGGGCGCTACATATGGTTAGCATGCACACACGCATCATTATCACTCCGATTGGTAGGAAATAGAACAATCTTGGTCAGATAGCATCGATGTCTCTATTGGTCCGATGCATAATGCATTTAAGTTTGTGTTGAATAAATGGGCTTGGCCCAAATTTATTTGAAGAATAATTCCTGGAAAAATCTCATAGGCCCACAATGTAGAGGGAGCATGTGAACCTTTAGTCTCGTCTTACTAGTTCTAGAAGAGGAAGACCAACTTATAAGGGATGGTGCTCTCCTTGCAACTAGACCTATATGGGTGAGAGGAGACTAGAGAAACGCGCGCGCTCGCTCGCCTCGCCGGGCACGGGCACGGGCCGGGGGGCGCGGGCGCACGACATGCGTGTGAATGGTCCGCCGAAATCGTCTCTGATTGCTTGCGCAGACGCGGCTTCATTTTGCTGCGGGTGTAATTGGTTGCAACGGTTCCATAATTGGTTGCAACGGTTCTGATTCAACTTCGGAGCAGTTACCACTGGAGAATGAAGAGACGCCCTGATCACGCGTCTATTTACTCCACCACCAAACACTGAGCGACGGTTCTGTGCTGAAGAGAGAGCTGAAGAGTCTCGTCGATCTCCTCTTTTTTGTGCTGCCATTCGTAGACTACTCCGTTCCTCTCATCGGCGTGCACTGTTGAGCGGAAGAGCAGGTCTCCGGAACCCATCGCCTTCGAGATCCTGCACCGGGAGAGGGCGAATAAGGTTTTTGGGAAGCGCTCCGCGCGACTGCTCGCATTCGTCCACCACGGCTCGTCTTCCTCTTCGCTCGGGTGCTGCCCGTCGTCGCCGTCGTCCGGTACCGCGTGTCGTCGTCGACGTACTAGACCGATCTGTGACTGCTCCGACTGTGAACATCCAGTACGTTTCTGATACTCAAATGTACCACCTGATACACACATACACCAACCTGATACTCACATGTACCACTTGATACACACATACACCAACCTGATACTCACATGTACCACCACTTGATACTCACGTGCACCAACCTGCCTGATACTCACATGTACCACCACTTGATACTCACGTGCACCAACCTGCCTGATACTCACATGTACCACCTGATACTCACGTGCACCACCTGTTACACACGTGTACCAACCTGATACACACATGTACCATCTGTTACATAGATCGGTTTCACCATGTTCGGTACATTATTCTTGTTCATGTGTATAGTGTACTGATCTACCCTGGTTATGCGTATTCATTTGTTTCACATCATGATTTATTTGTGGAATAAGTTAAACCTAACAGTGCTGTTATTTCCAACAATCCAAAAACCTTATTATAGGCACCGTGGTTTTAATATGGATGGATTTGCCGATGCACTGAAGCCTGAGAAATTTTCAGGTGTGCACTTCAAGAGATGGCAGATTAAAGTCACTTTGTGGCTAACAGCTATGAATGTCTACTGGGTTA
Organism: Zizania palustris; assembly: GCA_019279435.1. Lineage (NCBI taxonomy): Eukaryota > Viridiplantae > Streptophyta > Magnoliopsida > Poales > Poaceae > Zizania > Zizania palustris. The sequence goes on from JAAALK010000282.1 coordinate 17,411,717, forward strand.
GTAGTGGCAAACCTGAAGGAGATCTTTCTGTTGAAAAAGAGAAAGAGTTCAAGGATGCCACTACAATCTTTGTAGGATGCATTCTTAGTGTTCTTGCTGATCGTTTGTGCGAGGTGTATATGCACATGACAGATGCGAAGGAGTTATGGGATGCACTGAATGCCAAATTCGGTGCTACTGATGGTAGCAATGACTTGTATGTCATGGAGCAATTTCATGATTACAGGATGGTTAATAACTGTTCTGTGGTGGATCAGGCTCATGAAATATAGGCCATTGCTAAAGAACTCGAACTCCTAAAGTGTGTCTTACCTGACATGTTTGTGGCTGCTTGCATTATTGCGAAATTACCTTCTTCATGGAGGAGTTTCGGTACTGCACTCAAACACAAGAGACAGGAATTCCCTGTTGAGAGTTTGATAAGGTCTCTTGATGTTGAGGAGAAAGCTAGGGAAAAGGACGCTGCGGCAAAAGGTGAGGGGCAATCGAGCGCCAACGTGGTGCATCAACCCTCAGGCAAGAACAAAGGGAAATTTAAAGTTAAACAAACTACCAACTATAAGAAGAAGAAGAATAACATAGATGCGAAGCCTTGATTTGTATGTGGAGAAGTTGGTCATTGGGCCAAGAAGTGTCCACATCGCAAAGGAATGAAAGCTCCTGCAGGACAGACTTCAAAGTCTGTCAATGTGACCATTGGCAATACTGAAGATGGGAATGGGTATGATAATTTTCCTACCATTCTTTCAGTTGATCAATCTACCAATTGGTGGGTTGATACAGGGGCTAATGTACATGTCTGTGCTAATATCTCTTTGTTCTCTTCTTACTAGGTCACTCGGGATTCTTCCATCCTAATGGGGAATGGGTCTCATGCTTCTGTTCATGGTGTTGGCACGGTAGATCTGAAGTTTAATTCGGGAAAGATCGTGCAGCTGAAGAACGTGCAGCATGTCCATTCTATCAACAAGAATCTAGTTAGTGGCTCCCGTCTATGTAGGGATGGGTTTAAATTGGTGTTTGAGTCTAATAAAGTAGTCGTGTCAAAACATGGACTATTTATTGGTAAAGGCTACGAATGTGGTGGCTTGTTTCGCTTTTCCCTTTCTGATTTCTGTAATAAATCTATGAACCATATATGTGGCAATGTTGGTGATGATGTCAATGTTTGGCACTCACATTTATGTCATATAAATTTTGGTTTGATGTCTCGGCTTTCTAGTAAGAACTTAATTCCAAACATTTCCATTGTTAAAGGTTCTAAGTGTCATAGTTGTGTGCAGTCAAAGCAACCTCGTAAGCCTCACAGGGCAGCCGAGGAGAGAAACTTGGCACCACTAGAACTCGCACATTCAGATCTTTGTGAAATGAATGGCGTGTTAACAAAGGGTGGAAAACGATACTTCATGACGCTAATTGATGATGCGACTAGATTTTGTTATGTTTATCTATTAAAAACGAAAGATGAGGCTCTTGACTATTTAAAAATTTAGAAGGCAGAAGTTGAAAATCAACTAGAGAGAAAGATCAAAAGACTTAGGTCGGATCGTGGTGGGGAGTATTTTTCAAATGAGTTTGACTTATTCTATGAGGAACATGGAATTATACATGAGAGAACACCTCCCTATTCACCCGAATCAAATGGGATTGTTGAAAGGAAGAACCACACCTTGACTGACTTGGTTAATGCCATGTTAGACACTGCGGGATTATCTGAGGCATGGTGGGGGGAGGCGTTACTGACCTCTTGTTATGTATTAAATAGAGTTCCTAACAAAAATAAGGACAAAACCCCATACGAGATGTGGGTTGGAAGAAAACCATCACTTTCTTACTTGCGCACATGGGGCTGCTTGACGAAAGTCAATGTACCAATAACTAAGAAGCGCAAGCTTGGACCTAAAACTGTGGATTGTGTCTTTCTAGGATATGCTCATCGCAGTATTGCCTATAGATTTTTAGTAGTAAAATCTGAGGTACCAGACATACATGTTGGTACAATTATGGAGTCTCGAGATGCAACAGTTTTTGATAGCATATTTCCAATGAAAGATACTCATAACACTTCTAGTCAAAACCCTGAGATAATTCCCAATTCAATCTCACCACCTGAACTTTCTGAACAAACACATAAAATTGTCCCTGAGGAGGATGACAGTGAAGCTCCTAGGAGGAGCAAGAGACGAAGGATAATTAAATCCTTTGGTAATGATTTCACTGTGTACCTTGTGGATGACACTCCCACGTCTTTGTCAGAAGCATATGCATCTCCTGATGCAGACTACTAGAAAGAGGTTGTCCGTAGCGAGATGGATTCCATTATTGCTAACAGGACTTGGGAGGTGACAGAATGACCTTATGGTTGCAAACCTGTAGGGTGCAAGTGGGTGTTCAAAAAGAAGCTTAGGCCTGATGGTACTATTGAAAAATATAAGGCTCGACTTGTAGCCAAGGGCTATACCCAGAAAGAAGGCGAAGATTTCTTTGACACTTACTCACCTGTTGCTCGATTGACCACTATTCGAGTACTACTTTCTTTGGCTGCCTCACATGGTCTTCTCGTTCATCAGATGGACGTTAAGACAACTTTTCTTAATGGAGAGCTGGATGAGGAAATTTACATGGATCAGTCTGATGGGTTTGTAGTAAAAGGTCAAGAAGGCATGGTGTGTAAGCTATTAAAATCTTTGTATGGTCTGAAACAAGCTCCTAAGCAATGGCATGAGAAGTTTGATAAAACTTTAACATCTGCGGGCTTTGCAGTCAATGAGGTAGATAAATGTGTATACTATCGCTATGGTGGGGGTGAGGGAGTCATTTTGTGCCTATATGTCGACGACATACTGATCTTTCGGACAAGTATTAATGTGATAAATGAGATCAAAACTTTCTTGTCTCAAAATTTTGATATGAAGGATCTGGGAGTGGCTGATGTAATTCTGAACTTCAAGCTAATAAGGGATGAGAATGGGATTACACTTTTGCAGTCCCATTATGTGGAAAAGGTCTTAAGCCGCTTTGGCTACATGGACAGTAAGTCTTCTCCAACACCTTATGATCCTAGTTTGTTACTTTGAAAGAACAAGAGAGTTGCTAGGAATTAATTGGAATACTCCTAGATCATTGGATCACTCATGTACCTAGCTAGTGCTACTAGGCCTGACATCTCTTTTGCTGTTTGCAAATTGAGCCGGTTTACTTCTAATCTGGGAGATGATCATTGGCGTGCGCTTGAGAGAGTCATGCGCTATCTAAGAGATACTATGAGTTTTGGACTTCACTATTCTGGGTACCCTTCGGTACTGGAGGGTTATAGTGATTCAAACTGGATCTCTGATATTGATGAGATCAAAGCCACGAGTGGATATGTGTTCACTCTTGGAGGTGCAACTGTTTCATGGAGGTCTTGCAAACAGACCATATTGACGAGGTCAACCATGGAAGCAGAGCTCACGGCACTAGACACAACCACTGTTGAAGCAGAATGGTTGCGTGATCTATTGATGGATTTACTAGTGGTTGAAAAACCAGTGCCAACTATCCTTATGAACTGTGACAATCAAACGGTCATTGTCAAGGTGAATAATTCTAAGGATAACATGAAATCGTCTAGACATGTAAAGATACGATTGAAATCTATCAGGAAGTTGAGAAACTCCGGAGTTATAACATTGGATTATATCAAAACATCTAAAACCTGGCAGATCCCTTTACAAAGGGATTATCACGGAATGTGATAGACAATGCATCGAAGGAGATGGGTATGAGACCCATGTGAGTTATACTATCGTAGTAACCCAACCTATGTGATCGACGATCCCGTGAATTAGGACCTGGGAAGAACAAGCCATCAGTTAACTGAAGAGAGTAATTCTAACCCACTCTAAGTGAAGATGCAATACTCTCAAAAACTGCTAGGCAGGTTGACGACTGTCTTAATGTGTTCTGTTGGCTATATTAGTGAAGATGCTATCCTGTAGAGCATTCTTGAAAGAACACACCTATATAAGCTCGATTGTTGGTCGCAGTCTATGGAGACTTGGGCAGTCTCCTAGTAAGCTCATGAAGAGACCAAGGAGTATGACTTATACACTCCACCCGAGGGGTAGGCTACTGGCAGCCTAGTATCAGTTAAGACTTTAAGTAAAACTTACTTGCACAAAACTTGCAATTCAAGGCATAGTCCATTGTTCAAGTTGTGAGAATAAGGTTTTTGGGAAGCGCTCCGCGCGACTGCTCGCGTTCGTCCACCATGGCTCGTCTTCCTCTTCGCTCGGGTGCTGCCCGTCGTCGCCGTCGTCCGGTACCGCGTGTCGTCGTCGACGTACTAGACCGATCTGTGACTGCTCCGACTGTGAACATCCGGTACGTTTCTGATACTCACATGTACCACCTGATACACACATACACCAACCTGATACTCGCATGTACCACTTGATACACACATACACCAACCTGATACTCACATGTACCACTTGATACTCACGTGCACCAACCTGCTTGATACTCACATGTACCACCTGATACTCACGTGCACCACCTGTTACACACGTGTACCAACCTGATACACACATGTACCATCTGTTACACAGATCGGTTTCACCATGTTCGGTACATTATTCTTGTTCATGTGTATAGTGTATTGGTCTACCCTGATTATGCGTATTCATCTGTTTCACATCATGATTTATTTGTGGAATAAGTTAAACCTAATAGTGCTGTTATTTCCAACAGTTTGATCGTATCAACTAATATGATGCCCATACACGCTCACAATGTCCAAAGTTAGAACCTAGAACTATATTTGGTGTTTATATACCAAATTACCAAGGGCTTGCAAGATTTTCCTTGTTGCATAATGTCATGTGCTACGGGCCATGGCCATTAGACCAAAGGGGAACATTACTGCTATGCTATGGGTCAGGGCCACCAGACCCAACGGTGAACAATACCCGTGTGATTGGCTATGAGTTAGTTAAGGTTAGTTAGAGTCTTATTAGTTTACTTAGCCCTGATGTAGAACCTGTTTTAGTCAGTTCAGGCTCAACAGGTCATCGTGAAAGAGAACGTCGTTGTCATCCTGTCCACAATGCTTGCTTGAACACTACCAGTGTCCTTGCCACTGACCTCTATGACAACATCGGTCATGGTGGAGGGACGACAAGTCAAACGGTTGTCCCAGTTGGAGATGAAGGAACGCCATTGCCTTGTACTCTTTGTAATTGTGACGAGAAATTTGGTCTCGGCCTTAATCGAGTCTGTCAACGTCTCTTCTTCCTCGACCTTGCCTTCGACGAGGACGATGATGTCACCGAGCCAGTTGACCAGCAAGAGGCCGACTCACATATTTCCTTGCACGCCATCACAGATGTCCATACAAGCGAGATGGTGCAAATTCCCCTCTAGCTAGGTGGCATCTCCTTGCTAGCCTTCCTCGACTTCGACTCTACCCACAACTTCATCGTCGAGGAAGTAGAGGGCCAGACCATTCTGTGCCTACATCCGCACGTGAAGATGCTAGTCCAGGTGGCTAATGGCAAACATCTCTCTTGCCTAGGCATGTACTGTGACGTCCCATTCTAGCTCGGCTAGGAAGAGTTCAAGGCTAACTTATGGCGCAAGGATCACAAGGTTTGCTGGCGTGGCCTCGCCTGCCCGCCGCATAGGAAGATGTCGACAATTCCACCCTAGTTCTATCAGCTTGAGGATGAGCTGATCTTCAAGGGAGTGGGAGATGTCATGTGCTATGGGCCAAGGCCACTAGGCCCAAGGAGAACAATACTACTATGGGCCAGGGCCACCGGGCGCATGGCTTACCATGAGTTAGTTAGGGCTGTCATCTTGTCCACAATGCTTGCTTGAACACTACTAGTGTCCTTGCCACCGACCTCTATGACAACATTGGTCATGGTGGAGGGACGACAAGTCAAACGGTTGTCCCAATTGGAGATGAAGGAACGCCATCGCCTTGGACTCTTTGTAATTGTGACGAGAAATTTGGTCCCGGCCTTAATCGAGTCTATCAACGTCTCTTCTTCCTCAACCTTGCCTTCGACGAAGATGATGATGTCACCGAGCCAGTTGACCAGCAAGAGGTCGACTCACATATTTCCTTGCACGCCATCATAGGTGTCCATACAAGCGAGACGGTGAAAATTCCCCTCTAGCTAGGTGGCATCTCCTTGCTAGCCTTCCTCGACTTCGACTCTACCCACAACTTCATCGTCGAGGAAGCGGAGGGCCAGACCATTCTATGCCTACATCCGCACGTGAAGATGCTAGTCCAGGTGGCTAATGGCAAACATCTCTCCTGCCTAGGCATGTACCGTGACGCCCCATTCTAGCTCAGCTAGGAAGAGTTCAAGGCTAACTTATGGCACAAGGATCACAAGGTTTGCTAGCATGGCCTCGCTTACCCACCGCATAGGAAGATGTCGACAATTCCACCCTAGTTCTACCAGCTCGAGGATGAGTTGATCTTCAAGGGAGTGGGAGATGTCATGTGCTATGGGCCAAGGCCACTAGGCCCAAGGAGAACAGTACTACTATGGGCCAGGGCCACTGGGCGCATGGCTTACCATGAGTTAGTTAGGGTTAGTTAGAGTTTTGTTAGTTTACTTATCCAATTATAATTAAAGTCGATTAGAAATAAAGGAGATTCATACTCTATATAAAGGGGACCCATAGTTTGTAATTATACAAGCAATAAAAAGTATTATTCTGCAATTTGCCTTGATTTTGTCTAGTCCCCCTCCGTTCTACAAGATAGTGTGGCAAGGAGATTCTCCCCACGCCGGCTACAAGCTACGTAGGCAAGGTCCTCATGCCCTAGGGTTTGAGGCCCTTGACACAAACTGTTTGTTAGGTTGATAAAATTTGCCACCAACAATCTGTAAAACTATAGACTGAATACACTACAATTTATTACGAGTAGAATGCACTATAAAATTGAATTTGAGAACACCAATAGCATAGTAATTTTTGTCAAGTGGCAGAATCAAACCTCACAAGAGGGTACTGCAGTGCTTGCTGCCTCATGGCTAGCCTCGTTGCCAAAATCACCATGCCCAGAAGTGGGCTCCGGTGATGGCCATGAAGGCAGCTGGTCACCAGCTGACTCAGCGCCCACATAGCTGGCCTGCACCGCCACCGCCACCGCCACCGCCACTGACTTGGCAAGCTCCCCGAGCTGCCGGAGTACCTCTCCATCAAGCTAGCCGTCCGGTGAACTTCCATTCTTGTGCACTACAGAAGCCATCAGACAAAAAACTGACTTTTGTCAAATTAGGCCACGTTTGTTTTAGCTTTACATTATAATTGTGTTAAATCAACTTATTCGATTATAAGCTAGTACTCCCTCCGTTAACTTCAAATGATGTCATTGACTTTGATCACAAACTTTTATCATTCGTCTTATTTAAAAAAATATGCAAATATGCAAAAATATAAGTTATACTTAAAGTACCTTTAATAATAAAATAAATTATAACAAAATAAATGATATTTCGAAAAGTTTTTTGAATAAAACGAATGGTCAAACTATCGCTCGTCACTGAATCATTAGTGATATATGATAGTTGTCGCCTATCACAACCATTAGGGACTGATGATAATTAAACTCGTCACTAATAGAGGTGCTCTCTCTTTAGTGATGAGTCATATTATGATCACTCACTAATAAAAAAATATTACTGACGTGTCCAAAATAGTCCATCACTGAAAGTATAATTGTCACATATATCGATTATTCATAAGTAAAGCTTCATCGCTAAAAACTATTTTTGTGGTTGAGTCGGCTAAGTTTGGGAATTTAAAATAGATGTCTATGGTTTATATAACTTTGAGTTAATGCTTTTTTAGAAAAACAACGCTAGCACAAAAACCGTCAGTTCTCTATAAAAGTAGCACTAATATATTTAATATATATATATATTAATTTAGTATTATTATTTGTGGTTCAAAAATCAGTACATATAGTGAGGGTGGCGGTGCTATATTTTGTTAAAAATCAAAATCTATAGTGTGATCTAGTTTTTTAATTTTATTGTATATATATATACATCAAAAAATAAATTTAGCATGACAAAGTTCAATACTTGGATGATGTATGTTGAGTTGGCGTAACATAATTCGGTAGAAACAAATCAATGTTTAGTACATAGGTACACCCTTATAAACCTAAACTGTGGATTTTTAGCCTAGAAATCAATCTATAAAACTTATAAAGAATATTAATGATTAAGTGGAATACTCTCTCTGCTTAAAATAATTATTGTGCATGCCTTTCAAAACATGCTAATGGTTCATGTTGGAGTTGGCGTGTTCATGCATGTGTGATTGATGAAATAAAAATTACAAAGAAACATGAACATGCATCACATAAATTAAATGACATGAATTGCATACACATCACATTACATGGATGATGTTTATCATGCTTGTAATTTTATTCCAACAAGCTAGTGATGAATCCATATTGTGTCTATATATACACACACAAGTGATAATTTTGGGTATGGTTTAGCTATGTCTGTACTCCTTATGATCAAATCATGTAGAAAAGAGAATGCATATTAATCATGGAAGAAGAAACATGTTTAATGTATGTAGCATGATGGGATGTTGGAGAAAATCAAAATGTGTTTGTACTCGTTAGGGATAGAATTTCCAAATATCTGTGTTTTTGCGATAGATGTCTATCCGTCCATACGGTTTAGACGAACTTTAGCTAAATAGACTTATCTTTTAATACAACTGCTCTTCCCTATTTAAAACTTCAAGTAGACCACTAGACTATAACTCTATCAATCAAGAACGCGCCACAACCAAACCCTAATATTCTTTCAGGTTTCTCCTTGCCCTTCATAGCTTGGAAGGACTCGTTGCCTATCGGATTTGGCGGTGATAGCGGCTACAAGGGTCCGGATCAGCCAACTTCTCGACAAGCTGCTCAATAATATCCTCGTCTTATTGCCTTTACTTGAGGCCATCCCCATCTGCGTGCTGTCCCATCGGTGGGTCGTCGTCTGGTCCGGCCTCCCACAGCTTCGGTTTGACTATGACGATGGATGTATCGTTGAGCGCTTTCCGGATCTCGTCGACAGTAGGTTGCGCCGCTACGTCGAAGATCTAGACATTATCCGTTGGAGGAGCTTGTCTGGGAAGACAGATGCACCGATGAGGTCAGGCTGATCAGCTTCCCTACATACCTTAGAAACTTGTCGTCGATAATCTTCCTGCTAAAATTGAACGTTTTTTACTGAGATCTCGTATCTGTTGTCACATGCCAATATTCTGCGGCTTGGTTTTCCTATGGCACTAGTACATATACATGCTTAATGACTTTGTTGTAATGCTATACTTCTCTGTGTTAGAATCTAAATTATTTTAGTCTTATTTAAATTTATGTATAAATTAATAAATTTAGACACATATATAATAAAACATATATATTGTGACATTAGATAAATATAGGTAATACCGAAACAACTTATGTTCTAAAATAGAAAAACTATAATACTTCGTGTATGACCGATAAATACAGGGTGTAAATATATTTGAAACAAGTAGCGACATTTATATTTTATTAATAATTAAGTTAATTAATATAATATATATATACACGTGTGACATCATTGGATTCGTGTTTAAAAACAATTTCATATAATGTTCGTTTCGTAGTTGGTTGTTAATGATATCTTATAAAAGAAAATAATCAATGTTTACTTCTATAGATCAAGGCAGTGAATTTTTTTAAATAATATTTTTTTAAAAAAAATCAATTCTGGTATCCCGTTTTAAAATATTACAAATCTAGCCTCCCGTCAGTGCTGCATCTGCTGAACGTGACCATGTGGCGCCATGTTCGGCAGTTGGGGTGCCGAACGTGCCACGTCGGCCACGTTCGGTCGTTGCGTGCTAACGTGGCGGTTCGGCGCTGCAACGGTCGAAACGTGGCCGAACGTGAGGAGCGCGCGCTGGGGCTATAAAAAAATGAGTCGCTTGAGTCTAGTTTAGGGTTGTTATTCTGGTTTAGGGTTGTTAGAGTATCTCCCAAAAAAACTCTAAATAGCTCCTTTCTTTAAAATTTTGGGATTATAACTAAAATGATTAATCCCAACAAATATTCTAAATGATTCTCAAAAAATAAGAATCTTTAAAATTATTCTTTTTATTTCTCTACTTTTAAAAAGCGTACACAAGTACTCAAATTTAGGAATTCTATTGAATTAGAATCCATTTATAGTGATTTGCATCCCCAAACACAATCCCAAATGGAGTCAAATTTTAGAGATGACCCAAATTTAAATTTGTTGGTAGTTAATTTTCCTTCCAAACGAAAAGGTAACGTGCTTAATCTCCGTCGTCCGATCCTTATCACAGAGAGGGGGAGAGAGCTCGACTTTCCAGGCTTCCCCCAGCCATCGTCTCGGCCAGTCGCTCGCCGCTGCTCCAGCTCCCGCCTCATCTCCACCAGCCCCTGCTGGCCGGCGCTTCGCCGCCGTCCCTGACGCCCGCGCTCTCCTCGCCGAGTGTCGGCTACCTGCGGTCGTCCTCACCCGCGCTCCTATACCTTGCCCTATCGCTGACCGGATGACCATGATTGACTGCCCGCGGCTGCTTCTGGCGGCCGCGCGCGCCTCTCCGTGCCCCAGCTCCGCCGCTCACAGGAGGACCTGCGCCGGAGTTCCTCCCTTCTCCGTATCTTTCCGCGGCATCCGCCGGTCTTCCGTTCCTGGTGAGCTTACCTTCTCACTTCTCTGATACTTAGTACAAGTATGAAAGATTTTGTATTTTCTTGGGACCAAACCGCTCACTTAGCTTGTACTGTGCGATATGTTACATACCGGCTACAAAACTTCTTGTTTTGGTTTCATCGAATAAAAACAATCCATGTGTTGTGTGCACACTAGCGAATTAAAACTGATGATTGATTCAGTAGGGAAAAATGTTTGCCCTTTATGCGTTAGTTTTCTTATCCTCTGGATGAAACATTGACAGACTTGGGTCAACACAGTGCAATCTGCATCCTCTGGATCAGGAAGCCAATCGAGCGTTGCGGAAAGTTCAGACGGTATCGAATGGGCCATGCAGGGTAATCGATTCGCTCACGTTCCTAAATGAGGATATCAGGTTGTGTTTCTTTCAGTCCATGAATGCAAGAGAGTTTGATCCTAATGCTTGGAAGTTGGTGATGGTGACAGATTTCTACGCCTTGCGTAAGGATGTTGAGCTGTCTGTAGCACGTGTCAATGAAGTCAGGCAGTCTGCTGGTTTGGATCGGCTTGAGGAGGAAATCGCTTCACTTGAGAAGAAATCTGGAGATAGTTCCTTGTGGGATGATCCTTCCAAGGCACAGGGGATACTTGTTGCCCTGACAGAGATCAAAGATAGAGTCAAGCTTCTCAACGATTTTAAGTCGCAGGTTTGATTAACTTAACATTCTTATTCATTCCACATTGGAATTCTGGAAATGCTACAGCTAACATAAAAGTGTAACTGTTAATTTATGCTATGGCCGTATATATTGAAATGAATGTTTGACACATCCTATATAATTTCCAATGATGAAATGTGGATATGCCCTATACATAAATACAGGCAATGATTAATAAAATGTATACAGTAAGACAGATCTATTGCATATATCATTATATCATACTACGGTTTAGAAGTGACAGAGGTTATCCATTTTGGTTGATGGACTATGACTTATATGGCAATAATTGGTTATCCACACTAGTTCTTGATATGGTGTGCCGTTGCTATTTAAAGGTTGAAGAATCCGAGACCATTGTGAAGCTTACTGAGGAGTTAGATTCCATAGATACTGGCCTTCTGGAGGAGGCCTCCAATATCATAAAGGAATTAAACAAAGCACTGGATAACTTTGAGATGACACAGCTTCTTTCTGGACCTTATGATAAGGAAGGGGCTGTGATTAGTATTACTGCAGGTGCTGGTGGCACCGATGCCCAGGTATGCTTCCACTGATTCGCAGGCTTCCTTCTTATTGATCAGGATGACAGGATCTTTGTAGAAAATGTGCATATTACCTCACATTGTAGGAATGATGACGGTTATCTTAGTTTTCTAGGATCTTATGTATGTATGGAGTATTACTCATTTGGTCTTGTTGATTTAGTTGAAATTTAAGCTTTAAGTGCTGCTAATATTGTACTTCTAACACCAAATATACACTATTGTGGTAACTTTCTTATACAAGGCAGCTTGAGACTCTGAATAAATAGCAGCTATAAAAACTAGTGCATCTATGAATTATGATATAATAACGACCAATACATAACTGTCTTTCAAGCTGTAAGTCAAGATTTGTTATCATTATACTTGTTGGACTATGGATAAAAGCCCCCACCTCTCCCACTATAACGCCTAGGTTTTATGGTTGGGTTGGCTAGGTGGGGTGAGCCTAACATGGTATCAGAGCCAAGGTCCTGGGTTCGAACCCCCCTGGCTACGCATTTCCGCATTTCCACTGCGTGATTTCCCCTGCGCCTCTCTAGTGTGCTGAGACCTGTTGCGGGCTACGCCTGGCTTCTAGAACCTGCTGCGGGCTACGCCCACCTAGCCAACCCAACCATAAAACCTAGGCGTTATAGTGGGAGAGGTGGGGGCTTTTATCCATAGTCCAACATTCCCCCTACGGCGTGCGAGCCCGGCGTAGCCCGCAACAAGTTCTAGAGGCCCGACGTAGCCCGCAACAGGTCTCAGCACACTAGAGAGGCGCAGGGGAAATCACGCAGCGGAAATGTGGAAATGCGTGGCCAGAGGGGTTCGAACCCAGGACCTTGGCTCTGATACCATGTTAGGCTCACCCCACCTAGCCAACCCAACCATAAAACCTAGACGTTATAGTGGGAGAGGTGGGGCTTTTATCCGTAGTCCAACAATATTTATAGACAGTAATTTATATATTCATAAAGATGGACACATTGAACTTATATGTAGTTACTTATAAATCTCTCATAAGAATAACAAAATATGATACTTCAAGTTTTTGTGTGAGAAGGAACACACTATAGATGAACAAATGTGATTACAATGTTTTAAAATGGCTTGATCTTTGTAGGATTGGGCTGACATGTTACTGAGGATGTACGTTAGGTGGGGAGAGAAGCAGAGGTACAAGACAAGAGTGGTTGAGAAATCTCCTGGTGAAGAGGCTGGAATAAAATCAGCCACCATTGAATTAGAGGGGAGATTTGCGTATGGGTATCTCTCTGGAGAGAAAGGGACGCACAGAATTGTTCGTCAGTCCCCGTTCAATGCTAAAGGGCTTAGGCAGGTATTTGCATTTTGCAGTTCCACCTTTGTGATTTGTATCCATATTTCCACAAGATGAAGTGAAAAAAATATCTACTTTGTCTATGCTCAGTTTTCTGTTCAATGTGCTAATTTCTTCAGACAAGCTTTGCCGGTGTTGAAGTTATGCCTCTTCTGCCAGAGGAGTCCATGGATGTAGAAATACCTGAAGAGGACCTAGAGATAAGCTTCACTAGAGCTGGAGGTAAAGGAGGCCAGAATGTGAACAAGGTGGAGACGGCTGTTCGCATGGTCCATATTCCCACTGGCATCGCTGTTCGTTGCACAGGTTTGTTCTCATGCTGCCTCCAGCTTGCATGATCTGTCATCTTTACTATGGTTGCATCCTAAATGCATGATAATTCTTAGGTCCATGTTTTCACATATGTTGCACAAGTAGATTTTTGGTTGACCCAATCTTTATTTTGGTATGATGTGATCATGAAAATACAAAAACAAAGCAAGTGATAAAATGGTCAAGTTGATGTCAGAAACTGAACAGCACATCTTCCATATTAGCAGCACCCAATCTTAGTTTGATATGATGTCAGTGTAGCTTAGAACAACGTCATTGGCATTGGAATGCTTTTGTACCAAGAACTGGAGCTGCTTGAGTGGTAAGAGGACAGGATGAAGCTGACGCTTGTTTTTGCAGAGGAGAGGAGTCAGCTGGCTAACAAGATAAAGGCCCTGAACCGGCTGAAAGCGAAGCTGCTGGTGATCGCCGAGGAGCAGCGCGCGTCGGAGATCAAGCAGATCCGCGGCGACGCGGTGAAGGCGGAGTGGGGGCAGCAGATCCGCAACTACGTCTTCCACCCCTACAAGCTCGTCAAGGACGTCCGTACCGGCTGCGAGACGTCGGACATCACCGGCGTCGTGGACGGCGAGCTGGACCCCTTCATCAGAGCCTACCTCAAGCACAAGCTCTCCGCGGCTGCCGACGAGCAAGGCATCAACTGAAACTTGCATCCAGTATCCGGTGCAACGACGTGAAATTTTGGATGCGAAATGTTCGTCACCTATCGCTATTTCAAAACTGCTTTTTTTGTATGGCTTTGTTTTTTATCTGTTTCCACTTAATAAAATTCGTGTAGTTTATTTTGTAGTTTCAAAGTTTTGTGTATATTATTTTGCAACTAAAAATTATTTTGTTGTAAAATTTATCTTTTTATAGCCATTTTTCTGAACGTTCGGGTGTTGCGTCGGCATGTATAGGCGTAGTAACACGGCCCATTATTTCGAGCTTGGGGCATAAGCCTTTTAAGACAATGGGCCCGACCTTTTTTGAAGGCAATGGGTGTGTCGAGATGTGAACGAGAACTTTCCAAGAGATCACCCATCCTAGTACTACTCCCAGCGTGCTGTTCTGAAGAGATTTGGTGACAGCTAACTCACATCACTGACAATGAATAGTTTTTTTTGAAATAAATTTGTATTCAATAATACAACGAATTTGAACAGACTATGCATTGTATTGACCGAGTATCGGAACAAATAACATTCGAGATTACGTAGGATTATACACGAAAGATCTTTTTTAGCTCTCTCTTTAGCCCTATGTCTCTTATCCCTTGGAGGCCTTCCTTCACTAGCAGGTTTCTTCGGAAAAACTCTATCTATTCTAGTGTGGATGGCAAACAGGTTTATATTTTTTGGTTTCAATAGGACTCCTTACGAGCATTCTTTCTATCTACTATTATCTAAAAATAGTCTAAATTTGTTATATTATAAAATGTCTTATTCGATTATAAATTATTATATCATGGGATGGATAGAATAACTTCTATCTTCTTTCTCTTTTTTTATTAGTTGAGTGATGGTGCGTTGCCACGGAAAAAATGAATAGAGTTGATCAAAAGTGAACTTAAAAAGTTTTGATTTTTTGTGAGAGGGAGAGGTGGTGGCAATAGACTCACTACTACCGTCTTATTTTAAATACTACCGTCTTATTTTAAATAAAGTATTATAGATTTGCTACCTTGATATCGTATATCGTACGGAGCTGGTTTATTCATTGATATCGTATCAAACAAAACTGTATTTACTGATTTAGATAGTTATGGTTTTATCTAACCAATGTAGCGTTGTCGACAAATCAGATCGCTTAAGCAAATCTTGATTAAGTACTGGGTGAGAATCACCTCGCTCGATGACTCACGAACAGGTCCTGCTTTAGCAGGACGAGTGGCTGGTACTGTTTTGTGCCCATAACGCGCACAGCTACTGGTAGTAAAAAAAAAGTCAGGGGAGATTCCACAAACAAACCTGACATGCTTACTCCTCTAAACAAATCTTAGTCGCATGGCATGGCTGCAGCCTGCAGCCTGCAGCCTGCAGCCTGCACCGTTTGACTTGACGCGCACCCAGGACAAGATCAGACACAACCATATTGACACCAAGGACAGCAACTATAACTACTATTGCTCCTACCAGTGCCAGATTGTGATGAGATTGGTAGGAGTAGATCACTAGATCTAACCCTTTGGATTAGTTTAAGATTTAACCCGACCAATGTACGTACTTGAAACTACTGGTCAGCAAAAAACTGTTGATAGGTTAGCTATGGTCTATGGATGCATGGAATCCCAGTATGGCTCACTGAAGCGCGAATTCCGAGTAATCTACAGACACGGATGGGCCGGCTTTTACGTCAGCTGCAGTTGTGAGAATCTCAAAGCCACCACTACACTGCTGCCACTTCTGTGGACCAATGCAGCTACTACCTGTGTGTCTACTGTGCCCATGCCTGTGCCACAGACCCACAGTGCAAGCCTTTCTGCTTCAGAACCCCAGGCAAGCAAGGCAAGGCAGCAATGCTTTGTTATTTTTAACCATGCAATGTCCAAGGCTGGAGTAATTAACTAGTGCTGATGTTGTATTAGTTGTTCCCTGCCCAAGCAATATTGGTCTCTCTTTGGGTCTCTCAAAACATGTAACATTGTAACCCTACCCCTAGGATGATGCTTGACTAGTGTAGGCTTCCTATAAGCATGCTGGCCTTGTAGAACAGTACTGTCTGTCACACACACTCACACACTGTCAGTGGAGTAGTCACTTGCAAGTTAGGTTATGTGATCAATCCATTGTTTTTCTTGCTGTGTTTCCTTTTGAGTGATGCAGAAGAAACCACTGGCATTTCAAAATGGGAACCTTCCATACTCACACACTGGCTGTTCCTACATGCATGCATGCAGCTAGCAGTAAACAAATGCCACTGACATGATGCTTATCTAATGTGTAATTAATAACCTAGCTTGTCTTAAAAAAACAGATTAGTTGACAGCAATAATAATACACAGAGAGAACAATCAATCACACACCAACATCTGAACTCTGCATATGAGATTAATGACAGAACACATGCTTCTCCTCCTCTCTACTGACCACTTGTTTAAAATCAGCAACATAACTTAATTTTAATTATTGGAGAGAACCCAATACGCTTATACGCCACTGAAGTCGTGCAAGCTTTATGTGTGCCGGCGTAACAACAAGAATTATAATTAACTAGCAACAAGAGGAAACCTTTGCGTGGTGCTTATCCCCACACACGACAACACATGAGTGTGTTCGAAGGAATCACTCTTAATTGCAGCACCGGTACTTGCTTAATTATGATCGATCTCCGAACTTTATAATCTCGTCTCTCGTCTGGCCAAATCTATCCAGCTAAATAAATCGGTCTGCATGCATGCACCATTTCATATGAATTGATTAGCTAGCTTGCCTCTACAACGCCACGCATGCATGCATGCAGCGGCTGCATGCGTTTTCTCTTGGATTTGCAGCGTGATTAGCCGGCGATGAGTACGATCTACGGGATTATATTTCCGTAAGATGTTGGTCTCCTGGCCGGATGCCTTTTCGCACGTACGTGCTAGCGAGCGAGCTCCAGTGTGCTCGCCGAGGATTAATTAAACTAAACTCACATCATGCAGTGCGGTCAAAGCTCACCACTCCATTAACGGATCGATATGAAGATTAAGCTAGCTAGCGTTGCTTAGGTCACAACACAAAACGGCTTTGAAATCTTCCAAGAGTATACTGACGAAAAAAACATGAAAACTCGGCCTTCGTTTTGAACGACGCTCCGTCGATGCGTCGCAAAAAGAGGAAAAGCTGATGCCAGACAACATAACATGATGTTTCGAACCGCGTGTTGGTATCAGCATACACGTTTGTTGATTTTTTTAAATAATATTTTTTAAAAAAAATAATAAATAAATTTGTATGGGAGTTTGAGAAAATTACAAAAATAAATACTAGTCGGTGGTACTTGGTGTCAAGCACCAGTTGGCTGACCAAGTGCCGACTAGAACGCGCCAAGCACCACGCCAGCAGGAGTTCGTCGTTAAACGACCGACTGATATTGACGTGGCGCCAATCGACGAAAAGAGGTTGTTTCACATCGAAGGGAGCCATTGTGGCCGCCAGTCGGCACTTGCTCAGCCGACTGGTACCGTCTTCGGCCGACCAAGTGCCGACTGGTACCTATTTTTGCAATTTTCTAAAATTGCCATACAAATTTGAAATTTTTTATTTAAAAAATATTATTTCAAAAAAAATCCCACGTTTGTTTTAGATTCTAACATTCCGAGATTTTAACATGTAAGAATGAATTATTTTAGTTCGTTTTTATATTCTACGCACCGGATTCATATGATCAAAGTCTAAAATACATATTATTTATTTTAGTTTTAGATTCTAAAAACAGTTGTAGTTATAATAAATTAAAACAAGCATGCCCTTTATTTCAAAAGGAGATCGGGATTAGTGGTGTGAGCGAGCTTTTTTCACTCTCATCAGTAAGATGCGGGCCATGCATGCAAAGGGCAAATCGCAAACTAAAGCTATTATGTACGAAGAACATGTGGGTCCTTAGGGGAAAAACATGATGTTGTCATGCTGATAATCCACTTTAGTTTGGCAATCATATAGGTTTGATGGTCCGGTCGAAGAGAAGACTGGACCAAAGGCACCATACATTTTGCCCCCACCAAAACGCACCTTTTCTCAATTAAAAGAAGGCTTGATTTTGATATTTAGCATCATCTTCTTCAACTCTTTACCTTACCTAGCCCTTGATTTCCCTCCTTAATTTGTTTTACAGCTAATCTTAACTAGTATAAAGCGGGTCCGCGGATTCCATCTGCATCCTTCCCCGTGCTCCCGCGCTAGCGCCTGCGCCTGCGCCTCCAACCGCCTCTGTTCTCATGCACGCACCGCAACTATCTGTGTGAGAGAAAGAAGAAAAAGAAGAAAAAGAAAGAGAGAAGAAAAAAGAGAAAAATATACTTTTGTATTTTATTCTTTTAATTTCTATATTTTGTGAGGATGTACGAATTTTGTGTAAAAACTCTTAGATTTTTAAAAATCATACAGAAATAAGAATTTTGCGCAAAGATCCAGTTGCAAAATAAGGTTACATTGCAAAACAGACATCCACTAGTACCTTTTATGTATACATATGTTCCGATGAATCTTCTCCTTTTTCACGTTGGAAACATCAAATTAAAAGATAGGGCAATTATAGTTTAGGACCATCCAATAGAAATTTTTTTTGGACGAAACCAGTGCACTGCTCCACGTACCCTAACCTACTTTGTTAGCTTCGTTGTCACAACTCCCCTGTATCTATCTACTATATAGAACCCCTATAGGATTAGACTGTCAATCAGTGTTCGTGTTGTCTTGAGTTCAGACGCTTCAGAATGATGACACACTCCTCTGCTGTCAGTCAACCTTGTCGCCACACAGGGAAAAAGAAAAAGAAACCCAGCCGTGCTAGCTCGAGCTCGGCCCTGCAAATCTTGATGCCGATGACTCTACAGAGCATGATGATCCGTCGGCGACGTGCATCGCCGCCGTGCATTGATGGCAAAAACGCTACTGCTCCTCCTGCTCGTACTTGTGGCGCCGCCTGCTGCTCAGCTGACCGGCCGGCTCCGTGCGAGCGCGTCGCACGGCCGGCGGCCGCATGTTCGGTCGCCCGCTCGCCGAGCTGAGGCCGGCACTGTTGTGCGCACAGTGACAGTGGCGGCAGAGCTAAGAGAAATGAGACCTGTACAAAGAGAACAGTCGGCGCGTTTTCTATTGTTTTTTAAAGTCAGTGCCAAATCTGAATTGACTAACCCTGATTTGTGGATTTGTGGTTTTTGTTGGGTTTCAATTATAGCATACCTCAACTTGTTTGGGACTGAAAGACTATGTTGTTGTTGATATTGTTTCGCTGTCATTTTTAGCTATTTTGGTGTGAAATTTTTATCACAGATTTATTAATACGTTTTCAAAAAAAAAAAGTAGAAACACGCAGAGTTTACGGGAGAAAAAAAAACATCGCGAGCAACGTACGGTAGGAGCGGATTATACATCAGGCGTCAATAATAAAGTCATAATTAGTAAATTATGATACGGTACGGCCGCGCGCTGCTCCGTCTGTTCGACGTACACGTCCTCTTCTTCGACCGACGTACGCGTATCGAGCAATTGGTTGTTACGTTGTCCAAACGGCTGACAATAACGGCGCCCCCACTATTAAAAAACTCATTTTTATACATACACTCATAGGCAGTTAAAAGAAAAATATTTTACTAGTACATGTAAATGTAAAGAACAATTATAACATTTTTCACAAATTTTAATAATCAGTTCACTTTTAAGAATTGTTCTAGTAGAGGTGACAATGGGAAAGATTGTATTGACACGGTTTCACAGCTAAAAAATTTCCTTTTTACCCCTCACATTAAAAATGGATGATTTTTGCATCTGTACATCATACTACTCCTTATTACATCAGTAATAAACATTTTTTTATTTGTTTAGTTGGTCACCTAATCAATGGGTTGTTCCATTGTTGTCCAAACGGCTAGCTAATCGATAGCATCGCCCACATGCACGTACGCATCATGCATTAGATTGCTACCTTTTTCCTTGCAAGCAGAAGCAAAGACACGCCGATTGATCCGAATACGATTAATTATGTACTGTACGAGCGATAGATACACACGATCGAGCCGCGATATGACCGAAGAGATGCATTTCGAAGAGCGATAGAATCGCCAGAAAATTCATTTTCTTAGGATGGAATCACGATTCGCGCCATGCAAATGCCTGGTGCTGCACGAAAACGTTCGTGTTTGAAGAAGCAACTTGAACTTGCATTGGCAGCCAGGCGTGCCATGCCCAGCTAGCGTTGGACGAGCGAGGTCCATGCATGCAGTCGCAGTGGACGTACGTGTGCTGTAAAGATCATCACCAGGCTTTTGACCATATGATGGATGATATCGTGTGCTGCCTGTGCCTGACCAGCTGTGTGTAAGATTGAGAGGGAAAGGTAGTTTGTCATGGCTAGGCGATGAGTATCTTTGCATTGGCATTGGGCCATGCCATTGCCCCCTCTGACACTCTGCCAATCCGACTGCATCCATGTGTCACATGATCAGGAGGGACTGGAGCCAGTAGAACATGTCAATTTGAGCTCGCTCGGTTAAGACGAGCAAAAACCCACGGCGCGCGGCCTTTCTCTTTTGGTACCTCGAGCTAACAATTTCTACTGTAGGACATCGCTACAATTTAAATCTAGGCATTCAGATTAAAGTATGATGCATTAATGTACACTACTAATGTTCAAAGTTTAAGTTTTTAAAACATTTGACTTGAAACACGTCCAAAACTTCATCTTTTCGTGACCTAGAAGAGTTTCAGAGAGATGTTGCATGTTTATTTCTACGGAAAAACATTTTAAAAATGCTATGACTAATTACTCTGTGGTTAAGGCTTTCTTGCTTGATGTGAAGCAGGTTATGGGCTCCAGACACTTGGCAAAAAGGAGATGAAAAGTTTTTGTCAGGCACAAGATTGGTTAGAATATCTGAATTGTAAAGTGGTCGTGGTTTTTTTTTTAAAAAAAATCAAATCTATGTGATCGTTTAAAAAATTTGCAAAACTAGCATGCGGTTAGCTGATCAACAGCCGACTCACGGGCGAGTCGGCTCTTGGTCAGCCAACTGCCACGCAGGCGCAACGGCTGGTTTCCTGGCCGACTGGTGCTACGTGGCGTTAGTCGGCCATTGAACAGTCAACTACCCTCAGTTGGCCATTGGACCGCCGACTGGCGAGGGTCGAGTCGGTGTCACGTGGCAGCCAGTCAGCAAGAAACTAGCCGTTGCACCTACGTAATTAGTAGTTGCGCTCACGATGACAGCAGTCGGCTGACCAAGAGCTGACTCACTCATGAGTCGGCTGTTGGTCAGCCGACCGAATGCTAGTTTTGTAATTTTTTCAGACAGCCAGATTTTTTTAAAAAAATATTATTTTAAAAAAATTCTAAGATCAACAGCGTCATGTAATTGGGAGCACGGCGATATCACGACATTCATGTGGAAGGAAAGGTAGTTTTTTTAGAAAGAAAGCTGTATTGAAATTAGTAAGAGTACATTAAGATTAAGATGGTAATAGTGAGTTACACTACTAATGTATTTGAGGTTAAACACAGCATACACCTCTCTAAACCTCGTTTTAGTAGATCAAAGAGCATCCAAAAAGCTCATCGATCAGGGGAAAAAGTTGTACGCGCCCATGTTCTTTTGCCACTAAGCCATATCGGGCTGTCAGAGGAGCTGTGCTTGCTTTCTAAACACTGTGACAGCATATTAACCGAGTTATTAATATACAGTTTAATTAGGGGTCAACTGTTCCCCTGGACCTTGGCTGCCGTGATGTCACTGTCCCTTTCCTGACCATGCTTTACACTGCACGTCTGATGGCTAACAAGCATCTTAAGCAAACAAGGGTTTGTTTAACATGTTTTAATCTTTCTAGGTATGGTACTTGTCAAATTAAGTTGGTATGGTACTTGTCAAATTAAGTTATGAAGAACACTGATAGTATTAGTTAGTGACTATTTTTATACTCAAATTAATTAACTAGCTACCAGATGCTCAACAAACAGACTTTTCTTGTAATGTAGCTAGTTAATTAAAAACGATTAGGATTGGAATACTCTATACAGATGAATAGTATAAGAATCTAAAACACTGGAAATTTTAAAAACCATAAGAATTTGTAGTAAGAAGAGAGAGACAAAGAGAGAATGCATTGGACTTCTCAAAAGAAAAATAAAATGAGGTTTGAGCTCATGTTCAAATTTCCTATAGAATAGAATAGAGGAAAGCAATCCATAGGAATTTTTGAAGCTCCAATCCTGCGTTCCAAACAACCTAAATAACCTAAATGGGAAAATTTCCAAAGGATTTGAATACTTTAAAATTTGCACGAAATTTCTAAGATGGAAAGAAGCCTTTAATCTATTCACAAGCTATATGCATTGACGTGCTCTTCGGACTTTCAGAGTTAAGGTACCTCCGGATTTCACTCAACTAGTCCATCTTTCCGATGGCCAGGGACTAATTGCATCACCATCATATTGCACATATGAAAAAAATTTGACAAAAATTGAAGAGAAAAAAGGACAATGCAGGGATGATGAAAGATGGGGCCTGCATTTGCTGCTAGTGCTATGTACATCCGTTTGAAATGAGATTCAAGAACACATCCGGGGGAGTGATCTTGCTGTGGCGCGGCGGCCACCGGCGGCGGCGCCTCTCCTGGTGGACTTCATCTTGCTCATCTGCGTCTTCATCCGGCTGCACACTTTCTCCAGCTCCATCACCCGCCAGTGCATCCCGTCGAGGAGCGACTTGAGGTTCTGGCTCTCCAGCGACAGGTCGAGCCTCCTGGCATACAGGACGACCTGGTCGGCGCCGCCGCCGAGGTCGCCGTGATCGTCGCCGTCGTCGCTCGTCGTCGCCACCGGCTTCAGCTGCTGGTCTGGAACGCCGCGGAGGAGGTTCTTGAGCACCGTGTGCTGCGACGCCAGCGCCTGCACCGCCGCCCGCGTCGGGAAGCTGGTGTTCCGGGCGAGGTGCTTGCAGCACTCCGGCGAGAGCTTCTCGTAGTTGATGCCCTTGCAGATCTTCATCTTCTCCTCGTCCGTCAGTCGCGTGTGAACCTGCCACGATTCAAAAAGCCATTACTTTTTTCAGTTTTCAGCAAGAGCAAATAGGAAAAAACACACCAAAAAATCGACAATTTAGCATCTTAACCAGCAGTGTTAAAAACAGCAAGCTGAATAGGATAATTCTCTTGCACATTGCCAGTGACAAAAGTGACGAAATCTTAGCATACAGGACAAAGATCATTTTTTTCAGACAAAATCAATTGTTTCAGACTTCAGAGAACATTCAGAAGTGGAGTCCTGAAATCTAGCATGATGCATGCTACATCGGATTCAGAGGAGGTAGTAAAATTAAGACGCATTCGCAATTAATGCGACGACTGCTACGAAATGCTGACAAAAACAAGAACAGTGTCGACTGTCGAAATGTCCGAGGCGCAAAGATCTGGTGAATTCTGTAGAAGGAGAAATTGATGTACTACCTGGAAGTAGACGTCGATGGCGCGGTACAGCGAGTCGTGGCAGTCCCTCGCGGCGGCGGGCAGCGCTGTTGCGAGCTCGACGAACTTGGCCGGGCGCAGAGACGGGTCAGGGGCAACCTCGGCCAGGTACAGGTCCATGAGCTTTCCCACTTTCTTCAGCCTCGCCAGCTCAGGCTCGTCGTGCTCGCCGCCGGCGTGGAGGAAGGCGTCCAAGAACTTGAGCACCAGTGTCACGTAGTACAGGCTGCTCGTCCCGGCCGGCGCCGGGACGAGCAGGTTGTCCAGTGTCGCGTGGTCCATCTTGTGGCCAATCATGGAGACGAGACTGGCATGATAAGCGGCGTCAAGCTTCAGCGGAGAGGATATCCTTAGGATTCCGAATAGGCCCTTGCAAGAGACCGAGCTCCGGTCGAGGTCAGCCATGACGGCGATCGCCGCCTCGAGCATGGCCTTCTTGTCGGCGGCGTTCGCGCCGGCGATGCGGCACTTGAGGTAGTAGAAGAGGAACCTGCAAACGACGTCGTGGTCGGTGCCCTTGGCCAGGAGCGCCTTGGCGACGCGCTCCATCATGACGGGGCTGAGGACGACGAGGTCCTCGAACCACCAGGTGCGGCTGGTGCACCGCATGCTTAAGCAGCTGCTCTTGGTGTCGCACGAGAACCGGAATGCCGAGCTCTCCGGCGAGGAGCTCGTTGGGGTGGCATCCCCCGGGATGGCCATGTGGGACAGCAGCGCGCCGACGACCTTGTCGAACACCCCGGTGGACTCTGCGAGCGGGAGCAGGCGCTGGCACTGCTTGACGGCGTCCACCACGCTCTGCCACGGCCACTGCGGCATCTCCTCAAGAGCCTTCTCCGCCATCTTCACCAGGCTCGGAGCAGTGGACACCTCCGTCGCCGCCATGTCCATGAACTGAGCCGCGCACCGCAGCGCGCACGCGTTGGACGCAGTCACCGCGACACCGCCGCCGCCGCTGGTGTAACAGAACCTCGCAACGAGCTCGAACGCCTCGGCGCCGCCGGGGAACCCCTGCAGCACCACTCTCCAAGTCTGCCTCGCAGCTCCGGCCAGCCGCTCGCCGCCGGCCAAATCCTTGATCCTACCGCAGAACGGTGCAAGAACGTCCTGTGAATCACCCAGCCAAGCAGAGGAACAACAATTCAGGACAACGAGGTCGTATCAACCAACCCAACAATTACAGAATTACTACTAGTACAAGAATTGAAGGACACCATCCTAATCCACACCCACTTTCGAGATGCCAAATCAATGTAATCACCAAAGGAAAGACCAGCCTTTTTTCCAGAGGAGCACGCTGTCTAAGCTCTTAATGAGGAGGAGGCTAGTGGCCATTGTTACCACCAAACGCCATTAAAGTTTTTGCACTGACAATAGCGAAGCTGATGAGCTGTAGCTATTAGGCCATTAACGCCGGATAAGAATGGAATGAAACATTTACTCGCCTAATTGCTGCGAGCTCAGCTGAACCAAACATGGGAGGCGCAAGAAACCGCAGCAGCAGTACGCCTGCGCCATTAAGGAGGAGAGCAGGAGGAGGAGGAGGAAGGGCCAGGGATGGCTATTGGCTAGCTGGTGGCTGGCTCATTGATGCATGCCTTGATGGTGATAGGGGAAATGGACGCAATTTCACTGCACACCTCAACGCTCTGGAATGGAATGGATCCCACACCGCACTTAAATGGAAGATCGCGACGTCTTCCTCGGAAACTTTCAGTAAAATTCAGAGACAGATGATCAAAACTGTGACTACAGAAGAGATTAGGTTCTTGCTGCGATTAATTAAGCAGACCCAGCTCCAAACAGAGCGTGACAACTGACAGTCTTGCAAGAACCTGTCCCACAGACAGAGACATGCTACAGCTCAAGAGCAAAATTACAGCAAGAACAGGCGATGAGACGACAGACAATGCAGGCATTTTAGGCCAAGTAGTAAAATCATAGAAACAAACAGGAGGTACAAAATTCGAGATCGGTATAAGACCAGTAGGATGTGACAAGCCAGCACAGTGCCCCAAAACCTGAGGCTGACTAGGGATCAAGGAGAAAACAGCAGAAGGTCTGAAAGCAAGGAATGGAAGAGAACAAAATCGGGGAAGAAGATCACAAAGTAGTGACAAAAAACTTTGGGGACTACCTGAAACGGTTTGGACAGAGGAAACAACAAAGGCTAGAATTAAGGACAGGCTCAATTCCACCAAGATATAGCACACTTCACTCATACCCAAGACCTTGGTGGAAGAAACACTAGAGACCAGAAGCTACACAACAGTCATCCCAAAAGAGAGCGGCACTAGAACTGATCAGCAAGTTGCCAACCTAGGAAAGGAAACAACAGCAATAAGAACATCATCGTCATCAGAAATCTGTAGTCATGGAGGGCAGGAGGAGAAGGAGCAGCAGGGCAGAGCAAGAAGAGACCTTGGGAGCTGGAAGAACACTGCAAGGTGTGTTGTTTAGCAAGAAGAAGAGGAAGCATCACCTTATCAACAAGGAAGACCTCTTCACCATTCACATCCACCTCAAGAACACAGCCCTCTTTCTGCCCTTCCCACCACTGCACCAGCTTTAAAGCAAAACATGGCAAAGAAGAAGAAAAAGGCTGCAATGATGGGGATGGAAGCAGTAACACAAAGGGTTGGCACCACCCCCAATGTCCCAAACACATAGAAAGCCCAAGCTTCCAAATGGCTAAATGCCCAAGGGCAACTGCTCTGAGTGGTCAATGGCTGAAATGGGGGCGCAGGAGAAAAAAAGCCATGGTGATGAGAGAGGAGAGAGGAGAGAGAGAGAGGCCAGCCAAATGAAGTTGGTGGATCCTGAGCTCCTGACAGCTTCTGCTACCCTGCAAGTGGAGAGTTTGCAGGAGAGCTAGCTTTGGGGAATATGTAAGGCTGGGTTTTGATTTCTCTCACTGCTTTTCCCCTTTGCACATTGCATATATGTGCTTGGGTACTATTCCAGCCAGGAGTCCTCTTCTGGATCAAGAAACGGGCAACAAAAAGGGGGTATTTTTCTTGTTGGGGAGTAGGTTTGTGTAGAGCAAGAAAATGAATGCATTTGCTTGTACATTTGTGATGTCTCAGCTCATAAGCACAGGGAGAGCATCTGAGTTGGTCCCTTCCATGTGACACTGAGATACCTGATTCTCTCTGACCTGAGATAATCTCTGCCTCAACGAGGGCAAATATTATTTTCAGGACCCCTTGGTTCAAGAAACCATGTACTCATTCTGTTGCCTTGGACAAATTTGCAGCTGCACCAAGAGTGTTCATATACACAAGACATTGTCTCTCCATGGTGACATCTCTTTAGAAACAGACAGAAACTATATTCGTTTTCAGCCTACAAGAATGGCCTAATGAGTAATGTACTTGTCTTAAGATGCTAATTTATCTTGTAAATAGAGAATAATCAGATAGTTGGACTGGAGATGCTGTTCGCATGATCAAATCGTTGTGTTAATTAAGCTAAGGTTTCTTGCCGCGATTCCCATGAAAAGGAGTATAATGAAACAAGGGACCATCTATTCACCACCTGGTGGACAGGCAGGCCATTCGAATGGTAAAAATGTATTTTGATTGATTATATTTACATATCAATACTGCTTTTTTGTTTTGTTTAATAATTTAAGATTTTTGATTTACGAATCCTGAAAAAAGCTGATATTTTTCCGGCGAGCCTAAAAATTTCTGTTGGAATATTCCTCGCATTCAGCACCGTCACGGACTCACGGTCATGTCATCTAGTCACCCGGAGCCGGTGGTAGCAGCGATCCGCACATCTCAGCGGCTCGCCGGCGGCGAAATGGCCTCTCCGTGTACGTGCTAGCCTTGTGTGTTTATGTTCATGGGGAGCAGGGATCGCGGCGGCGCCGCTGGTCGGGGTAGTAGGAGGAGGAGGAAGAGGGGTGGAGACGAAGGCACCGCTGCAGACGTCGAGGCCGTTCAACATCGCTCACCGTGGGTCCAACGGCGAGATCCCCGAGGAGACGGCGGCGGCCTACAAGCGCGCCAGCGACGAGGGCGCCGACTTCATCGAGTCCGACGTGACGGCGACCACGGACGGCCGCCTCGTCTGCTTCCACGACATGACGCTCGACGACAGCACCGATGTCGCCCACCACCCCGAGTTCGCCGGCCGCCGCCGCACTCTCGATGTGCAGTAGACCAACGTCACCGGCTACTTCATCAGTAATCCCCCATTGGCCCTATTGCCCCAACCCGATCGTCAGATGATCGATCTGGTCTCTGATCCAGAAAATGTTCTAGCTGATTTTATCCTGGCCGAGCTGAAGACTATGAGGGCGAAGAAGAGATGGCCATTCCGCGACAAATCGCACAAGGGTGCGGTGAATCGAACAATTTCCTACGAAATTCTGGCGTCACAAATGGCAAACGCGCGTAAATTGATTGAATTGATTATCTCTTGTTTGTTAATTTGATTTGATTGGATGTGCAGTCAAGAGGGCGAGTCACCGATCATCACGTTCAACGAGTTCATCAACATCGCGCTCAGCGCGGAGAGGGTGGTGGAGATCTATCCGGAGATGAAGAACCGAGTGTTCATCAACAAGCAGGTGAAGTGGGCGGATGGGAAGACGTACGAGAAGTTCATTGCGGCGTTGAAGAGTACGGTTATGGCGGCCGGTACATGTCGCCGGGCGTAGCGACTCTGTCATCCCGAAAATAATACCTTCCCAGAAATACAATAGAAAAAGACACAATAACAAATAGATACAAGAGAGTTCCACACAGATTAAAATAAATTACACATAGTTCTATACATGGGCGTTAAAGTTTGTCCAAAAAAAGACAGGGTACACAATAACAAGTATATACAACAGAGTTTCACGCTGATTAAAATAAATTACACATAGTCATATACATGGACTAAACGCTTGAACAAAGATTTTTAAGCAAAACACAAGCAGCGGATAACGGTCCCATAAGTGCTCGAGTGCGGCCAAGTTTTAACCCTCCTCTTCGTCTTTATCTATCTTCTGGAGATGTTTCAAATAATGGGCTAAGTACATTGGTACTCAACAAGCCACCCCGAAATGATGCAATAATGCAATGGAATAACAATGATGACATAATAGGGTTCATTTGCGTAAAACTGATTTTCAATTAAAACAATTGTAAAACATCTACAAGTAATAAGATTGCACTATGAACAAGTTACAATCCAAACAGTGCACTAGCACTGGCAGGTTACCACCACTTGCAGGATCTTTCCATCCCAACTATCATACTAGAATTAAAGTGGAAAGTTATTCTAACCGTGGAAAACATCATTTTGTCCGCCTTTGACCGTGAACTCGGCTATTCGAATAGATTTTAATTCTGATCAGATGTATAGAACTTTACCCACAAGGCACAGTCTCAGTTAACATCAGGATACCACCACGGTACCCCGACCCAAGACCATGCCAATGCCCATCGTATACCATACAAACATACAAACATCCCCTAAAATTTCGCTTCCCGTAGGGTCAACCCTAGTCGAGTAAGCCCCCTCTTGCGCCAAGTGACATTCAGGTCTAGGGTGCGACCCACCACAAGTAATACTCTATTAGACTTGTGTTAGTACGAAATTGCATTGCAACAGTAGTCATGGATCGATCTTTAATTGCCATGGGTGTGACATTCAAAAATACTAGCATGTACCCACGACTAGCCCTTTTCAATATTTTAATTGGTCAAATTTTAATCCAAACCACTAACGGTAGTAACCCTACCGTAGGGTACAATTTAATCGACATAAGAGATACAACATTTGTCATTAAAGAGGTGAATAATTACCCATTTAAAAAGACTAGTTCAACTAAGTATGGCTAAACAGTTATTCTTATATCGATCAACCTTGTCCTTATTAAGGTACGAGCTGAACCAACAATTTACTTAGGTTGACAAGAGGTATGGTAATAATTGCACGGGGCTATAATTAACACAGTGAGCATAGATAAACAATAATAATAACATATTATAGTCATAATAATAATGCATTAAGTTAAAGCAAAATAATTTATGAAAAAGGGAATTAGACATGTTCAACTTTTTAGATAGCTTGCTTTGGTCCGCAAAAACTTGATCTTCAATGAATTATGCCTTCGGATGTACGAAATCGGCGGCGTCTATGCATTTACATACATAAATAATGCAAAACAGTACAACAATACACATGAATAGTACAAAAACAATGCATAATTAGATTCTTCGCAATTTTATGAAAAGATGGCAATTTGAATTGCTCCAAATGGAGCTAGGATAAATTAATTATGTATTTTAGAAGTTTTAGCTCAGTTTTTAGCCAAAACAGTACTACTGCACAGAACAAAATTTAAATACCTAAAACAGAGAGCTAGAACGCTAAAGTGCCAGAATAGGATTTAAATACCATAAAATAGAGGGGCTAAAATGCTAAAATGCCAAATAGAGAAAGCAGGCTGCAACTAGCCATGGCGCGGGGCGGCGCGGCCAGCGCGCAGCGCGGCGGCGACGACAGCCCAAAGGAGGGAACAAGGAGAAGAGGGGAGGGTCCTCACCAAGGACGACGACGGTGGCACGAATTCGGCTAGGGAGGATAGCTCGGAGGAAGAAAATGGTGGAAATGACAAGAAAACGGAAGGGAGAAGAGAGAACGACCAAATTAATTTGTTCATGAGAGGGGTGGCGGTTCCGGCGTCGTGGGAGCGGCCTCGACGCGACGCGGGCGACGGGAGGAGCGGAACGGCCGACGCGGTTGCCATGGGAGAGGAGTTGGTTCGTGTATGGTGGGAGTGGGAGAGAGAAAAAAGAGGAGGGTGAGTGAAAGGAGATGATATGTGGGTCCTACGCGTAAGTGAGAGATAAAACCTAAAGAGAGAATTTTAAAAAAAAAAACAAAATAAGTTTATGATTCTTAAAAAATAATTTTTCATAATTCTGAAATACGTCGCTGACCTCATCGACTCCCCCAAGGTCTTTCTCATCAACGACGTCGCCATCCACACCAATCGAGGACACCAGCCAATCCTACGACGAGATCACCTCCGACGAGTACCCAGGGCCGTTTCTGGGCCAAGGCGAGAGGGGCAACCGCCTAGGGCCCAGGAAAATTAGGGGCCCCCAATTTATATATGAATTTATATATGTGTATATAACATAATATTTTATATTTTCTACACTACAGTCCACAAACCTAAAAATAGTCCAGCATGTAGCACAACAAATCTATAAATTGGAACTTTGCCTAGCACGATATCGCCTTAGTCTAATACTCCAATGTAACATGCTAGCAGTCCAGCATGAGCAAATGCAATTCAGCTAGTCAGCCACGCATTGACGCTTGTCCAACCCGTGATATCGCCCAAAATCCTCGCCTGCTCACTCGGAAACCTAAATCCCCCATTTGTCGACTCACGATGGTATGGCTCCTTCTATGGCAACGCCGCAATGGACAACGAACATGGACGAGCAAGGCTTTTGTCGCCTCAGCTACTCTACTGAAGCCTAAAGCACTAGTGAGTGGTGACTGGTCCAAATCTCATCCCTAAATTCTAATGCTAGGACGGTGGATGGTAACGATGATGATTATGCCCTCGCGGTGAGCCATGTGAGTGATCGATTGACAACATGGTAGGAGGTGGCATTGTCAATTCACCGATACTCACCTGCCGCAGCTACCCGTTGCTAATACCCTTGTACGTCTACCCATACGATTCCCCACCCACTGAAAATAGATCAAAAGACCCTAATTTTTTTTCGCCTAGGGCCCCCTAAAAGCTAGGAACGGCCCTGAGTACCTCGACTACATGAAGGAGTACGTCGTCGGCGTCGGGCCGTGGAAGGACACGGTGGTGCCGCCGACCAGGGACAACAAGCTGGCGACGCCGACGGACCTCGTCGCCCGGGCGCACGCCAGGGGGATGCAGGTGCACCTCTACACGTACAGGAACGAGAACCGGTATGACATCCCACAGGATCCCTATTCTGAGTATGACTACTGGCTCAACGTAGACGTAGGCGTCGACGGCCTCTTCACCAACTTCCCTGCGAGCCTCCGCCGCTCCGCCGCTACAGGAGTGGACGGCCGCGGCAGGAGGCGTTGACTACCCAAGCTTCAGAATTCAGATTAACCTATTCAGGTTATCGAAGTTTTCCCTTTTTATCGTAGAAGATATTTAGAATTTGCTGCGCTGTCTGAGAATCAATAGGCAAACGACCAATCGCTTATGATAAACAGGTTAACTGAATCCTCAAATCAAAGGGGTGTTTATTACTTGTTATCGATCCATTGATATATATGGTCTGTTTGGTACACCATATCCTGAAATCTATATTAAAGTTGAAGTAGAATACTTGAAGTTGTACCACTCCAATTCATTTTTAGAGTGCTCTCAGTAGGATCCACTCATCAGAAAAAGTGTTTGACTTGATTCCAACTCTACGAGACAAAAACATTGGAGCCGGAGGCCTACAAAACGCACCCATAATATAAGGCCTAGCTCTAGTTCTAGTATTTTTTTGGAGCATGTTCATCTTAGCTCTAAAAATCTTAGAGTAGAGTTGTGGATAGATTAAGAATGTTTAATTGAGTAATTTAATTTTATTTTATATTAAAATAATAATTTAAACTAGTTTATTATATTATACAAACTCAAGATTCAGCCTAAATCTTGGAGTTGAAGTTGTACCAAACGGACCCTAAAATAGAGGTGTAGTTTTGAGAGAATTGGCTATTTGTCACATAAGATTTGCAAAATTATCGCTCTCAAGATTGATTTCGTAAAAAATCAACATCAACAAGATTAGTATTGATGATGCAGTATGTTCAAAGACTAGTGCTGTACAAAGAATATTTCACGGTTATTCATGCTAGGTACTTCACTTAGAGCATCTTCAAAAGCTTTCTTAAAACTCATTTTGTATATCTCTTATATAAGAAGTGATCCTAATAGATTTTATCTCAATATAACTTCGGTCTCTAACAATTTTTCTAAAACTCATTGGTCGTGGCTAGTTCGGCCAATCATCGACCGATCTAGCTCTAGATCGACATACCATGTGCAACATATTATAATGAGTTCATCAATCTCAGTTCACACTTGGCATGGCTCAAACTAACAACCTTCAGCCTAAGAGGTTTGTGCTTTGCCAACTAAGCTAGGTGGACTATTATACCATGTTGCACATTGTCCGTCGATCTAGGCCACGTGGCAAATTTTGGCACACGACACAAATGTGAGGCCCTGTAGTAATGTTTGGCCGAGCTAGATTTATCTATGTGGTCTAAATTTATTAATCTATACATAAATTTAAACAAGAATAAAATGACTTGGTGGCAGGGCCGTTCCTAGCATTCTTGGATCCCTAGGCGAAAAAAATTCAGGAGCCCTTCGATCTATTTTTAGTCGGTGGGCAAATCGCACGAGTAGATGTACAAGGGTATTAGCGACGAGCAGCGACAACATATGAGCATCGGCGAATCGACAACGCCGCTTCCTACCATGTTGTCAATCGGATCATTCATATGGCTCACCGTGAGGGCATAACCATTGTCACTACCATTCACCGGTCTAGCATTAGAATTTAGGATAAGATTTGGATCGGTCACCACTCACTAGCACTTTAGCTCTAGTGGAGTAACTGAGGCGACGAAAACCTTTCTCATCCATTGTCTGTTGCCCATTGCGGCGTTGCTATAGCAGGAGTCATGCCATCGTGAGCTGATGAATAGAGGATTTAGGTTGCCGAGTGAACAGGTGAGGATTTTGGGCAATATCATGGGAGGACAAGTGTTAGTGCGTGGCTGTCTAGCTGGCCTGCATTTGCAATGTTGGACTGCTAGCGCGCTACATTGGACCAGGGCGATATCACGCTAGGCAATATTCTAATTTGTAGATTTGTTGTGCTGCATGCTAGATCATTTTTAGATTGTGGACTGTGGTGTAGAGAATATAAAATATTAAGTTATATACACATATATAAATTGGGGCCCCTAACTTTCCTGGGCCCTAGGCGGTCGCCCCTCTCGCCCTGGCTCAGGAACGGCCCGCTTGGTGGTTGATGGTAGATGCAATTCAGCGAACATGGTCTTTCCCCCTAAAATGAGGAAATATTTAGGTTTACTAGAAACCATAGGTTTAGAACAGAAATTAATAACAGAATAAGACATATGAGTGATATTTTAAGATGGAGATGTCGTAAGTAGATCATGATGTCAGGTATGCCAATCATGGCATAAAAATCACAACTATAACCCATTAAAAAAAATCTATATCTAGTGGAAGATGGCACCAAACAAATGCTTGGAATTCAGATCTGTACTGCCTATGAAAACTAATGCCGTCTCCACCTAAACAGACAAGTGGTATGCAGATGCAGGTAGTGGGCAAGATTTACTCATTGTTGTGCCAGAAGCTGGTATTGGAAATCATAATAAGTGGAGATATATGTGTGCAGGATGAAATTTTCAATGAGATAAAGCAACATATAAATTATAGAATAAAGATGCAGACAAAGTCTCTTCATGTGGGATAATAACACGGTTTCAGGATTAAAAGCTACTGTTATACTTGACCAAAAAGAGGGATGTCAACATTTGCATCACATTCGACAATACATAGGACAAAAGTAAAGAACAAAGCACCTCTTTGTCAAAACAAACAGAGCATATATATTATTCCACTTGTTCAAGGAGTTTTACTGCCGCTAAGAAAAAATTTT
>JAAALK010000282.1:17447203-17465473 GCA_019279435.1 Zizania palustris
GGTGTAACCCGAAGGTAGACATGATCTCCTTCTTCAAAGGCTAGGTCTCGACGGCGATTGTATGCGTAGCTCTTCTGTCGCGATTGGGCTGTCTTGAGTCGGTCTCTGATGATCCGTACCTTCTCTTCAGCTTCACGAAAAATGTCGGTTCCGAATACTTGGGATTCACCAGTTTGGTCCCAAAGTAGAGGCGTTCTGCACTTACGTCCATATAGGGATTCAAAGGGAGACATCTGAAGGCTGGCTTGGTAGCTGTTGTTGTATGAAAATTCAGCGTACGGCAAGCTCTTGTCCCAAGTGGCTCCAAAATCCAAAACACATGCTCGAAGCATATCCTCTAGTATCTGATTTACCCTCTCCGTTTGTCCATCTGTCTGAGGATGGTAGCGGTACTGAAATTTAATCTCGTGCCCATCTCCTCTTGGAGGTTCTTCCAAAAACGAGAGGTAAACTGACTTCCTCGGTCGGACACTATCTTCTTGGGCACTCCGTGAAGACATACAATCCGGGCCATATATAGCTCTGCAAGCTTAGGGCCACTAAAGGTCGTCTTGACGGCTATGAAATGAGCTACTTTCGTAAGCCGATCGATGATCACCCAAATAGAATCATACCCAAGTTGGGTCTTTGGTAAGCCGGTGATGAAATCCATACCGATCTCTTCCCACTTCCATTCCGGCACTTTAAGTGGCTGTAACAATCCTGCAGGTCTCTGATGTTCAGCTTTTACTCTTCTGCAGGTGTCACATTCGGCGACAAACTGGGCAATCTCCCTTTTCATGCTAACCCACCAATAACGTTCCTTCAGATCTTGGTACATCTTGGTACTGCCGGGATGAATGGAGTACAATGTCTCATGGCTTCTCTTAAGATAAGAGTCTTTATTTCAGGTTTATCCGGCACACATATCCGAGTTCCAAACCATATGGTGCCATTCTCGTCCTCTGAAAATCCGGGGGCTTTCCTTGTCTCATGTTCTTCTTAATGGCAGCTATATCGGGGTCCTCTAACTGAGCTTCACGGATCTGCTCAAACAAGACAGGTTGGGTCTCCAAGGTGGCTAGGTATGCTCTTGTGGTTAATCCAAGATTTAGTTTTTCCATCTCCCTACATAACAGGGGTGCGTGTTCTTGAATCATTATGGCGGTGCAATATCCCTTGCGACTTAATGCATCAGCTACCACATTTGCTTTTCCGGGGTGGTAGTGAATACCTAAGTCATAGTCCTTGATCAATTCCAGCCATCGTCTTTGCCTCAAGTTCAGATCTGGCTGTGTGAAGATATACTTCAAGCTCTTGTGATCCGTAAAGATCTCACAGCGATTTCCAACTAGATAGTGCCTCCAAATCTTAAGGGCGTGCACTACGGCGGCTAATTCCAGATCGTGAGTCGGATAATTCAACTCATGGGGTCTCAACTGTCGGGAGGCATAAGAGATAACTTTTCCATCTTGCATAAGAACACATCCCAATCCTTGCCGAGATGCGTCGCAATAGACATGGAAGTCTTTGCGGATATCCGGTAGGGTCAGTATAGGTGCAGACACCAAACGGGTCTTAAGAGTGCGGAAACTTTCCTCGCATTCCGGAGTCCATTCAAACTTCTCTCCTTTCTGCAACAACTTGGTCATTGGCTTGGCTATCTTAGAAAATTCTCGATAAATCTCCGATAATATCCGGCCAAACCCAGAAAACTTCATATCTCAGATACGTTTGTGGGTGGCAACCAATCCGTGACTGCTTCTACGGTGGCAGGGTCTACTGCGATTCCTTGCGCAGAGATGATGTGTCCAAGGAATTTTACTTCTGCCGTCCAAACTTGCATTGCTGTACTTGGCATACAATTGGTGTTCCCTTAGTTTTCCTAAGGTTAGCCGGAGGTGAGTCTCGTGCTCTTTCTGATCCTTGGAATAAATGAGGATGTCGTCTATGAAGACCACGATGAACTTGTCCAAATATTCCATGAATACCTTATTCATCATATTCATGAAGAATGCAGGGGCGTTGGTCAATCCAAGGACATAACTGTACACTCATATAATCCATAACGGGTAGTGAAGGCAGTCTTGGGTATGTCCTCCTCTCGGATCCTTAACTGATGATAATCAGAACGCAAGTCGATCTTCGAGAATACTGTAGCTCCTTTTAGCTGGTCGAAGAGATCATCGATCCGAGGTAACGGGTACTTATTCTTGATGGTTACCTCATTCAAGGCGCGATAGTCCACACACATCCGCTTTGCCTTGTCTTCTTTCTTCTCGACGAAGATGACGGGAGCACCCCATGGTGATGTGCTAGGCCTGATGTAACCTTTCCTTTCAAGGTCCTCCAACTGTTGCTTCATCTCAACTAATTCATTGGCGGCCATCCTGTATGGTCGCTTGTAGATAGGGGTGGTTCCGGGCACCAAGTCAATCCTGAACTCGATGTCCCTCTCGGGTGGCATCCCTGGTAGATCCTCGGGGAATACGTCCGGGTACTCACTGACTACCGGTATCTCCTCCAAGGTAATCTGATGTAGTCTTGTCCTTCCGGCCTTCATGCTGGGCATCTGGAATGTGACTATAGTCCCTTCTTCATTAGTCACAGTCACCTTTCTCTGGGCACATTCTATTACACCTTGGTGTTTATTTAGCCAGTCCCATCCCTAGAATGAGGTCCAACCTTGACATTCTATTAGAATGGGGTCGGCCCAAAATATCGTGCCTTGGATATCTACCCATACCCTTGGACTAAAGGAACAAGCGAGGGTTTGCTTGCCCGGGGTGGCTATCAACACTGGCCTGGGTAGTTCACTTATGTCCAGGGCATTATTTTCCACAAAAGCAGTTGATATAAAGGAGTGGGTAGCTCCGGTGTCAAATAATACCACTGCAAGCGATGAATGAACCATAAACTTACCCATGACGATCTCTGGTGCAGCCTGAGCTTCCTCGGCGGAGACGTGGTTCACTTTGGCGCGGACGGCGGGGTTGGAGGTGACGCCTTGAGCTCTCTTGGGATGGGGACACTGGTGGGAGTAGTGTCCCTCCTGGCGGCAGTTGAAGCACACCACAGGCTTGCCATGCCTGTCTCTCAAAACCTCCGGCTTCTTGGCCGGGGCAGCTGTGGCGGTCGGTGCGGTTGGAGCGGGACGAGGTTGGCTGGCTCCGGCATTGGCAGCTGGTGGCGCCGGGCGATACACTGGCCGGGGGTGATACTGTGGTGCTGGTGGGGGTGGAGCAAAACGGGGTCTCTGGGCCATACCCTGGTTTTGCCTGAAGGCAATCATGCGCTTTTTCTTCAGGTCGACCTTGTTCTGCTGGGTCTCCTGCATGATCGCCTTGTTCACCAACTTCTGGAAGTTGGCGAAGTCTCCAGAGATGAGTTGTAGGGACAACTCGTCCTTCAGTCCCCGAAGGAACTTGGCCTGTCTGGCCGCATCCGTACGGACCTCTTCAGGTGCGTACCTGGCCAACCTGTTAAACTCGTGCAGATATTCCGTGACAGATCTGCTCCCCTGCTGCAGATCTCTGAACTCTTGTTGTTTTTGTGCAATGATGCCGTCGGGGATGTGGGCGGCACGGAAGGCGGCCGAGAATTCTGCCCAAGTGGGGGCGTGGCCCTCGGGCAGAGTCTCGCGGTGATTGTCCCACCACTCAGCGGCGGGACCATGAAGCTGGTGGGTGGCGAAGGCCACCCTCTCCTGCTCAGTGCAGGTCAGGAGGTCGAGCTTCTTCTCGATCGCCCGCAACCAATCCCCAGCCTCCATGGGGTTGGTGGTGCTCGAGAAGGTCGGTGGGCGGACTCTGAGGAACTCCGAGAGCTGTGACGCGGGAGCGGGAGCTGGTGTGGCAGGTCGGGGCAGCTCGGGCTGTTGGTGGAGGCGAAAGAGGTGAGCCTGCTGCTCTTGCATCTGCTGCTGCTGCTGCATCTGGTGCAGGAGGGCTGAGACCAACTGATTCTGAGTGGCCATCATCTCAGCCAAAGTGGGGTGATTGGCGACCGGGGCTTGCCTCTGCCCGGTGGCTCCCCATTGTGGCAGGTTGCCACTATCCCCTCCATTCTGAGGAGCGTCTGATCCCTGAGTGTTGGTCATCCTGGAGTTTTCAAAGTATACACATTTATTTTAGTAAGCCTCTTCATATTTTATTTCAAAAGGGTACCGTTCTTGCGGTTACATTTATTTATTCTCTCATTCATGCCTTATATTTTGACATGAATGCTAATACAAGCAAGCAATAAAAATTAACAATCAATCGTAAAACTACGTCTATGGCAGCTCGGGGGACGGCTCGATCTCGGGCTCGTGGGAGATGGTCGGGGTCGAGGAACTGGATGGTCCGGCGGGTGGTGCGCTGCGGGAGATCCTCTTGGGCCTCACAGTGGGGATCCGAAGGGGTTTCTTCCGGCGAGGCGGAAGAGGCGCGATCTCCTCTATGTCCTTCTTCAATTCCTCGATCTGGTAGCGGAGATGTGGGTTGGTGGCGACACGCTGTCGAAGGAGCTCATTTTGACGCCGCAACTCCTCTGCCTCGGCAGCCAAGCGGTGTCCCTGCTGGATGCGGCGATGAAGCTCTCCGTTCTCGCGGTTCAGGTCCTCGGAAGAATGTCGGTAGAAGCTGATGGTGTCGCGCTGTCCATTGGCGTCCTGCAGTGCCTCGTAATGGAGATCATCCATGGCCTCCAACAAGCGCATGGTATGACCTATCGCAGAATGGCGCTGGGAGAGTGTGCTGACGAAGACACTGTGGGGGCTCCCTGGGGTGCGAAGAGGTACGAAGCGGAAGTCCGTGTCGTAGAGCTCGCTGTCGTAGATCATCCGGAGCTCCGTGAGTGCCTGGAGAGCGGTGCGCTGGCTGGCAACCAGGAAGGTAGGTCCTCCTCCGCGGTAGGTGTGAGCTGTCTGAGGGGAGGGCTGGACGACGTCGGTGACCTCGCAGAAGCTCTCTTCCTCGTCGGGGAAGACTCCATGGTACATCGGCTCATGCTCGAATCCGAGGAAACTGACGAGCATGCGTAGCTCGCGGATGAATCCGGCCTCGTCACGAAGGTTCCCATTCATGGTACGGACCGGCATCTACAAAAGAGAGAAAATTTTGTGAAAACCTCGGGAGATGAGAGGATAAGTAATCTTTTGTAAAATATAGTGAATATTTATATAAGTCCTAAGGTCAGGTCTGTTTGGCTTCCTACAGTCAAGTCGGCTCTGATACCATCTTGTCGCGCCCCGATTTAATAAATCAGGACTTTATTGAAATTCCATAGAAAATCAATAAAACAAGACGTTCATCATGCGACCACGTACAATACGGACAATCATTCACGGTTCGTAGACCGCATTAATACAAAAATGAATAAAGGTGAAGAGAAACTAATAAAATAAGGGTCCTAGATGAACGCCTCCTTCCAGTCTCGCCTTGACTGGGTCGCTACTCCAGACCTTCATCCTCCTCGTAGTAGACGGGCTCTGATGTTGTAAGTCAACGGGGTGAGTACAGATGTACTCAGCAAGCCACCGAATGCAAATATAATGCAAGGTAATAACAAGGGAGATAGTGGCTAGTTTAGCGGAAGCAGCATAATTGTAAAGCTTTAAATGAGAGCAATTTATTAGTACGGAAAAGTAAACATGTGCATGTGCATCATCATCTTCTAACTCGAGGGGTACAGTCAGCCCCACCTCGCTCAACAGTCCTTACGTGCCAGGAATAACTTGACCATTCAAACAATTGTAAACTAACTGCGAGTAGTCACACAACCCGCCCTTGACCGTGGGCTCGGCTTTTCGAAAAGATTGAATTACTCTGATCAGAGATGTACCACTGTACCCACAAGGCACGCACTCATCACCTACACCGAAGTGTAACGAGATGACCCATCACACGGGAACTCGTGCCAAAACCTTCCATATAGTCCTCCCCGACTCAATAGCACCCTCTTATGGGTTTCATATGGTGTCCTGACGCATCGGAGCCCCACCATACCCCCCCTTGAGCCTCGTCGGTACAAGTCGCCCGCAGGCTAGCCCCTTGCCCCCTCCTCTATGGTGCATCAAGCCGGAGTATTCCATACTTCCAGTTAGGACTTACCCATTAGACTTGTGGTTGGTACGGAAGTGCTTTGCAACAGATCCCGCAGACCGGTCCTTATAGTGCCCCAGGTGCGACAAACTAGTGCCCGAGCTTGCACCCGGAACCCACCATACTTATAACCTAGCCAACTCCAACAGAGTCCAGAGACGAGAATAACAGGGAAATTCATATACAGAATCCAGCTATCTACGACTCATTCTTTTTATCCTATAGCAGTTGTGCCGGTACATTGGGCACTAGCTAATATTTTTATAGTAGAGTGACAAAGAGTTAAGGCTCAATAAGCATGGCTTGGGTTTGCACACAAGGACAGGGATCTAATAAATATAAGTGTAGGGCTTGATATTGGACTAATGCAATATTAACCTATGGGTTATAGCGATAATTTATTAAAATATGGGCTCAATGATGATCAACTGTTTCCACAGAGATGGTCGATGACTTGCCTTGATCAGCAAAGGGGGATGGAGGAACCTCGGGGTAGAACTCCTGCTCCTCGACGAACTCGTAGTCTTCTCGATACGGAAAAGTAAACAATACATTCAATAAACATATAAAATCCACCGAATAATCAACATACATGTTTGTGGGTGTTTTTATGTGAAGTAGTATTTTAATATTTTAAAGTTTGGTATAAAACAGTAAAACTTAACTTTTTAGGATTTTTCCTAATTTATTTCCTGTATTTTTAATTTGAACCCTAAGGGATTTTTATTCATTTATTTATTAATAATATTTTGGGCAACAGAAACATACTGTTTTTATGGCATTAATGTGTAGAGAATAATATTCTGGTTCTAACAAAATTGGAATGGTGAAATTTGGAGTTAAAATGAGCAAGATATGAATTTTCAAAGTTTAAACTATTTTCTGAATTTTATTTAAAACCAGAAATGGGCTCTGGTCCACGGTGAGCCAGGCCCACGGTGGACCGCACCACTGTGCGCGTGGACCGGATCAACCAGATCCGTTGGATCCAGATCCGGCGGCCAGGCGCGAGGCGGGATCCCTTAAATGAAAACGGACGGCCACGATTAAATCATACCGAACCGGTACGCGTGGACGCTCGAGATCACTTCTGGGGTTTAAGTGGCGATCGACGGCCGAGAGCGAGCGATACCGCTTTGACTCAGATCGAGGGCTCAGATTAAGTCAACAGGGGATCTAATCTCAGCCGTTCACCGCAGATCGAACGGCCGAGAGCTCGTACGGCACGACACGCGGTGAAGGGGTAGTTTTACCCTTCTTCCCCAACTCCGGCGGTACTGCGGCGAGCTATTCCGGCGATGGTAAGGGCCTAGCGCCTAGGCTACTGGCTAAAATGGAACCAGGAGAGTGCAAGGATCACAACGGTACCGGAGATGGCGACGATGGGGCAGAGGTGACGGTCGACGGCGAGGGTAGACGGCGGGGTCCCTTCGGGGCTCGACGACGATGACGATCTGGCGGTATCCACGGCCAACCGAGTGGATGCCGGGGACGGGTGGGCGACGACGGATCCGACGGTGGTGACGGCTAGGGCGAGGGGGGCCTGGGTCAACGGCGAGCGGCGGCCGGAGTTGAAGCCGAGCCGAAGACCTAAACGAGGTCGGCAGCGCTCTGATTATGCTAGAGCTGGCTTCGGTGGTGTGGGCTGAAGGCGGTGAGGGCGAGGGGTTCTTATAGGGGGGTCGCCGGCGTCCAATTGGAAGGGAACCGAGGGTTTCCCTTTGCTCAACGCCGGTGAACTTTCCTAAGGCTCGAGTTCCTTCCATGTGCGGCGAAAACGCGTGGCTATTGGTGGAATGAGATCCCCGGCGGTCGGAGAAGGCGATCCCTCGGTTGATTTGGCGAAATCGGATACGGGGCGGCGGATTTGGAAGGTGGGGGTCGCCGACGGGAGGGAGGGGATCCCCTTCCATCGCGGAAGAAGATCCTGACAGGTGGCCCCCACCTGTCAGCGACCGAACCAGAAAAGGAAGGGCCGACAGGCGGGCCACGGCTGTCAGTGGGCGAGCGTGAGCGCACAGAGGCTGACTGGTGGGGCCGAGGCGGGGTGCGAGCGGGAGGAGAGAGGGGAGCGGCGCCGACAGGCGGGACCCACTCGTCAGAGAGAGAGCAGTGATGGGCTGGGCCTAAAAGGCTTTAGGAGGGAGTTTCGGGGTTGAGGCCCATTAAGGATTAAAATTGATTTCTGATTTAAAATAATTCCAGAAATTCGAATATTTGATTAAGGGTTGAATCACTGTTGATAAAAATTTGTAAAAATTCCTAAAATTGTATCTTGGTCTCTAGTTCATCTCATAAAATTTTCAAGTCCAGATTTTAAGTATTTCTCCCTGTTTGGCTTTATTTGGGTTCTTTTGGGATTTTTCCTTTAATAATAAATTCAGAAATGATTTAAATAATATTTTCTTTTTATTTTATTCCTTTTTAATTTCTGGGGTGTTACATCTATCTTCTGGAGATGTTTCAAATAATGGGCTTAGTACATTGGTACTCAACAAGCCACCCGAAATGATGCAAATAATGCAATGGAATAACAATGATGACATAATAGGGTTCATTTGCGTAAAACTGATTTTCAATTAAAACAATTGTAAAACATCTACAAGTAATAAAGATTGCACTATGAACAAGTTACAATCCAAATAGTGCACTAGCACTGGCAGGTTACCACCACTTGCAGGATCTTTCCATCCCAACTATCATACTAGAATTAAAGTGGAAAGTTATTCTAACCGTGAAAACATCATTTTG
This sequence comes from Zizania palustris, assembly GCA_019279435.1. NCBI lineage: Eukaryota > Viridiplantae > Streptophyta > Magnoliopsida > Poales > Poaceae > Zizania > Zizania palustris. Next base: position 17,456,017 of record JAAALK010000282.1, read on the forward strand.
TCCGCCTTTGACCGTGAACTCGGCTATTCGAATAGATTTTAATTCTGATTAGATGTATAGAACTTTACCCACAAGGCACAGTCTCGGTTAACATCAGGATACCACCACGGTACCCCGACCCAAGACCATGCCAATGCCCATCGTATACCATACAAACATACAAACATCCCCTAAAATTTCGCTTCCCGTAGGGTCAACCCTAGTCGAGTAAGCCCCCTCTTGCGCCAAGTGACATTCAGGTCTAGGGTGCGACCCACCACAAGTAATACTCTATTAGACTTGTGTTAGTACGAAATTGCATTGCAACAGTAGTCATGGATCGATCTTTAATTGCCATGAGTGTGACATTCAAAAATACTAGCATGTACCCACGACTAGCCCTTTTCAATATTTTAATTGGTCAAATTTTAATCCAAACCACTAACGGTAGTAACCCTACCGTAGGGTATAATTTAATCGACATAAGAGATACAACATTTGTCATTAAAGAGGTGAATAATTACCCATTTAAAAAGACTAGTTCAACTAAGTATGGCTAAACAGTTATTCTTATATCGATCAACCTTGTCCTTATTAAGGTACGAGCTGAACCAACAATTTACTTAGGTTGACAAGAGGTATGGTAATAATTGCACGGGGCTATAATTAACACAGTGAGCATAGATAAACAATAATAATAACATATTATAGTCATAATAATAATGCATTAAGTTAAAGCAAAATAATTTATGAAAAAAGGGAATTAGACATGTTCAACTTTTTAGATAGCTTGCTTTGGTCCGCGAAAACTTGATCTTCAATGAATTATGCCTTCGGATGTACGAAATCGGCGGCGTCTATGCATTTACATACATAAATAATGCAAAACAGTACAACAATACACATGAATAGTACAAAAACAATGCATAATTAGATTCTTCGCAATTTTATGAAAAGATGGCAATTTGAATTGCTCCAAATGGAGCTAGGATAAATTAATTATGTATTTTAGAAGTTTTAGCTCAGTTTTTAGCCAAAACAGTACTACTGCACAGAACAAAATTTAAATACTTAAACAGAGAGCTAGAACGCTAAAGTGCCAGAATAGGATTTAAATACCATAAAATAGAGGGGCTAAAACGCTAAAATGCCAAAACAGAGAAAGCAGGCTGCAACTAGCCATGGCGCGGGGCGGCGCGGCCAGCGCGCAGCGCGGCGGCGACGACAGCCCAAAGGAGGGAACAAGGAGAAGAGGGGAGGGTCCTCACCAAGGACGACGACGGTGGCACGAATTCGGCTAGGGAGGATAGCTCGGAGGAAGAAAATGGTGGAAATGACAAGAAAACGGAAGGGAGAAGAGAGAACGACCAAATTAATTTGTTCATGAGAGGGGTGGCGGTTCCGGCGTCGTGGGAGCGGCCTCGACGCGACGCGGGCGACGGGAGGAGCGGAACGGCCGACGCGGTTGCCATGGGAGAGGAGTTGGTTCGTGTATGGTGGGAGTGGGAGAGAGAAAAAAGAGGAGGGTGAGTGAAAGGAGATGATATGTGGGTCCTACGCGTAAGTGAGAGATAAAACATAAAGAGAGAATTTTTTAAAAAAAACAAAAATAAGTTTATGATTCTTAAAAAATAATTTTTCATAATTCTGAAATACGTCGCTGACCTCATCGACTCCCCCAAGGTCTTTCTCATCAACGACGTCGCCATCCACACCAATCGAGGACACCAGCCAATCCTACGACGAGATCACCTCCGACGAGTACCCAGGGCCGTTTCTGGGCCAAGGCGAGAGGGGCAACCGCCTAGGGCCCAGGAAAATTAGGGGCCCCCAATTTATATATGAATTTATATATGTGTATATAACATAATATTTTATATTTTCTACACTACAGTCCACAACCTAAAATAGTCCAGCATGTAGCACAACAAATCTATAAATTGGAACTTTGCCTAGCACGATATCGCCCTAGTCTAATACTCCAATGTAACATGCTAGCAGTCCAGCATGAGCAAATGCAATTCAGCTAGTCAGCCACGCATTGACGCTTGTCCACCCGTGATATCGCCCAAAATCCTCGCCTGCTCACTCGGAAACCTAAATCCCCCATTTGTCGACTCACGATGGTATGGCTCCTTCTATGGCAACGCCGCAATGGACAACGAACAATGGACGAGCAAGGCTTTTGTCGCCTCAGCTACTCTACTGAAGCCTAAAGCACTAGTGAGTGGTGACTGGTCCAAATCTCATCCTAAATTCTAATGCTAGGACGGTGGATGGTAACGATGATGATTATGCCCTCGCGGTGAGCCATGTGAGTGATCCGACTGACAACATGGTAGAAGATGGCATTGTCAATTCACCGATACTCACCTGCCGCAGCTACCCGTTGCTAATACCCTTGTACGTCTACCCATACGATTCCCCCACTCACTGAAAATAGATAAAAGGCCCTAATTTTTTTTCGCCTAGGGCTCCTAGAATGCTAGGAACGGCCCTGGAGTACCTCGACTACATGAAGGAGTACGTCGTCGGCGTCGGGCCGTGGAAGGACACGGTGGTGCCGCCGACCAGGGACAACAAGCTGGCGACGCCGACGGACCTCGTCGCCCGGGCGCACGCCAGGGGGATGCAGGTGCACCTCTACACGTACAGGAACGAGAACCGGTATGACATCCGACAGGATCCCTATTCTGAGTATGACTACTGGCTCAACGTAGACGTAGGCGTCGACGGCCTCTTCACCAACTTCCCTGCGAGCCTCCGCCGCTCCGCCGCTACCAGGAGTGGACGGCCGCCGGCAGGAGGCGTTGACTACCCAAGCTTCAGAATTCAGATTAACCTATTCAGGTTATCGAAGTTTTCCCTTTTTTATCGTAGAAAGATATTTAGAATTTGCTGCGCTGTCTGAGAATCAATAGGCAAACGACCAATCGCTTGTGATAAACAGGTTAACTGAATCCTCAAATCAAAGGGGTGTTTATTACTTGTTATCGATCCATTGATATATATGGTCTGTTTGGTACACCATATCCTGAAATCTATATTAAAGTTGGAGTAGAATACTTGAAGTTGTACCACTCCAATTCATTTTTTAGAGTGCTCTCAGTGGGATCCACTCATCAGAAAAAGTGTTTGACTTGATTCCAACTCTACGAGACAAAACATTGGAGCCGGAGGCCTACAAAACGCACCCATAATATAAGGCCTAGCTCTAGTTCTAGTATTTTTTTGGAGCATGTTCATCTTAGCTCTAAAAAATCTTAGAGTAGAGTTGTGGATAGATTAAGAATGTTTAATTGAGTAATTTAATTTTTATTTTATATTAAAAATAATAATTTAAACTAGTTTATTATATTATACAAACTCAAGATTCAGCCTAAATCTTGGAGTTGAAGTTGTACCAAACGGACCCTAAAATAGAGGTGTAGTTTTGAGAGAATTGGCTATTTGTCACATAAGATTTGCAAAATTATCGCTCTCAAGATTGATTTCGTAAAAAAATCAACATCAACAAGATTAGTATTGATGATGCAGTATGTTCAAAGACTAGTGCTGTACAAAGAATATTTCACGGTTATTCATGCTAGGTACTTCACTTAGAGCATCTTCAAAAGCTTTCTTAAAACTCATTTTGTATATCTCTTATATAAGAAGTGATCCTAATAGATTTTATCTCAATATAACTTCGGTCTCTAACAATTTTTCTAAAACTCATTGGTCGTGGGTCGTGGCTAGTTCGGCCAATCATCGACCGATCTAGCTCTAGATCGACATACCATGTGCAACATATTATAATGAGTTCATCAATCTCAGTTCGCACTTGGCATGGCTCAAACTAACAACCTTCAGCCTAAGAGGTTTGTGCTTTGCCAACTAAGCTAGGTGGACTTATTATACCATGTTGCCACATTGTCCGTCGATCTTGGCCACGTGGCAAATTTCGGCACACGACACAAATGTGAGGCCCTGTAGTAATGTTTGGCCGAGCTAGATTTATCTATGTGGTCTAAATTTATTAATCTATACATAAATTTAAATAAGAATAAAATGACTTGGTGTTCGTGGTTGATGGTAGATGCAATTCAGCGAACATGGTCTTTCCCCCAAAAATGAGGAAATATTTAGGTTTACTAGAAACCACAGGTTTAGAACAGAAATTAATAACAGAATAAGACATATGAGTGATATTTTAAGATGGAGATGTCGTAAGTAGATCATGATGTCAGGTATGCCAATCATGGCATAAAAATCACAACTATAACCATTAAAAAAATCTATATCTAGTGAAGATGGCACCAAACAAATGCTTGGAAATTCAGATCTGTACTGCCTATAAAAACTAATGCCGTCTCCACCTAAACAGACAAGTGGTATGCAGATGCAGGTAGTGGCAAGATTTACTCATTGTTGTGCCAGAAGCTGGTATTGGAAATCATAATAAGTGGCAGATATATGTGTGCAGGATGAAATTTTCAATGAGATAAAGCAACATATAAATTATAGAATAAAGATGCAGAACAAAGTCTCTTCATGGGGGATAATAACACGGTTTCAGGATTAAAAGCTACTGTTATACTTGACCAAAAAGAGGATGTCAACATTTGCATCACATTCGACAATACATAGGACAAAAGTAAAGAACAAAAGCACCTCTTTGTCAAAACAAACAGAGCATATATATTATTCCACTTGTTCAAGAGTTTACTGCCGCTAAAGAAAAAATTTTAAAAACGCTTTTGTTCCGGATTCACGGGAAATATAATTACCTCAAAATCTGCTTGGATTTGTAGGGTCAGCTTTGCTATACCAGTACACGTTGCGAGAATATGCAACACCCTAGCTCCATAAGCGTGTCCGTTTGTTGTTAAATGTAGGTGCAAGATTGTAATGCCAGGGAATCTAATTATGTCTTCCATCACCAAGTCCCTGTGAATTTGTTGAAAGAAGTACTCACTGGTGTAATGACAACAATTAACAGGAGGCTGTGAATGCGTGAAAAGAGCTTGAGACAGTTTCTGATTTAACTGAACCTTCAGTTCTCCGTAAGGAAAAGCAGCGGGGGCAGATACCATCCGGAGGCAAGGCATCTCGTTGAACTTGAGAACCCTGGATCGTACCAAGCTAGCCACGAGGACACCTCCAGCTCCTCTGCAACTATGCATACTGACGGTGACGGCAAATTCCTGCTATGCAAGCACAAGTCTACGCACAATTTTTTGAGACCTGGCACCACGGCATTGAGCCGAACCAAGCCCCCAAATTCAACCAGGTTCGTCAGGATCAGAGGCTTCAGCTTGATCGTCAGGCTGGCCAACCCACAGGTCCTTCGAATCACAAGCTCTTCCAAGAAAGGCATCATGACATCGTCCACACAAGTCTCTTGGCTAGCCCAACTCTACAAATCTTCAGATAGCCTCTCCTAAGCAACGGACGAACGGTGGCAGGTTATTCTCATCCTCCTAAGGCCTGGTGCTGCCGTGAGTATGAGCTTCAGAAGGTCAAGCTCATGATCCTGTGCTCTGAAGTTATCTCTGCTATTTTTATACTGGATCAAAATCTTTATTTTTTCTATGTCTTCATGTTCTAGAGCTTCATTTGTGCCTGCTTCATCAACACATGTGTCAAGTTGGTGTCCTATGCAACGCTTGCTGTCACTACTGCGAAGCCCAAAAATAGTCGGCAAAGAGCTGCCTTATCTTTAGAACTAAACATTGATTATTTTTCTTTTATAAGATATCATTAACAACCAAATACGAAATGACATTATATGAAATTGTTTTTAAACACGAATCCAACTATATCACAAATCTAGACCATCATATTCGGATATCCCAGCCGTAGCTCAAACGTCATATCCCAAACAGGGCCTGGAAGCTCGGTCTTAAGGTACGAGGTAAGCTGATCAGTTTGATCTCGTCGGGACAGAAGTCTTCCCAAACAAGCTCCTCCAGCTCCGGCGCGTCGAGCCACACTCCGTGCGCTACCACCAGCCGCTGCACGCGAAGCAGTGGAGCACCTGCATCTTGCGGAGGTTTCTTGCCTTCACTTGGAGCTGTTCTAGAAAGGTCTTGAACTTGATGAGGCGAAGTCTTTGGAGTGAGTCGGTGATGAGGGTGAGCGCCTCCACGCCTTCGATCCTCTCGAGCTCGAGGACCTCTAGGCACGGGCAGCGACGGGACACGAGCTCGCTGATACCATCGCCGCCGTCGGTGACGCGGAACTCGCACATCTGCAGCTTTGTCAGGCGAGTGAACTCTCCGCCTCCGGTGATGGCAGCTTCGTGAGAGAGCCGGACCTGGATCCCGGAGATGGAGAGCGAGATCTCCGTTGCCCTAACGAAGCACAGGATCTCAATGGCCTGATCGTAGAGAAACTTGACGCTTTTCGGGTAGACATTGGGATGGAAGTGTGCGGAGATGGTGAGGTCGCGCATGTTCAGGTCTTCGGCGTAGCGGCGCAGGCTGTTGTCGATGAGTTCCGGGAAGTGCTAGACGATACATCCGTCATCATCGTTATCATTGTCGTAGTGGAACGACCGAAGCTGCGGGAGGCCGGCCCAGACGGCGACCCACCGGCGGGACAGCACGCGCGTGCGGATGGACTCGTGTAAGGGCAATAAGATGAGTATATTGTGTAACAGGTGAAGTTGGCTGATCAGATCCGGATCGTCGTAGTTGATGTCGCCACTAGATTTGGCGGACAACGAGTCCTTAGAGAAGCCTGGAAAAATCTCAACCGATAGAGTTATGCTCTGTTCGAAGCTTTAAATAGTGGAGAGCTTTGATTCGGTTAGGTGGTGGCTGGAAGGTGTTCATCGACTCTCTCCCACTCGTGAGAACGAGTTAGGGTTCTGGCCGCTAAACCAGAGAAGGTTAATCCCTTAGAATATTGGCTCCGCAGGGGACTAGAAGCCGTGGTATTAAAATAATATTCTATCTAGAGTTTGTTATCTTTTCATATAATCTATTTCTAGAGATTTAGGCCCTGTTTGGGGAGCTGCAGATTCTCAGAATCAGCTAGTCCGAGTAGCTAGCTGTTAGATGAGTGGGTTTTATTCAGTAACATAGTGGGTAAATAAAAATCTACAGAATCTGAAGAAGCTGGGGTTAGCCAGTTTATCAGCTACTAGGTTTGAAGAGTCTAACTGTTTCTACAGATTTTGAAAATCTGAACTACCCGAAATGCTGTTTGGGAGAGCTTCTAGATATTAGAAATATCTAGCCAACAAGAAGCTCCTCCAAACAGAGCTTTAGATTACTAAAGAGTTGTAGGTACCACGACAGAGGCAACGTATCCTATGCTCAAAGAGGTATGGTGCTCAAATGCACACATTAAATCTGGGCCAAAGATCTTTCATCCAACGGTGTCCAGCTATTTGCGTTTACACCCTCCCACCCCCTCTTTTTCAGTGCAAAAAAAAATCTTTGGATAAGAGGAGGTGGGAGGGTGTAAACGCAAATAGCTGGACACCGTTGGATGAAAGATCTTTGGCCCAGATTTAATGTGTGTATTTGAGCACCATACCTCTTTGAGCATAGGATACGTTGCCTTTAATCATATCCTCTCAAATTTTTCCAGTCCTATTAAAAGTCGTGACGGTTAGACAGTTATTGGTTATCTAGACCGTCCATTGCAATCAACCGCTCGATTGATCGGAACTTGCGGACAGGAATACCTTTTTCCGGTGAGGAAAAACGATTTTCTGGTGATCTAATAAAAAATTACTACAACGTTGTTTGTTGATTTTTTAAAAATAATATTTTTAAAAAAATCAAATCTGTATGTCGATTTCAAAAAATTGCAAAAGTAGCAGGCGATCGGCACTTGAAGTGCCGACTGGATGTCATGCCGACTTTAGTCGGCGCTTCAAGTGTCGACTGGTGCCGACTATACCATGTTAGCACCAGTCGGCACTTTAAATACCGACCGCAGGTTACTTTTACAGTTTTTTGAACTTGATATACAAATTTAATTTTTTTTAAAAAAATTATTTTTTAAAAAATTCTTGTCTGTTAGCACTTAATACAGTGTTCTTATTAGCAGAACATAATACAGTGTATGCTATGTAGCAGCTATCAAAACAAAAGGAAATTTAATCCTTGATTTTGTTTTTTTAAATGACAGGACAGTACATGATTAGTTGTTGTAATTCTGGCTATTTTTATTTCATTATATGTATATTATTTATCAATATGTATTAATATTTGAGAACATCTTGCAAATTGAACCACTACTAGTCTCGTTGATCTTTTTGCATATATCACTTTTTTATGATATATGATAGGTATTTAATTTCATATTTGTATTAACTCCTTATTCGGTATATATTTGTTTTGTTACTATTTATTTTTGATTTTTTAAAAAATGAGTGTTTGTTTTCGTTAAAAATATGAAAAAAACAATATAATATTACACATTTTTTGTCCACTTTCGCTCTGTTTTTATCTTCACGTGACAAGCTTGACTTTCTTTTGCCACTATAGTTCAAAGCCATAATTAGTTTTTTTTGTCGCCAGAAAATTGTGACGAGCGATACATGTTGAAAGTTAGTTTATCTTTTTGATAGTCTTCGTATTGGTCTTGGACTTGTGCAGTAGTTTTCGGATTGGTCTTGGTTTTTAGTCTCCAGTAAATTTGTATTCAGGTTTCGCCTGCTGCCGCCCGGCCCCAGCTGCCAGCGTCGCGTCCGCCCCACGTGCCCCGCGCGAGACCGTGCTAGGCCCGCCGTGTCCGCGTTGTGGGTCCCGCACGCGCCCACGTCTGCCCGCGCGTGAAGCCCCGTCCGTCTCTCGCTGCAGCTGGGGCCCGTCTGTCGGGATCTTCTACCCCGTAGCAAAATCCCCCTTTCCAATCCATCTTCGCCGCTGTGCGCAATCCGCAAAATTAAGGTGGCCATCGCACTCCCGTTGCCCTCTCTTCACCGCTGCGATTCGGCAACCAATCCCTAGATCGGCGTAAAAATAGAACTCAGCCGGAGTTGGAAACTGACTCAGGTTCTTTCCTTGCCGGCTCCCGATCTCTTCCTTTCCAACCTCCGGCAATCCCCTATTAATTCCCCCTTCTACGCCGTTGTCCCCTTTCTAGAATTCCAGAGCCTCTTGCGAACCAGAGCACCTGCGCCACGTTCTCTGCTCCGTCGCCGCCGCTGAGCTCCATCCACCATTCCCCATCGCCGGAGACCATACACTGCATAGACGTCTACTCCATCAGGACCTCCTAGCATCCTCGACCTCGTCCTCCACTTCGTTCGGGTGAAACTTCGCCGGATCGCCGCCGTCGTCATCCACCAGGAGCATCCCCGTCGGCCCGCTCGTCCCGTCATCCACCAGGAGCGTCCCCGTCGGCCCGCTCGTCCCGTCATCCACCAGGAGCGTCCCCGTCGGCCCGCCGATCCGATCTTGCGCGTCCGGCCAGGATTACAAGCTTACATTGGCGGCCCATATCTCTTTGACCTGCCGTTGACCAGTACCAATGA
>JAAALK010000282.1:17466473-17682474 GCA_019279435.1 Zizania palustris
AGGATCTGACTGTATGTGGAGAAACCATTCAAGATATTGGAAGTCAAGAAAGAACCACCAGGAGTCGAGTCATCCGCTTCTGCAAGGTGCAGTGGAGCAATCATCCAGTAGAGAAGCTACGTGGGAAAAAGAAGATGAACTCAAGGCACAGCATCCTGAACTATTCGAGGATTGATCCGAATCTCGAGGACGAGATTCTCTGTAAGGGGGATAGGATTGTAACACCCCAAAAATTAAAAGGAATAAAATAAAAAGAAAATATTATTTAAATCATTTCTGAATTTATTACTAAAGAAAAATCACCAAAGAACCCAAATAAAGCCAAACAGGGAGAAATACTCAAATCTGGACTTGAAATTTTTATGAGATGAACTAGAGCCCAAAATATAATTTTAGGAATTTTACAAATTTTATCAACAGTGATTCAACCCTTAATTAAATAAATGAATTACTGGAATTATTTTAAATCGAAAATCAGATTTAAATCCTTAACGGGCCTCAACCCAGAAACTTTCCCCAGCGGCCTTTTGGCCCAGCCCATCGCCACCCTCTCGCTGACAGGAGGGGCCCGCCTGTCGGCGCCGCCCTCCTCTCTCTCCTCCCGCCCGCGCCCCGCCTGGACCCACTCGTCAGCCCCCTTACCCCACTGTCCGCCCGGCCCCGCCTGCCAGGCCTTTCCTTTCCTGATTCGCCCGCTGACAGGTGGGGGCCACCTGTCAGGATCGTCTTCCTCGTTGGAAGGGGATCCCCTTTCTTCCCCGCCGGCGATCTCCTTCCTTTTTCGCCGCCGGCCGCCCGCATTCGTCTGGATTCGCCTCGGATCACCTTCCCCAATCGCCGGTGATCTCCTTCCATGTAAACCCGACGCGTTTTCCGTGTATAGAAGCTCGGCCGAGAGTTAGGAAACCCTCGCCGGAGTTCTTGGAAACCCTCGGTTCCCTTCCCTCCTTACGCCGGCGAGCCCCTATAAATAATCCCCTTCGGCCACCGCCCTCAGCCACACGCCTAAACCCGAGCTAAGCACTCCCACGCGCTCCCTCTCGATTTTAGGCTCCTCCCCTCTGCTCCACCTCCGGCGAGCCCTCGCCGTCGACTCCGGCCTCCCCTGCCCTATCCACCGCCACCGTCGAGTCCGTCGTCGACCGCCCTACCTCGGCATCCACTCCGTTGGTCGAGGACGCCGCCGGATCGCCGTCGCCGACGACCACCGAGAAGACCTCGTCGTCTACCCTCGCCGTCGTCGCCGCCCGTCCCCCATCTTCGCCGTAGAAGGTATGATCATAACCCCCCTCGCCTCCGCATTCCATTTTTGGCCCTAGCTAGGCCCGTAGGCGCTCGCCGCCGCCGCTGCCCACCGCGCCCGAGGCCTCGCCGTCGCCGGAGACGAAGGGTACTCGAGCCCTTAGCGCGTGCCGTGCCGGATCCCCTCTGAGCCGCACGATCCGGATCGGACGGCACCGATTAGATCCTGTGGGATCTAATCTGAGCCCTTGGATCTGGTCAAAGCGGTATCGCTCGCTCACGGCCGTCGATCGCAACTTAAAGCGCTGGAGCGATCTGGTGCGTCCACGCGTACCCCTTCGCTACGATATAATCTCAGCCGTCCATTTCCACTTAACCCACCCGCCTCGCATCTGACCGCTGGATCCAGATCCGACGGCTCTGGATCGGCCGGTCCACGCGCATAGTCACGGGTTCACGGTGAACCTGGTTCACCGTGGACCAGAGACTGAATTTAGTTTAAATAAAATTCCAGAAAAAATTGTTTAAACTTCAAAAATTCATATCTTGCTCATTTTAACTCCAAATTTCACCATTCAAATTTGTTAGAACCAGAATATTATTCTCTACACATTAATACAATAAAAACAGTATGTTTCTGTTACTTAAATATTATTAATAAATAAATGAATAAAAATCCCTTAGGGTTAAAATTAAAAATACAGAAAATAAATTGGGAAAATTCTAAAATATTAAACTTTACTGTTTTGAACAAAACCTTGAATTATTAAAAAATATTACTTCACATAATAAAACCTACAAATGTGTATGTTTAATATTTGGTGAATTTTTATCTGTTTATTGAGTGTATTATTTATTTTTCCGTAACGAGAAGACTACGAGTTCGTCGAGGAGCAGGAGTTCTACCCCGAGGTTCCTCCATCCCCATTTGCTGAGCAAGGCAAGTCATCGACCATCTCTGTGGAAACAGTTGATCATCATTGAGCCCATGTTTTAATAACTTATCGCTATAAACCCATAGGTTAATATTGCATTAGTCAAATATTCAAGCCTTACACTTATATTTAATAGATCCCTGTCCTTGTGTGCAAACCCAAGCCATGCTTATTGAGCCTCAACTCCTTGTCACTCTACTATAAAAATATTAGCTAGTGCCCAATGTACCGGCACACCTGCTATAGGTTAAAAAGAACGAGTCGTAGATAGCTGGATTCTGTATATGAATTTCCCTGTTATTCTCGTCTCTGGACTCTGTTGGAGTTGGCTAGGTTATAAGTATGGTGGGGTTCCGGGTGCAAGCTCGGGCACTGGTTTGTCGCACCCGGGGCACTATAAGGACCGGTCTGCGGGATCTGTTGCAAAGCACTTCCGTACCAACCACAAGTCTAATGGGTAAGTCCTAACCGGAAGTATGGAATACTCCGGCTTGATGCACCATAGAGGAGGGGCAAGGGGCTAGCCTGCGGGCGACTTGTACCGACGAGGCTCAAGGGGGGGTATGGTGGGGCTCCGATGCGTCGGGACACCATATGAAACCCATAAGAGGGTGCTATTGAGTCGGGGAGGACTATGGAAGGTTTTGGCACGAGTTCCCGTGTGATGGGTCATCTCGTTACACTTCGGTGTAGGTGATGAGTGCGTGCCTTGTGGGTACAGTGGTACATCTCTGATCAGAGTAATTTAATCTTTTCGAAAAGCCGAGCCCACGGTCAAGGGCGGGTTGTGTGACTACTCGCAGTTAGTTTGCAATTGTTTGAATGTTCAAGTTATTCATGGCACGTAAGGACTGTTGAGCGAGGTGGGGCTGACTGTACCCCTCGAGTTAGAAGATGATGATACACATGCACATGTTTACTTTTCCGTACTAATAACTTGCTCACATTTAAAGCTTTACACATATGCTGCTTCCGCTAAATTAGCCAATATCTCCCTTGTTATTACCTTGCATTATATTTGCATTCGGTGGCTTGCTGAGTACATCTGTACTCACCCCGTTGACTTACAACATCAGAGCCAGTCTACTACGAGGAGGATGAAGGTCTGGAGTAGCGACCCAGTCAAGGCGAGACTGGAAGGAGGCGTTCATCTAGGACCCTTGTTTTATTAGTTTCTCTTCATCTTTAATCACTTTTGTATTAATGCGGTCTACGAACCGTGAATGATTGCTCGTATTGTACGTGGTCGTGTGATGAACGTCTTGTTTTATTGATTTTCTATGGAATTTCAATAAAGTCCTGATTTATTAAATCGGGGCGCGACAGGCTCCCCCTCCTCCCTTCTCTCTCTCCCGGCCGGCCCAGCCCGTTACCCCGCGCGCCTTAGACTGATAGCCTGACCCCACCTGTCGGCGCCGAACCCTTCCCCTCGCGCGCGCACCCGACACCACGGCCCCACCCGTCAGCTCGCTCCCTCACGCATCCGCGCCCGCTGGCCAGTGGCCCCCGCCTGTCAGCTTCGTCATCAACCTCGCGCCAACCCCCCTAATCCCGCCGGCCGTGAACCCCGCCTCGGATCCACTCGCCGGCTCCCCCTCCTGTTAAACCGACCCCGGTATTGAATTCCCCGAGGCCCACAGGTCAATTAAGCGCGTTAAGGCGCGTGTTTAAGCCCCTGGATCGCCTTCACGCGCATGGCCGCGCCTTCGCCGGTGAGTAAAGCCCTCCTCGGCTTTCCTTGCATGTGATGCCCGTTAAGCCTCGCCGGCACGTCTATTTAAGCCCCCTGGCCACCCGCACTCGATCCCCTACGCCCTCTCGCCTCGAGCACGAACAGAGCGCCCTCCATTCGCCTTTAGCGCTTTCCCCCCTGCTTCGCCTCCGGCCGCCCTCACCGTCGCCTCGGACCGCCCCGGCCCGCGCCTCCGCCACCGCCGTGACCGCAAGGACGACCCCTTCCTCGGCCACGCCTCCGCTGGTCAAGGAGATCGCCAGATCGCCATCGCCGTCAAGCACCCGAGGAACCCACGCGTCTACCCTCGCCACCGGCCACGCTCCGTCGACCACTCGCCTCGCCTAAGGTACCGTCGTGACCGCCGTAGTGTCCTCTTTCCATTTCTAGGCTTAGATAGGGCCCTAGTCGCTCGCCGTGGCCCTGGTCCGCTCGCCGTCGCCGGAGAAGACGACCGGCACGGGTCGGGTACCCGTGCCGTGTCGGATCTGATCCCGACCGTGCGATCGCGATCGGATGGCGCTTGTGAGCCCACATACGCGATCTAATCCGCATCATCAGATCTGGTCAAAGCGTTACGTTTTAATCTCGCGCGTCCATTTCCATTTAAAACCCGCGATCGATCTCGTGCGTCCACGTAGTACCCTTTTGCACGTTTTAATCCTCGCCGTTCGTTTTCACTTAAGCGCCCCGCCTCGCCTGCGCACGTTGGATTTGGATCCAACGGTCCAGATCGATCCGGCGCACGCGCACAGTGCGCGGGTTCACCGTGAGCCTGGCTCACCATGGACCCGAGAGGGTTTAAATTTGAAAATAAATTCCAAAAAAGGATTAAATCTTGTAAAATTCATATCTGGCGCATTTGAACTCTAAAAATTGCCATTCCAATTTCAGAAAATTCATAATATTATTCTCTACATGATTATACAATAAAAACAGTAGGTTTACTTTGGACATTTCATGTTTATTCAAATGGATATTCAAATGCCTTTAGAGTTAAAATATAAATTCAAATATTTAAACTTCAGAAAAATTTATATTTATTTCCTTTCTGTCCATGTACTGAAAACCATTAATTAACATGAACTTTTCATTTCAAATTTATTTGAGAACTTAATATGACAATAATCACATTTAAACACTCCTTTTCTAAAAAGGATAACTTCTTAATTCCTTTAAAATTTATTTATGGAATAAATCACAGAACCTTAACAATTGAATTTATCTTATTTAATCAAACCAACTTTAACTTATGTGCTTATAATGTAATGTTATATTGTTTGATTGAATGTTGTGTTCTTTTTATTTTACTTTACTATATCAAAAAGACTACGCCGCCGCCGAGGAGCCGGAATACTTCCCGGAAGTTCCTCCTCCCCATTCGCTGAACAAGGCAAGTCACCAAACCAATCTTTTGAGCATATTGAACCCATGTTTGATTAAACTATCGCTAAAACTCATAGGTTATACATGCATTAGTCAAATGAACCCTTACAATATATTTATTTAGGATCCCCCGAACTTGATGTGCAACCCAAGCCATGCTCTCTAGCCTAAACTCCTTGTCACCATATGATAAATGTTATTAGCTAGTGTCCAATGTATCGACATGATCGCTATAGGATAAAAATGAGTCGTAGTACATGGTTCTATTATATGATCCCCATTGTTTTCTTATCTATGGAATTCTGTCGGTATTGGAGTTGTGGTTATGAGTGAATGCATGGT
Source organism: Zizania palustris (assembly GCA_019279435.1). Taxonomy (NCBI): domain Eukaryota; kingdom Viridiplantae; phylum Streptophyta; class Magnoliopsida; order Poales; family Poaceae; genus Zizania; species Zizania palustris. The sequence goes on from JAAALK010000282.1 coordinate 17,472,111, forward strand.
GGGTTCCGGGTGCAAGCTAGGGCATTGGTCGGTAGCACCCGGGGCACTATAAGGACCGGTCTGAGGGATCCGTTGCAATACACTTCCGTACTAACCACAAGTCTAGTGGGTAAGTCCTAACTAAGGTATGGATTGTTCCAAACCGAGGCCACCATTTGGAGATGGGTCAAGTAGCACCTGCGGGTGACTTGTACCAATGTGGCGCAAAAGGGGGTGCGACGTTAGCCGGGATGCGGCCCGGCGCGCCGGCGAAACCTAGAGCGGGTGGTTATCGCTTGGAGCATTTCATGCCGAGGTTTTGGCACGAGTTCCCGTGGTATGGGTCATCTCGTTTGAGATGAGTGCGTGCCTTGTGGGTACAGTAGTACATCTCTGATCAGAGTCATTATTTTTTTCGAAAAGACGAGCCCACGGTCAAGGGCGGGTTGCGTGACATCCTCCAGTTAGATTACTTTGAATATGTATGTGCATGATGGTTTGACATGTAAGGACTGTTGTGCGAGGAGGTAAAACGTACTCCTCGAGTTAGTTGATGTTGATGATGTTCATGTTTACTTTTCCGCATGATTAAAACGTGACTACACTAAATGCAATAACTGAAACTGTATTTTTCCGCAATGTTAGCCATTACCCTCCTTTGTTTATTATCCTGCATTATTACTTGCATTTGCGGTGGCTTGTTGAGTACTTTTGTACTCATACCCGTTGGACCCCACAGAAGATGCTTACTACGAAGACGGTCTGGAGTAGCGACCCAGTCGAGAAGAAAGATCCTGAAGGAGATGTTCATCATGCTGCTTTTTAATTATTTTATTACTGTTTTTACTAAAACTTTGATGTAATAAATATGGTCTGCGTACCATGGATATTGTCGTATGTACGTTGTCGCATGATGAACCTCTTGTATTATTGTTTTTCTTATGAAATTCAATAATGTCTCGATTTGGTAAATCAGGGCGCTACAAGTGGGTTAGTGAATCCACTCCTATGATTCAAGAGCAATTTTTCCATGTACCTGTGGTAGTGTCCATTTATCCAACACTTGAGTTTGGACCTTCATTAGCGACATCTATTGTACATGAGGCTTCTGTTGTTCAGGAATCTACATTTCTAGATGATGCTAATGAAGAAGTAAATGAACAACTCTCTAATTTAGTAAATAATGTGCCAACTCAGATAAGAAGCAGATTAAATGAGACATTTTTGTATGTCTTATTTAAGGATTCTTTAAGAATCATTAAGGCATATTATGACTTAGAACTGCATCAGATTGATATAAAGACGACATTTTCAATAAGTTTTAAATGAGAATGTCTATATGACACAACTAAATGTTTTGTCATAGAAATGAAAGGAAATTTTATGATACTGTTTTATCAAGTCCAATGGACTTAAATAAGTTTTAAGTAAGAATCTACATTTCTAGATGATGCTAATGAAAAGGTAAATGAACAACTCTCTAACTTAGTAAATAATGTGCCAACTCAGATAAGAAGCAGATTAAATGAGACATTTTTGTATGTCTTATTTAAGGATTCTTTAAGAATCATTAAGGCATATTATGACTTAGAACTGCATCAGATTGATATAAAGACGACATTTTCAATAAGTTTTAAATGAGAATGTCTATATGACACAACTAAATGTTTTGTCATAGAAATGAAAGGAAATTTTATGATACTGTTTTATCAAGTCCAATGGACTTAAATAAGTTTTAAGTAAGGGTATCTGAAATTTAATTAGACTATTAGAAAATTTTGGTTTTTAAGAATAATGAAGAGGACAATTGTGTTTGTTCTAAGTTTAAGAATGGGGGATTTATTTTCCCAGTTTAGCATGTGGATGACATTCCGCTTTCAAGTGGTAATGTCCATCTACTATTAGAAACTAAGAAATATTGTCCTCTCATTTTGACATTAAGTATCTTGGAGAAATTTTTCTATGTGTTAGGATTGGAGTTTCTCTAAGATATCATTAAGGGGGTATTAAGATTATCGCATACGGCATACTAGAAGATATACTGATAAAATATATAGTATGCATGCATATAAGCTATCGCCTGATCCGATAGTCAAGGGTGATAAGTTGGGAACTTTTAGTATCCCAAGAACCAATATGAGATCGATCAAATGAGATTGGTTTCATATGCTTCTGCTGTCGGAAGCCCATGTATGCTCAATTATGTACTCTCCCTGACTAAGTTTATGCCGCCGGAATGCTTGGCAGAAATCAGAAAATCCAGAAATAGATCACTGGATTAAATTAAGAAAACCTTGAGTTTTATGTAAGTCACACAGGCCTCATGCTAACGTATGTAAGATTAGATAACCTAGCGATTGCAGGTTATTCAAATTAAGTTTTTGCGAGATTTGTGAATACTAAGTAGTCCACATTAAGTTATATATTCACACTCGCAAAGGGAGCCGTGTCGTGGAAAAGCTCCAAACAAACTATGATGGCATCCACCACGATGTATGCCAAGTTTGTAGCAAGTTGTGAGGCCGTCGGACAGACACTATGTTTTTGGAATTTATTCCGGTTTTAAGAGTGGTCGACAGCATTTTAAAACCACTTAAGTTATACTGTAACAATGAGTCAACAATATATTTCTCCTATAACAACAAGAAGTGTGTTGCTGCCAAACACATCTAAGTTAAGTGTTATATTGTTGAGGAGAGAATCCAAAGATCAAACAATAAATAGAGCATATAAATACCAAGCAAACGCTTGCGGATCCGCTCATAAAAAATGCTTACCTCCCACTGTGTTCAGAGAACACTTAGTCGACGTGGGTTTAAGAAAAGCCTATGATCTATGGATTTATAAGGGGGGCCAAAATAAGTTGAGATTCTGTTTCAGAATGGAGAGGTGTATTGTAGTTGTTGAGTCACGTAGTACGTAACTGACTAATGTGATGCAGCATGCTCGATGCATTTATCTATAATGAAATAAATATTATGTTAATTGCAGTTTAAGAACTAAGTAGAGATCTGGGGGGAGAATGTTGGCTGCAGATCTCCCGGGAGGAGAGGGAGACTGAGTCCCTCTCCTCCCCGCATGTGCATAGGCCATGCACATGCTGCCTGGTTCAACTGCGCCCTGATCGGGGGCGCCCCAACAGAATATTGTTAGGGGCCCCCTGTTGCGCGGCACTACAAATAAGGAGAGGTGGAGTTCATGCAAGCTGTTGCATTCGTGCTCCTCTGCCCCTCCCCAAAACAAAGACCTAAACCGATCTAAGTGATTGTGCCGAAGCAACGGGAAGGCTCCCTGACCTCCACCGCCGTTCGCCGGAATCCGACGCCACAACACGACCATGGCGTCCTCTTCTTCCTTGTGCAACCACAAGGTAAACCCTAAATTCGTCCCTACTAGTTTTAGATCTAGAGATCACCCTAAGATATTTTCTATCAAAGGTACGAGTTAAGCTGATCAGCCTGACCTCGTCGGGACAGAAGTCTTCCCAAACAAGCTCCTCCAGCTCCGGCGCGTCGAGCCACATCTCCCTGCGCTGCCACCAGCCGCTGCACGCGAATAAGCAGTAGAGCACCTGCATCTTGCGGAGGTTTCTTGCTTCACTTGGAGCTGTTCTAGAAAGGTCTTGAACTTGATGAGGCGAAGTCTTTGGAGTGAGTCGGTGATGAGGGTGAGCGCCTCCACGCCTTCGATCCTCTCGAGCTCGAGGACCTCTAGGCACGGGCAGCGACGGGACACGAGCTCGCTGATACCATCGCCGCCGTCGGTGACGCGGAACTCGCACATCTGCAGCTTTGTCAGGCGAGTGAACTCTCCGCCTCCGGTGATGGCAGCTTCGTGAGAGAGCCGGACCTGGATCCCAGAGATGGAGAGCGAGATCGCCGTTGCCCTAACGAAGCACGGGATCTCAATGGCCCGATCGTAGAGAAACTCTTCGCTTGTCACGGAGAGTTCAAAGTGGCCGGTGACGTGCCGGGCGGCGACCAGGGTTTACTATATCGATATATAAAAAATATCGGAGGTTGGTGATAAACGGGAATATCGGATTTATCGGAATTCTATCGGTGATAGACAAAAAATTTCGGCCAAATTTTAAAAAAATTTATTATTTTACACAGAAATAAACATATATCATTTCTAAATTTTGTAACATCAAAAACTACACTCAATAATTTATAAAAATATGATTTTCTATACATTTTGGTTAATAAATTCATGCGCTCGAAGTTCATTTTGACTTATTTTAATATAAATCCTAGAAAAACAATTAATAAATTAAAAATAGTAAACTGAATTCAAATGAATATTTAACGGTTAATTTACTTTCAAACTCATATTATTTATTCTTTAAATCATAATTAATCATTGGAGAATCTCCTCATTTTTAACATCCTGCATTAACAATTTCTCGGAATATTTTTAAATTTTTATCGTAGTATCTAAATGTCAAATTGTAACAGCATAACAAATATATCAGTTTTTAGACTTTATTTGATTTTTTTATAATTAAAAAACCATGAAGCTTTGCATTGCCAATCGAGTGTCGCAACCTAAATTTTTCAAAATTTCTTTCAATTTAGTGGTTAAGGCCTACAAATGGACCAAAAATATGAATATAATTTTTTTTATAAATTTTGGTTAATTATTTCATGCACGTGTAGTTCAAATGTAACTTATTTTAATATAAATCCTAGAAATACAATTAATAAATTAAAAATAATAAACTTATCCGGAAAAATATCAATCTTTTATATGGGATAATATACGTTGTATTTTGATAGTATAAAAAATTTCAAGTTCAAAAAAAGATTTAACCTTTAATTTGCTTTAAAAACTCATCTTATTCATTCTTTCAATCATAACTAATTATCGGAGAATCTCCTCATTTCTTAACATCCTGCATTATAAATTTCTCAGAATATTATTAAATTTTTATCGTACTATATAAATGTCAAATTGTAACAGCATGCAAAATATCTCATTTTTTTGAATTTATTTGAGTTTTCTAGAATTAAAAAACCATGAACCTCTGCATTGCCAATCGAGTGTCCCAACCTAAATTTTTCAAATTTTCTTTTAATTTAGTGTTTAAGCCCTAAAAATGGACTAAAAATATGGATATTATTTTTTAATAAATTTTGGTTAATTATTTCATGCACTTGTAGTTCAAATTTGACTTATTTTAATATAAATCCTAGAAATACAATTAATAAATTAAAAATAGTAAACTGATCCTGAAAAATATCAAATTTTTTCATGGAATAATATACATTGAATTTTGATATTATAAAAAATTTCAAGTTCAAACGAAGATTTAACCGTCGATTTGTTTTCAAATCCATCTTATTCATTCTTTAAATCCCAACTAATCATTAGAGAATCTTCTCCTTTCTTAACATCCTGCATTACAAAATTCTCGGAATATTTTTAAATTTTTATAGTAGTATCTAAATGTCAAATTGTAACAGCATAAAAAATATCTCGTTTTTTTGACTTTATTTGATTTTTTAGAATTAAAAAACCATGAAACTCCAAATCGCCAATCGAGTGTCGCAACCTAGATTTTTCAAAATTTCTTTTAATTTAATGTTTAAAGCTTAAACATGGACTAAAAATATTAATATTATTTTTTTATAATTTTTGTTAATTATTTCATGCACCTGTAGTTCAAATTTCAAATTTTTTCATGGGATAATATACGTTGTATTTTGATAGTAGAAAAAATTTCAAGTTCACATGAAGATTTAACTATTGATTTATTTTCAAACTCATCTTATTCATACTTTAAATTCCAACTAATCATTAGAGAATCTCCTCTTTTCTTAACATCCCACATTACAAATTCCTCGGAATATTTTTAATTTTTTATCATAGTATCTAAATATCAAATTGTAACAGCATGAAAAATATTTCGTTTTTTCGACTTTATTTGATTTTTTTATAATTAAAAAAAACATGAAGCTCCAAATTGCCAACCGAGTGTCGCAACCTAGATTTTCCAAAATTTCTTTCATTTTAGTTGTTAAGGCCTACAAATGGACTAAAAATATGAATATAATTTTTATATAAATTTCGGTTAATTATTTCATGCACTTGTAGTTCAAATTTGACTTATTTTAATATAAATCATAGAAATACAATTAATATATTAAAAATAGTAAACTGATCTGGAAAATTTTAATTTTTTTTCATAGGATAATATACATTGTATTTTTATAGTAGAAAAATTTCAAGTTCAAACGAATACTTAACCATCAATTTGATTTCAAACTCATCTTATTCATTCTTTAAATCATAATTAATCATTGGAGAATCTCCTCCTTTCTTAATATCCTGCATTACAAAGTTCTCGGAATATTTTCAATTTTTATCGTAGTATCTAAATGTCAAATTGTAACAACATGACAAATATCTTGTTTTTTAGACTTTATTTGATATTTTTAGAATTAAAAAACCATGAATCTCCACATTGCCAATCGAGTGTCGCAACCTAGATTTTTCAAAATTTCTTTCAATTTAGTGGTTAAGGCCTACAAATGCACTAAAAAATATGAATATGATTTTTCTATAAATTTTGGTTAATTATTTCATGCACTCGTAGTTCAAATTTCACTTATTTTAATATAAATCATAGATAGATAATTAATAAATTTAAAATAGTAAATTGTTCCGGAAAATTTTAAAAATTTTCACGGTGTAATATACGTTGTATTTTGATAGTAGAAAAAATTTCAAATTCAAATGAAGAATTTACCATCGATTTGCTTTTAAATTGATACTCGGAGAAAGCTGGAGAGCCACCAGATAAATTTTCAAATTTATTTTCAAAATTCCGAAATTTTTGGGTGATAAGCTTGATATATCGGACCCTACTGATAATACGGATATATCGGATTTATCGGAAATTTATCACTGATAAGGTTAACCCTGGCGGCGACTGCAGCAGTGCAGCCCACGAGGTGACGCTTTCCGGGTAGACATTGGGGTGGAAGTGTACGGAGATGGTGAGGTCGCGCATGTTCAGGTATTCGGCGTAGCGGCGCAGGCTGCTGTCGATGAGTTCCGAGAGGCGCTCGAGGATACATCCGTCATCGTCATCATTGTCGTATTGGAACCGAAGCTGCGGGAGGCCGGCCCAGACGGCGACCCACCGTATATTGTGTAACAGGTCGTCAAGAAGTTGGCTGATCAGATCTGGATCCTCGTAGTTGATGTCGCCACTAGATTTGGCGGACAACGAGTCCTTACAAGCCATGGATTGATGACAAGGAGAAGCCTGGAAAAATCTCGACTACGATCATATTCTATATAGAGTTTGTTATCTTTTCATATAATCTATTTCTAGAGATTTAGATTTAGTTAGATAAGAGTTGTAGGTACCACGATAGAGGCTATTTCAATCATATCCTCTCAAATTTTTCCAGTCCTATTAAAACTCGTGACGGTTAGACAGTTATTGGTTATCTAGACCGTCCATTGCAATCAACCGCTCGATTGATCGGAACTTGCGGACAGGAATACCTTTTCCGGTGATCTAATAAAAAATTACTACAACGTTGTTTGTTGATTTTTTTAAATAATATTTTTTTTAAAAAAAAACAAATATGTATGTCGATTTTAAAAAATTGCAAAAATAACAGACGATCGGCACTTGAAGTGCCGACTGGATGACACACCGACTCTAGTCGGTGCTTCAAGTGTCGACTGGTGCCGACTATACCATGTTAGCACCAGTCGGCACTTTAAATGTCGACCGTATGTTACTTTTACAATTTTTTGAACTTGATATACATATTTATTTTTTTAAAAAATATTTTTTTTAAAAAAAATTCTTGTCCGTTAGCGCTTAATACAATGTTCTTATTAGCAGAACATAATACAGTGTATGCTATGTAGCAGCTATCAAAACAAAAGGAAATTTAATCCTTGATTTTGTTTTTAAAAAAATGACAGGACAGTACATGATTAGTTGTTGTAATTCTGGCTATTTTTATTTCATTATATGTATATTATTTATCAATATGTATTAATATTTGAGAACATCTTGCAAATTGAACCACTACTAGTCTCGTTGATCTTTTTGCATATATCACTTTTTTATGATATATGATAGGTATTTAATTTCATATTTGTATTAACTCCTTTTTCGGTATGTATTTGTTTTGTTACTATTTATTTTTGATTTTTTTTAAAAAATGAGTGTTTGTTTTCGTTAAAAATATGAAAAAAAACAATATAATATTACACATTTTTGTCCACTTTCGCTCTGTTTTTATCTTCACGTGACAAGCTTGACTTTCTTTTTGCCACTATAGTTCAAAGCCATAATTAGTTTTTTTTTGTCGCCAGAAAATTGTGACGAGCGATACATGTTGAAAGTTAGTTTATCTTTTTGATAGTCTTCGTATTGGTCTTGGACTTCTGCAGTAGTTTTCGGATTGGTCTTGGTTTTTAGTCTCCAGTAAATTTGTATTCAGGTTTCGCCTGCTGCCGCCCGGCCCCAGCTGCCAGCGTCGCGTCCGCCCCACGTGCCCCGCGCGAGACCGTGCTAGCCCCGCCGTGTCCGCGTTGTGGGTCCCGCACGCGCCCACGTCTGCCCGCGCGTGAAGCCCCGTCCGTCTCTCGCTGCAGATGGGGCCCGTCTGTCGGGATCTTCTACCCCGTAGCAAATCCCCCTTTCCAATCCATCTTCGCCGCTGTGCGCAATCCGCAAAATTAAGGTGGCCATCGCACTCCCGTTGCCCTCTCTTCACCGCTGCGATTCGGCAACCAATCCCTAGATCGGCGTAAAAATAGAACTCAGCCGGAGTTGGAAACTGACTCAGGTTCTTTCCTTGCCGGCTCCCGATCTCTTTCCTTTCCAACCTCCGGCAATCCCCTATTAATTCCCCCTTCTACGCCGTTGTCCCCTTTCTAGAATTCCAGAGCCTCTTGCGAACCAGAGCACCTGCGCCACGTTCTCTGCTCCGTCGCCGCCGCTGAGCTCCATCCACCATTCCCCATCGCCGGAGACCATACACTGCATAGACGTCTACTCCATCAGGACCTCCTAGCATCCTCGACCTCGTCCTCCACTTCGTTCGGGTGAAACTTCGCCGGATCGCCGCCGTCGTCATCCACCAGGAGCATCCCCGTCGGCCCGCTCGTCCCGTCATCCACCAGGAGCGTCCCCGTCGGCCCGCTCGTCCCGTCATCCACCAGGAGCGTCCCCGTCGGCCCGCCGATCCGATCTTGCGCGTCCGGCCAGGATTACAAGCTTACATTGGCGGCCCATATCTCTTTGACCTGCCGTTGACCAGTACCAATGAATGACAGCTGTTCATTTTCAATATTTCAGCCCGCCTACATCTGAACCATAGGATCGTACCCTCGTTCTGTTTTAATTATGTCCTTGGATCTTTATTAAATCAGAACCGTTCGATTGAGATCCAGCCGCCGCCCTCTGTTTCGGTCAGCAACCCGCCGTCTGGTCCATGGTGGAGTCTGTTTACCGTGCGCCTGTACGTTTTTCAGAAGACAATTTATTCAGGAAATTCCAGAAAATCTTTAAGACTTTCAAAATCCATATCTTTTGCATTTGAACTCCGTTTCATCCATTCAAATTGCTAATTTACCATCATAAAATTATCTACAACGTGAACTAATTTAATTATATTACATGTATTATTATTGATTTTATGTAGCAACGTATACCATAAATTTTTAGTGTTGAATATGGAACTCTATCAAAAGGAATCGTATACTTTGAGTCCCCTTCTGTTATCTCTTTGGTACCCAAGTAAGATTCATTCTTTTCTATTTTCTGATAAATCCATGGCCAAACAAATTATTTAGGACCCAACTAGATTGAATATGATATTAATTTTTCTAACGTCCGTACGTTGTCGTACCCTCGTAACTTAATCGAAACAAAACATCATATCTGATATCCATTCAATTCAACGGTAGACTATTACATACCTACTTAAATAATTATATAATAGTGTATACAAAGGCCGTATGAGTATTTATTGGAGCTGATTTTTTAATTCCGATCCTAAAAATTTAGCGAATAAAGCTTTTTAGAGCTCTTGGAGATGCTCTAAGGTAGCGGATGAAATAGGAAATGGGTAGTTTTTGCGGCAAATGTCCTAAATTTGATTATAGGGAAACAAACATGGTACTGTTGGAGATGCTCCTACAATTGTAAAAGTGAGAGCAGGGTTTCGGCAAAAAACTAATGCACTGTACACTGGGTGCATCATTGTCACCCAAAAAAATATTCAACCTAAAGCCAAGGAGAACTAGTCAGTTCTTACACCCAACAGCTCACCACAGGCAGATCACTTGGGCAGAAGTTTCTTGGCTTGCCCATCTTTGAAAAATTTCAGGTAGTGTCTCCCAGCCAGTAAACGAATGGTGATAGGTTACCCTCATCCTTCTAAGTTTTGGTGCTGCCTTGAATAATACTTTCACAAAATCAAGCTCATGTTTCTTTCCATTGAAGTTGTTAATCTCTACTTCCTCAAGAAACCTCACAACAAAATTCTGAGCTCCCTGACTTGGTGGTTGATGGCAGATGCAATTCAATGAACATGGTGTCCCCCCCTAAAATGAGAAAATATTTAGGTGTAGTTAAGAACATAAATTAATAACAGAATAAGACATATGGGTAAGATTTCAATGCGGAGATGTTGTAGGTAGATCATGCAAATGAGTTAGGAGTGAAAATATCTGTTTAAAAAGGTAGGCTCATTGAGTTGGAATACATTTTTCCAGATTCCATCTAATGATGTCATTTGAAAATGATTAAAGTTCGACTTTAGTTGTAGTCTCAACATCAGGTACGTCCATCATGGCATCATAATCACAACTATAACCCTTTAAAACATCTATATCCAGTGAAAATGGCATCAAACAAATGATCTACCTATAAAAATCAATGTGGTCTCCACCTAATTAGACAAGTGGTATTGAGGTAACGCAAGTTTTACTCATTCTTAGGCCTGAAGCTGGTATTGAAAATCATAATAAGTGGTAGATATTTGTGTGCAGGATGAAATTTTCAAGGAGATAAAGCAATATATAGATTATAGAATACAGACGCAGACCGAAAACAGGATGTCAATAGTTCTACCACATTCTACCGCTTGTTCAAGATTTACTGTAGGTACAGAAATTTTTAAAAACGCTTTTGTTCCAGATTCACGGGAAATATAATTACCTCAAAATCTACGTCGATTTGTAGGGCCAGCTTTGCTATACCAGTACACATTGCGAGAATATGCAACACACTAGCTCCATAAGTGTGTCCTTGTGTTGCTAAATGTAGGTACAAAACTGTAATGTCAGGGAGTCTAGTTATGCCTTCCATCAATGGCCAATCATCACCAAGTCCCTATGAATTTGTAGGTAGTTAACAAAGGAAATCAAATATAAATGCAAAACTAATCGAGAGAATTAAGAGGAAATATCCTGTGCACATCGGCTAGCCGTGCACATGGTGCACATGTAAGATCTCCACCTTCAATCTGTGATCCAACGGACAACAGCTCCACCTGATCATTTTGCAAAAAACACCTCCCACCTCCCCCATTCTGTTATTTTGCGATAACCCCCAGCTACTATTGTCCGTTGGATCACAGATTGAAGGTGGAGATCTTACATGTGCACCATGTGCACAGCCAACCGATGTGCACAGGATACTTCCCCGAGAATTAAACCGTGTATGACAAAATCATGTCTTGTGAAAGAATCGGTATATGACTTGCAGACTAGTAAAGATCTAGTAATTTGCTTGCAGAATTACTTGAAGATAGAAACACTAAAATGAATGCTATGATTGATCTGTTGTACAACAACAAATACATCATGTAACAGTTGAGGAGAATATCCAACACTCATCGAGCACTAAAAAAGTATGCAGTTTATGATCATGCAATGATCTAGATGAAGAAGAAACACTCACTGGTGTTGGTGTAATGGCAACAATCAGAATGAGACTGTGAATGCGCGAAAATAACTTGAGAAACCTCTGACAGTTCTGATTTAATTCAACCTTCCACGCTCCATAAGGAAAAACAGAGGGGGGAGTTACCATCCGGAGGTACGGCATCTTGCCGAACTCCATGAATCCTGGATGGTACCAAGTTCCCCATGAGAAATCCTCGAGCTTCTCTGCAACAATGCATACTGATGACAGATTCTTCCTATACAACCACAAGCGTACAGACAAATTCTTGAGCCCTGGCACCACGGCATTGAGATGAACCAACTCCACAATTTCCAACAGGTACATCCAGATCAGAGACTTCAGTTTGATCGTCAGGTTAGCCAACCCACGGACCCTATAAATCAATAGTTCCTCTAAGAAAGGCATCGTGGCATCGTCCAGGGTGCATTCGCCATGGAGCCGAACGTGCTCGAGATGAAGCTTCCGGAGCGCGGGCTGCGCGGAGAAGACGCCCGACGGGGGCAGCGATAGACCGAGAAACCCCAGGCCGAGCCGTATCACGGTGGCTTTAGGGAAGCAGGGCAGCTCGAATACGCCTCTTTCCTCCACCACCTCCTCGCTCAGCTCCTGGATGAGGGTACTCATCGGAACCACGGACCTGTTGACGAAGCAAAGCTCTCCTGAGACGAGAGGGGCGGCGACGCGGAGCCAGGAGGCGGTGGCGTCCGGCGTGGCGCTGTAGAGGGACATGACGTTGAGCTGCGTGATGGCCGAGGCCGCGTGGGCGGCGAGGGCGTCGCTCACGTGGCTGGAATCGTGGGGCTGGCGGTTCCAAAAGAAGAGTCTAGGGATCCGAGCCCAAAGGTTGCGCCAGCGACGGGAGAGGACGCTGGTCCTGGCCGCGGCGTGGGTGTCTTTAAGCTGGTCCAGAATGTAGGCCAGCATGTCGTCGGGGAGATCGCTGAGTTCGAGGCCTCCGTCGCCGTCGCCGTCGCAGTCCGCCATGGTCGTCTGCATCTCTGGGTTTCTTGTTTCTTGGAGAACACGAGACGTACGGTTAGGAGAAGTGGAGAACAAATGTTGAAGAGGAGTAGAACGGGAAGGATCAAAGCCGTTCATCTGGAAGCAACGGCCGGAAGTTAATAAAAATGACACTGAATGGAATGCATTTGATGTACGCACCTATCGTCTTGGAGGACATCCAACGGTAATCAAACTGTCGTGCACTTTTAATGTATTGGCAATTCAGTATTTACATTGGCGCACTGACAGTTAAAATCTTCACCTAGCTTGTGACAAAAGGCAGGATCCAAGTGGGTGAACAGTTGAGAAGGATGAAGTGGAAAGGTGATCTATCGTGTAAACTATGTGGTAGGCTTGAGACTATAGATCATCTTATTTTTGAGTGTCACGTTTCACAGATGTTGTGGGTGTTTGTGGTGGAATCTTTAGAATAAGATATTCCACATCTGAACATGAGTGGCTTTTTAGATATGGTGGATAAACTTAGGGTGTTTCCAAAAAGTCGTTAGTAATACAGATTCTGGGGAAATTTCTTGGTCTATTTGGCTGTTGAGAAATGAATTTATTTTTTAAAACAAAATTTATACTAATGTTTTTCAGGTTATTCATAAACTAATAGCATTTCTCACCCAGCAGATTCAACTGGTGTCAGCACGTCTAAAAGAGGAGACCTCTCATTGCCTAGGATTACTCCGTGCAAGGCTTCATCAGCTCATCCGGTAGGAGGATCTCTCAAATTCAGGCCTGAAGCAATCAGTGGGTATGAGAAAAAAAGAACAGTCGTCCGCAGCAGGCAGTGACTTATAGATGTGCCGTCTAGTTTTTGTTGGCTTTTGTTGTGGTCCTGTAGTGAAGTTTGGAACTTTGTAGGTGGTTGATGTTTTTTTGGCCTGCATGTAAGTTCAAGTTTCCTGTTACAAATTTGTGGGTTCTCGGTTCTGGAACGTGCTGATGGGTAGGTTCTTGTGGGGGTTTGGACATTGTTGGTTGTGTTGGGTCTTGATGTAAAGTCGGTATCCCGACAAAACCGGTTCCTGTTTTCTGCTTTCCAATAAAGCAGGGTACTCCGAGGTCTTGGAGTTACCTTTTCTCAAAAAAAAATTCAGAGTATATTTGATGCTTTGCAACTTTCGACGAACAGTGATAAGCACAATTTGTAATAAATATAGCATGATTTATCCACTCTAGAGAACTGGACGAGCTGAAATTTTTGGAGCGATGAGCGGGAGGCGGTGCAGGAGGCGACGGCGCGGGCGCTGTGGGTGCGGGAGGCGGCGGTGTGGGCGCCCGTATAGGGAGTTGGGTCTTCCTGTACACGCGCATATAGTTGGGGAATAAATCCCCTAACTTACGTCGGCCAGCATTAAAGTCGACAGAAGTTAATTAGTTAACTTTCGTCGGCTTTAATACTGGTCGACGGAAGTTAGGGGATTTATTTCGGGCGGGAAAAAATGCCCTCTAACTTTCGTCGGCCACTGTGAAATGCCGACGGAAGTTAAGTTAACTTCCGTCGGCTCTTTGATGCCGACGGAAGTTATTTAACTTCCGTCAGTTTTTGGAATAACTGACGGAAGTTATTTTAGCCGACAGAAAGTTTATGTTTTCTTGTAGTGATTAGCGCAAAGTATTCAAATACATAACTAAATTTTAGCCAACTACTATTAGTTAGCTAACAAATAGATTTAGCGGTTGGGTTCATCCAAGCCGTGTATTGTAAGATCAACGGCTAAGATCGTCAGTATGAACTTGTCTGTATATACATGGGTAGTATAAACCCAACCATGGTTGATCCTGAGGGCCTTTGCAGGGCCGACAGGAATACCTTTTCCCAATGAGGAAAAAAAACGATTTTACGGTGATCTAATACGAAAATAACTACAACGTTGTTTGTTAGCACTTAATGAATCAGTGTTGTCGGCAGAACATAATATCCTTTTTTTTTTCCAGAGGATGAAGAGGTACACATGAACACGTGGACAAAAAAATGAACTGTATACTTTGAGTCCCCTGCTATTATCTATTGGGAAAATTTGAAAATATCATTATAATTATAATTTTCTGTAATTTGAAAAATATCACTGTGAGTGACACACTTATGTTCTACGTCAAGTTTAACATTTTTTAATGAAAAATATTTTGATTTAACCAGACTTAAGACACTTTATTATGTTTTCTTTCTGGCACTTTATTATGTTTTCTTTACGTATGAGAGACCTGAGCAATAGGACATTGGGAAATCAGAAATTAGGAGTGTTTTTCTTATGGTGTGTTTGGTTGAGCCGTGGATTCTGAAAAAACTATTATGAGTTGTGAGTTGTAAACTGTGGAAAAGCTAAGAAATTGTTTGGTTGGAGTAAATGTGAATTTATGTTTTGTCCTTGATGTTTAGTTGCACTATTAATATGTACTCTCAATATAAACACTGACTTATTTAATGATGTGCATTTAGATCATTGTTGTAAAAAGAAAAGTAAACCAAAATTATTTATAATGGAAATGTATTTATGTTTTTCAATAATCGTGTACATTGTTCTAAAAGGCGAAACTAGGCAGGAAAAGGTGTTGGGCGCCACCCTAGTGCCGCGCGGAGGACCTAGTCGGTTGGCTTGGCAGGAAGGGTGGCTAGGCCAGTCAACCATGGCCTAGGTGGTTGACCACGGAGCTAGGCGCCCTAGGCAGCGGCGGCAGCGGCGGCAACGCCTAGCTATGGTCTGCTTACAGACATGATGGTACACACCGAGTCGTTCAATGCTGCCACCACTACACCGCCATCCGTCGACTGCCGCTGGCTACCAAATTCACCGCTCCACTCATCGTCGCCGGTGGCCGTGCTGAGTAGAGGCGAAGAAGAGAAGGAGAGGGGCAGGCATGGCCAGAGGTGAAGACAAGGGGAGTGGAACGCTGACAGTGGGCTAGAGGAGAAGCCGCCTCTACGAAGAAAATGAGTCGTGACCTGAGAGACTGAGAGCATCCACAATGTATAGAACTATAGAACTAGTATTAGATTGACATGTGGCAAAGTTGTTTTTTTAGGAAAAATACTACAATGTATAGTACTAGAGGTATGACTCTTAGTAAGATAAAAAATATAAAATAATGCATGCTCTACCCAATGGGCAACTAGCAAACCAAAAAATAGTATTATTTAATTTGAAGAACTAGTATCCATGCTTAGAACTCATATCTTACTTAGCATTACTTTCTCGATGTATGAAACTAGTACTAAAGCAAAAAAATTCTCTTAGACACCTCTTATTTCATATATTGTAGTTGCTCTAAGAAGGACGCACGAGAGCCTAGGAAGTCTTTTTAAATGCCTAAGAAACAGAAAAGTTGCTTGGGGAATGCATCCGCATTGGAACTAGCTTGAAAACACATGGGAAACAGAAAAAATAAGACCTTTGACTGTGGGAATTGCACGAGAAATAGAGAAAAAGGATTGAAGTGAAAAGATACATAGGAAACAGGCGGACCTAGGTGCCCCTGGGTGCTAGGCCCCAAGTCGTCCAACTAGCGCCTAACATCTACGTGAACACTGATTATATATTAACTTTTATTCTTAAAAAACTAATTAGTTTCATGTATTCTATATCAACATAAGGGTATTTCATTAATGACAAAGGTCGGTAATTTATAACAAAAATGATTGTGAGAATATGTGGAAACTAAGGGTACCCTTAACTTCCTGTTTGCATTGTGAAAATCTGTAGATTCTGGAAAACTTAGCTGTCCAAAAGAACTGTTTGATTCAGATTCTAGTTTCCAAGCCAAAAAGTTGGTTCAAAAATCTGAACCGACCGATACCCTTAACTAGACTCTCCTCTCCACTCTTCAGGCTCTTAGATTTCAAAACCACGCGAAGCAAGTTGGAAGGCACTTCTTGGCAAAACCAGCTACAAGCAAATATGACTATGGGAGCAGAGATTGTGGACTGATATAGATATGCCTGAGTTATTAGTGTGAGTTTCATCTTAAACCTATGAGCCTTGAACTCCTCAGGGAAGCAGTATGTCTTACCAATGGAACTTCTTTAACGCCGGTATCGAGAGTGGCATGACCGAGCCTCTCCGTTGAATCATGAAGCAATCCGGCCATGGACTCTCATCTTGCATTCTTGCATGTTGAGACTGGCAGCGTCCACCTCGACCCAACCATTGCAGACCAGTGACTAACGTCGAGAGACACAAGGTCAGGAGTGACTTGGTGCAAAGGACAAGCTCCTTCGTCGCGCTATGGGAGAAGAGCGGCCATGGGAGACGTACAACCTCGTCGCTGATGTCCATGACGAGGACGTCTGACATGTGCAGTCGGTCATGTCCCCAGGCCCCGGCGATCTCATCACCTCTGGTCGGTCCAGCCGGTGACAAGCGCTCAAAAGTCGGTGTAGCTGGGGACCGTCGACCGTTGATAGGTCGACATAAGCCACCTTTTTTCAACTTTTTCGGTGGCTGTTAAAATATCGACCGTTTATCCAAAAATGTAATGTTGCGAAAAAATATTATGTATAAAAAAATCTGATGAGATTCTGGTCATGTAGAAATCAGAAAATCAAAAATTTTCAATTTCTAAAGCCGCATACTGCACATGCAATATGGCTGGAAATTGGAGTAGCTTGTAGCCTTGTACACCATATAGCCAAGCAGAAACTTTGATTTGGAAGAACAGTTTATGTTATTACAACCAACAGCTCACCACAGGCAGATCACTTGGGCAGAAGTTTCTTGGCTTGCCCATCTTTGAAAATTTTCAGGTAGTGTCTCCCAGCCAGTAAACGAATGGTGATAGGTTACTCTCATCCTTCTAAGTTCTGGTGCTGCCTTGAATAATACTTTCACAAAATCAAGCTCATGTTTCTTTCCACTGAAGTTGTTAATCTCTACTTCCTGAAGAAACTTCAACACAACATTCTGAGCTCCCTGACTTGGTGGTTGATGGCAGATGCAATTCAGTGAACATGGTATTCCCCCCTAAAATGAGAAAATATTTAGGTGTACTTGAAATCACAGGTTCAGAACAGAAATTAATAACATAATAAAACATATGGGTGAGATTTCAATACGGAGATGTCATAAGTAGATCGTGCAAATGAGTTAGGAGTGAAAATAGAGGTTTAAAAGGGTAGGCTCATTGAGTTAGAAAACATTTTTCCAGATTCCATCTAATGAAATCAATGTCGTCTCTACCTAATTATACAAGTGGTAATAAAGGAGTGATTATTGGGCCATTAGGCTATATATGATTGTAACCAGATTGGAAGAGGAATCAAGAAATCAATTACCTCAAATCTCTATCTCCCTCCCCAACTCTCAAGTCGCCGGTGAGGGACTCCTCACAGTGAAGGCCTGGAGCGCGGCTACGAACTACGTAGCCACGGCCGGGCATTGTTAGGTGCTGAGGCGCTTGACAACCTGGTATCACGGTCACGTCGTTCCTCTCCCACCCACTCCACCGACTCCTCCACGCAGCCGCTAGCCATGGCAGAACCCACCATCAAAGATGTCCTGGAAGCACTGAAGTCCATCACCACGGAGATGACCACTCTGAAGGCCGAGATGGCCTCGCTGAAGGAGAAGTCCCCGTCGTCGTCGGCTGCCAGCGAAGGCGGTCGTCATGAAGGGCATCACGATTCAGATCGCCTCCCAGGTTCCAGAAATTGGACTTTCCCCGCTACGATGGCAAGACTAATCCTACGCTTTTCATCAACAAGTGCGAATCATACTTTCACCAACAACGCACCATGGCGGAGGAGCGCATGTGGATGGCGTCGTACAACCTGGATGATGTCGCCCAACTATGGTACATCCAACTCCAGGAAGACGAGGGCACGCCACCATAGGGGCGTTTCAAAGAACTGCTCAACCTTCGTTCGGGCCACTTCTTCGATCGACGCCCCTATTTAAGTTGGCGGAATGCCGCCGCACGGGGTCGGTGGAGGAATACTCCAACCGGTTCTAGGCCCTTCTTCCCCGAGCGGGTCGCCTCGATGAGAGCCAGCGCGTATAGTTGTACACGGGCGGCCTCCTTCCTCTGATGAGCTACGCCGTCCGCATCCACCATCCCTGAGACACTCACCGGGGCCATGAGTCTCGCCCAGTAGGTCGATATGATGGGGCTCGGCCAGCCGCTCCGCCTCCTACCCGTGACGGCCCTCGCGCACTGCTGCCCACGCCCGGGGCGCAAAACCCTTAGCCACCACAGGCGGCGCAACCGGCGGGTGCAGCACCACCTCGGCTGGAAGGCCAACCAGTGAAGCGCTTGTCCCTAGAGGAACAAGCGGAACGACGCCGCCTTGGTCTCTGCTTCAACTGCAATGAGCCATACACCCGTGGTCACAACCGTGTCTGCCGCCACATCTTCTTCATCGACGATGTCGAGGTTGCGGACGTCGACGATGATCAGGCCACCACCGAACAGGACCAGGATACCCCGGTCTTCTCCCTGCAGGCTATAGCGGGCGTTCCCATCTGCAAATCCCTATAGGTACGGGTCGCATTGGGTGCCTCCAACCTCGTCGCGTTCCTCGACATGGGATCCACGCACAACTTCATCGCCGAAGCAGCAGCGTGCCGCACCGGACTACAGATCCAGCCCCTCCCATGTCTCACGGTGACTGTGGCCAACAGGGAGCGCGTCACCTGCCCCAGCGTCATCCGGTGCGCCCTGGTCATCATTGAGGGCGATCGATTCTCCGTCGATCTCTTCGTCATGCCGCTCGTCGAATATGACTTGGTCTTGGGAACCCCAGTGGATGGTCACCCTTGGCCGAATGAGCTAGGACTTCATTAGCCGCACCATCTCCTTTACCCACCAAGGCCGGCTGGTGTGCTGGTCCGATGTCTCCGAGTGGCCGGAACCTCAAGCCGCGGCAACCACGGCACCAGAGGGTCGTCTCGATGACCTGCTGCACGCCTTCGACGACATCTTCACCGAACCGACCAGACTTCCTCCACAGAGGGCCCGGGACCATGCCATCGTCCTCAAACCAGGGGCGGCGCCAGTGGCGGTGCAGCCCTACCGCTACCCGGCGGCCCACAAAGACGAACTGGAATGGCAGTGCACTGCCATGCTAGCCCAAGGCATCGTCCGTCGCAGCGAATCGGCGTTCTCCTCACCCGTGCTGCTCGTAAAGAAGCAGGATGGGACGTGGCGGTTTTGTGTTGACTACCGCGCCCTCAACTCCCTGACCGTCAAGGATGCTTTTCCCATTCCTATCGTCGATGAGCTCCTCGACGAGTTGCACGGCGCGCGGTACTTCACCAAGCTGGACTTACGCTCTGGCTATCACCATGTCCAAATGCGGCCGATCAATGTGCACAAAACGGCGTTCGCTACCCACAACGGTCTTTATGAGTTTTTGGTGATGTCGTTCGGGCTTTGCAACGCCCCGGCGACATTCCAAGCGCTCATGAACGACGTCCTTCGGCCGTTCCTCCGCCGGTTCGTTTTGTTATTTTTTGATGATATTTTAATTTATAGCATGACATGGGCGGATCATTTACGACACATCCGTGCCATCCTCGAGGAGCTACGCCGCCACGTCCTCTTCCTCAAGAGGTCCAAATGCACTTTCGGCTCCCCCTCGGTGGCGTACTTGGGCCACATCATCTCGGCTCAAGGGGTGGCCATGGACCCGCCCAAGGTGCAGGCCATCCGCGATTGGCCGACCCCTCACTCGGCGTGCACGGTGCGTGGCTTCTTGGGCCTCGCCGGCTACTACCGCAAATTCGTCCACGACTACGGCAAGATTGCGACACCCCTCACCGCCCTCCTCAAGAAGGAGGGGTTCTCCTGGAACGACGACACTCAGGCGGCCTTCTAGACACTCAAGGAAGCCGTGACAGCAGCACCCGTGCTAGCACTGCCGGACTTCACCAAGGGATTCATCGTCGAGTGTGACGCATCCACCCATTGCTTTGGGGCGGTCCTTATCCAGGAGCAGCATCCGATCGCCTACTTCAGCAGGCCGGCCGCGCCACGCCACCACTCCTTGGCAGCTTATGAGCGCGATCTCATTGGGCTAGTCCATGCCGTGCGCCACTAGCGGCCGTACCTGTGGGGCCGGCCATTCCTCGTCCGTACCGACCACTACAGCCTGAAATTTCTCCTCGACCAGCGCCTGGTGACGATTCCGCAACACCACTGGGTGGGCAAGCTCCTCGGCTTCGACTTCATGGTCGAGTACAAGCCGGGCACCGCCAACACCGTCGTCGACGCGCTGTCTCGACGCGACACCTACGAGGAGGGGTTGGTCTTGGCCCTCTCGGCACCTCGCTTTGACTTCGTCGAACGGCTTCGCCAGGTGATTTTACAGGACCCTGCCCTCATCGCCATCCGAGATGAGATCGCCGCCGGCAGTCGAGGCGCACCGTGGTCTCTCCTAGATGGCATGGTGGCTTATGCCACTCAGCTGTACGTGCCCCCAGCCTCGCCATTGTTGCACGAGCTAATGTCAGGGACACACGGGGACGACCACGAAGGGGTGCAGCGCACTCTCCATCGCCTCCGCCGTGACATCCACTTCCCCGCCATGCATAGGATGGTGCAAGACTTCGTCCGCGCCTGCGCTACCTGCCAACGCAACAAGTCCGAGCACCTCCATCCGGCGAGACTGCTGCTGCCCCTGCCCGTTCCCCAGGCCATGTGGGCCGACATCGGCCTGGTCTTCGTCGAAGCCCTGCCTTGCGTGGGGGGCAAGTCGGTGATCCTCACCGTGGTGGATCGTCTGAGCAAATATTGTCATTTTATTCCTTTGGCTCACCCCTACAGCGCAGAGTCCATGGCATAGGCCTTCTTCGGCGAGATTGTTCGTCTCCATGGGATTCCCCAATCCATGGTTTCAGACAGGGATCCGGTGTTCACATCGACATTTTGGCGGGAATTGATGAGGCTCTCTGGGGCAAAATTACACATGACGTCCGCCTTTCACCCCCAGTCGGACGGCCAAACGGAGGCGGCCAACAAAGTGATCGTTATGTACCTCCGGTGCTTCACGGGGGACCGGCCCAAGCAGTGGTTGCGTTGGCTGCCATGGGCGGAGTACGTCTACAACACGGCGTACCAGTCGTCATTGCGGGACACCCCCTTCAGGGTGGTCTACGGGCGAGACCCTCCATCCATCCGGTCCTACGAACCGGGCGAGACGCGGGTCGCTGCGGTGGCCAAGACCATGACGGCTCGGGAGGAGCTCCTCGTGGACGTCCGCTATCGGCTGGAGCAAGCTCAAGAAGTGCAGAAGAAATTCTACGACCGGCTGCACCGCCCGGTCTCCTATGTCGTCGGCGATTGGGTGCTTCTACGCCTTCGCCAACGAGCTGCCACGTCCCTGCCGCACCCGTCCAAAGGAAAGCTCAAGCCTCATTTCATCGGTCCATACCACATCACGGAGTGCATCAACGAGGCTACTGTCCGCCTCGCCTTGCCCCCACGTGCCGAGCTGCATGATGTCTTCCATGTGGGCCTTCTTAAGAAGTTCGTCGGCGAGCCCCCGGAGGTACCCCCCACTACCACCCATGCTTCACGGAGCAGTGACCCCAGAACCGGAGCACGCCGTACGCTACCGCTTGGCGCGCGGTGTCCGCCAAGTGCTCATCCACTAGAAGGGTCAGACCGCCGCGTCCGCAACCTGGGAAGATGTGGATGACTTCCGCGACAAGTTCCCACACTTTCAGCTCGAGGATGAGCTGGCCGTCGAGGAGGCGAGAGATGTCATGTACGGACGCAAGTATCGGCACCGTCGTGACATCAGGAGGGCAGTAGAGCATGCTGCCCACGCAGCAAAGGAAAGTGCCACCATTAGTGGCTAAAGTTAGAAATGAAAGATTAGTTTCTCTTTCTATGCCTTAAATAAAGGAGTGATTGATAGGCCATTAGGCAGTGGCTAGAGTTAGAAATAAAAGATTAGCTTCCTTAAATAAAGGAGTGATTATTGGGCCATTAGGCTATATATGATTGTAACCAGATTGGAAGAGGAATCAAGAAATCAATTACCTCAGATCTCTATCTCCCTCCCCAACTCTCAAGCCGCCGATGAGGGACTCCTCACGGTGAAGGCCTGGAGCGCGGCTACGAACTACGTAGCCATGGCCGGGCGTTGTTAGGTGCTCAGGCGCTTGACACAGACACAGACCAAAAAGGGATGTCAATAGTTCTACCGCATTCTACCACTTGTTCAAGATTTACTGCAGCTATAGATATTTTAAAAAACGATTTTGTTTCGTGTTCACGGGAAATATAATTACCTCAAAATAATCTTGGATATGTAGGGCCAGCTTTGCTATACCAGTACACATTGTGAGAATATGCAACACACTAGCTCCATAAGTGTGTCCTTTTTTTGCCAAATATAGGTGCAAGATTGTAATGTCAGGGAATCTGGTTATGCCTTCTATCAATGGCAAAACATCATCAAGTCTCTGTGAATTTGTAGGTAGTTAACAAAGGGCCGTCTTGTGAAAGAATCGGTATGTAACTTGCAGACTAGTAAACATCTAGTAATTTGCTTGCAAAATTACTTTGAAGATAAAAACACTAAACTGAATGCTATGATTGATCTTTTATACAACAACAAATAAAACTTGATAACAGTTGAGGATAATATTCAACCCTCACTAATGTAAAAGATAGCCAATGAAAAACTATGCAGTTTATGATCATGCAATGATCCGGATGAAGAAGCACTCACCGGTGTAATGGCAACAATCAGTATGAGGCTGTGAATACGTGAAAAGAGGTGAAAGGGATGTGAGTTAGCTGGCACCAAATCTCCTCAGAACTCTATTGTTAAGCGTGCTCAGGCGGGAGTAGTATCAGGATGGGTGACCTCCTGGGAAATTCTCGTTCACATCCCGACACACCCATGGCCTTCAAATAAGGTCGGGCCCATGTGGCCTATTTTCAAAAAAAAAAAATACGTGAAAAGAGGTTGAGAAACCTCTGACAGTTCTGATTTAACTCAACTTTCGACTCTCCATAAGGAAAAACAACGGGGGCAGCTACAATCTTGAGGTACGGCATCTTGCTGAACTCGACGAATCCTGGATCGTACCAAGTTCTCCACGAGAAGTCCTCGACCTCCTCTGCAACAATGCGTACTGACGACAGATTCCTCCTATACAAGTACAAGCGTACAAACAAATTCTTGAGCCCCGGCACCACGGCATTGAGCCGAACCAACTCCACAATTTCCGACAGGTTCATCCGGATCAGGGACTTCAGTTTGATCGTCAGGTTAGCCAACCCACGGACTCTACAAATCACCAATTCCTCTAAGAAAGGCATCATGCCATCGTCTAGGGTGCATTCGCCATGGAACTGAACGTCCTCGAGATGAAGCTTCCGGAGCGAGGGCTGCGCGGAGAAGACGCCCGACGGTGGCAGCGATAGGCCGAGAAACCCCAGGCTGAGCCGTATCACGGTGGCTTTAGGGAAGCAGGGCAAATCGAATACGCCTCTTTCCTCCACAACCTCCTCGCCCAGCTCCTGGATGAGCGTCCTTATCGGAACCACGGACCTGTTGTGGAAGCAAAGCTCTCCGGAGATGAGAGGGGCGGCGACGCAGAGCCAGGAGGCGGTGGCGTCCGGCGTCGCGCTGTAGAGGGACATGACGGTGAGCTGCGTGATGGCCGAGTCCGCGCGTGCCGCGTGGGCGGCGAGGGCGTCGCTCACATGGCTGGAGTCGTGGGGCTGGTGGTTCCGAAAGAAGAGTCTAGGGATCCGAGCCCAGAGGTTTTGCCAGCGGCGGGAGAGGACGCTGGTCCTGGCTGCGGCGCGGGTGTCTTTAAGCTGGTCCAGAATGTAGACCAGCATGTCGCTGGGGAGATCGCTGAGTTCGAGGCCTCCATCGCCGTCGCAGTCCATGGGCACGAGCACCGCCATGGTCGTCCGCGTCTGGGTTGTTTCTCGGTTCTTGGAGAAGACGAGACTGAACGATTACCAGATTTATAGCTGGTCTTTCCAATTGGAGATGGAAAGACATCAGCCTGTGAAAGTGCCAAACGGTTACAGACCTGCCCGAGATTCATGCGACGGGCAGAATGCTGTGAGGGCTGTTTGGAAACTTTCAATCCCACCCCATCCCCAGGGAATGGGTCGGGATTGTGGGCTCCCAAACTAGCCTTGAATGTAATTTGCTAACACCCCCACAATTGGAATGGTGAGCGGTCATACGTTCAAACTGAAGCGAAACTTGGAGAAGATGGAGAAAACCCCTTGGTGAAGATATCTACAAACTGTGAGGTGGTAGAGACATGGAGAACTCGCATTGATCCGGTGGCAACGCGATCATGGATAAAGTGAAGATCAATCTCGATGTGCTTTGTACGTTGGTGTTGAACTAGGTTAGTGGAGAGATAGACGACACTGATGTTGTCGCAGTAAATGATCGTCGAGCGGGATGGAGTGTCATGTAGCTCTTGGAGGAGTTGTCATAGCCATGACGTTTCAGCAATGGCGTTGGCGATGGCATGGTACTTGGCTTTGGCGCTTGAGCGGGAGACGGTTTGTTGGCATTTGGCAGACCAAGAGATGAGGTTGTCGCCGAGGAAAACGGTGTAGCCAGAAGTGGAGCGTCTGGTGTTGGGGCATCCCGCTCAATCGACATTGGAGTAGGCCACCAAGTCTGAGGTGGAGGAGCGATGGATGGTCAGCCCATGATCAAGAGTGTCACGAACATAGCGAAGTATTCGCTTGAGCACGGTGAGGTGAGGCTCCCGAGGTGAGTGCATGTGGAGACAGTTCTGTTGGATGACATATGAGATGTCTGTTCTGGTGAAGGCGAGGTATTGGAGGGCATCAGCGAGACTCCGATAATCGGTTGGGTTGGAGACAAGAGTACCGACAGAAGAGGAGAGCTTAGCCTAGCAGTCAACTGGTGTGCTAACGGGTTTGCAATCCGTCATGCCAGCGCGTTCCAGTATTTCAAGGCAGTATTGGCGCTGACTAAGGAACATCCCCGAGGTAGAGCGAGTGACGCTGACACCGGGGAAGTGATGAAGATCACCGAGGTCCTTCATAGCGAACTCGGCCTGCAGTGAGGTGATGATCCATTGGAGTAGAGCTGCGGAGGAGGCGGTGAGAACGATGTCGTCGACATAGAGTAGCAAGTAGACCAAGTTGGCACATCGTCGCACGATAAAAAGAGAAGTACCAGCTTTAGCCTCAATGAAACCGAGAGTAGTGAGATAGGATGCGAAACGACTGTACCAGGCACGTGGGGCTTGCTTGAGGACGTATAGTGACTTGTTGAGGCGGCATACAAAGTCGGGGTGGGAGGTGTCAGTGAAGCAGGAAGGTTGTATGCAATAGAATGTTTCTTCAAGTGTGATGTGAAGGAATGTGTTCTTGACGTCGAGTTGATGAATGCACCAGCCGCGGGAGACATCCAAAGAGAGGACTACACGTACGGTGGCCGGTTTGACGATCGGGCTGAAGGTTTCATCGTAGTCAACTCCAAGGCGTGGAGTAAAGCCACGAAGTGCCAAACAAGCCTTGTATCGATCGAGAGAGCCGTCTTCCTTGTACTTGTGGCGAAAAAAACCATTTGCCCATCACCACGTTGACATCAGGAGGGCGTGGGACGAACTGCCAGGTGTTGTTGGTGAGGAGCGCGCGATGTTCATCCTCCATGGCCGTCCACCAAAGAGGATCAGCAAGAGTTGTTCAGTATGTGTTTGGTACGGGAGAGATAGCTTCGGCATGTAGATTGGAGGAAGTTTTGTTAGGTTGATGAAGTCCAGACTTCCCATGAGTGACCATGGGATGATCGATGACAATAGGAGCCGTAGGTGAAATGCATGCTGCGGTAGTGCGGGAGCTTGAGCACGGGGGAGACGGGCGCTGCGGGCACCTCTTGTCTAGATTAGCGGTTGCAGAGAGTTGACGAGGTTTGGCGTGGACGGTGTGGAGGATGCGTCATCGTGGTGCGTCGGAGCCTGGTGGTGTTCGGCAAGAGTGGCTTCGGTAACTGGGCTGGAATTGCCGGCAACACCTGGGGCACTGGGAGGAGTTGTTGGGATGGCGCTGGGGGCTGGCAGTCCACTAGGAGGTGCATTTGGGCCGGTGCCAGAAGCAGGCCCGATCGACAGGCCACCAGGAGAGAGTGGGTCGGTTCCACCAGGAGATGTGAGTGGGCCGGCGTTGATGGAGAGCCCACTCGGAGGTACTGTAGCGCCGGATGGTCCCGTCGAGGTCCGGCCATGGTGCCGACGACTGCTAGTGATGGGAAGGGAGACACTGCAATCTTCCAAAAAAGAGAGATCAGTAGCATCTGTAGAGACAGATGGGTGGTGGCAAGGGCCTCGACAAGCATAGCGAAGGGTGGTGACGAAGACTGAAGAAATGGGTAGATACCATCGGTGCTATTGCACCTGACGATCACATTCTTGGAGCGAGGATCCTTGACAGAAAAACCAAACGGGTCAAATTCGACTGTAACATTGCTGTCAGTAACAAAGCGACGGATAGAAATAAGGTTTTTAACTAAAGAAGGACATACAAGAACATTTTTTAAATTAAATGGAGTATGTGTAGTAGCAAGAGAGGTAGATCCAGTAGAAGTAATAGGTAGAAGAGCACCATTACCTACAATAATATGAGAGGGAGATGAAGGAGAGAAGTAGTAGGAGGAGAGGTTACCGGTATCTGGAGTCATATGAGAGGAGGTGCCGGTGTCCATGTACCACTCATGAGACACTAGTTGAAGAGTTGTTGTGTTGAAGGCGTTGGCGAGATTGTTTTGATCCCATTGGAATGGGGTGGACTAGGGCGTGACCGCATGAGGAGTCGGTGGTGGCAGCGGTGCTTGTGGTGTGTTCCACGACGTGATTGCATGTGGAGTCGGTGGAGGCAGCGAAGCTTGACCGGATGCAGCGTAGATAGAAGCAAGAGTGCTAAAGCAAAGAAGAACGTGGGTCGGGCCACATGTTGATGGTGCTGGTCCACGGGTTGAAAGGTGTGGGCCATGCCGGAGGTCAACTGGCGCCTCTAGGGTTTTGCTGGTCGAAGACGCCCGGTCCACCCGGACCACCCTGGTTATTGCCACGATGCCATCGGTTGTTGTGGGAGCTATTGTTGCCGGTGTCGTGGCCTCCACCAGGAGGAGGAGGGCCATTGTTGCGAGTGGGAGCAGGAGGAGTCCCACCGTTGTAGGCAACGAAGGTAGTAGCAGACGCAGTGGGACGAGGGTTCTTCGCGAGCTCCTCGAGGAGGAGTTGGGAGCGTGCTTCGACAAAGCATGGAAAGGGGCGCTACATAGGAAGAAGAGTGGTGAGATGTTGATACTTCAGGTTGAGGCCGTGGAGGAGCATGAGGACGAGGGTGCGGTCGAGGATAGGTTCGTAGAGGTCGCCGAGGGATTCGGCCATCGTCTTGAGACGCCGGCAATAGTCGGTGACAAAGAGGTCACCTTGCGCGAAGTTGTGGAACTCCGAGGTGAGGTTCAACGCTCGTCGTTCGTGGTTGCCGAGGAACTAGTGCTCGAGGCTACACCACACGGTCCGGGGTGTGGCGGTTCTAGACATCATGATCTCAAGGAGCTCGGTTGTGGCGCCCCGATTTATCGAAATCGGAACATTATTGAATTTCATAGAAAAACAATAATAACAAGAGGTTCATCATGTAACATCGTACATACGGGCAAACATCCATGGTACGCAGACCATATTATTACATAAGAGTTAAATGAAAACAATGACAAAAATAAACTGCATGACGAACGTCTTCTGCAAGACCTTTCTCCTTGTCTGGGTCGCTACTCCAGACCATCCTCGTAGTAGGCATCCTCTGAAGGGTGTCCAACGGGTATGAGTACAAAAGTACTCAACAAGCCACCGCAGATGCAAGTAATAATGCAAGATAATAACAAAGGAAGGATAATGGCTAAAAGTGCGGAAAAGTACATTTTCAGTTATTGCATTTAATGTAGTCAAGTTTTATCATGCGGAATAATAAACATGAACAACAATAATATCATCTAACTCGAGGAGTATGTTTTCCCTCCTCGCACAACAGTCCTTACATGTCAAACCATCATGCACATACATATTAAAAGTAAACTAATTGTGGGATGTCACACAACTCGCCCTTGACTGTGGGCTCGGCTTTTCGAAAAAATTTATGACTCTGATCAGAGGTGTACTACTGTACCCACAAGGCACGCACTCATCCCAAACACCAAGGTGTAACGAGATGACCCATACCACGGGAACTCGTGCCAAAACCTTGGCATGAAATGCTCTAAGCGATAACCACCTGCTCTAGGTTTCGCCGACGCGCCGAGCCGCATCCCGGCTAACATCGCACCCCCTTTTGCGCCACGTCGGTACAAGCCACCCACAGGTGCTGCTTGACCCATCTCCAAGTGGTGGCCTCAGTTTGGAACACTCCATACCTTAGTTAAGACTTACCCATTAGACTTGTGGTTAGTCCGGAAGTGTATTGCAACGGATCCCTCAGACCGGTCCTTATAGTGCCCCAGGTGCTACCGACCAATGCCCTAGCTTGCACCCGGAACCCACCATGCATACACTCTCAACCATAACTCTATCACCAACAACATTCCAGAGATAAGAATAACGGGGATTATATAATAGATTCCAATCGCTACGACTCATTTTTAATCCTATAGCAATCGTGTCAATACATTGGACACTAACTAATAATACTTATCATTTGGTGACAAGGAGGTAGGCGAGATGGCATGGCTTGGGTTGCACATCAAGGTCGGGGGATCCTAAATAAATATATTGTAAGGGTTCCATTTGACTAATGCATGTATACCATATGTGTTTTAGCGATAGTTTAATAAAACATGGGTTCAATATGCTCAAGAGATTTGTTTGGTGACTTGCCTTGTTCAACGAAAGGGGAGGGAGGAACTTCCAGGAAGTATTCCGGCTCCTCGGCGGCGTCGTAGTCTTTTTAACATGAATAACAAACATAACATTCAATAAACAATACAAAAATCACACAACAAGCATATTGGTTTTGATTGGGTTAACTTAAGAAAAATAAAGTTGTTAAGTTTCTGAAATTCATTTTATGAATATTTAAAAATGAACTATAATGAAATATGGTCCTTTATAAAAGAGACTTTAAGTGTGAACAATCTTATTTTTAAGTTTTCTAACCAATTCAAAATAAGAGGTTCAGAGAAAACTTGGTGGTTTCATCCTATTAACAGGAAGTGAATAAATATAAATTTGCTGAAATTTAAATAATTAAATTTGCAATTTACCCTAAGGGCATTTGAATATTTTATTAAATAAGGATGAAATATTCAAAATAAACATACTATTTTTATTGAATTAACATGTAGAGAATAAAGTTACAAATTTTCTGGAATTGAAATGATAATTTTTGGAGTTAAAATGCACTAGATATGAATTTTAGAAGTTTAAAACCATTTCTGGAATTTAAATTAAATCCAAAATAGCCTCGGGTCCACGGTGAGCCAGGCTCACGGTGAACCCGCGCACTGTGCGCGTGCGCCGGATCGAGATCCACCATTGGATCGCGATCGGGCGGTCACGGGCGAGGCGGGGGAGTTAAGTTATCGCGGACGGGCAGGATTAAAACGCTGAACCAGTATGCGATGGATGGCCCAGATCCATCGCGGGTTTTAAATACCAATGGACGCACGAGATTAAAATGTATCGATTCGCTACGATCCAACGCATCAGATTAAATCGTGAGAATGATCTAATCTCCACCGTTGGATTTGGATCGCACGGCCGAGAGCGAATCCGACACGGCACGGGTACTCAACCCGTGCCAGTTGTCTTCTTTGGCGACGACGAGCGGGCCAGAGGCCACGGCAAGCGACGGCGGGCCTAGCTAATCCTAGAAACGGAAAGAGGACGCCTAGGGGAACACGTGGGTACCTTTGGCGAGGTGAGAGGTCGACGGAGCGTGGCCGGCGACTGAGGAGCCATGCTGAATAGCGTGGGCCTCATGGCTCCAAAAGTGATGAGTCATTGTCAACGATAGTCAAAGAGGACTGAAGAAGAGATGAGATCTGCTGTTTCACGGGCCGCGTGTGACTCAGGTACACGGGCAGCGAGCGACGGTCGGGCAGAGAAGGCTGTGAAGTCGGGTTGGCCCAATCCGGGTGCATGGGCCAGAAGCAGTAGAAGACCCACTGGGCTGTTGACCAGGATTGACTCAGGTACACGGGCGGTGAGCGATTGCCGGGCTGAGAGAGCTGCGGAGTCGGGCCAGCCCAATCCGGGTACCTGGTGCAAAGCAGGTGGAGGCTTTGTCAGTTTCGGCGCAAAACTGACAACCGTTGATTCTGTATCCGACTGTCCAGAAGAGAAGCCGTAGTCGCTACGAAAGCTGAGCTTCCGGATAAGTCATCTGTAACTCTAGGCCCACAGTCAGTCAGTCGTGTCTGTAAAAATAACTAAGGGCAGTAGAGTCTTTTCCTTTATTTTTGAGTCTGTAAAACCCTAAGGGGCTGGTAGAATATTCCTAGTGTTGGGCTGCCTATAAATAGGACCCCAATCCCTAGGGTTTGGACTACCCTTTTGGCTGAAATCACATCCACTCTATTGGGTCATTTTGTCTCTCTTTCTCTCTCCTGTGTGCGCCGCCAGGCTCTTGCTCGTTCCTGTTTTTGCCTTGCATTTGCTCTAATCTCTTGGATGCATTAAAGCCTTGGTCCCTGTTGATTTTATTTGGTGCACATTGTTTGGTTTGGGGAGTTATTGCTTCGGCTACAGGCTGCCTGAATTTATTTCGTGAGAGGAAGCTTCTCTTTTTGCTTCTGTTCTTCACAAACCGAGTACTAGTTCTTGCTGTTGCAAGTAGTACTACTTTCCTGTAGCTACAGTGTGCTGTGCAGCTTTTCACCTTCTACTGCACTGCTTTTTGATCGAGGCTGACAGGCTCTGTCACCTTTTTGGCTGTGTTTCGAGCGAAGCCATTCTCTGTTCGAAGCCCCTCAGTATCGGGAGCCAGGCTTCGATCTATCTCCTTCGAAGGCTTCGTTCGATTTTCAGTTTTTGGTTTGCGTTCTGTGTTGCTAAGCTTCGAAGCATTTTTCTGAACGTCAGTATCGCTTACTTCGAACGATAGTGCGAAGGAGCTTCGGCTCTATCTGTTCGAAGTCCATACTTCGACAGGTTTCGAAGTTGGGTTCGAAGCTTGTAGCTCCGCTAGGCCTCGCACTGACTTTTGTGTAGTGTGTCACACTTCACCTCTCTTTTCGGAGCCTGCTCTTTTCGAAGGTAGAGCAGTGGCTTCGGATCTTGGTTTTCTGTCATGTGACAGACTTTGCTTCTTTTGTTCGAAGGTTGTCCTTTTGTGCGTTGTGTTCGAAGCTTTCGGTTCGAAGCTGTGTTCGAAGTTTTGTCTTCGAAGTGCACACTTCGAAGCAGGCTCCGGCATTGTCATACTTCGCTCTGAAGTACATTTCGCAACTTGCCACTTCGAACTAGGCTAGACCGTGTCACCTTCGGCGTCTCGGACAGGCTCCGTCACCAACCTCCGAAGCAGACCTCGACGTGCGAAGGGGGCTTCGCCAAGTTCCGAACAGGAGACAAATTTGGACAGTAACTTCTCTTTTCATCTTACACATTCTTAGATCATTTCATTGAGAAGTTTAGGCCTGTTACACCTTGTTCATCTGCCTAGTTGCACTACTTTAGTATTACACTGTTTATCATCAGTTGCTTCTAGGTTAGAAACCTTTAGACTTAGGCCTTCTGTTTATTTTCTGCTGCGTAGTCTTTTGAGGTGCGTTGGGTATTGGGAACAGGCCATTGATTCGAAAGAATTTTTTAAGGCGCCCATTCACCCCCCTCTGGTCGCTACTTTCGGTCCTACAAGTGGTATCAGAGCAAGGTTAGGGTTTTTCAATACCTTAACCGGTTCTAAACCCCAGTAGTGACCATGACGTCTCCTGGCAAGGTCCCGTCCTTGGAAGCCTATGGCTATAATTATTGGAAGACTCGCATGCGAGCCTATCTCATGAGCCAGGGTTCGGACATATGGGACATTTGCGTTCACACCACGTTTGTCATTTTGCCAATTACTGAGCAAGGTACAGCTGGTATCATTGCTCAGCATCTGAGCAACAGTAAGGCTGTGAACATTTTGTTTTCTGGTTTAGGTCCCACTGAATTTGAGCGTGTGAGTCATCTCTCCACTGCGAGAGAGATCTGGGCTACCCTCAAGGCACACCATGAGGGAACAGCACAGGTCAAGGCTCGGCTCTATCAGACCTACCGGCGTGAATATGAGAATTTCACACAGAAGCTGGGTGAATCTGTTGAGGCTTTGTTTGGTCGCTTTCAGTCGATCATTAACAAGCTTCGGGACAACAAGGCTGAGGGTGCTCAGCTAGTCTCAGATCACGAGTAGGCGCTCAAGGTTCTCCATACCTTGGACCCAAAGATCTGGGAGATCAAGGTATCCTCTATCGTTGAGAGCACTTCTGAGAAACCAAGGGTGGTTTCGGTGTTTTGTGATGAGTGATTGACTGGATTTTACCCTCTGTTCGAAGGGTACCTCCGAAGGGGCTTCGGAGGTGGTACCTCCGAAGGGTGTTCGGAGTGTGTTTGCTTGCTGCAGCTGTGCAGCGGAGTGTGCCTGTCGGAGGGGTCCGGCAGTACACGATGACTGGGTTCGTACCGATGGCTTCGGTACTTTGGGCGGTACACCGGAGTGTGTACCGGAGGTTGCTAACCCGGAGAGGTCTCCGGAGTACTGGATACACTTGTATGCTTGTCGGTGGTGCGCAGGGACTTCGGAGGCGACGGACAGGGTTCGAGCCAGGTGAACTTGGGTCAAGCGGGTGGCTTGATGCCAGGGGAGCGGGGAGCTCCGTCACGGTGGCTGCGAAGGTGGTCCGGGTCGGTCCTCGGGTCGAGGCGCGCCAGGTGAAGGCAGAGAGTGCGGAGTGTAGCTCCGGCTGAAGGTACTCCGAGACAAAGTCCTCGGAGGTGAGGCACTTCGAAGGTACTCCGAATGGAGTGACTTCGGAGTTGGATGGAACAAGTCCTCTGCGGAGGCAAGGAGTTCGAAGTGTGCTCCGGAGGGAGACACTCGAAGGTGGCCCGACGAAGGTCTCAGAAGTCGAGGCGCATCGAAGGCATGGTCCGGGTGAGGCTCGTCGAGGAGTGTGCTCGGAGTGAGACACTGCGACGAAGTGCTCAAGGAATGCTTCATGCGGAGGCCTTGGACGAAGAAGAGACTTCGAAGGGTGGTACTCCGAAGGTAGGCTTCGGAGTGAGGATGACTTGAGGTGCTTCGGCCATGCATGGCTTCGGTACACGGACGGACGGTGTTCGAGCTCGGAGTAGCTGCGAAGCCGTGGTGATCCACTCCGGAGGTGGTGGTGCGAAGGCCCAAGGGCTTTGACGGCTTCGGCTCAAAACCGTCACTGTATCGAAGGTCATCTTCGGCGGAGCGAAGGCCAACAGGCTGCAGGCTTCTCGCCGAAGCTTCCGCACCCCTCGGTGCGAAGGGAGGTTCCAGAAGTCAACACTGTAAAGGCTGACACTGTCTGTTCTGAAAAAGACTGACACTGTCCCCTCTGCAGCTGACAGAGAAGCCTCCAAAAATAAAGGTGGACTACCTTTTGTACCCCTTAGTTCTGTAGAGACAAAATGGATGTAAACCCTAGGGGTAAAGTAGTCACTTCCTTAGGATGAAGCCGTGGGCTATAAATATGGGGGCTCGGTAGGTAACATTTAACACTTTGAGCATTTACTGTTGAGCTCCTGTAGCCACACTTCGATTGAATACATCCTGAGTTCATTTTCAGTGTTCCTTGTTCAAGCGGCGAAGCCCTGTTTGTCTTGTGCTTTTTGCTTGAGCTCGAGTTACATACTTCGCTAGTTTAGTGCACCGAAGCCTGTTGAGGCGAAGGTTGTTTTTCGTGCGAGGTGTGTTTTGTCAGGGTGCTGTCGCTCTGTGTAACACGAGGCAAGACCTCGCTGATTACTAGCGAAGCCCTGTTCTGTTCCCGTAGTGCTTCTTGTGTCGAAGCCCTTAGCGTAGTCCATTTGCGTGTGCGTGTAGACCTTCGGGTACGAAGCCCAGCACCCGTTGCTGTCGCCAAGTACTTGGTCGAAGTCCTCAGAGGGCTGTCCACTCTTGCGAAGGGTGAAGTGCGAAGCCTGCTCGAAGCACCTCGTGTGCGGAGCCTGCACTGACTTAGCAGAGTAGATTTTCGAGGGTTGTTAGTGGAGCGGAGTCTTCTTGACTTCGAACTTTTGCCTCTCCGAAGCCTGTGTTCGAAGGTGTCGAAGTACCTCCGAACCAGACCTTCGAAGGCTGTGTTCGAAGCCTGTTCCGCAGAAGACAGAACAGACCCGAAGGCTAAGTTTTTAGCCCGAAATTTTAAAAGCTCCCATTCACCCCCCCCTCTGGTCGCCGTTTCCGGTCCAACAATTGGTATCAGAGCAGGTTAAGATCACCAGTTGACCTTAACCGGTTTTGTGATCTGTTGGCGACATGGATAGAGGCAGTAAAATTCCTCTGTTCGATGGGACAGATTTTGCATACTGGAAGGTGCGCATGGAGGCTTACTTGTTAAGCCAAGGAAATGCAATTTGGGAGATTGTGGACTCACAATACTCCATCCCTGATACCCGCACCACTCAAACCGAAAAGGATCAGTATATTGCCAACTCGAAGGCAAGGAACATACTGTTCATTGGCTTGAGTCGGAGTGAGTTTGACAGGGTGCAGCACCTTAGGACTGCTAGGGAAATTTGGACAACGCTCACTATTTATCATGAGGGCTCTACTCAGATTAAGGCCAGGCGCCAAAGCACCTACAACCAACAGTATCAGCTGTTTGTGCAGGCACCTGGTGAATCTATAGATGCCATGTTTTCTCGCTTTGATGCAATAGTGAGTAACTTGCGATCCAACGGGACGCTTGCTTACAGTGATCATGATAGGGCTATCAAGCTTCTCTATGCTCTTGACCGTAGCATATGGGAGGTGAAGATATCCAGCATTGAGGAGTCCACAGGCTATGACACATTGACCTGTGACGAACTCTTTAGCAAGCTGAAGTCCACAGAGATTGCCAAGGCATCTCTTGCTGTGCACAGAAGCTCTTTGCCACAGCCATTGGCATTGGTTTCTAGCACTAGCCGTGGCACCACTGCAGAACCAAGCACATCAGGCACTTGTGTTCTTGCAGATGGTTTTGCTTTGTCCTCCCTGGTCTCCGTCACAAAGGAGCAGGTGGATACTCTAGCAGATGACGAGCTTGCTCTCATTGCCCGGAGGTTCACCCGCTTTCATCATGAGAGACGGGATCAGCGGAGAAGTGGTTTTAGTGGCTGTTATGAATGTGGCGACACCTCTCACATAAAGGCCAATTGCCCCAAGGTCAAAAAGAGAGATGAGAGTGACCGCCCTAAATTCCACAAAAAGGAGAGGAAGCCCTTTGTGAAGGGCAAGCGCGGCAAGATGGCTAAGAAAGTAGCCAAGGCCGCTTCCAGAGCTTTTGTTGCTGCTCTCAGCGACATCGACACTTCCTCAACTGAGGAGTCGAGCTCTGAGGAGGAGGAGTCCCCAAGGAAGGAGGACAAGAAGGACAAAAAGGGACGTGACTTCACCGGCCTTTGCTTCATGGCCGACAGCGATCACAGCGGCGATGAGCTTGACTCATCTGAGGTAAACCTATCATCTGACCAGCTTCTAATTAAACTAGATGAGCTGAATGAAGTTGTGCTAGGTCAGGATAGATTGCTTGTGCAAGCCGCTAGAGAAAGAAAAGACCTTAGACTTAGGCTAGAATCTGTATCTACTGAATATGCCATGCTTAAGTCTAAAATTGATGATGCTGAATGTGAATCATGTTCTGTTGTCATGAGTGAGCTTGCTCAGTTGCGTTCTGTTCATGCTCAAACTCTTTCTGAGCTTGAGACTGCACAGAAGCAGCTTTTGGAGGTGGATTCTAGACCTCATGATATTATTGAATGCATGAACTGTTCTTTATTACGCGAGAGCATTAATTTACGTGATAAACATGTTCATGATTTAGAGGCTAGATTGGAGAGGGCCGGTAGTTCTAAGGATGTGCAACCTGTGTGTGACACATGCATTACCCTTAAGGACCAGCTAGGCACTGTTAGAGAGCGAGCTGAGAACCTCATGTCCGAAAATGAATACCTTCTTTCTGTGGTAAATAAATGCACTGAAGGGAAGGGTAGGATGGATTTGCTCTTGGCCAAGACCAAGTTGTGTGCTGACAGAGCCGGGGTAGCTCTAGGTTTGGGTTTTGAGAGGACAGCTTCAGACAGTAAAACCAAAACTGTTTTTACCTCTCCTACCACCCTAGAGAAAGAAAGAGCTCTGTTGGACACCCCATCAGCCAAAAAGCCTACCCATCCACCAAAGAAAACCACACCTCCTATCAAGAAAAATCCTCCAAAGAAAACCACTCAGAAGAAACCCAAGGAGCCTGTGAGAGTTGCTCCTATGACCCATGAGAGTGCCCCCAGGAGAGTGTTTCATTGTTCTTATTGTCAGCGGGCGGGTCATTTGATTGGTTTCTGTTTCCGTCGCATCAAGGATGAGCGACGTGCACAGGCGATGAGCTATCAGGACATGCATTACCCATCTTTAGGTATGCATGAGTCTGAGTATTACTCGCGTCCTGTTTTCGAGGCTCCTCGTGCTTCTCGGAGAGGTTTTGCTCCTCGAGGTGTTCACCATGTCCCATATGGTGGTAGACCTCGGGCGAGTAGCTTTGTACCTCGTCAGAGTAGGAGACCTCGACATGCTTTGCGTTCTTTGCATGTTGGTAGACCTCGCACCTTGCATCATTCTGATTTTTATGTGCGTAGACCGTCTACTTTTACTGTGCCTACTACTCGTGTCACTCAGTGCTGGATGCCTCGTCATTATTTTACTCACCCCAGCACTGAGCGATCGAGGCGTTCTTATCTTGTGTAGGCGACAGGTCGAGGCTTGGAGGGCACGTGGATCATGGACTCCGGTTGTTCGCGCCACATGACCGGAGATGCAAATTGGTTCTCCAGCCTCACCACAACCAAGCAAAGGGAACATATCACCTTCGGAAACAATCGAAGGAGTAGAGTGAAAGGTAAAGGTGTGGTAAGGATTAACACGAACTTCACTCTCAAAGATGTTGCTTTGGTTGAGAACCTGGGATACAATTTGCTGTCTGTATCTCAGTTGCTTGATGAGGGCTTCGAAGTGCGATTTCATCGCGATACTTCGCAAGTGCTCAATTCTGATGGCGTTGTGGTGTGTAAGATCTTTAGGGTTGGGAGAGTTTTTGGAGCTGATTTTTCAGAGTCATCTGGTTCTTCTCATTGTCTTGTTGCACATTCGACCTCTGAGCTTTGGAAGTGGCATAGGAGACTAGGGCATATGAGCTTTGAGTTGCTCGCTCGTCTGAGCGCCCTAGGTTTGATCCGAGGATTGCCCAAGCTCAAGTTTGAGAAGAATTTAGTTTGCGCTCCATGTCGACATGGAAAAATGATTGCCGCTTCGCATTCGCCAGTCACCACTGTGATGACTGAACAGCCCGGAGAACTTCTCCATATGGACACTGTAGGTCCTTCTCGGGTCAGTTCTTTAGGCGGGAAGTGGTATGTACTTGTTATTGTCGACGATTTCTCTCGCTACTCTTGGGTCTTCTTTCTTGCCAGCAAGGATGAAGTGTTTTCACACTTTCGGAGCTTGGCTTTGAGACTTTTCACTGAACTCCCTGGTGCATTAAAATTCATTCGAAGCGATAATGGCACCGAGTTCAAAAACAGTCTCTTTGTTGACTTTTGCATGGAGCATGGCATAGAACATCAATTCTCTGCTCCGCGGGTTCCTCAACAGAACGGTGTTGTTGAGAGGAAAAACCGCACTTTGGTTGAGATGGCTAGGACGATGCTTGATGAGCATAGGACTCCTAGAAAATTCTGGGCTGAGGCCATGAACACTGCATGTTACATCTCAAACCGAATTTTCTTGCGCTCAATTTTAAATTTGACATCTTATGAGCTGCGTTTTGGGAGACAGCCCAAGGTTACTCATCTTCGAGTTTTGGCTGTCGCTGCTTTATCCTAAAACGTGGTAACTTGGATAAATTTGAGTCGCGATCTTCTGACGGGATCTTTTTGGGTTATACTACTCACGGTCATTCTTATCGTGTTTATAATTTAGAAACTAACACTGTCATCGAGTCATGTGATGTGACGTTTGATGAATCAACCCCCTCTGTTAGTTCTGCTCTTGAACAGGCAAATGAACACGACATGGAACAGACTTTATTCGAAGACGAAGATCCCGGAGATTTCGAGGATGATCCCCTACTACCCTCGACGTCAACCCCCGAAGCTGACCCCGCTTCTACTACTTCGGCACGAGGTCCCGAAGCGACTACCTCAACATCGGTCATCTTGGACCACTCCAACGCACAAGTTGAGGGGGAGACTGCATCCCGCCGCGAGGCTCCACATCATGTTCAAAGGATGCACCCTCCCGAGCAGATCATTGGTGAGCTTGATCAAAGGGTAACACGTTCTCACGCTCATTTTACTAATGCTGCTTTTGTTGCTTCTTTCGAGCCCTTAGATGTTAGTCATGCACTTTCTGATTCTAGTTGGATCAATGCCATGCATGAAGAGCTTGAGAATTTTGAAAGAAATCAAGTCTGGACTTTAGTTGATCCTCCACCAAATGTTCATTTCATTGGAACTAAATGGATTTTCAAAAATAAACAAGGGGAGGATGGGACAATTGTTAGAAATAAGGCTAGACTAGTAGCTCAGGGCTTTTCTCAACTAGAAGGAATTGATTTTACTGAAACTTTTGCACCTGTTGCTCGCCTTGAGGCCATTAGGATTTTGCTTGCCTTTGCGACATCCCGGGGATTCAAACTCTATCAAATGGATGTCAAAAGTGCTTTTCTTAATGGCTTCATAGGTGAAGATGTTTATGTAAAACAACCCCCTGGTTTTGAAAACCCCAAGTACCCACATAAAGTCCTTAAACTTCATAAGGCTCTTTATGGACTCAAGCAGGCCCCTCGGGCTTGGTATGATAGACTTAAGTCTTTTCTGCTTGAGCGAGGGTATTTGATGGGCTCAGTTGATAAAACTTTGTTTACTCTCAAGCATGGCAAAGATTTCCTCCTAGTGCAGATTTATGTGGATGATATCATCTTTGGTGGCTCTTCTCATGCTTTAGTTGCCGAGTTTGCAGATACCATGAGCAGGGAATTTGAAATGTCGATGATGGGTGAACTCACCTTTTTCCTTGGTTTGCAAATCAAGCAAAGCAAACAAGGTACTTTTGTCCACCAGACAAAGTACACCAAGGACCTGCTCAAGAAGTTCGACATGTCCGATGCGAAGCCCCTCGCCACTCCAATGGCTACATCTGTAGCATTGGACCCTGACGAAGATGGAGAAGCCGTAGATCAGAAGGAGTTCCGGAGCATGATCGGCTCCCTCCTCTACTTGACTGCCACGAGGCCGGACATACACTTCGCAGTGTGTCTGTGCGCTCGTTTTCAGGCTTCGCCACGAGCTTCGCACCGCCAAGCGGTTAAGCGCATCTTAAGGTATCTCAAGCACACCCTTGAATTTGGCATATGGTATTCATCGTCTTCATCTTTATGTCTTAGAGGTTATTCAGATGCGGATTTTGCTGGGTGTAGAATTGATAGGAAGAGTACCTCTGGTACTTGTCATTTTCTGGGTACGTCTCTGGTTTGCTGGTCTTCCCGCAAACAGTCTAGTGTTGCACAATCAACGGCTGAGGCCGAATATGTTGCTGCAGCTAGCTGTTGCTCTCAGATTTTGTGGATGGTTTCCACTTTGCGGGATTTCGGGTTAGATTATAAGAGTGTTCCACTTTTCTGTGATAACACTAGTGCTATCTGTATTGCAAACAACCCGGTTCAGCACTCCAGAACCAAACACATTGATGTACGGTATCATTTTCTCAGAGATCACAATGAGAAGGGTGATATTGAACTTCAATATGTTGATACCCAACACCAGCTTGCCGATATTTTTACAAAACCCCTCGATGCTTCTCGATTTGCTTATTTGCGTGGGGAACTTGGCATTTGTCATCCTTACGGCATTTTGTGAGGGGGAGCTGATTTTAATTGTCTTGCATATGCTCATTATGTGTGGAATTGCACTTACATCTTTTGCTATTATATGCCTGCTTTTAATTCAAAGAAATCATGACAGCTCAGCTCTGTGAAATATGTCTGGAACATTGATTGTGCATGATGTTTTATTTTCTAAAATCAAAACTTGCTCACTGCATAATCTTGTATCTAGCTTGTTTAGGGT
The DNA here is from genome assembly GCA_019279435.1 of Zizania palustris. Classification (NCBI taxonomy): domain Eukaryota; kingdom Viridiplantae; phylum Streptophyta; class Magnoliopsida; order Poales; family Poaceae; genus Zizania; species Zizania palustris. The sequence continues at coordinate 17,513,337 of JAAALK010000282.1, forward strand.
GGACTGCTTTTAGATATCTTTTATCTACTTGACAGCAAGACACTGTTCCTTGGATGCTAAAATATGCAACTTGAAAAATGTGTTCTTTATTCATGGATCCTCATCAAAATATTTAATTCATCAAAATCAAAAATCCATGATTTGCCTGGTTTAAATGAAAAGATCCAGGAGGGTTTGTTTGTCGCACTACTCTATTCTAGACTGCTTACCATTGCACTTTGGTCTGAACTGGGATAGTGTAGTGTATGCCAAAATCACAGCCTTAAGCTTCAGATGGCTTTCTTGCCTAGGCTTGGCCTGATTGGAAAGTATAAGGTGGACAAACAAATAACCCCTGGCATTAAGAAAAAGAACAACAAAATTAATTGATCATCAAGTTTGCTTTCACAGCTCCTTTTGAACAAGACTTGTCTGTCTAGGGTAGAATTTGTTAGCTTTGCGCAGTCCTTGCCTTTCATGTCTAGCTACTGTGATTAAGTGGTGATGCTTTCATTTCAAAATGACAAAATCACATGCCATCATCTTGATTCACAGATTGTTAAATTGAGCTGAGCACATGATCATTTGTGTTAATTTTGGCATATTTTTGCATTATATGTCTTTGCAATTCTATTCATTTCGCAGCTTTGCATCTTTTGAATGCTCCTTGATGCTTGCATTGCCAAAGGGGGAGAGATTTTGCTATGTTCTCTGCTGCAAAAAGGCATTATTTCTTAAAGGGGGCGAGATTTTTGACATAAAGGGGGAGAAAAATTTGCTCAAACTCAGGGGGAGTTTTGCCGAAGGGGCTTTTACTCTTTCACAAAGGGGGAGAAAAATTCTTTTATCAAGTGACATGCTTTTGCTCTTTTCTGAGTTTTTATGGTCACTTGTGTGCTGAAAATTTTTAAATTTTCTTGAATTTGGATTTGGTTGTCAATGCACTCATCAAGGGGGAGATTGAGAAACCAAGGGTGGTTTCGGTGTTTTGTGATGAGTGATTGACTGGATTTTACCCTCTGTTCGAAGGGTACCTCCGAAGGGGCTTCGGAGGTGGTACCTCCGAAGGGTGTTCGGAGTGTGTTTGCTTGCTGCAGCTGTGCAGCGGAGTGTGCCTGTCGGAGGGGTCCGGCAGTACACGATGACTGGGTTCGTACCGATGGCTTCGGTACTTTGGGCGGTACACCGGAGTGTGTACCGGAGGTTGCTAACCCGGAGAGGTCTCCGGAGTACTGGATACACTTGTATGCTTGTCGGTGGTGCGCAGGGACTTCGGAGGCGACGGACAGGGTTCGAGCCAGGTGAACTTGGGTCAAGCGGGTGGCTTGATGCCAGGGGAGCGGGGAGCTCCGTCACGGTGGCTGCGAAGGTGGTCCGGGTCGGTCCTCGGGTCGAGGCGCGCCAGGTGAAGGCAGAGAGTGCGGAGTGTAGCTCCGGCTGAAGGTACTCCGAGACAAAGTCCTCGGAGGTGAGGCACTTCGAAGGTACTCCGAATGGAGTGACTTCGGAGTTGGATGGAACAAGTCCTCTGCGGAGGCAAGGAGTTCGAAGTGTGCTCCGGAGGGAGACACTCGAAGGTGGCCCGACGAAGGTCTCAGAAGTCGAGGCGCATCGAAGGCATGGTCCGGGTGAGGCTCGTCGAGGAGTGTGCTCGGAGTGAGACACTGCGACGAAGTGCTCAAGGAATGCTTCATGCGGAGGCCTTGGACGAAGAAGAGACTTCGAAGGGTGGTACTCCGAAGGTAGGCTTCGGAGTGAGGATGACTTGAGGTGCTTCGGCCATGCATGGCTTCGGTACACGGACGGACGGTGTTCGAGCTCGGAGTAGCTGCGAAGCCGTGGTGATCCACTCCGGAGGTGGTGGTGCGAAGGCCCAAGGGCTTTGACGGCTTCGGCTCAAAACCGTCACTGTATCGAAGGTCATCTTCGGCGGAGCGAAGGCCAACAGGCTGCAGGCTTCTCGCCGAAGCTTCCGCACCCCTCGGTGCGAAGGGAGGTTCCAGAAGTCAACACTGTAAAGGCTGACACTGTCTGTTCTGAAAAAGACTGACACTGTCCCCTCTGCAGCTGACAGAGAAGCCTCCAAAAATAAAGGTGGACTACCTTTTGTACCCCTTAGTTCTGTAGAGACAAAATGGATGTAAACCCTAGGGGTAAAGTAGTCACTTCCTTAGGATGAAGCCGTGGGCTATAAATATGGGGGCTCGGTAGGTAACATTTAACACTTTGAGCATTTACTGTTGAGCTCCTGTAGCCACACTTCGATTGAATACATCCTGAGTTCATTTTCAGTGTTCCTTGTTCAAGCGGCGAAGCCCTGTTTGTCTTGTGCTTTTTGCTTGAGCTCGAGTTACATACTTCGCTAGTTTAGTGCACCGAAGCCTGTTGAGGCGAAGGTTGTTTTTCGTGCGAGGTGTGTTTTGTCAGGGTGCTGTCGCTCTGTGTAACACGAGGCAAGACCTCGCTGATTACTAGCGAAGCCCTGTTCTGTTCCCGTAGTGCTTCTTGTGTCGAAGCCCTTAGCGTAGTCCATTTGCGTGTGCGTGTAGACCTTCGGGTACGAAGCCCAGCACCCGTTGCTGTCGCCAAGTACTTGGTCGAAGTCCTCAGAGGGCTGTCCACTCTTGCGAAGGGTGAAGTGCGAAGCCTGCTCGAAGCACCTCGTGTGCGGAGCCTGCACTGACTTAGCAGAGTAGATTTTCGAGGGTTGTTAGTGGAGCGGAGTCTTCTTGACTTCGAACTTTTGCCTCTCCGAAGCCTGTGTTCGAAGGTGTCGAAGTACCTCCGAACCAGACCTTCGAAGGCTGTGTTCGAAGCCTGTTCCGCAGAAGACAGAACAGACCCGAAGGCTAAGTTTTTAGCCCGAAATTTTAAAAGCTCCCATTCACCCCCCCCTCTGGTCGCCGTTTCCGGTCCAACAACTTCTTACGATACCTTGACCATTTCTGAGTTGTTTAGCAAGCTGAAGGCCACTGAGGTAGATATCCAGTTGAGATCAAATCTCACTGGCTCTGGATCAAAATCCCTGGCCCTTGCTACACCTTCTGTTGATCCCTCTGCTGTGAGCTGTGCTGGGTTCTCTTTGATGTCTATCACTGAGGACCAGCTTGAGTTGTTGGGAGATGATGATTTGTGTCTTTTTAACAACCGGGTGCATCGTGTCTATGATAAAAGAATGTTCAAAAGACACGGCACAAAATCCGGATGCTTTGAATGTGGTGATCCAGGACACTTCATCGCCGACTGCCCCAAGCGCAATGGATACAAGAAGGGCACCGGTGGCAGCTTCCACGACTCCGGCAAGCATGAGAACCCTTCCTTCAACAAGGGCAAGCCGAAGACCCGGTTCTTCAAAAAGGCCCTGAAGGACTACCGGCGAGAGAACAAGAAGCGCGACAAGGCCTTCTTCGCCGAGATGGAGAAAAGCTACTCCAAGCGGTCCACGTCCTCTTCCTCTTCATCGAGCTCAAGCGATGAGGAGATCGCCATCAGGAAGGGGAAGGACAAGGATGATCCGGCGGGCCTCTACTTCATGGCTTTCGGGGACAAGCCGAAGAGCCGCTCACACCAGCGCCGAAGATCCCGCAAGAGCTTCTGCTCAATGGCTCTTGGGGATAGAGAAGAAAAGAGCTCCTCCGACGACTCCGACGATGACGACAATAAGGTATCATCCTATGAGCGCGAAATAGTTGATTTACTTGAGAGCAATCGTCAGGAGTTGAGATATCGGGAAAAACTGCTTAGGGGGGCTAAGAAAAGGATAGACGAGTTAGAGAGTGAGCTTGCAGTAGCCAACGGTAGAATTGAGAGTCTATCTTCTTCCCCTTGCTTGGGTGATAGCAGTGAGTGCCCGAAGTGTGAGGTGCTTCTGTGTGACCTGTCGACTCTGAAGTCCAGGTACACAAAAAGGGTTGATGAGAGGGACGCTTTGGCCACTGAGCTTGAAAGCGCTCAGCTGGAGCTGAAAGATGCTCAAGCCACTGTCGTCGCACCCTGTGTTGATTGCCCATCTCATCTAGCTGCCTTAGCTGAGCTGAAATCCAAGGGTAATGAACATTTGGGTGACTTGGAGAGGTTGAGAGCTGAGCTTGCCCAGACTAGGCTAGAGCTTGAGACACTGTCAGTTCCACCCACTGTTTGTGAGAACTGCCTGTCTCTTAGAATGGAATTAATTAAGCTGAAAGCCGAGAAGTCTGTCCAAGTAGAGAGTGAGTGTGAGACCTGCTTGTCTCAGGTGGAGGTTCTAGCTTCTTTGAGAGAGGAGCTAGCAGATTCTCAAAATGAGAACTTTTACCTCCGTTCTATCCTGAGTTGGATCAGTGCCAGAGAGCCACAACTTGGCATGATGATCCAGCAGTTCAAGAGGCAGGATGGGTTTGGGGTAGGTTACACCTACACCAAGGCTGACTTCGAGAGTGCTATTAGCCGGGCAGTGGAGTGGAGTAAAATGACTCCTGAGCAGAGATATCCCAAGACTCACTCCACTGAGTCTTCCCAGGCTTGTCAGCCCAAGGATGGAGTGATCCATGAACCACCTAAAGCTCCACCCAAGAAACCTATCTGGGTTCCAAAGCCCAAAAATCTCCACACTTCTCTTGACTCTCTTCCTCGACCCTCTCAGCCCAAGAAGACCACACCAAACACTACCAAGCCCAAGAATCCTAAACCTCAACCACTTCCCAAGAAGCCCACCTATCATTGTGAGTACTGTCAGAGAGAAGGGCATCTTGCGGAGTTCTGCTTCAGGAGGAAGCGGGTTGAGAGAGCAGAGAGGGCTCGTAGTGATCAGGAGCAGTTCTACCAGCAGGGTGGTAGACTGCGTGTTCCTCGGCGCGGGGAGAGGCTGGAGGCCAGGCCGCGTCGTGTAGGTGGTGGTAGAGGAGACGACTTTCTTGCCCGTGCTCCAGTTGGTGGTGTCCGTTTCGGCAGATTTCCAGACCGTGTTGGCTACGGTTCTGGACCTCGTGGCCGCAGGGTTAGGCAGAACCGAGGACCGCGCTTTGAGCCGCGTTTTGGTCCGAACTCTTTTGATGGTTTTCGCTTTCCATCTTTTGAGCAGATGGCTCGACACTGGTTTAGCTCTTTTGCTAAACCTGGTGCCGGACCATTTGCTCCCACTTACAGACATTGATTGTGCAGGACCGGGGACTGGAGGATGTTTGGATCATGGACTCAGGATGCTCTCGCCACATGACGGGACATCGCAGATGGTTCTCCAGTCTCACTCCCCCGAGCTCCAAAGAATATATCACGTTCGGGAACAGTGGTCAAGGGAAAGTAAGTGGCATAGGCTCAATTAGCATTTCATATCATTTCTCTTTAAAGAATGTTGCTTTGGTTAAAAATTTGAACTTTAATTTAATTTCTGTGTCGCAACTTCTTGAGGATGGTTTGGAAGTGCGTTTTAAGAAGGGCAATTCTTCTGTGGTTGATTCTAGAGGGTCTTTGGTTTGTCAGATTTTACCCTTCGGTAAAGTTTTTCGAATTGACTTCTCTAGTTCTTTTGGCCCTTCTCGCTGTTTGATTGCTGGATCTCCTTCTGAGCTCTGGAAGTGGCATAGGAGGTTAGGTCATTTGAGTTTTGATCTGCTAGTCAGGTTAAGCTCTATGGACCTCATCCGAGGATTGCCCAAGCTTAAGATGGAGAAGGATCTAGTTTGTCATCCCTGTCGTCATGGGAAAATGGTTGCCGCTTCTCACTCACCTGTGACTCAGGTGATGACTTCGTATCCAGGCGAGCTTTTACATTTGGACACTGTAGGTCCAGCTCGGGTACGCTCAGTCGGTGGGAAGTGGTATGCACTTGTGATTGTTGACGACTTTTCTCGTTTCTCGTGGGTTTTATTTTTGGAGTCTAAGGATGAAACTTTTCAATTTGTCCATGACCTGATTTTGAAGCTGAAGAATGAGAACAATGGTCGGATGCGAGCAATTCGCTCTGACAACGGCTCTGAGTTCAAGAACTCTCAATTCGTCAGTTTCTGTAGTGATCAGGGTCTGGACCATCAGTTTTCTTCTCCTTACACTCCCCCACAGAACGGCGTTGTGGAATGAAAGAACCGCACGCTAGTTGAGATGGCCAGGACGATGCTCGATGAGCACAGGACTCCTAGGCGTTTTTGGGCTGAAGCCATGAACACGGCTTGCTATCTGGCCAACCGCATTTTTCTTAGAGCTTACCTTGGTAAGACATCATATGAGTTGCGGTTTGGGAGACAGCCCAAGGTGAGCCACTTGCGAGCGTTTGGCTGCAAGTGCTTTGTGCTCAAGAAGGGAGGGCATTTGGACAAGTTTGAGTCTCGTTGCTGGGATGGTGTTTTTCTTGGTTATGCATTACATTCTCGAGGCTTCCGTGTTTGGAACCTCGAATCCCAGCTGCTTGTCGAGACTTGTGAGGTTTCATTTGATGAGTCCTTGCCTTCTTTGACTCCTTCTTTTGAGCTTTCTGGTGATGATGAGCTCGGAGAGTCCATCTTCGAGGAAGATGAGGATACTCCAGCTGCTGTTGAGGGTGGGCCTTCTGCATCCCCCGCAGAACCCACACCTTCTGAGACTTCGACTGATGATGAGGGCGGACCTCTGATCACTTCTTCCACTTTGATCGAGCCCCTTCAGTCGAGTCCAGAGGTGCCAGCTGCTGACTCCGGTGAGGTGACTTCAGATCACCAGGGAACCCGAGCAGTTCAGCGTGACCATCCCTCAGAGCTCATCATAGGTGATTTGACTGAGAGGACTTTGCGTTCTTCTGCCTCTCTCGCTGTGTTTGCTGAATCTGCGTTTGTTGCATCTTTTGAGCCCAGAGATGTTTCTCATGCTCTTTCTGATTCTAATTGGATTAATGCTATGCAAGAAGAGCTTGAGAATTTTGTCCGCAATCGGGTTTGGACATTAGTTGAGCCGCCACCAGGATGCAACCCCATAGGCACAAAGTGGGTATTCAAGAACAAACAAGGTGAAGATGGGGTTGTGGTGCGCAACAAGGCTCGACTAGTTGCCCAGGGTTATTGCCAGAAGGAAGGTATTGACTTTGAAGAAACCTTCGCTCCTGTTGCCCGTCTTGAGTCCATTCGCATTCTTTTAGCTTTTGCCGTTTCGAAGGGTTTTAAGCTTTTTCAAATGGATGTTAAGAGTGCTTTTCTGAACGGGTACATAGAAGAGGAGGTTTATGTTAGGCAACCCCCCGGTTTTGAGAACCCTAAGTTTCCTCGACATGTTTTTAAATTGCACAAAGCTTTATACGGGTTGAATCAAGCCCCCAGGGCTTGGTATGACCGGTTGAAGCAATTTTTGTTTGGGAAAGGCTTTGTGATGGGTTCTGTGGACAAAACTCTTTTCCTGCTCAGAGATGCTTCAGACTTCTTAGTCGCTCAGATTTATGTGGACGATATTATCTTTGGCGGTACTACTGATTCTCTGGTGTCCAAGTTTTCTGAGCAGATGCACAGTGAGTTTGAGATGAGCCTCATGGGTGAGCTCAAGTACTTCTTAGGGCTCCAGATCAAGCAGACCAAGGACGACACCTTCATCCACCAAGGTAAGTATACTCGTGACATGCTTAAGAAATTTGACTTTGGTGGTGAATTGAAGCCGCAGATGACCCCGATGGGCACTTCTGGGGGTCTGGACAAGGATGAGAGCGGTGTCAAGGTCAATGAAAGGGAATTTCGAGGGATGATCGGTTCGCTGTTGTACTTAACGGCAACAAGACCGGACATACAGTTCGCCGTGAGACTTTGCGCGCGTTTCCAGTCTTCACCACACGCGTCTCACCGGCAGGCTGTCAAGCGCATCTTCAGGTATCTCACTTATGCGCCTGATCTTGGTCTTTACTATTCAGCATCATCATCTCTTGATTTATCTGGCTTTTCGGATGCCGACTTTGGTGGGTGCTGGTTGGATCGCAAGTCGACTTCCGGTACTTGCCAGTTTCTTGGTTCTTCTCTTGTATCTTGGTCTTCTCGAAAGCAATCTGGAGTTGCTCTTTCGACCACAGAGGCTGAGTACGTAGCTGCTGCTAGCTGCTGCTCACAATTGGTTTGGATGATTTCCACTCTACGAGATTTTGGGTTGTTCTTTCCTACCAGAGTTCCATTGTTTTGCGACAGCACCAGTGCTATTAGTGTAGGGAAAAACCCGTGTCTCCATTCAAAAACCAAACATATTGATGTGCGCTTTCACTTCTTGCGGGATCAATATGAGAAAGGTGTCATTGACCTTGTTCATGTTGATACCCATCATCAGTTGGCTGATATTTTCACCAAACCCCTAGATCAGTCTACCTTTGAGCGTTTAAGAGGGGATTTGGGTGTTGTGTATCCTTTTTAGGATATTTTGCGTCAGTTTTCTTTCTTCTTTACTCTTTTCTTGAGTCTTTCTGTGTGTGTTCATATCTTGCATATTCACATATCACACTTTTGAGCTTGCTTATGTTATATGATTGAACTGCTTTACTTATTCTAGCTGGTACATGCTTTTGATTACTTGTCAATGATCATGCTTTTGCTTCAGTTCAAATGATATGTCTGATATCTGTCATATGCAGATTAATCGAATCGGGACGCAATCGGGCTGGTTTTAATGGGGGAAACGGTCGGCGCGTTGAGGGGAATTCATTGCCGGTGATGGATTAAAGGGAGGGGGCCGGCGGGGGCGGATCCTAGGTGGGATTAGGGCTTCGGCTGGCGAGGGGGGGATTTGGGGGCGGATCCTGCGGGGAAGACGGGTCCGACAGGTGGGGGCTACCGGGCAGTGGGCGCGAGCGAGCGGGCGAGGCGACTAACGGGTAGGGTCGGGCGGTCGAGCGTGCGCGTGGAGAGGAGAGGGTCTCTGACGGGTGGGGCCCAGGTGTCAGTACGTGCGCGGGGAAGGGAGTGGGCTGGGCCAGTCGGGAGAGAGAGAAAGGGAGGGGGAGGGTCCGTTACTGTTTTAATACCTTTCTGAAAAAAAATAATTATAGAAAATGAATTAAAATATTTGGGCTACTTCCAAGGTTGATAAAAATTTGTAAAAATTTTCAAAAATATATCTTGGCCTTGGGATCATATACAAAATTTTCTAGTCTCTGGTTTGGTCATTACATCTAGGTTCTAGTTCAAAAAAGGTTAAGGAGGGCATTAAAGGTATTTCCAAAATAAATAATTCCAGGAAAATAGATTAAATGATATTTTTATTTCTTTGAAAATTTGGGGTGTTACATCGGTGGAGATGGAGCCGTAGAGCCATGCGAGGACGATGCAGTCCATGCGGACCCAGTCAGCGCGGTCTGGGTGATAGTCGTCCATCAAGACATGGTCGGTGAGGGCGTACTTGCCGACAGTGACGAGGAAGAGCCCACACCATTTGGTGTAGTTGGCGGTGGAGAGGTTGAGTGTAGCCGACACCAGTGATTTGATTTTGAGGATGGCGACTGCTTGCGCATGAAGAGCAGTCACGGTCTCATCGTCGAGGTTGTCGGGTAGAAGGTCGATGACGCCCGGGTGAGATTCGATGGAGCCGAGGTAGGATAGGGTTGGTGCGAGAGTTGTGGTTGCTGCGGCCAGAGAGAGAAGACCTAGTGTGGTGGAAGAGGTAGCAGGTGGAGTGAGGGCCGCGCGGACCGCGTAGGCAGCAGCCAAGGCGGCGGCATCGACGATGACACGGGCTGCAGCGACGTCAGCATCGGACGCCTCTGGGTCAAGGGTGAAGGTTGCATGGACGGCTGCGGCAACAGCGTTGGCAGCAGCGTCCTGTACATAGCCAACCGTGGCGAGGGTAGAGAGGAGAGGAAAGAACCTAGTCTGACACCATGAAAGCGGAAGGAATTTGATTGATTACAAAAATGCTGAATGATTACAAGATTTATAGTTCGTCTTTCCAATCTGCAAAGGACACATAGAAGCAAGTGTTCCTGTTGGAGATGGAAAGACATCAGCCTATGAAGGAAAGTGGCAAACTCCTATGGACCTATCCGAGATTCATGCAACAGGAAGAATGTTGTGAATGTATTTTGCTAACACAGACGGTTAGGACAAATGTTGAAGAGTAGTAGAATGGGAAGGATCCCTTGCCTTTATCCCAATCATTCATCTGCAAGCGACGGTCGGATGTGAACCAATTTTTCCCACGCACGTCGAAGCAAGTCCAAGAGTGTTTTAAAAGACTTTTTTCTCTATAATTTAACGATTATATGTAAATATATAGTTCTAAAAGATATTCTATCTAGTTCTCTAAAATAACGTGTTCCTAATATTTACGAAATGAATCATCACTCGTTGGGACCCAATGTCTCTTCCCAATATATAATATAAATATTTTTGGGGAAGAAACCAAACATATAAAAAATAAAATCTACAATCACAATCCCCCAAAAAACATAGAGATTTGATTTTTAAAGTATCTCTTAGAGATGCTCTCATATGTGTGAGGCCATCACCGATACTGCTGTTGACGCTAGAATTCACCAATCAAAGTGCCAACATAGCGACGTCAATTCGACGATACAAAAACACGTGGATACCTAGGAATAGCCCTAAGCATAACACGACGTCGACATCATATTCTGACGACCCTTGATAGTGACAAGAGAGGGTGGAGTCACCAGGTATCACGCCCTGATTTAATAAAGCCGGGGATTTATTGAAATTCCATAGAAAATCAATAAACACAAGATGTTCATCACACGACTGCGTATAATATGCCAATCAATCATGGTTCGTAGACCATATTAATACAAAAGAGTTAAATAAAGAGAAACTAATAAAATAAATCCTCTAGATGAACGTCTTCTTCCAATCTCGTGCCTTGACTGGGTCGCTACTCCAGACCTTCACCCTCCTCGTAGTAGACAGCCTTTGGTGGTGTAAGTCAATGGGGGTGAGTACAATCGTACTCAGCAAGCCACCGAATGGAACTATAATGCAATGTAATAACAAGGAAGGTAGTGGCTTACTTTTGCGGAAAAGCACAATTTGTAAAGCAATTAATGTAATCAAGTTATTATTGTAGAAAAGTAAACATGTGTCATGCATCATCTTTCATCATCTTCTACCTCGAGGGGTATAGTCATCCCACCCTCGCTCAACAGTCCTTACATGCCATGAATAACTCAAACATTCACATAAAAGTAAACTAACTGCGAGAGGTCACACAACCCGCCCTTGACCGTGGGCTCGTCTTTTCGAAAAGATTTGTTACTCTGATCAAAGGTGTACTACTGTACCCACAAGGCACTTATTTCCCGCACACCGCAGTGTGTTAAATGACTCCTGTCACGAGAAGCTCGTGCCAAAACCTTCAGCATGGAACGCACCAATTCGATAACACCCTCTTATAGGTTTCGTATGGTTTCCCAGTCACTTCGGGCCACACCATACCCCCCCTTGAGCCACGTCGGTACAAGTCACCTGCAGGTTGCCCCTTGTACCCCTCCACTATGGTGTTCCAAGTTGGTACGATCCATACCTCTAGTTAGGACTTACCCACTAGACTTGTGGTTAGTATGGAAGTGCTTTGTAATGGATCCCGCAGACCGGTCCTTATAGTGCCCCAGGTGTGATCAACCAATTTCCTAGCTTGCACCCGGAACCCACCATACTTATAACATAGCCAACTACAACAGAATCCAGAGACGAGAATAACGGGGTAAATCATATAGCAGAATCCATCTATCTACGACTCATTCTTTTACCCTATAGCAGTTGTGTCGGTACATTGGACACTAGCTAATATAATATTGTAGAGTGACAAGGAGTTCAGGCTCGATAAGTATGGCTTGGGTTTACACACAAGGACGGGAATCTAATAAATATAGTGTAAGGCTTGAGATTAGACTAATGCAATATTATCCTATAAGTTATAGCGATAATTTATTAAAACATGGGCTCAATGATGATCAAAATGGGGGTTGTGACTTGCCTTGATCCGCAAACGGTGAAGGTGGAACCTCGGGGTAAGACTCCGGATCGTCGACGGCGTAGTAGTCTTCTCGATACGGAAAAGTAAACATAACATTCAATAAACATTTCAAAACCAATCACACAAGCATACATGTTTTTGTTGGGTTAAGTAAAGGAGATAGGTTTTTAAGTTCTATGAATTCATTACTTAAATATTAAGGTTAAGTTTTAAAGAGGTTCCTGAATTTTATAACTTGATATAAGTATTTTTCCTAAGGGGGGTTTTCATTTTCCCCTTTTTAAAGTTGAAGTAAAAAGGTATAAAATAGTGTTAATGTTTTTATGGTATTAAAAATAGTGAAATAAAGTTATTATGTCTTCTGAAGTTGTTACATAAGTTTTTAGGATATTTTCATAAAGTGTGGACTTTTTATTATATGAATTAATTAAATATCCTAAAAGGGCTTTTGCAATATTATTTAATAGAATAAAGTGGGCAAAGTGAACATGCTATTTTTATTGCATTAAAACAGTGGAATAAAGTCATTAAGTCATCTGATTTTAATATATAAATTATTAAAGGTTTTTCTGAATTATTTAAATGAAGTATTAATTAAATCCTAAAGGGGACTTTTCTTTATATTTTAATAAGAACATTTTGTGCCAACTAAACATATTGTTTTTATTGTATAAAAGTGTAGAGAATAAAAAGACAAATTTTCTAGAATTGAAATGGTCAAATTTGGAGTTAATTTGAGCAAGATATGAATTTTGGAAGTTTAAACTATTTTTCTGAATTTTATTTAAACCAGAAATCAGGCGTGGGTCCACGGTGAGCCAGGTTCACCATGGACCCGCGCACTGTGGTGCCGATTGGATCTGGACCGTTGGATCCAGATCCAACGATCGCCGGCGGGGCGGGGCACTTAAGTGGCGATCGCCGGCCAAGATTGCGTGATACCTGTCAAAAGTGGTCAAGCGCATCTGGGCGCTTGATCTCAGGATTTAATCTTGTCCGTTCGATGCAGATCGTGTGGCTGAGATCTCGTCCAGCACGGCACGCAGCGAAGGGGGTACATACCCTTCTACTCCGACGACGGTGGTGCACGGGTACGAGCGTGGCGACAGCGGCGAGGGCCTTAAGCCCTAGCTCTCGGCAAAAATGGGAAGAGGAGGGGGAGGGGGTCACGACCGTACCAGAATTGGCAGAGAAGGATTACCGGTGGTGGCCGGCGAAGAGAGTGGGTGGCGGGGTTCCTTGGGATTGATGGCGACAGCGAGATCCGACGGCGATCCGGCCCAACAGAGGTGGGGCCGAGGGAGGGTGAGCGACGGCGGTCCCGACGGCGTTGATGGCGAGGGTGGAGGTGGCCCGGGGCGTCGGTGATTGTCGGTCGGAGCTCAAGCAGAGGGAAGGGAGGGAAAGTTGGTGGCAACGCTCGGGAACGCGAGGGATCGGGCTCTGGTGGCGTGGCGAAGTACGGCGACGTTGGGGTGTTTAAATAGGGGTCACCGGCGTCGATTTGGCAAGGGGAAAGAAGGAAACCCGAAGGTTTCCAAACTTGCGCCGGCAAGCTTTCCAAACATATCCCTCCGGCGATTTCCTGCTGTGATTGCGTCGGGTAACAGAGGGGAAAGGATCCCCGGGTTATGGCAAGTATGATGGCACGGCCAATTTGGCAATGAGTGGCCGGCGGCGGTGGATTCCCAAGCCTAGGGTTCGGCCGGCGAGAGAGAAAATAGGAAACTTTCCCTGGGGAAGACGATCCTGATAGGTGGGGGCCACCTGTCAGTGAGCGTGCGCAAATGACACGAGGTTGACATGTGGGCCGGCGATGGCAGCGGCTGAGAGGGGCGCTCGGTGGCTGACGGGTGGGCCACAGAGGCGCGGGCGAGAGAGAGGAAGAGAGCAGTGGCGCTGATAGGCTGGCCCCGCCTGTCAGCGGCTGAGGCGAAAAAGGTGGGCTGGCCCGAGGAGAAAGGACAGAGGCGGCCCACTATCATTTAAAATTGTTTTTACGATTAAAATAATTCCATAAATTCATATATTTATTTAGAGCTAGAAGCACTGTTGCTAAAATTTTGTAAAAATTCTCAAAAATAGTTTTTGGCCTCTAGATTCCATCATAAAGTTTTCAGGTGCATATTTGAAATATTTCCCATGTTTGTCTTTAATTGAGTTCTTTTAGCCTTTTCTTTAATTAAATAGGGTTAATTTTTTCCGTGCCATTATAATTTTTGCGGTTTGCCAATATGCCATCGATGTGTCACTGACAGATGGGGGCCACCACAGTCACTGACAGTGGCATATAGGCAATTTCTGAAAATTATAATGGCTTGTGAGTAATTTTCCCAATTAAATAAATCATTTTATTCCAGAAAATTTATTTTCCTCATTTTTATTTTATTTTTAATTCTGGGGCTGTTACACCACGCAACAAGATCACACCAAAAGGTGTGATCCAATTGGCCAAAATGTGGAGAAACAATTAAACCGGTCAAGTCAAGGCTGGTTCAACCGATGTGTATAGGGCGGTCAGACCGACCTATAGGGGCCGGTCAGATCGATAGTAATCTATCAGTCAGACCAACAATGCGAAGAGGTTCAACAAAGGGTGGCCTCCGGTCAAACCGAAGTGTGTGAGAGGGACTCCAGAGGATGTCTCTGGTGTCTATTGCGAGGTGTTCCTGAAGCCCCTGTGCGAAGCCGATCAGACCTACGTTAGGCCTCCGGTCAGACCGGGGTGTGTCGGCTCATCAGATGACGGCATAGCATGGGCCGGTCAAACCGAGGTAATGCCTCCGATCATATCGATGGCTCCTAGAAAGTTGATCTCCGGGCTCTGGCGACCATTTTGTCGAATACGAATGGGTGCAGTAATCTTTTGGGAAGAAGATGGAAATGAAAACACTGCAAAACACCAAAAGATCAGGGGCAAATCGGCCAAGGGACCAATTATCGATAAAACAATAAAAATCCATTATGTGAATTGAGCGGACGATTCACGAGCGAATCGACAAAGATTACCGTGATTACGACGTGGCGGACGGATAGTTTACAACACAAACAAACAAAGATGGATGTGGTAGCTAATCCCAGGGCAAGGAAATTAGATTAAAAGTAAAGAACAATTCAAGGTAAATAATAGATTAGATCTATTAGGGTTTCGGGGGGCCCTTCAATTGACTTTGCCCCTATATTTATAAGGGTGAGTCTTGATGTTCCTAGGCTCTTAATTGTCTCAACTATGCATCCAAGCTATTAGGATATGATTTGGAGACCAAAACAATACGAACGGATCAATTTGATTCAGACTCGGAATTGGTTTGGTTAGACCGGCCCTACCGAAGTGGGGCCGGTCAGACCGGTGGTACATTGCTGGTTAGATCAGTATGTGCTAGGAATTGCATATTTTTGGCCAAAAGTAGCAATTTTAACATTTTGATAATTTTGACAATTAATACCATTTTTTGCTATCAACACATGCCCCCCTGCGTTTTTACAAACTTAGTGAGCCAAAAGCATAATGGGCTAAGGGCGATACACTCCATATCGACCTTGCGACACTTCAAGCGTCTTGCCACACACTTGGGAAGTACTTTTTCAAATATCTACCATTCAGAGCTCTATGAAATCGCTCTCCTTGCAGAGACTCTAGCAAATATGCATTACCTGTAGCACTTTATCCTACTCTAAAAGGACCTTCCCACTAGGCGACCATTTACCAAACTTTGTGCTTTTAGTACCTAAAGGCAAAATCGTATTTCAAACCAAGTCACCAACTTGAAATGATTTTGCTTTCACCTTATTATTATAATCTCTAGCCACTTCTTCCAAATTGTCCTTCAAGAGAACCTCATAATCACCGACCGATAAATCATCTTGCTTAAGAATCCTCAAAGAGCCAAGATTCACCTCTATGGGTAAAACGACTTCTTGTCCATACACCAACACATATGGACTTACTTTGGTGGCGCCATGCTTCGCAACTCTACATGCCCATAATGCCTCAGAAAGCACTTCATGCCACTGTCTTAGAAACTCTTCAATCTTTTTCTTAATAAGCTTAATCACAGTTTTATTACTAGACTCGGCCTGACCATTGGCCTGAACATAGTATGGTGAAGAGTTTAACAACTTTATACCATAAGATTCAGAAAAATCACACACCACTTTAGAAACAAATGAAACACCCTAATCTTTAGTAAGAGTTTGGGGAATACCGAATCTATGTATAATGTGCTTCAAGATGAAATCGATTACCTCATTATGCGTCATGTACTTAAGAGGCACGACCTCGGTCCACTTGATGAAGTAATCCATAACCATCAACACGAACTGATGCCCTTTTGAAGAAAAAGGATAAATTTGGCCGATGAAGTCCGAGGCCCAACCTTGGAACGACCATTGTTTGATAATAGGATTGAGCAAAGACGCATGAGAAAGCTGAATATTACCAAACCTTTGACATGCTTCACATCCTCTGTAATATCTAAAATACTCCCCAGTCATAGTCGGCTAATAAGAACCCGCTCTTTTGAGCATCCAACTCATTTTCTGGGCCGACTGATGAGTACCACAAAGACCTTCATGTACTTCACCCACATCAAGTTTAGACTGGTCGGCGTTCAAATTTTTCAAAAGTACTCCATCAATTGTTCGTCGATACAACTCATCATCAAGCAACACAAATTTAAACGCTTGCTAGAATATCTCAAATATTGGATAATCGGAGTCCTCCAATCAACCATGTTGTGTTTTGAGGTACTCGCAAAATTCTCACTTGAATTGGCGTTCAAATCACAAACCTCTGCTTGCCAATAGTGTCCCAAACCCTCTTGACAAAAGGCGGTCAGACCGGCCATAGAGGGCCGGTCAGACCGGCCATTGTCAGACGAATGACACACGACGGTCAGACCGGCCTGGCATGGCTAGTGAGACCGAAGTGATGCCTGCGGTCAGACCGGCCATGTCAGACCGGTCAGACTAAAGTGCTTTGACTCATAGGAATTGAAATATGTCAAGCATCGGTTTTTCTTGTGTCTAAAATTTCCCTATTTTAATTTGATAACCAGATGCTTGTTGAGTCAAATAATTTGTTACTGAGTTGGTTTCTCTAGACACATGGGAAATTTCAAAGTTATCAAAAGTACCAATTATGTCTAGGCATTTATCCAAGTAGCTATTCAGCAAACCATTAAAGCATTGAGAAATTCTAGCTACTTGTTGAACAACTAATAGAGAATCACCATATGCATGAACATATTTAACATTCATGGAATCTAAAAGTTCAAGTCCTAGAAATAGAGCTTCGTATTCGGCTTCATATTCGATAGGCACAATGTTAGCAACCCATTCAGCATACCTGCATGGCCTAATAAACTCAACCTTAAGTAATCGCTCTATCTCCTCTTTAACTCAGTCATACACGGCCGAATTAATGCGGCGAGGGAGATGTTTATAAGGCCTAAATCTAGGTTTGATAGGAATCCTATGCTCCACGAGCTTGCAGCTAAGTCCGGGCATCTCGCTATACTCCCATGAGAAACAATTGACATACGACCAAAGTAACTTTATTACCTCGGCCTTATCACAAGCCGATAAATTCTGATTTACAAAAGATGACCTTAGAACACTACCATCTCCTATGTCTACTTGTTACAGCGGGTCGACCGACACAAAACCTTGACCTAACTTTTATAATTCAATAAAATCTTCAATGTCTTCGGCAATACCGTCTTTAGAAGACCAATATTGCTCTACACGAGTTTTTAGCCAATCAAGATTACTTTTACCCGACATGACAACTAATTTAGAGACAGTCGAGCTAAACCAGCTGAATTTACAAACACTGGGACAAATCGCCCCTCAGACACACTAACAAAGTCATAATCCGAGAGGTCTCTACCTGACAGACATTCTACCTTATCATGGACGGCGTCAATAGACACATCGGCCAAAGCAACCTAGGCCAAAGTGTCAGCAGGTACAACTTATATATCGTTGTTGTCCCACTGGATCAAACACTGGTGCAAGGTAGACAAAATGCAGCAATTCGCGTGAATCCAATCAAGCCCAAGTAATACACTATAGTTACCTTGCATGTCAACCACGAAGAACGCTGTCGGCAACGTCTTGTTGCTCACCATCAGCTCCAAGTACGCCTTTGGCCTCGGAGCTCTCACCGTTTAAGACTTCATCATCAGGTTGGTCTTCATCAAGTCGTCTTCATTTTTGTCGAGCTTTTTCAATAGAGAGTATGACATCATGTTGATAGTGGCGCCTCCATCTACGAGCATCCTGGAGATCGGCTTCCTGTCGAGGTGTCCTCAGACATACAGGGGCTTCAAGTGACGAGCCGACTCCTTGGGTTTCTTAAAAACAACTTCACGCGGGCTAAGGTTTAGTTGAGCGACCTTGGCCTCCTCTTCCAGCAGACCAAACTCAATGGGAAGCATCACCACATTCACATCCATCGACTGAGGAGGCGGCCCCTTTGAGACGGATGTGTAGTTGTCATCAAGCATGTCATCCTCGTAGTCGCTCAGAGTAGGAGCCAAGTTGTTTAGGACAACCGGCTTGGGCTTCCATACCTGCTTAGGTACTGGTCGGGGATGAATCTCCTCGAAAACCGCATCACGCTCGTCCTCGACCTTCTTCTCTCTCATCTCTTGGATTCGAAGACGTTGTAGCTGCCTCTTCTAGGACTTAGTCATGTGTGGAGGTACCCATGACGGTTGTGGCTTCGTGCCTAGCACCATGAACTTTCTCTTGGAATTTTTGGCTGAATGGGAAACACCCGGATCAACCTCGACATTTTTGCGCTTGGCGGGACATTTTTCATGTATCCTATCGGTCGGACTGGCCTTACTAGGTCGGACTGACCGTGTCCTATTAGTCGGACCAATGATGGTGGGGCGGTCTGACCGATTGTTATCAGCAGACATCAAAGGGTCAGTCGGACCGGCCATGGTAGGCCGGTTAGACCGAAGTGGTGACGGTGGTCTGATTGGCCCTAGGGCTGCGGTCAGACCAATATACTCCTGCTCGGCTGCCTTTTGTGGCTCACTTCCGTTTTCCTCCGAGGGGGTCCCCTTAGGAATTGGGACATGTTGGGACCCCACCTTGACTATGATGGCCTCGGACACCTCCTCTGGACGCCCTCGTGGTGTGACGAACAACCTATTGAAGATGTCACCCCTTGCCGCACACATTTGTTCCTGCATGTTATAAAAATCATAAGGCACAAAGGGAGCAATATAGTAGGGGGCAAGTACCTGGAAGGCGGAAAGTAACACAGAAGCCATTGTGCCATTGTCAGGTGATACGGTAGTAGAGGAAAAGGTGGCTCCAGTGGTATCGCCCATCGTAGGCCAAACTCACTCCTCTAAGGAGGGTTCAGCCTCGCTACAGGTCTTGGCCGAGTGTTTGCCTTCTTGGCCCTCTTCTTGTGCTTTTGAAGCAACATCTCATATGTCATCTTTGACTTCTTGTTTGACTTAGTCGAAGATGCTGCACTGGTATTCACTTTCCAAACCCTACCTCGGGATTCTTCGGCACCAGCATGTGTGGACGAGGCTCTCCAACCCCAACCTCCTTCCCCTTAGCTGACTCGGCCTACTTAGGATGAATCAACATCTTCTTCCCATCAAGATCGATGGTGTTCACGGGAAAGGGGTCCTGGTCGAGCTTCATTTTAGGATTGGTGTCCAACTTCAACCATCCTTCATCTATGGCCGATTGAACCTATCAATGAAAAACATTACAATCGTTAGTGGAATGAGAATGCGTATCATGCCACTTATAGTAAGAACGCTTCTTCAAGTCGGTGACAGTTGGAATGACGTGACCCTTCGGCAACTTGAGGAGTTTTTTTTTCAACAGAAAATTGAATATCTTGTCTCACTTGGTCACATCAAATGCATATTTGACCTCATTGGGCCGACTCTTAGTGGGAGACGACCGTAACTCATAGTAAGTGATGGGTTTGGACTTCATGGACCAAGTCCACTCTGCATTGTACATGTCAACCGAGTCATCCTCGCTCGCCAATGACTCCTCATCGGAGTGCTCCATGACGTGCACCTCGGCCTTAGGCTTACTGAATGTCTTGGTGAATCTCTTACTTTTGGCTTGACTTTCTTGAACTAGAGCCTTTTGTAGGACTTGACTAACCTCGAGGAAATCTTGGCCATCTAGCTTCTCCTTAAGTTCGGAGTGTAAGCCATTAAAAGCTAGGTCGACCAAGTCCATCTCGGAAATGTTTAGGCTAAAACATCGGTTCCTAGTGTCCTTAAAGCGCCTAATGTACCCGGAGACACTCTCCCTAGCTTTATGTCTAACCGATGTAAAGTGTGAGAGCCTAAGTTCAATTTCCCCATTATAAAAGTAGTCGTGAAACTTCTTCTCTAACTAGGCCCAAGTCTGTAAGGAGTTCGGCGGTAACGCCGAAAACCAAGTGAAAGTGGTGTCGAAAAGCGATAAAGAAAATAACCTAAGCTTCAGCGCATTAGACCCACTAGCTTCGCCACATTGATCTAGGAATTGACCTATGTGCTCTAAGGTGGCTTTACTACCTTCACCGTCAAATTTAGTGAACTCAGGTGAGGAGCCATATTGAAGATCATGGGACTCATGGCTCCAGAAGTAATGAGTGATTGTCAACGGAAGTCAACGAGAAGAGAGAGAGGAGATGAGACATGTCGTGTCATGGGCCGCATGTGACTCAGGTACACGGGCGGCGAGCAACTAACGGGTAGAGGGGCCGCGGAGTCAGACTGATCCAATCTGGATACATGGGCTAGGAAAAGGCATGTATACCCTAGGGTTTCACCCACGCTTCTAATTGCAATATCTGAGTTCAGTTTTGCCTCCCGTGCTTTCCTTTTGCCCTAGCCACAACCGCCTATGTTCTTCGATCTGTTGCCATCACCATAGGAGCTAGGCCATCACCGATTTTCTCATCATCGTGTGATTTAGTTTCCTTCCAGCACTATGCACAACCAGTGCTTCTGGCCGGTTTTTCTTGGCTTACATACTTGATTTTTCTTGGCCGGTTTTCTCTATCAGTGACAGCGCGAGGAGGCAGTTTTCTGCATAGCGGTGGCTCACGCAAGTGGTGCCAGGCGTGTTTTGGCGGGCGGCAGAATCGGCTCGAGCGGTGGAAGCATCCAAGCACGAGTCCACTCAGCGCCATGGAAGCCTAGTAGCGTGCGGGAAGCGTCCAGCGCTGTGACTCGGCGTCGCCGCGTGCGCGTTTGAGGCGGCGACTGGTTTCTATAGCAGCAGCCAGCTGCTCGGATAGGCGTATGCGCACGGATTTCTATAGCGGCGCGAGCCTTCTTGAGCGCCAGGGTGGAGAGACTGAGGCGGCGGCGAGCGGTTTTCGTGCAATACATAGTGAAGGCCAAGTGTTCGACAGTATGTGTATGTGAACAGGAGACAACTATAGAACAATACCATTCTTCTCGAATCTCGTGCACTATAGTGTTTATTTCTGAATATTCTGGAATAGATAAATTAACCGTTAGCAAATTTTATTTACTGCATTTATTTGTTCTAGATTAAATGCATTGAATATTATGCTTACACATATTTGTGAATTGACTGTAATTTCTAGAATATTCTGCATATACTTGATGAATTGTCTATGCTTTGATGAGATTTTTGTGGAGATGATTTTTGAGCTATGAGCAATTTTAATATGTCTTTAAGCACTTTGATGGTGTCCTTTCGATTAGGACACCTGTCATTTTTTAGGCTAGATTATTTTTAGTGTTTGAGATCTGTTTGTTTTTACTCATAGTCTTTTGAGGTATGTTGGGTGTTGTGAGAAGGCCATTGATTCGAAAGAATTTTTGAGACGCCTATTCATCCCCTCTGGTCGCTACTCTCGGTCCTACAAGTGGCATCCGAGCGAGTTTAAGTTTTTTCTATACCTTAACCGATTCTAATCCAAAGTAGCGATCATAACTTCTTTTGGAAAGGTCCCGTCTCTTGAGGTTTTTGGCTATAATTATTGGAAGACTTGCATGCGAGTCTATCTATTAAGCTAGAGCTCAGGGATATGGGATATGTGTAT
The DNA here is from genome assembly GCA_019279435.1 of Zizania palustris. NCBI lineage: Eukaryota > Viridiplantae > Streptophyta > Magnoliopsida > Poales > Poaceae > Zizania > Zizania palustris. Next base: position 17,535,271 of record JAAALK010000282.1, read on the forward strand.
TCATGCTACTTTCACTATGCTTCCGGCTGTAGAGCGTACTACCCTTTGTAGGACCGAAAGTAGCGACCAGAGGGGGGTGAATGGGCACCTAAAAATTTATTGCTAAACTAAAATCTAATCCCAACACCCAAACGAACTTAACTAGACAAACAATATTAGTAAAGTAAATTATTGGTACTAAAGTTGTCTAGCCTAAAAATGACCGGTGTCCTAAATAAAATGATATTAAAGTTAAACTAAAAACAATCACTGCAGTAAATAAAAATGGGTACTAGACATATTTAATGACGTAATAAAAAAACTCTAAATATCCTTATAAGTTGTTCATATTGCAGTCTAAAAATAAAGTACTAATTAACTGAATAAAAATGAATCACCCAAAAATTAATTCAGAAATAACCTAAAAATATTTCACGCGAGAGAGAAAATTATTACGATTAATAAATTTTCCTTTTATTTTATATGAGCAGATTAAACCAGTGTTAAACCAGTGTCGAGCCATCTGCTCATATGTAGGAAAGCAGAACGACTCATATGAGTCTTGACCAAAATGTGGCTCAAAGCGCGGTCCTCTGTTCTTCCTAAAATCACGGTCACGAGGTCCAACACCGTATCCATAACGATCTGGAACTCTGCCGGAACGGAAACCACCCTCCGGAGCACGATCATAAAAACCGTCTCCTCTACCACCACCTACACGACGTGGCCTGGCCTCTAGCCTCTCTCTACGTCAAGGAACTCTCTGTCTACCACCATGCTGGTAGAACTGCTCCTGCCCACCTCGAGCTCTCTCTGCTCGCTCAACCCGCTTCTTCCTGAAGCAAAGCTCCTCAAGATGCCCGTCTCTTTGACAAAACTCATAGTGATAGGTAGGCTTCTTGCAATGTTGTTGTGTCTTAGGGTTCTTAGGCTTGGTGGTGTTGAGTGAAGCTTCTTTGGTGTGAGAAGGTCCAGGTAAGGAATCAAGAGAAGTGTGGAGAGTTTTAGGCTTTGGAACCCAGATCTGTTTCTTAGGTGGAGCTTTGGGCTGTTCTTGGAACACACCATCCTTGGGCTGACTAGCATAGAAAGACTCAATAGAGTGAGTCTTGGGATATCTCTATTCGGGAGTCATCTTACTCCACTCCACTGCACGGCTAATGACGCTCTCAAAATCAGCATTGGTATATGTGTAACCTACCACAAAACCATCCTGTCTCTTGAACTGCTGGATCATCATGCCGAGTTGTGGCTCTTTAGCACTGATCCAACTCAGGATTGAACGGAGGTAAAAGTTCTCGTTCTGAACATCAGCTAGCTCCTCTCTCAAAGAAGCTAACACCTCCACCTGAGACAAGCAGATCTCACACTCTTTATCAACTTCAACAGACTTCTCAGCTTTTAGCTTGATCAACTCCATTCTAATGGATAAGCAGTTCTCACAAACAGTGGATGGAATTGACAAGGTCTCAAGCTCTAGCTTAGTCTGCTCCAACTCGGCTCTCACTCCAGCTAACTCGCTCAACTGCTCATCACACTTGGCTCTCAGCTCGGCTATACTAGCTAAATGGGATGGGCAGTCTACACAAGGTGCGACGACAGTGACATGAGTATCTTTTAGCTCCTGCTAAACGCTCTCAAGCTCAGTGGCCAATGCGTCTCTCTCATCTACTCTCTCTGTGTACCTGGACTTAAGAGTCGTCAGGTCACACAACAACACCTAACAGTTAGAGCACTCACCACTATCACCCAAGCAAGGGGAAGAAGACAGACTCTCAATCTTGTCATTTGTCGCGGCAAGCTCACTCTCAAGCTCATCTATCCTCTTCTTAGCCCCTCTAAGCAATTTCTCCCTATACTTCAACTCCTGACTGTTCTGTTGTAGTAAATTAACAACTTCTTGTTCATAGGAAGATGTCTTCTCATCGTCGTCGGAGGATTCCTTCTCTTTCTTCTCCCCAAGAGCCATTGAGCAGAAGCTCTTGTGGGGTCTTCGGCTGTGACGTGAGCGACTCTTCAGCTTGTCCCTGAAGCCCATGAAACAGAGGCCCGCCGGATTGTCCCTGTCCTTCCCTTTTCTGATCATGACCTCTTCATCACTTGAACTTGAAGACGAGGAGGATGACGAGGATCTCTTGGAGTATCTTTTCTCCATCTCGACGAAGAAGGTCTTGTCTCGCTTCTTGTTCTCACACCTGTAATCCTTCAGAGCCTTTCGAAAAAATCTTGTCTTGGGCTTGCCCTTTGTGGAGTTGTCATACTTGCCGGAGTTGTAGGAGTTGCCGCCGGTGCCCTTCTTGTAATTCTTCTGCTTGGGGCAGTCGGCGATGAAATGACCTGGGTCACCACACTCAAAGCATCCAGATTTTGTGCCGTGTCTCTTAAACATTCGCTTATCATAGACATGTCGCACCCGGGTGTTAAACAGGCACAAATCATCATCTCCTAGAGTATCAAGTTGTTCCTAGGAGATAGACATCAAGGAAAAGGCAGTACAACTCATGGCATTAGGATCTACAGACGGTGTCGCAAGCGCCAGAGTCTTTGAGCCAGAATCAGTGAGATTTGATCTCAACTAAATATCGACCTCTGAGGCCTTGATCTTACTAAAAAGCTCTGCGACGGTCAAAGTATCATAGGATGCACTCTCAACAATAGAAGAAACATTGATCTCTCAGATCTTAGGGTCCAAGGTATGGAGTACCTTAAGCGCCTGCTCATGATCCGAGACCAGCTGATCACGCTCGGCCTTGTTAACGTGAAGCTTATTAATGATCGATTGAAAACGACCAAACAAAGCCTCAACAGTCTCACCCGGCTTCTATGAAAAATTTCCATACTCACGCCGATAGGTCTGATATAGCCTAGCCTTGACCTGAGCTGTCCCCTCATGGTGTGCCTGGAGGGTATCCCAGATCTCTCGAGCAGTGATGAGATGGCTAACACGCTTAAACTCACTAGGACCTAGACCAGAAAATAAAATATTCACCGCTTTACTATTATTTTGATGCTGGGTAATTACATTAGTAGCAGTATCCGCAGCAATAGTCCTTATGGTGAAGTTAGGATGAACACAAATCTCCCATATGTCCGAGCTCTGGCTCATAAGGTATGCTCGCATGCGAGTCTTCCAATAAGTGTAGCCAAAAGCTTCTAGGGATGGGATTTTACCAGAAGACGTCATGGTCACTACCTAGGTTTTAGAATCGGTTAAGATATTAGAAAAACCTAACCTCACTCTGATACCACTTGTAGGACCGAAAGTAGCGATCAGAGGGGGGTGAATGGGCGCCTAAAAATTTCTTGGTAAACTAAAATCTAATCCCAACACCCAAACAAACTTAACCAGACAAACGATATTAGTAAAGTAAATTATTGGTACTAAAGTTGTCTAGCCTAAAAATGACTGGTGTCCTAATTAAAATGATATTAAAGTTAAACTAAAAAGAATCACTGCAGTAAATAAAAATGGGTACTAGACATATTTAATGACGTAATAAAAAAAACTCTAAATACCCTTATAAGTTGTTCAGATTGCAGTCTAAAAATAAAGTACTAATTAACTGAATAAAAATGAATCACCCAAAAATTAATTCAGAAATAACCTAAAAATATTTCACGCGAGAGAGAGAAAAATTATTACGATTAATAAATTTTCATTTTCTTTTATATGAGCAGATTAAACAGATCTATTAAAATAAATAATACGAGATAACTAATAGGCGGATTAAAATTTAACGACGAGATTAATTTTTAATTAAGAACAGATAACTACAAGATTATTTTTTCAGCTAATTAAAATATGGATAAATGTAAGTTTAACTAACCAGCTAAAATATAGGAGATCAAATCACATGCACAGAAATTCGCTGAAGAAATTTCAATCCAGGAAGAACTGCTAACGAAATTGCTGACGAAATCTGCTGCTGGATGATGAACAGGTTGCGTGCCGACAGGGTTGTAGCAGATTCCAGCAAAAATCAGCGATACACTGTATAGAATCACGCGCAGGTATTTTTACTTTGGATGAACATCTTTGGCAAAGCAAATTTCAATTGCAAAACAATGTAGAAGGTTCTGGCTCAAAGTCTCTCACAGCTGTACATGATCATAGGCTAGAGCTACAACAATAATTCGGATGAATACCAAAGGCAAGAGAAAGCAAAAATCAATTTGAGTTTGAAGATCCTGGCCGAAACAAACAGTTCTGGAATGCTCTTCTCTCGGCAAAAACAAAATACAGAAAGCAAACTCAAATTGATTTCTTGTAACTCATGTTTTCTGAATAAAACTTTGAGAAAACTTAGTTGCAGCAAATCTATCGAAGAAGGTTTCCAGCGTTGTGGCTGATCCGGCAAAACGCTGCACGTTGTATCGATTCCTGTAGACTCCGTCAAGCACAGGCGCTATTCCCCATCACGGTAATCTAATTCTTGTGCAGGAATTCTCTCGGTAGATTGAAAAATGGCAAGTGGCGATGAGAATTTTTTTTCCACGCCGGCGGAGAAGAAAACCAAAGAAAAAAAATGACTAAAGGTTGGACTGTAGATTGATCTGAGAAGAAAAGAAAATAGTCATATATCCCGAGGGGGATAGAGGCCTATTTATAGGCGAATCCTAATACATGAAAAGACTAATTTACCCTCGGGTAAAATAAACTGACTCTAAAATAAATTCCGAAAATTGCTAAAAAATTATTAGAAAAATCACCTGACTCAAATAAAAATATTCTAAACTTAAAAACTAAATATTAATATCCTAAAACGAATAAATCATAGATTGTCAGTTTTGCGCCGAAACTGACAAAGCGTCCATCGTCTTCGCACCGGGTACCCAGATTGGGCCGACCCGACCCCGCAGCTTCCTCAGCCCGGCAATCGCTCGCCGCCCGTGTACTTGAGTCAAACCCAGTCAACAGACCAGTGGATCATCTGCCGCTCCTAGCCATGTACCCGGATTAGACCAGCCCAACTCCGCTGCTCCTCTGCCCGGCCGTCGCTCACTGCCCGTGTACCTGAGTCACATGCGCCTCAGACTCGGCAGGTCTTCATCTCTCCCTTCCTTTGACTTCCGTTGATAATCACTCATCACATCTGGAATATCAAAACCATATTCTTCAACATGGTTTCTCACCCTTGAGATAGTCACTGTGCATGACCTGAACAACAAGGTAGTGAACATTATGTTTTTTAGTTTAGGTCCCAACGAGTTTGAGCGTGTTAGCCATCTCTACACTGCTCGAGAGATCTGGGTTACCCTCCAGGCACATCATGAGGGGACAACTCAGGTCAAGGCTAGGCTCTACCAGACCTACCGACGAGAATATGAAAATTTCTCACAGAAGCCGGGTGAGACTGATGAAGCTTTGTTTGGTCGCTTTCAGTCAATCATTAACAAGCTTCGGGCCAACAAGACCGATCAATACCAGTTGGTATCATATCATGAACAGGTGCTCAAGGTTCTTCATACCTTGGACCCTAATATCTGGGAGATCAAGGTATTCACTATTGTTGAGAGCGCTTCCTATGATACCTTGACTGTTACATAGCTTTTCAGCAAGCTCAAGGCTTCAGAGGTTGATATCCAGTTGAGATCAAATCGAAGTTCTTTCAAAAGTCCTTGAAGGACTACCGACGTGAGAAAAAAAAGCGAGACAAGGCCTTGAAGGATGATCCGGTGGGCCTCTGCTTCATGGCTTTTGGGGACAAGCCGAAGACTCGCTCACACTGTAGCCGAAGATCTCACAAAAGCGTCTACTCAATTGCTCTTGGTGATAAAGAAGATAAGGGTTCCTCTGACAATGATAAGAAGATATCTTACTATACATGTGAAGTCATCGAATTATTTTAAGAGAACCATCAGGAGTTGAAATATATGGAGAAACTGCTTAGAGGAGCTAATAAGAGGATAGATGAGCGTGAGAGTGAACTTGCCATAGACAATGGCAAGATTGAGAGTCTATCTTCTTTCCCTTGCTTGGGTGAGAGCAGTGAGTGCCCTAACTATAAGTTGTTGCTATGTGACCTGACTACTCTGAAGTCCAGGTACACCAAGAGGGTTGATGAGAGAGATGCTTTGGTCACTGAGCTTGAAAGCGCTCAGCTGGAGCTAAAATATGTTCATGCCTCAATCGTCGTGCCCTGTAGAGATTGTCCATCCCACTTATATTGTCTAGCTGACCTGAGAGCGAAGAGTGATGAGCAGTCGGGCGAGTTAGATAGAGTTTACGCTGAGTTAGAGCAGACTAAGCTTGAGCTTGAGACATTGTCAGTTCCACCCATTGTCTATAAGAATTGCTTGTCTCTGAGGTTAGAGCTGATCAAGCTGAAAGCTAAGAAGTCAGTTCAGGTTGATAGAGAGTATGAGATCTGTTTGTCTCAGGTAGAGGTGCTAGCTTCCTTGAGAGAGGAGTTAGTTGATGCTCATAATGAGAACTGTTACCTCCGTCAGATCCTGAGTTGGGTGAGTGCCAGAGAGTCTTAACTCGGCATGATGATCCAACAGTTTAAGAGGCAGAATGGGTTTATAGTAAGTTATACCTACACTAAGGCTCACTTTGAGAGTGCCCTGAGTCGTGTAGTGGAGTGGAGTAAGATGACTCTAGAGCAGAGATATCCTAAGACTCACTCCACTGAGTTTTTTTAGGCCAGTCAGCCCAAGGATGGAGTGTTCCAAGAACAACCTAAAGCTCCACCCAAGAAGCCTATCTAGATCCCAAAGCCCAAGCATCTTCACACTTCTCTTGACTCTCTATGAGAAACCTCTAATATTAAAGAGCCAACACTCAACACCACTAAGCCCAAGAAACTCAAGCCTCAACCACATCCCAAGAAGCCTACATATCTGTTGGACCGGAAACGGCGACCAGAGGGGGGTGAATGGGAGCTTTTAAAAACTTGGGCTAAAAACAACCTTCGGGTTTAACTCTGTCTACTGCAGAACAGGCTTTGAACACCAACCTTCGAAGGTATGGTTCGGAGGTGTATGACAGCTTCGAACACAGGCTTCGCAAGGAGGAAAAGTCCGAAGTCAAGTAGACTTCGCTCCACCAACAACCCCGAAAACAACTCTGCTAAGTCAGTGCAGGCTCCGCACACAGGGTGCTTCGAGCAGGCTTCGCACTTCACCCTTCGCAAGAGTGCACTACCCTCTGAGGACTTTGACCCAGTACTTAGCAGCAGGAACTGGTGTTGGGCTTCGTACACCGAAGGTCTAAACGCACACTAATAGACTTCGTCAGGGACCTAGACACGATAAGCAGAACGGGCTTCGATCAGGGCTTCGCTAGTAAGCAACGAGGTCTAGCCTCTTGTTACACAGAGCGAACGCGCACTGAAAAACACACTTCGCACACAACACACTTCGCCAACGCAGGCTTCGATTCACTGCCACAAGTCACTCAAGGTGACACACAAACGGACGAAGTATGCAGCGAGGTATGTAAAACAAGATCAAGCAAAAAGCACACAGAGGCAGGGCTTCGCCGCTTGAACAAGGAACACAAAAATGAACTCACTGGATGTATTCAAAGTATGAGGAGGCTAGTACAAGAGCTCAACAGTAAATGCTCAAAGTGTTAAATGTTACCTACCGAGCCCCCATATTTATAGCCCACAGTTCACCCAAGTGAAATGACTACTTTACCCCTAGGGTTTACACCAGTTTTGTCTCTACAGAACAGAGGGGTACAAAAGGTAGTCTAACTTTATTCTGGAGGCTTCTCTGTCAGCTTTGCAGAGGGGACAGCGTCAGCTTTTTGCAGAGCAGACATTGTCAGCCTTTACAGTCTGACTTTTCTGAAGCCCCCCTTCGCACGCAAGGGGTGCGGTAGCTTCGGTGAGAATCCTTGAGCCTGACGGCCTTCGCTTCACCGAAGTTAGCATCCGATACAGTGACAGTTTTGAGCTGAAGCCGTCAAAGCCCTTGGGCCTTCGCACCAACACCTCCAGAGTGGACCACCACGGCTTTGTAGCTACTCCCAGCTCGAACTCCGTCAGTCCGTGTACCGAAGACATGCATGGCCGAAGTACCACAAGACAACCACACTCTGAAGCCCCACCTTCGGAGTACCACCCTTCGAAGTCCCTCCTTCGTCCAAGGCCTCCACACAAAGCATTCCATGAGCACTTCGTCGCAGTGTCTCTCCCCGAGCACACTCCTCGATGAGCCTCACCCGGACCATGCCTTCGATGCGCCTCGACTTTTGAGACCTTCGTCGGGTACCTTAGAATGTCTCCCTCCGGAGCACACTTCGAACTCCTTGCCTCCGCAGAGGACTTGATCCATCCAACTCCGAAGTCACTCCATCCGGAGTACCCTTCGAAGTGTCTCGCCTCCGAGGACTTTGACTCAGAGTACCTTCACCCGGAGCCACGCTCCGCACTTACTGCCCTCTCCTGGTGCACCTCGACCCAAGGTCCGACCCAGACCCCTTCGCAGCCACCGTGACGGAGCTCCCTGCTCCCCTGGCATCAAGCCTCCCGCTTGACCCAGGTTCACCTGCCGCGAACCTGTTCGTCGCCTCCGAAGTCCCTGCGCACCACAGATAAACAGACAAGTGTATCCAGTACTCCGGAGACCTCTCCGGGTTAGCAACCTTCGGCACACACTCCGGTGTACCGCCCAAAGTACCGTGACCTTCGGTACAAACCCAGTCAACGTGTACTGTCGGACCCCTCCGACAGACACACTCCGCTGCAACAGCTGCAGCAACCAAACCACCGAACCCTTTGGTGAAACCACCTCCGAACACCTTCGGAGGTACCCCTTCGAATCAGAGGTTAAAAGTCCGTCAATCACTCATCATAAACACCAAAACCAGCCCTTGGTTTCTCAATCTCCCCTTGATGAGTGCATTGACAACCAATTTCAAATTCAATAAAATTTAAAAAATTCAGCACACAAGTGACCATAAAAACTCAGAAAAGAGCCAAATCATGTCACTTGACAGAAGAATTTTCCTCCCCCTCTTTAAAAGAGTAAAAGCCCCTTCGGCAAATCTCCCCTTGTGAAAATTATACCCCTTGCTACAGAGAACTCAACACTTTCTCCCCCTTTGGCAATGCAAGCATCAAGGAGCATGAAAAAGATGCATTGCTTGGAAATGAGCAGAATTGCAAAGACATATAAAGCAAAAATATGCCAATACTTAATACCAAATATCATGTGCTCAGCTCAATTTAACTTTCTCTAAAAACATGATGACAGCATGTGATTTTGTCATTTTGAAGTAAAAGCATCACCACTTAGTCAAGGGAACTAGACAAGTAAAGGCAAGGACTGCGCAAAGCTAGTCAATTTCTACTCTAGATATACAAGTCCAGTTCAAATGGAGCTATGAAAGCAAACTTAATGATCAATGAGCTTTGTTGTTCTTTTTATAATGCCAGGGGTTATTTGTTTGTCTACCTTATACTTTCCAATCAGGCCAAGCCTAGGCATGATAGCCATCAGAAGCTTAAGGGAATGATTTTGGCAGACACTACACTATTCCAGTTCAGACCAATGTGTAATGGTAAGCAGTCTAGAATAGAGTAGTGCGACAAACAAACCCGCCTGGATCTTTTTACTTTGAAGCATGCAAATCATGGATCTTTGAATTGTGATTAAGTGAACAAATTGTGTAGCACTTTATGACTATCCATGAAGTGCCGTCAAACCGAGAGTCAATCCAAGATCTAGAAATACATAATAAATAAAGTCAGTTTACTGAAAAATTTTTTTTGAAAAAAAGCAAAACAACAGAGTATTAGACTTACCTGTCACCTACAAGCGTAATCTCGATCTTGGCTTCACCGGAAGAGACTACTGGTGGGGCGATCAGGTAGCCCGTCCTGAAAGTTTGTGAGGACCCTGAAGCCTCAGCCCCCTCCTCCTGACCCGCACCCTCTGGGTCATCCCCCTGCCTCGCACCCTCCGGGTCATCCCCCTCCTGCCCCCCACCCATCGGGTCATCCTCATGACCCGCACTCTCCAAGTGTTCTTCCTCCTGCAAAATAGTATTAAAACAATTAGTAATAGTTTATAACTAGCATAAAAATCAATTTGAAATGCAATAGACTAACCAATTAATATCGGATCTATGCATCTCAAGAGCCGCTCTTGACGTCTGTTTGAAGAAGAGAAACTACCCTGGAATAGCAAACACATGCCAACAAGAGTACGCCGATGTGGTTACATTGAAATGCGTGAATCCATCTGTTGCCAACCCGATGCGAACATTCCTTGCATCACTAGCAAAGTCTGCATCAAAATCATCTAGAGCCTTCCATGCCTCACCATCAGATGGGTGCACCATTACTTGATTATTCTCACGTACACCTTCTTTATGCCATCGCATATGTAAGAGGCATGTAACGAAGTTGCTTATGAGCAACCTCTGTCGTCACCTTTTCTCCGTCTTCATTTACGACCTCTACAAATCTCGGTTTACCACATTTTAAGCATTTCACCTCATTCCTATGTTCTTTCAAGAAAAGCATACAATTATCTCGGCACACATCAATCTTCTCATACTCCATACCGAGAGCAGAAAGCATTTTCTTTGATCGGTACATGTCTTTCGGCACCTTATGGTTCATAGGAAGGATATCGTTGATCAGATTCAAGAGCTCCTTATAACAATTGTTGGAGAATGCAAACTTTGACTAAATGGCCATAAGACGGGTCATGAAAGCGAGAACACTTACGGTGGTATACTCATGCAACGGCTCTTCTGAAGCTCGAAGGATGTCGAAAAACTTTTGAACCTCCGGTGTTGGAGGATCCTCAGGGTTTGATTCAAACTCCGGTTGTATAGCATCAAGCATCTCATCCATCCTATCTTCAGCAACGCTATCATCTTCTTCTTCCACTACTAATACCGTTTTTTCACAACCTGTCTCGCCGTGAAAAGTCCAAACTTCATAACCTGGCACGAAACCATATTTGCAAATATGGAATGACAACGTCCTCTTGTCTTGCCAACGAGAATTTCTGCACTTCATGCATGGGCACCTCGCGCCAGTGTTTGTTGTCAAAGCGAATGCACGATCAATAAATTTCTCAACATTGATTACCCACTCCCTCGTGTGAGCTCCACTTTTCATCCAACCACTATACATCCACTGTCGGTCGTCCTTAGCCATTCTATAGGCAAAACATTCATTCAATCGAGAATGCATCATAAGTACCACGGGCCTATGTCTATAGGAAAATATAGGTCCTAAATCCACCCAAGAGTGATCGACAAAACATGGTATTTATGACGAGCTATGAGTCCAAACAAAATTTCAGCAGCATAACCCCGCTGTTCTCCAATTGCACGCCCGATAGTGGTGCAATGGAGAACAACAAGATTATGTCACTGAAATCTCATTCGGACTCATGACTCATCATAAAGACCACGCTCTATCGCCCACTCCGAGGCTGTCCAAAAAGGGACAATTCCGGACCTACAGATCTCACACGCATGACACATGTGAGACATGTTGGTCCGAAATGGGTGACACATAGGTTTTGTTACAGCTATGTACGTTGGTGTCAAATAAAAAATTAACACAATATACTAATATACTAATCACCATAATGAAATCATCAACAAACCACAAATTAACACAAGAATATAATTAATATCATATATAATAGCACATATCATAGTAAACACTTGTAAAAGCATAAAATTAATTGACTTTTGTTTTTATTAATTACTTTGTGAATACTACTTTACTCTTGGTAATTATTGTTGCAAACCTAGAGCAATCATTGCAATCCACTACGAAAAAATTCACAAATCAAAAGTGAAGAAAATTCTTAAAGAAGAAAAAATTACTTGACAGCGATGGATCGGAGGTAGGCGGGCGGTGGAGGTCGATGGGCGGTGAAGGACGGTAGGCGGCGATGGGCGGCGGTCGGCTGCACATCGCATATGAAACATATTAATACACAATCCAGAGACATCCCCTGTACAATGCACAATGCATATAACCACACAATCCCCGGTACAATACGCTGACATTTCATAAAGTTGATGATCTAAGTTAACATATCCATGAGGGTGTAATATTTTTGCATGAACATGCATGTGAGATTTCTGGCATGTAGTCCAAACTTAAAACTTATAGCTTGTCCCTGCCCCTCCCCTCCTACTTTTAAAAGCAAATATTAAGTGGTGCATATGTGACCAAAAGTATACCATCCTCGTAAGCTTATGAATTTATTAATGTAAATAGTAACAGGCCCACCACTCTGCATTCCACATGAACAAAAGTGAAATTTGAAAAGGGAAAAATATATCAAGTAGATTTACATAGTGTTTTGTTGCACAATGCATGCCAATTAAGCATTAGCACTAGCCCCACACCACCAACATACACATCAGTACATAGACATCACATAAATAACAACAGGGAAGGGTAAAAGCCTGATCTGTGATGATCTAATTTCATAACGAGGGGAAGGGATATATATTGCACATTTTTCTCAAGTATTTACTCTCAGCTCACACGGAACAACACAAGAAGAAGCACGTGAGTTTGGCGACGAACGCCGATGCAACAGACCTCTATCTTATTTCTCTCGCTGATGCAACTCACACCACTAGCTTGTGCATATCCGCAGGACTTTCCGTAGGACTTGGACACCACACTTCTGCCTCAATGCACAAATGGCGGCCAACGAACTCAAGCAAGCCCCGAAGAATCGGTCCATCTCTACCCATGTTGATCCAAGATTCCAGCCATGCGTAGCCACAATCACACGTGGCAACGAACACATCTCAATGAGCGCTCAAACACTTGATCATGGTGTGACACACACCATAAACCCGAACACACGACGCAACGCACGTCATGATCACTACAATCGCCATACGATCACCACACGCACATAAACACGTGTTGTGTTTATTCCTAACAGTCAACGACATTGGAGAGGATGGACATAGTAGGCTCACTAGGATGGGTGGCGCGGGCCGGGCAACGGCGTCCGATAGATGGCGGTGGGGCGGATGGTGGCGACGACCGGGAGTTGGGCACGACAGGTGGCCGGGGCGGCGGGAGGAGGCGGCCGGAGGTGCTGGCAGGAGGCGGGTGGCGGGCCGGCGGTGGGAGGATGGGTGGCGATGCCGGCAGGAGGTGGGCGGCGGCACGGGCGGGAGACGACAAGCGGCGGCGAGCAGCACCAGGTGGTGGCCGGCGGCGGCGGGAGGCGGCGGCGTGGGCGCTGTGGGCGTGGGAGGCAGTGTTGTGGGCACGCGTATAGGGAGTTAGGTCTCCATGTACGCGCACGCGGTTGGAGCATAAATCCCCTAACTTCCGTCGGCCACTGTGAAATGTTGACGGAAGTTAAGTTAACTTCCGTCGGCTCCTTGAGGCCGATAGAAGTTATTTAACTTCTGTCAGGTTTTGGAATAACCAACGGAAGTTATTTTAGCCGACGGAAAAAATCTGTTTTCTTGTAGTGGTGATCAGGGTCTTAAGCACCAGTTTCCCGCCTCTTATACTCCCCCATAGAACGGTGTTGTGGAACGAAAGAACCGCACGCTGGTCGAGATGGCCAGGACGATGCTCGATGAGAATAGGACTCCTAGGCGCTTTTGGGCTGAAGCTATGAACACAACTTGCTATCTAGCCAACTGAATTTTTCTTAGAGCTTACCTAGGTAAGACATCATATGAGTTGCGGTTTGGCAGACAGCCCAAGGTGAGCCACTTGCGAGCGTTTGGCTGCAAGTGTTTTGTGCTCAAGAAGGGAGGGTATTTGGACAAGTTTGAGTCTCGTTGTTGGGATTGAGTCTTTCTTCGTTGTGCTTTGCATTCTCGAGACTTCCGTGTTTGGAACCTCAAGTACCAGTAGCTTGTCGAGACGTGTGAGGTTTCTTTTGATGAATCCATGCCTTTGCTTACTCCTTTTGAGATTTCTAGTGATGATGAGTTTAGAAAGTCCATCTTCAAGGAAGATGATGACACTCTCGCTGTTAATAAGGGTGGACCTTCTACACAGCCTACAGATCCCACACCTTCTAATACTTCGACTAAGGATGAGGGCGGACATATGATCACTATTGCTAGTTCGATCGAGCCCCCTCAGTCGAGTCCAGAGGTTCCAGCTGCTGACTCAAGTGAGGTGACATATGATCACCTAGGATCCCAAGTAGTTCAGCGTGATCATCCCTCAGAGCTCATCATCGGTAATCTCACTACGAGATCTTTGCATTCTCAGGTTGGTTCACTCGCTGTTTTTGTTGAGTCTACTTTTGTTGCCACCTTTGAGCCTAGAGATGTTGCTCACGCTTTATTTGATGCAAATTGGATAAATGTCATGCAAGTTGAGCTTGGAAATTTTGTTCGCAATCGGGTTTGGACACTAGTTGAGCTTCCACCAAGATGCAACCCCATAGGCACCAAATGGGTGTTTAAGAATAAGCAAGGTGAAGATGGGGTTGTGGTGCGCAACAAAGCTTGATTAGTTGCCCAGGGTTTTTGCCAGAAAGAAGATATTGATTTTGAGGAGACTTTCGCCCTTGTTGTCCGTCTTGAGGTCCATTCGCATACTTTTGGCATTTGATGTTTCAAAAGGTTTTAAGCTTTTTCAAATGGATGTTAAGAGTGCTTTTCTGAATGAGTACATAGAGGAGGAGGTCTATGTTAGGCAACCCCCGGTTTTGAAAACCCTAAGTTTCCTCGACATGTTTTCAAGTTGCAGAAAGCTTTATATGGTCTGAAGCAAGCCCATATGGTTTGGTACAATCGTTTAAATAATTTTTTGTTGGGGAACAGCTTTATGATGGGTTCTGTAGACAAAACTCTTTTCTTGCTCGGAGTTGGCATTGATTTCTTGATTGCTTAGATTTACGTGGATGACATTATTTATGGTGGTTCTACTGATGAGCTTGTGTCCAAGTTTTCTGAGCAGATGCACAGTGAGTTCAAGATGAGCCTCATGGGAGAGCTCAAGTACTTCTTAGGGCTCCAGATCAAGCAGACCAAGGACGACATCTTCATCCACCAGATCAAGTACACGCGGGAAATGTTGAAGAAGTTCGATTTCAGTGGAGAGCTGAAGCCTCAGATAACCCCCATGGGTACATCTGGGGGCCTAGACAAGGACGAGAATGACGTCAAGGTCAACGAGAGAGAGTATCGAGGGATGATCGGATCGCCGTTGTACCTGACGACGATGAGACCGGACATTCAGTTCATCGTGGGATTGTGCACACGCATCTCATCGGCAGGCTTTCAAGCGCATTTTTAGGTACCGTACCTACGCGCCTGATCTCACTCTTTACTATTCAGCATCATCATCTCTTGAGTTATCTGGATTTTCTGACACTGATTTTTGTGGGTGTCGGCTTGATCTCAAGTCGACTTCTGGTACTTGCCAATTTCTCGGTTTTTCGCTTGTTTCTTGGTCTTCTCAAAAACAATATGGAGTTGTGCTTTCTACCAGAAAGGCTGAGTACGTATCTGCTGCTAGCTACTGCTCACAGTTGGTTTGGATGATTTCCACTTTGAAAGATTTTTGGTTGTCTTTTCCTACTAGATTGCCTTTGTTTTGTGATAGCACTAGCGCGATTAGCGCAGGGAAAAACCCATGTCTTTATTCAAAAACCAAACATATTGATGTGCGCGTTCGCTTTTTGAGGGATCAATATGAGAAAGGTGTCATTGACCTTGATCATGTTGATACCCATCATCAGTTGGCAGACATTTTGACCAAACCCCTAGATCAGTCTACGTTTGAGCGTTTGCGAGGGGGTTTGGGAGTTGTGTATCCTTTTTAGGATATTTTGAGTCTTTTCTTTCTTCTTTACTCTTTTATTTGAGTCGTTTTGTGTGAGTTCATATCATGCATATCTATATATCACACTTCGAGCTTGCTTTTATTATATGATTGATCTGTTTTACTCATTCTTGCTTGTATATGATTTTGAATACCCGTCGATGAGCATGCTTTGCTTCAGTTCATATGATATATCTGATATCTGTCACATACAAGGCTTTTGTGCTTTAAAATTGAAAAATGATCACCATTGCTTCTGGTAACTAGCATGTGTAGGCTGAATGCTTTTGCTATCTTTTACATGCCTGGTAGCTAGTTCCTTACTTTGATGCAGATATGCAACTTGGACATCTATATGCTTTAACATGAAAATATGCTATAAAATGATAAAAAACATAAAAATGAAAAGTCCATGCCTTTTATGCATAAGTGAAAAAATCTAGGTGAGTTTGTTCTGTCGCATTACATTGTTCTGGACTGCTTACCATAGCACTTTGGTATGAACTAGGACATTATAATGTATGTCAAGACCAATGTCTTAAGCTTCTGATGGTCCTGTTTTGGCCTAGGCTTGACTTTTTCGGTTAGCATAAGGTTGACATGCAAATAACTCCCGGCACAAATAAAAAGGAAAAGAAAAAGCTTGAAATTAAAAAGATAACAAGTTTGTTGAAGCTCTTAGCTCTGAACAATGCTTATCTTGGTAGATATCAGCTAGACTTTGTGTTTCAAGCTTTACCTTACATATCTGCTAGAAAATGTGGTGATACTTTTATTTGCAAAAATATGAAAATGTGTGCTAATGACTTTCTTTGGATATTATCTATTGCATTGATCATTCCATGTGTCTGAGGCAGTATTCTGTGCTATACTTGCTAGATGTTGTAATTGTAGTCGATCATATCTAAGAAGCATACTTATTACACTCCACTTGCCCCCAGTTGCATTCATTGCATATTTTGAGGGGGGCTGCATTTAAGGTGGAGTTTGAGTTTGTGTCTCTTTTGAGTGCATTTAGTCTCACTTGATGAGTCAAGTTGTCAACAAGTGGGAGAAATTTTGGGTTACTTGATCTTTTAGAAGAGTTTTGGCTTTCTCTGAGATTTTTTTCAGGGGGAATTTTAGTCTCTTTTTCCCTTACTCTTTGAATATCCTTGTTGATATTTCAGAGATTGCACTCATTTGAAATTTTTATTGATTTCTTTTTGTTTAATCATAAAGACCGTTTTCTAGCTTTTGTTTGGCTTTTGGTCATTAAGGCTAAATCTTTTATTTTATTTTCTTCTTTCTATTCTCTTGTGATTTGTTTTCGTGTTTCCACATGTTTTGCAGGTTCTGAAGTGTTGATGAAGAAGGTGTTGACAATGCACTCATCAAGGGAGAGATTGATGAGCCATATTGAAGATCATGGGCCTCATGGCTCCAGAAGTGACGAGTGATTGTCAATGAAAGTCCAGGAGAAGAGAGAGGAGACGAAGAGGAGACGAGAACTATCGTGTCTTGGACTGCATGTGACTTAGGTACATGAGCGGCGAGCGACTGCCGGGCAGAGGGGCCGCGGAGTCGGACCGGCCCAATCCAGGTACATGGGCCAGGAACGACATGGGATCCGCTAGTCTATTGACCGGGTTTGACCCAGGTAAATGGGCGGTGATTGCTGGGCTGAGGGAGCCACGGAATTGGGCCGGCCCAATCCAGGTACCCGGTGCAAAGACAACGGACACTTTGTCGGTTTTGGCGTAAAACCGGTGCCCCAATCCAGACCGTTGATCTGAGATCAGACCGTCCTGAAGTGACGTCGTAGCTGTTACGAAAGCTCTGTATCAGGACAATCTATCTTTAGTTAGGATTTTACTGTTTTTTCCTTTGGACTCACGTCTGTATTTCAAAGTCTGTACCCTAAGGATATTTGTGTCATTTCTAATTTTTAACAGCCTACAAAAAGGCATGTATACCCTAGGATTTCACCAACTCTTCTAATTGCAATATCTAAGTTCACTTTTGAATCCCATGCTTTCCTTTTGCCCTAGGCATAGCTGCTTATGTTCTTTGATCTGTAGCCATCACCGCAGAAGCTAGTCCATCCCCGATTTTCTCATCATCGCGTGATTTAGTTTCCTTCCGGCACTGTGCACAACCAGGGGTTCTGGCTGGTTTTTCTTGACTATCATACTTGATTTTTCCCGGCCGGTTTTCTCTGTCGGCGACGGCACGAGGAGGCGGCTTTCTGCGTAGCGGCGACTCGTGCAGGTGGCGCTAGGCGCGTTTTGGTGGGCGGCAGAATCGGCGTGAGCGGCGGAAGCATACAGGCACGAGTCCACTCGGCGCCAGGGAAGCCTCGTAGCGTGCGGGAAGCACCCAGCGCTGTGACTCAACGTTGCCGCGTGCGCGTTTGAGGCGGTGGATGGTTTCTGTAGCAGCAGCCAGCTGCTCAGACAGGCGTATGCGCATGGCTTTCTCAGGCGGCGTGAGCCTGCTTGAGCACCAGGGTGGAGAGACTGAGGCGGCGGCTAGTGATTTTCATGCAATACACAGTGAAGGCCAGGTGTTCGACAATATGTGTATGTGAACAGGAGACAACTATAGAACAATACCATTTTTCTCGAATCTCGTGCACTACAGTGTTTATTTCTGAATGTTCTAGAATAGATAAATTAATTGTTAGCGTATTTTATTTACTGCATTTATTTGTTCTAGATTAACTGCATTGAATATTGTGCTTACACGCATTTGTGAATTGACTGTAATTTCTAGAATATTCTGCATATACTTGATAAATTGTCTATGCTTTAATGAGATTTTTGTGGAGATGAATTTTGAGATGTGAGCAATTTTAAATGTCTTTAAGCACTTTGATGGTGTCTTTTTTATTAGGACACCGATCATTTTTAGGATAGATTATTTTTAGTGTTTGAGATATGTGATCTGTTTGTTTTCACTGATAGTCTTTTGAGGTGCGTTGGGTATTGGGAGAAAGTCATTGATTTGATAGAATTTTTGAGGCGCCCATTCAACTCCTTCTAGTCGCTACTCTTGGCCCTACATTGCTCTAGGAATTGGCCTATGTGCTCTAGGGTTGTTTTACTACCTTCATTGTCAAATTTAGTGAACTCGAGAACCCTAAAGCCACACAGATATGGGATAGTGTCGAAGTGATCCGGGTAGAGCTTGTGGTAAACCCTAGCCCGGTCTCGAGGTATGAAAACCCATCTTCTATATCGTCTACGCTTCTTGCTTATGCACGTCTCTCATGCGGCGCGACGCGTGGTGGTATCTCGGCGTCGCGTAATCATGAGGCAATCTGGCCCTACACTCCCAATCTTGCATTCTTGCATGTTTCAAGTGAACTTACACAATCCGAGAATTCTCATTCCACGGAATCATCGAAACTTTCACGCAACGAAGAAATTTTTTCAACATCAACTATTTCACAGATATTCCTGCTAGGTACTTCCTTTACAATTGTAAAAGTGAGAGCAGGGTTTTCAGCAAAAACTAATGCGGTGTACACTGGGTGCATCATTGTCACCCAAAAAATCACTTCGGCAAATCACATGGGCAGAAGTTTCTTGGCTTGCCCATCTTTGAAAATTTTCAGGTTGTGTCTCCCAGCCAGTAAACGAATGGTGATAGGTTACTCTCATCCTTCTAAGTTCTGGTGCTGCCTTGAATAATACTTTCACAAAATCAAGCTCATGTTTCTTTCCACTGAAGTTGTTAATCTCTACTTCCTCAAGAAACTTCAAAACAACATTCTGAGCTCCCTGACTTGGTGGTTGATGGCAGATGCAATTCACTGAACACGGTATTTCCCCCTAAAATGAGAATATATTTAGGTGTACTTGAAATCATAAGGTTCAAAACAGAAATTAATAACAGAATAAGACATATGGGTGAGATTTCAATGTGGACATGTCGTAAGTAGATCATGCAAATGAGTTAGGAGTGAAAATAGAGGTTTAAAAGGGTAGGCTCATTGAGTTAGAAAACATTTTTCCAGATTCCATCTAACGAAATCAATGTCGTCTCTACCTAATTATACAAGTGGTAATCAAAGAATTATGGCAAGTTTTACTAATTTTTAGGCCTGAGGCTGGTATTGGAAATCATAATAAGTGGCAGATATTTGTGTGCGTGATGGAATTTTCAATGAAATAAAGCAATATATAGATTATAGAATAATTACATTTTTGACCAAAAAGGAGATATCAATAGTTCTACCACATTCTACCACTTGTTCAATATTTACTGCAGCTACCGAAATTTTTTTTAAAAAAACACACATTTATTCCAAATTCACGGGAAATATAATTACCTCAAAATCTGCTTGGATTTGTAGGATCAGCTTTGATATACCAGTACACATTGCGAGAATATGCAACACACTAGCTCCATAAGCGTGTCGGCGTGCTACCAAATGTAGGTGCAAGATTATAATGTCAGGGAATCTGATTATGCCTTCCATCAATGACCAAACATCACCAAGTCCCTGTGAATTTGTAGGTCCTTAACAAAGGAAATCAAAGATAAATGCAAAACTAATAGGGAGAATTAAACCTCGTGTATGACAAAACCCCATCTTATGAAGAATCAGTATATAACTTGCAGACTATAGTAAAGTTCTAATAATTTTCTTGCAGAATTACTTTGAAGATAGAAACACTAAATTGAATTTGCTTGAAGATAGCCAATTGAAGATAGCCAATAAAAAACTATATCTCTGAAATCGAGCATTCGGTGTTAGTTTACAGCCGTCGTAACTTTTTTATACTCCATCGAGCACAAAAAAACAATGCAGTTTATGATCATGCAATGATTCAGATGAAGAAGAAACACTCACCGGTGTAATGGCAACAATCAGTATGAGGCTGTGGATACGTGAAAAGACTTTGAGAAACCTCTGACAGTTCTGATTTAACTCAATCATCAGCTCTCCATAAGGAAAAACAGCGGGGGCAGTTACCATCTTGAGGTACGGCATCTCGCTGAACTTGACGAATCCTGGATCGTACCAAGTTGCCCACGAGATGTCCTCGACCTCCTCTGCAACAATGCGTACTAACGGAAGATTCCACCTATACAAGCACGAGCGTACATACAAATTCTTGAGCCCCGGCACCACGGCATTGAGCCGAAGCAAATCCACAATTTCCGACAGGTTCATCCGGATCAGAGACTTCAGTTTGATCGTCAGGTTAGCCAACCCACGGACTCTACAAATCACTAGTTCCTTTAAGAAAGGCATCATGCCATCGTCCAGGGTGCATTCGCCATGGAACTGAACGTACTCGAGATGAAGCTTCCGGAGCGCGGGCTGCGCGGAGAAGACGCCCGACGGTGGCAGCGATAGGCCGAGAAATCCCAGGCTGAGGCGTATCACGGTGGCTTTAGGGAAGCAGGGCAGCTCGAATACGCCTCTTTCCTCCACAACCTCCTCGTCCAGCTCCTGGATGAGCGTCCTCATCGGAACCACGGACCTGTTGCGGAAGCAAAGCTCCCCGGAGATGAGAGGGGCGGCGACGCAGAGCCAGGAGGCGGTGGCGTCCGGCGTGGCGCTGTAGAGGGACATGACGGTGAGCTGCGTGATGGCCGAGACCGCGTGCGCCGCGTGGGCGGCGAGGGCGTCGCTCACATGGCTGGAGTCGTGGGGCTGGTGGTTCCGAAAGAAGAGTCTAGGTATCCGAGCCCAGAGGTTTCGCCAGCGGCGGGAGAGGACGCTTGTCCTGGCTGCGGCGCGGGTGTCTTTAAGCTGGTCCAGAATGTAGACCAGTATTTCGCTGGGGAGATCGCTGAGTTCGAGGTCTCCATCGCCGTCGCAGTCCATGGGCGTCCGCGTCTGGGTTCTTTCTCGGTTCTTGGAGAACACGAGACGGTTAGGAGGACAAATGTTGAAGAGTTGTAGAACGGGAAGGATCCCATGCCTTTATCCCAATCGTTCGTCTAGAAGCAACGGTCGGATGTGAACCGATTTTTCCCACGCGTGTCGGAGCATGTCCAACAGTGTGTTTACCAAACTGTAATCAAACTGTCTTGTAATTCACATTGTATACGAGCCCTGAACTCCTCACAGAAGCAGTAGTACGTCTTACCAATGGAACTTTAATGCCGGCGTCAAGAGCAGCATGAAGCAATCCGGCTATGGAATCGATCTCATATTGCATTCTTGCATGTTGAAACTGGCAGCGTCTACCTCGACCCAACCATCGTCGACCAGTGACTGCGACGAGAGGCGCAACCACGCAAGGTCAGGAGTGACATGGTGCAAAGGACAAGTTCCTTCGTCGCGCTGTAGTTCCTCACCAGCTCTAGCCTCTAGGAACTCCATAGAAGAGCGGTCATGGGATGTGCCTCATCATCGATGTCCACGACGAGGACGTCGCCACGTTAGACATGTGCAGTTGGTCATGACTCTGATGATCTCATCACCTCTTGCATTGTCGATCCAGTATATGTTCTCATAAGCTGGTGTAGTGGGGGACTATTGACGGTTGATACGTCGACGAGCCAACTTTTTTCAACTTTTTTGGTGATAGTTAAAATATCGAGATTTTTAAAATAATATTTTAAAAAAGAAAATTTCAAATTTGTATGGCACTTTCAGAAAATTTCAAAAATGGATAGCAATCGATCGACCAAGTGCCGATTGCCACCACGTGGCCCTTAGTCGCACTTGGTCGGCCGACTCTGGCCACATCAGTGTCAGTCGGCCGATCAAGTGCCAACTGGCGGCCACGCTAGTGCGGCAACGGCTAGTTGCCAGCGCCAACGGCTCTTTCGGCTGACTAGCGCCATGTCAGCCCTAGTCAGTCGTTGAACGGCTGACTCCTACAGACGTGGCGCCAGTCGGCCGTTGATAGGCCGATCGCTCCCCTATATAAAGGGGGTCGAATGTCCCCTTCTTAGCACACCCGCTGCAATGCCAGCAAATCCGAAGCCCCCGAGCTGCCCACTCCTCCTAAGTAAATCCATCCTCCCTATTTTTTCACAATGTAGTTATTAAGTGTAAATTAATTTAGTTATAGATTAGAAGTAATATAATAGTAATGTGTTTATATATTACGCATAGTTCAGAGTAATGTACGACTAGTTTAATCAAGTTTTAGATATGATTTAGAGTAATGTACTTTGCTTTTATGGGCAGTTTAGAGAAAATGTAGATAAATATTTAATGTACTGAATTTACTTAGATACATTGGAATATGGTGAAAAAGGATATATCTACTATATGCAATGCAAATTGACACTCGAAAATCAAATCATAACTAAGATGCAGCCCCCTTAATAGTACGATAAAGTTTAAAATAAAATCTAGCCTAATTGATCGCTCCAAAAACCTCGATAAATTTTCTAGCTACCTCAACCTTTTTGTCGTCACTTTTCAACACGTCATATTACCGAGGTTTTTCATCTTTTGTTCCATTTGTGCGGGACCTAATTGCTTCATTCACACTTTAAAAAATATTAGTCCATAAGTGTGCGCTTAACATTAATTACCAAAACTCACATGAGGCCTAGACTTTCACCCTTGTCGGTTGGCTGGGCAGAAGGGTGGCTAGGCCGGTCAACCATGGAATAGGCGGTTGACCACGGGGATAGGCGCCCTGAGCGGCCCTGGCAGCACCTAGCCATAATCATGGCCTACTTACAGCACAAGATAGTACGCGCCGAGCCGTCGAGCGCTACCACCGCTACGCCACCGTCCACCGACTGCCACTGGCTGTTAGATTCATCGCTCCGCTCGTCGCCGCCGGTGGCCGGTGGCCGTGCTGAGCAGAGAAGAGAAGGGGGGCAAGAATGGCCAGAGGGGAAGACAAGGGGAGAAGAACGTTGATGGCGAGCTGGAGGAGAAGTTGCCTCTGTGAAGAAAATGAGTCGCGGCCTGGGAGCCTAGGGAGGATGCATGCAAAGCTGGTTAAGGCCATCTCCAACGTGGTGCTTACAGAGGTGCTTAAGCGAAAAAATTCGGTTTTTTTCCAAACGAGATGCTTCACAGCAAGAGGCGATGCTTCATGTAGCATCGATGCCTCACTAGCTGCTTCCATAAAAATTTAGGAAAACCAACCAACAGAACTTCATGCCAAATCAAAATTGTACTTTTGCATGGCAAACTAACCAAGTACATGTGCGGCAACAAACCAACCAACAAAATGCATGTGCGGGCGTGCGGTGGCAAAGCATGGCAAACCAACAAGGCAACAAACTTACAAATCTACATGTATATCTCACATGGCAAACAAACAAATGCCAAATTCTGAAAATGATCAATACTGCAATACAGAGTTCCAGGATGTTAAGGTGCTATGATTTCAAAAGTAAATTTAAGCATATATCTTTAGCACCTTGCATTGAAAATTAAGACTCTTAGACAAAGTGTCTAGCATTTTTTATTATTTTAACATCTATTTAAGCATTTATGCATTGGAGATGGTCTAATAGCAGTCTTAAATGCCTAGGAAACAGGAAAGCACCTTGGGGAATGCATCCGCATTGGAACCAGCCTGGAAACACAGGGGAAACATGAAAAATAAAACCTTTGACCGTGAAGGGAACTGCACGGGAAATAGAGAAAAAGAAGGGATGAAGTGAAAAGATACATAGGAAACAGGTAGACCTAGGCGCCCCTAGGCGTCTACGTGAACACTGATCATATATTAACTTTTATTCTTAGAAAATATTTAGTTTCATGTATTTTATATCAACATAAGGGTATTTTATTAATGGCAAAGGTGGATAATTTACAGCAAAAATGGTTGTGAGAATATATGGAAATTGGAGGTACCCTTAATTTCTGGTTTGCACTGTGGGAGGAGAGATTGCCTGATATAGATATGCCTATGATATTAGTGTCAGTTTCATCTTAAACTTGTGTTAGTAGTGTCACTATTAATGTCGATTTGTATACAATAGTATAAAAACCAGTTCTATCTCAAACCGACATTGATAGTGTCGGCTCTAGCTCCGAACAATATGGAAGATTCACATTGTGTACAAGCCTTGAACTTCTCACGGAAGAAGCAATACGTCTTAGTGTCTTACCAATGGTACTTATTTAACGCCGGTATCGAGAGCGGCATGACCGAGCCTCTCCGTTGAATCATGAAGCAATCCAGAGCCCTAGACTCCCATCTTGCATTCTTGCATGTTGAGACTGGCAGCGTCCACCTCGACCCAACCATTGCAGATCGACCAGTGACTGCGACGAGGCACAAGGTTAGGAGTGACTTGGTGCAAAGGAGGACGAGCTCCTTCATCGCCCTATAGTTCCTCACCAGCTCTAGGAACTCCAGAGAAGAGCGGCCATATGGGAGACTGCCTCGTCGCCGATGTCCACGATGAGGACGTCGGACATGTGTAGTCGCCCAGTCGGTCATGCATGTGTCCTCTTTCCTCTCCCATCTCAAACTCTGATCGATCATGTTGTCTCCGACGATGAGTGATTTGGCCAGTGTAGCGGGGGACTGTCGACTGTTATATGTTGATAGAAGCAAACTTTTTTCAACTTTTTCGGTGACGGTTAAAATATCGACAGCTTATCTTGAAATGCAATTTCGCGAAAAAATATTATTTGTAAAAAAAAACCGATGAGATTCTGGCCATGTAGAAAGCAGAAAAATCGAAAATTTTCAATTACTAAAGCCGCATACTGCACAGGCAATGTCTGCACAGGCACCAAAGCCAAATAGAAACTTTGATTTGGAAGAACAGTTTATGTTGTCACTCGTATTGAAAATGTCCTGAGCACTTGAAATTCAGTAGACATGAACTATGCCACTGAATGACTGAAATGAGGACAGTTTCAAGTGAACTTACACAATCCGAGAATTCTCATTCCACGGAATCATCGAAAGTTTCACGCAACGAAGAAATTTTTTCAACATCAACTATTTCACAGATATTCCTGCTAGGTACTTCCTTTACAATTGTAAAAGTGAGAGCAGGGTTTTCAGCAAAAACTAATGCAGTGTACACTGGGTGCATCATTGTCACCCAAAAAATATTCAACCCAAAGCCAAATTACTTCGGCAAATCACTTGGGCAGAAGTTTGTTGGCTTGCCCATCTTTGAAAATTCTCAGGTTGTGTCTCCCAACCAGTAAACGAATCATGATAGGTTACCATCATCCTTCTAAGTTCTGGTGCTGCCTTGAATAATACTTTCACAAAATCAAGCTCATGTTTCTTTCCATTGAAGTTGTTAATCTCTACTTCCTCAAGACACATCACCACAAAATTCTGAGCTCCCTGACTTGGTGGTTCATGGCAGATGCAATTCAGTGAACATGGCATTCCCTCCTAAAATGAGAATATATTTAGGTGTACTTGAAATCACAAGGTTCAAAACAGAAATTAATAACAGAATAAGACATATAGGTGAGATTTCAATGTGGACATGTCGTAAGTAGATCATGCAAATGAGTTAGGAAATTGCGAAATATAATTACCTCAAAATCTTCTTGGATTTGTAGGGCCAACTTTGCTATACCAGTACACATTGCGAGAATATGCAACACACTAGCTCCATAAGCGTGTCGGCTTGTTACCAAATATAGGTACAATATTGTAATGTCAGGGAATCTAGTTATGCCTTCCATCAATGGCCAAACATCATCAAGTCCCTGTGAATTTGTAGGTAGTTAACAAAGGAAATCAAAGATAAATGCAAAACTAATAGAGAGAATTAAACCTCGTGTATGACAAAAGCCCATCTTATGAAGAATCAGTATATAACTTGCAGACTATAGTAAAGTTCTAATAATTTGCTTGCAGAATTACTTTGAAGATAGAAACACTAAATTGAATGCTAATGTTATGATTGATCTTTTGTAGCAACAAATACATCCTGATCTTTCGAAGATAGCCAATAAAAAACTATATCTCTGAAATCGAGCATTCGGTGTTAGTTTACTCCATCGAGCACAAAAAACTATGCAGTTTATATATGATTATGCAATGATTCAGATGAAGAAGAAACACTCACCGGTGTAATGACAACAATCAGTATGAGGCTGTGAATACGTGAAAAGAGCTTGAGAAACCTCTGACAGTTCTGATTTAACTCAACCTTCGACTCTCCATAAGGAAAAACAGCGGGGGCAGTTACCATCTTGATGTACGGCATCTCGCTGAACTTGACGAATCCTGGATCGTACCAAGTTGCCCACGAGAAGTCCTCGACCTCCTCTGCAACAATGCGTACTGACAAAATATGCCCCCTATACAAGCACGAGCGTACATACAAATTCTTGAGCCCCGGCACCACGGCATTGAGCCGAACCAACTCCACAATTTCCGACAGGTTCATCCGGATCAGGGACTTCAGTTTGATCGTCAGGTTAGCCAACCCACGGACTCTACAAATCACCAGTTCCTCTAATAAAGGCATCATGCCATCGTCTAGGGTGCAGTCGCCATGGAACTGAACGTCCTCGAGATGAAGCTTCCGGAGCGAGGGCTGCGCGGAGAAGACGCCCGACGGTGGCAGCGATAGGCCGAGAAACCCCAGGCTGAGCCGTATCACGGTGGCTTTAGGGAAGCTGGGCAGATCGAATACGCCTCTTTCCTCCACAACCTCCTCGTCCAGCTCCTGGATGAGCGTCCTTATCGGAACCACGGACCTGTTGTGGAAGCAAAGCTCTCCGGAGATGAGAGGGGCGGCGACGCAGAGCCAGGAGGCGGTGGCGTCCGGCGTGGCGCTGTAGAGGGACATGACGGTGAGCTGCGTGATGGCCGAGTCCGCGCGTGCCGCGTGGGCGGCGAGGGCGTCGCTCACATGGCTGGAGTCGTGGGGCTGGTGGTTCCGAAAGAAGAGTCTAGGGATCCGAGCCCAGAGGTTTCGCCAGCGGCGGGAGAGGACGCTGGTCCTGGCTGCGGCGCGGGTGTCTTTAAGCTGGTCCAGAATGTAGACCAGCATGTCGCTGGGGAGATCGCTGAGTTCGAGGCCTCCATCGCCGTCGCAGTCCATGGGCACGAGCACCGCCATGGTCGTCCGCGTCTGGGTTGTTTGTTTCTCGGTTCTTGGATAACACGAGACGGTTAGGACAAATGTTGAAGAGTAGTAGAACGGGAAGGATCCCCTGCCTTTATCCCAATCGTTCATCTGGAAGCAACGGTCGGATGTGAACCGATTTTTCCCACGCGCATCGGAGCATGTCCAAGAATACTCTATCTTGTTCTCTAAAATAAAGTGTTTCTAATATTTATGAAATGAATCATTACTCGTAGGTAACCAATGTCTCTTCCTAATATATAATATAATATATTTTAAAAAAACATACATATAAAAAAAGAATCTACAATCACAATCCAAAAAAATATGGGAAAATTACTCATATGCCATTATAATTTTTAGAAATTGCCTATATGCCACTGTCAGTGACTGTGGCGGCCCTCATCTGGCAGTGACACAATGATGACATTTTAGCAAACCGTAAAAATCGTAATGGCACAGAAAAAATTAACCCAAAAAATATAGTGATGCTATCGTATGTGTGAGGCCATCACTGATACTACCCACGTGACAAGTAAATCAGGGTAAGTCCGCATGTCAGTAAGACCGCGAGAAGGGAAACGATAAGGGCAACACCTCTAGCCAACCTTAGAGTCAAAATTAAAAATGACACAATGCATTTGATGTATTAACTAGCTAGTAGTGGACCCGTGCTACGTAACAATAAATGATAAAAAACAAATATGTGTTACAGTTAAATTAGTGACTTTTGACTATTTGCCAACGGCGGAGGGGCTGGGGGCTGACGGCCGGAGGCAGAGCCGCGCGAGGCCGGCGCAGAGGGGTGCGGGGCCTCGGGCCGGCGACGGATCCATATGAGGCCGGGGCGAAGGGGCTCGGGACGAAGTGGGGGCCTCAGAGGGCACGTCGGAGGGCGACTCAGAGGGCACCTCAGTGCTTGGCATTCTGCTTTGTAGCTTCTGGAGGTAGGCTTCGTAGTGGCCTCCAGTGAAGACTCTGCCCGGGACGACGATGTCGGGGCCTGCACTCAGCCTCGCTAGCCTTGTTGTCTTCGAAATATACTAGTCATTTGGCCCCAATTAAGGTAATCTATTTCCCCCAACAGTAGCCCCTCACGCGTAGCCCTTCCTTTAGCGAAGGGGTGTGTGCGTCCTAGGGAAAGCGACGCTTGCAGAATGGTACCCTCGAATGATGGGCCTTCGGGGTCCTAGCGTTGGAGGGTGGCCTCGAACCATGCGGACATTTAATGCCTAACTGGTGACAATCGAACAGGCATGCAAATATCTTGGGGACTCGAGCCCATTTTTACTTGGGTTTCGATTAGCGCTTATTTGCAGCAATTCTTTTTCGAAGTGTGTTGGTATACTTGCACTTCGTATTGTAACGTGCTTCGTAAATGTAACATACCTTGTATTTGCAAGCAGCGAAGGGGCTGGGGGATGGTTCCCGGAGACAGAGCCATGCGAGGTCGGGCGCAGAGGCGTGCGGGTCTTGGGGCCGAAGGCGGAGCCATGCAAGGGCCGGGCGTTGGGGCTCAGGGACGGTGGCGGAGCCTCGTGAGGCCGACGATATAGGGGTGTGGGGTCGGTGGCTACAGAGCTCAGGTTAGGGTAAGCAAAAATACATAGGGGTATAACAGGAATTTAGAGAGTAAAAAACAAAAAAGAATTATATTATTATTATTATTATTCAGTTAAACAAAGTACTATACAAAGTGAACTATATCAACACGTTTAAGAATTTCTCGAATTTCCTCAGGTATGTTCTCTTTGCACTAGTTGTCATTGTACTTCTGTATTTCCACGAGAAACATTACTCTCAGGACATTCTTACCCTGTAAATGAATTTTACATATTAATCATTAGAAAAATAGTAATGTAGAATACCACGAGGCAAATATAAAAGTATGTACACCCACTGTGCTAATTAATGATAATCTTGTACCATTCCACGAGCGCATATAATTGATAACCAGATAGCCTATTAAATTACTACAAAATGACATGTTAATGTAACATGTTATTTGTACATAAGTAGTCTAACTAATTAGATGTTCATAAGTTAGAGCTAATTACCGGTCAAATGTTTTCGGGACCAAATACGCTACACCATTTAAATGCATCGTCGTTCCATTCAGGATTGACAATATTCATGGCGAGTTTCAAATTATTAGAAATATTTAGCAGGTTGAAGGAATAGTGCATGCATGGACAACACTACTTAATTCCCCTTGGTATAGGCAACAGATCCATTATATAGACACTTCTAGTCTTTATTCTAAATATGAATACTTTAAAAAGTTACATGAATGAGTAAGGCAATCAAATCTGCAAAAAAGTAATCGATGTTAGTTATAAAATGGCCCCGCGAGGCTGACGACGGAGGGGTGCGGGGCCCACAACGAAGGGTGCGGGGCCGGCGGCTCAAGAGCTCATGTTCGGCCAAGCAAAATACAAAGGGGTAGAACAGGAATTTACAGAAAAAGATCACAAGGGTAGGAAAACAATTATATTATTATTATTATTCGATTAAACACAAAACAAAAAAATTGTATGAATGAATTGACTTTTAGAGAAAATTTTGTTATCATATCAAGCTGACTAAATTCATTTCAAATGGATAGTAGTGTGCCCGTGGTGCGCAACGGTGAAAATCAAAAAATAATTATTTGTTAGTAAGTTAAATTAACGCTATGGAAAAACATTGAAAGACAACAAACAAGATGAACTTGAATATAAAAAAGGAGTAATCTAGCCCGAACATGAATTAGTATTATTTTCTGTTTTAAATAATCTCTTAAATGCAATTTGTATTTATATTTATACTACTATAGTAAATACAAATACATGTGCAAATACCAGAGGTGAAGGCTTCTGGTTTCGGTACTTGGTTTTAACCTTTAGTTTGAAGTGGTTTCAGAGCCTTTCAGCATCGTGAAGTGGGTCCTCCAAACCTGGTGAAGGGGCTCTTCGAACCTGGCCTCTGAACCTGGTGAAGGGGGCGTCAAACTAGGTCTCCAAACCTAGTGAAGGGGGCCTCCAACATGGTGAAGGGGGCTCCAAACCTGACCTCCGAACATGGTGAAGGGGGGCTTCGAACCTAGCCTCCGAACCTGGTGAAGGGGGGCTTCAAACCTGGCCTCCGAACCTGGTGAAGGGGAACTTCGAACCTGGCCTTCAAACCTAGTGAAGGGGGCTCAGAACCTGGCCTCTGAACCTAGTGAAGGGGGCTCTGAACCTAACCTCCGAACCTAGTGAAGGGGGGCTTCGAACCAGGCCTCCAAACTTAGGGCTCCGAACCTAGTGAAGAGGGCTTCAAACATGGCCTCCGAACCTAGTGAAGGGGGACTCCAAACCTAGCATCCAAACTTGGTGAAGGGGGGCTTCGAACGTGGTGAAGGGGGCTTCGAACTTGGCCTTCAAACATGGCACTCTGAACCTGGTGAAGGGGGCATCAAACCTGGCCTCCGAATTTGGTGAAGGGGAGCTCCGAACGTGGCCTCCGAACCTAGTGAAGGGGACTTCGAACCTGGTCTCCGAACCTACTGAAGGGGGCCTCCAAACATGGTGAAGGGGGATCCGAACCTAGTGAAGGGGCCCCCAAACCTGACCTTCTTCACCTGGTGAAGGGGGCCTCCGAACCTTGTGAGAGGGGGCTTCGAAGATGGCCTCTGAACATGGTGAAGGGGGACTTTGAACCCAGCCTTCGAACTTGGTGAAGGGGGTTCCGAACCTGTCCTCCAAACATGGTGAAGGGGGTTCCGAACCTAGCCTCCAAACCTAGTGAAGGGGGCTCCGAACCTGGCCTCCGAACCTAGTGAAGGGGGCTTCGAACCAGGCCTCCGAACTTGGGGCTCCGAACCTAGTGAAGGGGATTCAAACCTAGCCTCCGAACATGGTGAAGGGGGCGTTTGAACCTAGCATCCAAACTTGGTGAAGGGGGGCTCCGAACCTGGTGAAGGGCGCTTCGAACCTAGCCTACAAATCTGGTGGAGGGGCTTCGAACTCGGCCTCCGAACCTGGTGAATTAGGCTTCGAACCTAGCCTCCGAACCTGGTGAAGGGGAGCTCCGAATGTGGCCTCCAAACCTAGTGAAGGGCCCCCGAACATGGTGAAGGGGGGCTCCAAACCTAACCTCCGAACTTGGTGAAGGGGGCCTCCGAACCTGGTGAGGGGGCTTCAAACCTGGCCTCTGAACCTAGTGAAGGGGGACTCCGAACCTGGCCTGCAAACCTGGTGAAGGGGCTCCGAACCTAGCTTCCGAACTTGGTGAAAGGGTCTCCAAACCTGGCCTCCGAACCTGATGAAGGGGGCTTCGAACTAGGCCTCTGAACTTGGGGCTTCGAACCTGGTGAAGGGGATTCAAACCTGGTCTTCGAACCTAGTAAAGGGGATTCAAACTTGGCCTTCGAACCTGGTGAAGGGGGGCTCCGAACCTGGTGAAGGGCGCTTCGAACCTAGCTTACAAACCTGGTGGAGGGGGGCTCCGAACCTGGTGAAGGAGAGCTCCAAACTTGGTGAAGGGGCTTCAAACTTGGCCTCCGAACCTGGTGAAAGAGGCTTCGAACTTGACCTCCGAACCTGGTGAAGGGGTGATTCAAACTTGGCCTCCGAACTTGAGATTCCGAACCTGGTGAAGGGGGCTTCTAACTTATCCTCCGAACCTGGTGAAGGGGGGCTCCGAACCTAGCCTCTGAACTTGGTCAAGGGGTTTCGAACCTGACTTCCGAACCTAGTGAAGGGGGATTCGAACCTGGCCTCCGAACATGGTCAAGGGGGGATCCGAACCTGGTGAAGTGGACTTCAAACCTAGCCTTTGATCCTGGTGGAGGGGGACTTCAAACATAGTGAAGGCGGGCTCTAAATTTATTTCTGTGTTCTGGACATGATCATTATGCGGAATTAGCGGCGGTTGCTTGTTGGGTTTTGGTGCATGTGATTCTGCTGCTTTGCCGTGCGCGGTGCGCTATCTAGCGAGCAGCGAGGGTGGTGCCACGGGCCAATGAACGCCTCTTGCCGTGAGACCACGCATGCGGATGCAAACACCGCCGAGGGACACGGTGCAGCACGAGCAGTGTGCATGTCGAGCGCGGTCACACGAGTCGAAGCTAATCGTGCGGCGAAGATAGAAGCTAGTCTTGCAAATTGCGAGTTTTTTAAAAAATTATCTATTTTATTTGCAAATTCATTTATAAGTATGTTTTGAAAAAAAACAAAAGTATAATCCGTTAAAATGATAACATGATCCCTATCGTCAAACCAACTGCAAGAATCTTATTATTGGCTCTTATCGACATTTAGTTTGTCAATATAATCTCCTATATATGTTATTGTCATCAAATCTCTCAGAATGATCAACCAATGATCAACCATTGGCTTAGAATCATAACGATGAAACATGGGCTTAGAACCACATTGCTCTGTAATTAAATGGTTGGCATAGTTTAGTTTATATTTTTTAAGGACATCAAAAAATATAACTTTGAATAAAATAGATTGTTTTTATTAAAAATTTGCCTAGATTGTTTATTAAAAATTGCCTAAATAATTACCAATTATCTTCCATGCAACACTGTAATATTACAGTCTTCTTACCTGCAGGCTGCCACATGTGGGAATATTATTCTCAGCTCGTCGATTTCGCTAGATAAAATGTTTGCTCATTCTCGAGTGTTAATTCCTAAATTACATGTGAAATGCATCGACGAGGCAGACGCATTCTTTGTTCTGAAAAGTGAAAACATCGCAAAATGTACAAATATCACCCTGAGAAGTCATAGGTACATCAGCATAGGCAGTTCCCTCGCTCACTGTATCCTCAACTGTCAGCTAAAATTATAACCTCCCAAGTTCCAATCCTACGAAATCTGGAACGACAACCAGTCATACAAACCGGCTTCTTTGGTTTATATTCTCATTTCTCAAGCACATGGTGTGCTTGTTCACAACTTGGCATCAGTGTTCAACTATGTATCAAAGAAGTCATGTGCATCCCGCTACCTGAGAGTTACTGCTAACATTTCCAGATGCTCCGCTGCTTGAAGGGGCTCTGGTGCTTTTGCCCGATAAATGAGGGGCGTCAACATTCTTTGATGCTGATCGGTTCCTTCTCAGTCTGTTTTGAGTTTACTGAAAGGACGCCAATGCCATCTGTTGTGTGAATTGATTTGGCCCATCCGCTTCAGCTGCACGTACCAAGCTCCACCCCACCAGCCTAATGCATACCTATCAGTTAAAAGACGAGCACGTTTAAGTTTATGCAAACAAACAGTCAGCATTCAGCAAGCACAATTTATTACCAGCATAATATTGTCACCGAGTATTGGAATCATAATGGAAAAAAACTACTCCCTCCGATGTACAAATATTAGTCGTTTAGACAGAATTACACATACCAAGGTGATATTAAATAAAGTTACAAAGGTTGTCTTGATTAGTTATGGAGCGTAGACTTTAGTAATGCCATCCAAGTTCAACTCTCGATGACCACATCCCATTTAGCAGACACGCATCGATTGATGGGACGACTAATATTTGTATACTCGCAATAAAAGTTAAAATGACTATTATTTGTACATCGGAGGGAGTAATAGGTGTATGGTTCATTCCTAAACTTTGTCAGACAAGTTTAGCATCTTTTGGCCACTGTTTGGTACTCTAGGCAAAGACAAATTCATACTACACAGTCTACACTAATAGGAGTTGAAGAATGGCAACTGAGGTCAGACTATACACATGAAGAGATAACAGCTAAAATATGCCCAGCATAATGCATGCCACAATGGTGCTATAGTTGGAACAGGTCAGCATGATATACAAAATGAAAAAAGAACTTGTAATACTTAATTATAGTCCTATTATGGCTGTGGGGAAAATCTCAAACTCAAAACCATTAAAAATCTGACCAACAGTAGATGCTTAAATCTGGTTTCCACAAGGCAAGCAGACAATTAGCTGTCAACAAAAATCATAGTGTTTAGATCCAATGTCACACTCAGCATGACTCATTTCAGAAACTAAAAAATGGCATCATGCAATTGATAGTAAAGAAAAGCCTTCAATGTTGTCAATAACATAGCATCAAGCATGTTGCATTGGAATTGTGGAATATTTTAGTGCATCGTGTAATTTTTTATTACTAAATCCATGGAAAGTGGAATTGTGGAAACAGCTCAGTTCGGTTGTAATTGCACAATGCAATACATGGTGTATTTCTAAAATTCCAAGTCAGAAACTAAGAACAGCACGTTCAAATGCTCATTGAATAATCTAAAGACAAGAGTACAGGACCAACTGAGACCGCGGAGTTCTGAAGGAACAAAATGAGTCGGTCCTACGATCCATATTGCGATCTGAACTGAATTGGGAAAATTTTGCAACGAACGGGATTCAATCTTAGGCAAGACATACCAGAAAGGAGTATCCAATGGCAACCAAAGATGGAACCGAAATATCGCGAGGGGGAGAGGGAGGGGAGGGGGAGCTCAGAACTAGGCAAAGCTGTCAGAGATGGCGACGAGGAAGGTCGCGGCCACCTAGAGGAATGCACCGAGCGCAATGACCCGGGCGAGGTCGTAGCGGACGGCGGCATAGGCAGCGGCGCGGCCTTCCCCATCGTCTTGTCCTCTCGTTTGGTTGGTGGTTCGGAATTGCACATATACCCTAAAGTTGAATAGCCATTGCAAATTTACCCCATAGTTGATATCACTTGCAAATATACCCCAAAGTTGATAAAATAGGTTGCAGATTTACCTCACTCCCCATTTTCATTTTATTTTAATTATTTTCTTGTTTTTTTATTCTGGATATTCCTATTCTACCCTTATCTCCCATGTGATTCGTCGCCAGCCCCGACTCCGCCGCCGGCCAGAGGCCATCTGTCACCGGCCACGACGCTCTCCACCGCCGCCCTGAGGCCCTTCGCCGCCGTCCATGAGCCCTCCGCTGCCGCCCCGAAGCCCTCCACCGCCGAGGCCCTCAGCCGCCGTCCACAAGCCCCTCTGCCATGGCCCCGTGTAGCTCCGTCGCCGGCCCCCGCGCCCCTCCCCACGGCCATGCGTGCACGTCAAAGGGCACCTCCATGGTGTTCTTGCTGTCGCCATAGATGTCGTGTAAGAATACTTACTATCCACGATAAGACATAGAACATGAACAAGAAACAACTTCAACCTACTCCACACTTGATTGGATGCAACAAGTAAAACTACCAAAGTAAGAAAACTAAAAATCAGTGAAGGTACATAAGCACAAAAGAAAAAATACATAGCAAGTATAAACAATGTTCTTGCCGCTCGGAGTCCCGCCCTCCGTAGCCCCTCGCCGCTCGGATACCGTACTCCCGGAGCACCCGCAGCCTGGAGACTCCTCGCCGTCGCTCAGAGCCCCACCGCCCGGAGCCCCCGCTGATCACCGCAAGCATGGCGTGCCGCCACTTCGCATTCAGTCTGCCGCCGCTCCAGCCCACGCTTGAGCTAGACGTCGAGGTCGGCATCTTGCGCTTTCCCCCTCCCCCTCATCTTTGTTATATATAAAGCTATACAAGGCAGTGTAGTTATGCTATAGATAGCAAGTGAAGCAAATAAATGACAGCATGATCATGTAAACTCCATGCAAGGCAAGGAGTGTAATCATGTAAATAAATGCATTTTTTCATGGAAAGTATAGATCAACATGCATGTAGGTTTTTCTATGGAAAGTGTTAGCATATTCTGTTATGAGTGGGCTCTAGGGGGTTCGGCCAGGCCCCTGTCCAGGCTATTATATCCTTTGGCGAGGGGGTTATCTTCTAGACTAGTAATTCAGTTATAAAGTAGTTATCCCCTTGCCTCTATATATGTACCTAATCATGGCTCATCAATAACACAATTCATTCCATTCTATTCCATTCTCCTTCATGGTATCAGGAGACCGGGTTCCCCCCTTCCTCTCCACCTTCCGCTGCCCTCCCTGATCGGCACAGGGAACCCCTGTTCCTCCCTGCTTTCGGCACAGGGAACCCCTGTTCTTCCCTGCCTTCGGCACAGGGAACCCCTCTTCTCCCCTCCCTTCGGCACAGGGAGATAGGGGGTTCGGTCAGGACCTCTTCCTCCCTCCCTTTGGCTGCCCTCCCTGCTCAGCATGGCCGGGTCTCCCCCCACCTCTGTCGTCGACCCTACAGACCTCGTCCATCGCAACGACAACGATGAGCCAAGGCGTCTCGCTGACACCCGCATGGCTGCCCGTGAGGCTGCCCTTGCAGAAGCACAGGCCGCTGAAGAAGAAGCTGTTGCTGCCTCTTCCGATCGCGACGCTGCCACCGAGCGCATCCGTGCTGCTCTAGCACAAGCAGCCAAAGCTCGGGCGGACGCTGCCGCTGCAGCTGACCCCATGGCGCCTCCTCTAGGGGACGGCCTGGACGTCTCCAACGCCATGGCCCTCCACGAAGCAGCCGCTATCCTCAACCTCCACGCTCAGGCGGTCTCCATTCAGAACACCCGCAGCCTGGTTCCCATCACCCTTGACACAGCCGGCAACTACTCAAGATGGCGCGAACAATTCCTCCTCGCCGTCACAAAGTATTCGCTGCAAGATCATATCTTTAGCAACCACGCCACCTCGGCCCTTCCTGATTGGACGCGGATGAACGCCGTTGTGAAATCTTGGCTCTACAGCACGACTTCTTCTGATCTTGCTGAGGCCGTCATTGACCACCGCGCCACCGCCCGAGAAGCTTGGCTTGCCATCGAGGATCATTTTCTTGGGAATCAGGAGACCCGCGCCTTACACCTTGACGCCAAGTTTCGTGCCTTCGCGCAAGGGGATCTTTCCATCACCGAGTACTGCAAGCGTTTCAAGAAGATGGCCGACGATCTTGGCAATCTTGGGGATCAACATGCATGTAGGTTTTTCTATGGAAAGTGTTAGCATATTCTGTTATGAGTGGGCTCTAGGGGTTCGGCCAGGCCCCTGTCCAGGCTATTATATCCTTTGGCGAGGGGGTTATCTTCTAGACTAGTAATTCAGTTATAAAGTAGTTATCCCATTGCCTCTATATATGTACCTAATCATGGCTCATCAATA
Source organism: Zizania palustris (assembly GCA_019279435.1). Classification (NCBI taxonomy): domain Eukaryota; kingdom Viridiplantae; phylum Streptophyta; class Magnoliopsida; order Poales; family Poaceae; genus Zizania; species Zizania palustris. The sequence goes on from JAAALK010000282.1 coordinate 17,573,033, forward strand.
ACACAATTCATTCCATTCTATTCCATTCTCCTTCATGGTATCAGGAGACCGGGTTCCCCCCTTCCTCTCCACCTTCCGCTGCCCTCCCTGATCGGCACAGGGAACCCCTGTTCCTCCCTGCTTTCGGCACAGGGAACCCCTGTTCTTTCCTGCCTTCGGCACAGGGAACCCCTCTTCTCCCCTCCCTTCGGCACAGGGAGATAGGGGGTTCGGTCAGGACCTCTTCCTCCCTCCCTTTGGCTGCCCTCCCTGCTCAGCATGGCCGGGTCTCTCCCCACCTCTGTCGTCGACCCTACAGACCTCGTCCATCGCAACGACAACGATGAGCCAAGGCGTCTCGCTGACACCCGCATGGCTGCCCGTGAGGCTGCCCTTGCAGAAGCACAGGCCGCTGAAGAAGAAGTTGTTGCTGCCTCTTCCGATCGCGACGCTGCCACCGAGCGCATCCGTGCTGCTCTAGCACAAGCAGCCAAAGCTCGGGCGGACGCTGCCGCTGCAGCTGACCCCATCGCACCTCCTCTAGGGGACGGCCTGGACGTCTCCAACGCCATGGCCCTCCACGAAGCAGCCGCTATCCTCAACCTCCACGCTCAGGCGGTCTCCGTTCAGAACGCCCGCAGCGTGGTTCCCATCACCCTTGACACAGCCGGCAACTACTCAAGATGGCACGAACAATTCCTCCTCGCCGTCACAAAGTATTCGCTGCAAGATCATATCTTTAGCAACCACGCCACCTCGGACCTTCCTGATTGGACGCGGATGAACGTCGTGGTGAAATCTTGTCTCTACAGCACGACTTCTTCTGATCTTGCTGAGGCCGTCATTGACCACCGCGCCACCGCCCGAGAAGCTTGGCTTGCCATCGAGGATCATTTTCTTGGGAATCAGGAGACCCGCGCCTTACATCTTGACGCCAAGTTTCGTGCCTTCGCGCAAGGGGATCTTTCCATCACCGAGTACTGCAAGCGTTTCAAGAAGATGGCCGACGATCTTGGCAATCTTGGCGAACACGTGACCGACCGCGCCTTGGTCCTCAACGTTATTTGCGGGCTCAATGAACGCTACAGGGACATCGGTGTTCACCTCCGGCGCGGGCGCCCCTTTCCCTCCTTTGCTGCTGTTCGAAATGAGCTTCTCCTTGAGGAGATTAATATGGTTCAGCACCCCGCTGCCCCCCCACTGCCTTCGTCGCTGTCCCCTCTGCACCCCAGCAGTCCGCACCAATTGAAGGCAGCACACCTCGAACCGGCGCCCCAAAACAGAACAAGAAAAAGAAACAGAAGGGGCGCAATTCTTCAGGTGGCCCTCCTGCCCCAGCCGGCAGCAGCCCCTCCCCCAATCCTGGATCCACAACCGGGCCAACGGGACGTGGCCCTCCTACAATCCGTGGATAGGGTCCATCCAGATGTGGCCCGGCCCACGGACTCCTCCCCTGGCCCAGCTTCCTCAAGGCCGGATGGGTCCCCAACAACAGCAAGCAATGCTTGCATTCCAGGGGCCCCAACAGTTTTTACAGATGGCTCAACAAAATCCTCATCAACCGCTGTTTTTCCTCCCTACGGGACCCCTGCAGGACCTCTGTTGCAGCCACAACAGCAAGCCTTGCCATCATGGACCCCCAGGGACCGCAACAGCCCATGACAGGAGCTCCGGCTTGGGACCAGAGCTCCCTCGCCTCCACTTTCAGCACCATGACTCTCACCCCTCCGGTGAATAACGACTGGTATTTCGATACTGGTGCTTCCTCCCACATGACATCCCATGACGGTACCCTCTCTCACTATTCGGTTCCACGGTATCCCTCTCCCACTTCTATTATTGTCGGTAATGGTTCACTCCTCCCAGTCGCCGCGACCGGGACGACATATCTTGGCCCCCTTACTTTAAATAATGTTCTTGTTTCACCACAGCTCATCAAGAATCTTATTTCCGTTCGCCAATTCACTATCGATAATAACTGTTCTGTGGAATTGACCCTTATGGTTGCTCTGTGAAGGATCTTCTCACGGGGACCGTGACCATCAGGTGCAATAGCTCTGGACCACTCTACCCTCTGCAGGTTCTAGTGGCACACTCTCTTGTTGTGGGCTCCACACCAGCTTCACTTTGGCACCGACGTCTTGGTCACCCTGGTCGCGAAACTCTTTCCAAACTTGTTTCGGCCATTCTCGCTTGTAATAAAGACTTGGATTCTATATGTCATGCGTGTCAGTTAGGACGACATGTTCGTCTTCCTTTTGGTACTTCAGTCTCTAGGGCGTCGAACAACTTTGCTCTTATTCATTGTGACTTGTGGACATCTCCTGTTGTTAGTGTCTCTGGTTACAAATATTACTTAGTTGTTCTTGACGACTGCTCACATTACTTGTGGACATTCCCCCTTCGGCTAAAGTCTGACACATTCATGACATTATCTAACTTTTTTGCCTATGTCTCTACCCAGTTCGGTGCTCGCATCCAGGCCATCCAAACCGACAACGGGCGGGAGTTTGACAACTCCACCACTCGCACTTTCTTTACGACACATGGCATCCTCTTCCGCATGTCGTGCCCCTACACGTCGCCCCAGAACGATAAGGCCGAACGGATCATTCGTACTACTAATGATGTTATCCGCTCTCTTTTGTTTCAGGCGAGCATGCCTCCTTCATATTGGGCTGAAGCGTTGCACACTGCGACTCTACTCCTCAGCATCTTACCTACCAAGACCCTTGACTTCTCGACCCCGCACTTTGCCCTCCATGGTAGTGCGCCGTCCTACGATCATCTTCGGGTCTTCGGTTGTAAGTGTTACCCCAATCTCTCGGCCACTGCTCCCCATAAACTTTCACCCCGCTCCGCCCTCTGTATCTTCTTGGGATACTCTGCTCACCATAAGGGATACCGCTGCCTTGATCCTACCACCAATAGAATCATTATTTCCTGTCATGTCATCTTTGACGAAACCTCATTTCCCTTTGCCGAGCAACCCTCACCTCCCAATGCTACGGATTTCACCTTTTTAGATGAATTTTCTAACACGGCAGCCGCTCCCATAGGGTTGCCAATTTTTTTTCTTCTATAGGTACCTCTCCCACCGTACCACTTTTGGCTCCACTGGTTCCACCAGGATATCACTCCCTACCTCGCGCGGGTGTTGTGCCACGCGCGGCCATGGGTCCCTCGACATCCACTGTACCACGCGCGGCCCCGACTTCATCTTCGACGCCTACACCCGTACCATGCGCAGATGCCATGTCTCCTGCACTCCCACGTGCGGGACCGGCTCTGCGTGTCTACTCCAGGCATCCCCGACCACCCGAACCTCCTCCTCCAGCGGCATCCACTACTTCCCCAGCACCGGTGCCGCTACCTCCTGGTGCCATTGCCGTTACCCCAACGGTAAACCACCATCGCATGACGACACGGGGCAAGGATGGGTTCCGAGTACCATCCCTGTTCCATGCCACACCACTATCTCCAGTACCGAAGACTTTTCGTGGTGCCCTTGCCGACCCCAATTGGCGGGCTGCCATGGAAGAAGAACATGCTGCCCTCATCAAAAACCAGACTTGGGATCTGATTCCTCACCCGCGGCATGCCAACATTGTCACCAGTAAATGGATATTCAAGCATAAGTTCCTCGCCAACGGTTCCTTGGAGCGTTACAAAGCACGTTGGGTCCTCCGCGGCTTCACTCAACGTCCAGGCATTGACTTTACAGAGACATTCAGCCCTGTTGTCAAGCCTGCCACAGTTCGCACCGTTCTCTCGTTGGCTATTTCCCGCAAGTGGCCTGTTCATCAGCTCGATGTCAAGAATTCTTTCCTCCACGGCACTCTGACAGAGACAGTGTTTGCAGCTCAGCCGTCTGGTTTTGAAGACCCCGTTCACCCAGACTTTGTTTGCCGCCTCAACAAATCTCTTTATGGGCTGAAGCAAGCCCCTCGTGCTTGGTACAGTCGCTTTGCCACGCACCTGGTCTCCCTTGGTTTCGTAGAAGCCAAGTTAGATACTTCGCTGTTCATCTACCGTCGTGGCACTGATACAGCTTATCTGCTTCTCTACGTGGATGACATCGTTCTCACCGCTTCCTCAGCACAGCTCCTACGACAAATTATCTCAGCTCTTCAGCAAGAATTTTCCATGAAGGATCTGGGTGAGCTCCACCATTTCCTGGGGATGCAGGTTCAGCGCAGTGATGATGGTATGATTCTCTCTCAGCGACAGTACATGCTTGACATCCTGGACCGAGCAGGCATGATAGAGTGCAAACCTTGCAATACGCCAGTCGACACTAACCCCAAAGTTTGGGCCGACTCTGGGACTCCAGTCGCCGATCCTTCAGATTACCGCAGCCTTGCTGGTGCCCTGCAGTATCTGACCTTTACGCGACCAGACATCTCCTATACCGTACAGCAGGTCTGTCTCCACATGCATGATCCTCGAGAGGCTCACCTTGCTGCTCTCAAGCGCATTCTTTGGTATATTCGGGGTACTTTACATCTGGGACTTCTTCTTCGGCCATCGACGCTGGATGACTTGGTGGTCTATACTGATGCTGACTGGGCCGGTTGTCCCGACACTCGCAAGTCCACTTCGGGCTACGCTGTGTTCCTTGGCGACAACCTGATTTCTTGGTCGTCTAAACGGCAGAACACCGTCTCCCGCTCCAGTGCTGAAGCAGAGTATCGTGCCGTGGCCAATGGCGTCGCTGAGGCTTCCTGGCTTCGCCAGTTTCTTCATGAGCTTCATACTCCGCTTCACCGCGCCACTCTTGTCTACTGCGACAACATTAGCGCGGTCTACATGTCTTCTAATCCAGTCCAGCATCAGCGAATGAAGCATATCGAGATCGATCTTCACTTCGTCCGTGGAGAAGGTGGCCATGGGCGCCGTTCGGGTCCTTCATGTCCCCACGACATCTCAGTTCGCCGACGTCTTCACCAAAGGGCTGCCCTCTTCGGTGTTCACTGAATTTCGGTCCAGCCTGAATGTCCGTGGCTAAGCACCGACGTTCAGACTGCAGGGGCGTGTTAGCATATTCTGTTATGAGTGGGCTCTAGGGGGTTCGGCCAGGCCCCTATCCAGGCTATTATATCCTTTGGCAAGGGGGTTATCTTCTAGACTAGTAATTCAGTTATAAAGTAGTTATCCCCTTGCCTCTATATATGTACCTAATCATGGCTCATCAATACACAATTCATTCCATTCTATTCCATTCTCCTTCAGAAAGTATGGCTAAAATATATTGCCTTAATTAATTTTTTTCATTAGATGGCAGGTGAACCAATTAGATGGCAGGTGAGCCAAATAGATGGTAGTCTGCGGGGATTATGGGAGGCTGTCTACGGGATCGGGTGGAAGGATGGACCGTCAAGATACCCCCAATGATGAAAAAGCCTAAACTCTTTATATAGTAGGCTAGATGTATGTGCCTATCTTCGAGGACATCCATCCAACGGTAATCAAATGCCTTGTAATTCATATTGGGTACAAGCCCTGAACTCCTCACAGAAGCAGTACATCTTACCAATGGAACTTTAATGTCGGCGTCAAGAGCAGCATGACCGAGCATCTCCGTTGAATCATGAAGCAATTCGGCTATGGAATCGATCTCATATTGCATTCTTGCATGTTGAGACTGGCAGCGTCTACCTCGACCCAACCATCGTCGACCAGTGACTGCGACGAGTGGCGCAACCGAGCAAGGTCAGGAGTGACATGGTGCAAAGGACGATCTCCTTCGTCGCGCTGTAGTTCCTCACCAGCTCTAGGAACTCCATAGAAGAGCGGTCATATATTAACTTTTATTCTTAGAAAACTATTTAGTTTCATGTATTTTATATCAATGTAAGGGTATTTCATTAATGGCAAAGGGGGTAATTTATAAAAAAATGGTTGTGAGAATATGTGGAAACTGGGGTACCCTTAATTTCCTATTTTCATTGTGAAAATCTGTAGATTCTAGCTTCCGTGCCGGGAAGTTAGTTCAAAAATCTGAACCAACTGTACCCTTAAATGGACCCTCCTATCCACTCTTCGAGCTCTTAGATTTCAAAACCACACGAAGAAAATTGGAAGGCACTTACTTGGCAACAACAGCTATAAGGCAATATGATTGTGGGAGGAGAGATTGCCTGATATAGATGTGCTTGTGATATTACTGTCAGTTTCATCTTAAACTTGTGCTAATAGTGTCACTATTAATGTTGGTTCATATACCATAGTATCAAGGGTTAATGGCTTTTGTGCCACCGTTATTCTCCGTTTCACCAAAAATACCATCAAAATTTCGCGAATAGCCGATATGCCATTATTAATACAGATTCGCCTCCCGTCGGCCGCCATGGCCACGCCGAAAGCCTTCGCCACCGATACGCGTCGTCGTTCCTGCCTCCCGCCAGCCGTGCCCGAGGGCCTCCATCGCCGCCTCCTGCCATGGTTGCGCCGAGATCCCCCGTCACCGATTCGAGACGCGTCGCCACTCCCGCTGGTCGCCTCCTCCTGCCATGGCCGCGCGAGGGTCTTCGTTGCCGCTTCCGCCTCCAGTCGCCTCCCGCCATGGCCGCGCGAGGGTCTCCGGTGCCGCTTCTGCCTCCCGCCATGGCCGGGCTGAGGGCCTCCGCCATCGTTCCTCCCACTGACCCGTCAGCTCCGACCCTACCCCGTCCCCAAAGCCCCTCACGCCCGCCTCCGAAGTCCCGCTTGCCCTCAAGACCCTTGAAGTGGTGGTGGCGGTCCTCGGTGCGACGACGAGGTAGGCGGTGGCGGTGGGGCTAGCGGCGGCGAGGTAGGGCGGTAGCGGCGGTGTCGAGGAGGAACAGGGGCAGGAGGAGGAGGGAGAAAGAAGATGAGGGTAATATGGGTATTTTCAAAAAACAGTGCTCTACGGGTGGGTCCAAATGACATTTTAGAGTGAATCTGTAATAATAATGGCATATTGGCTATTCACGATTTTTTATGGTATTTTTGGCGAAACGAAGAATAACAGTGGCACAGAACCATTAACCCTAGTATATATCAAAGCTAGTTCTATCTCAAACCGACATTGATAGTGTCAGCTCTAGCTCCGAACAATACGAAAGATTCGCATTGTGTACAAGCCTTGAACTCCTCAGGAAAGAAGCAGTACCTCTTACCAATGGTACTTATTTAATGCCAACATCGAGAGTGGCATGACCGAGCCTCTCCGTTTAATCATGAAGCAATCCGGCCCTAGACTCCCATCTTGCATTCTTGCATGTTGAGACTGGCAGCGTTCACCTCAACCCAGCTATTGCATACCAGTGACTGCGACGAGGTGCAAGGTTAGGAGTGACTTGGTGCAAAGGACGAGCTCCTTTGTCGCCCTATAATTCCTCACCAGCTATAGGAACTCCAGAGAGCTCTAGGAACTCCAGAGAAGAGCGGCCATGGGAGACAGCTTCATCGCCGATGTCCACGACGAGGACATCAGACATGTGTAGTCGCCCAGTGGGTCATGTGTCCTCTTTGCTCTCCCATCTCAAACTCTGATCAATCATGTTGTCTCCGACGTTGAGTGATTTGGCCGGTGTAGCGGGGGACTGTCGACCGTTATACGTCGACAGAAGTCAACTTTTTTCAACCTTTTCAGTAACAGTTAAAATATCGACATCTTATCTAGAAATGCAATTTTGTGAAAATATATTATGTATAAAAAAGTCCGATGAGATTCTAGCCATGTAGAAAGCAGAAAAATCGAAAATTTACCATTTCTAAAGCCGCATGCTGCACAGGCAACATACGTGTCTGCACAGGCACCAAAGCCAAATAGAAACTTTGATTTGGAAGAACAGTTTATGTTGTCACTCATATTGAAAATGTCCTGAGCACTTGAAATTCAGTAGACATGAACTATGCCACTGAATGACTGAAATGAGGACAGTTTCAAGTGAACTTACACAATCCGAGAATTCTCATTCCACGGAATCATCGAAAGTTTCACGCAACGAAGAAATTTTTTCAACATCAACTATTTCACAGATATTCCTGCTAGGTACTTCCTTTACAATTGTAAAAGTGAGAGCAGGGTTTCAGCAAAAACTAATGCGGTGTACACTGGGTGCATCATTGTCACCCAAAAAATCACTTCGGCAAATCACATGGGCAGAAGTTTGTTGGCTTGCCCATCTTTGAAAATTTTCAGGTAGTGTCTCCCAGCCAGTAAACGAATGGTGATAGGTTACTCTCATCCTTCTAAGTTCTGGTGCTGCCTTGAATAATACTTTCACAAAATCAAGCTCATGTTTCTTTCCACTGAAGTTGTTAATCTCTACTTCCTGAAGAAACTTCAACACAACATTCTGAGCTTCCTGACTTGGTGGTTGATGGCAGATGCAATTCAGTGAACACGGTATTTCCCCCTAAAATGAGAAAATATTTAGGTGTATAAGTAATTACAGGTTCAGAACAGAAATTAATAACAGAATAAGACATATGGGTGAGATTTCAGATTTCAATGTGGAGATGTCGTTAGTAGATCATGCAAATGAGTTAGGAGTTAAAATAGAGGTTTAAAAGGGTAGGCTCATTGAGTTAGAAGACATTTTTCCAGATTCCATCTAGTGATGTCATTTGATAATGATTAAGTTCCACTTAAGTTGTAGTCTGAGCATCAGAATCACAACTATAACCCTTAAAAAAATCTATATCCAGTGAAGATGGCATCAAACAAATGCTTGGGAGTTCGGATATGTACTGTCCATAAAAACCAATGTCGTCTCCACCTAATTAGACAAGTGGTATTCAGGTAATGGCAAGAGTTACTCATTCTTAAGCCTGAAGCTGGCATTGAAATTTTCAATGAGATAAAGCAACATATAGATTATAGAATAAAGATGCAGAACAACAAAATCTCTTCACGGGGGACAAGATGGTTTTTGGATTAAAAGCAACTGTTATATTTAGAACAAAAAAAGGGGTTGTCAATATTTCTACCACATTCTACCAAAAGTAAAGAACAAAAGCACAACTTGTTGTCCAAACTCCAAACCAACATAGCATATATATAATTCCACTTGTTCAAGATTTACTGCAGCTACAGAAATTAAAAAAAAAACGATTTTGTTCTGGATTCACGGGAAATATAATTACCTCAAGATCTACATCGATTTGTAGGGTCAGCTCTTCTATACCAGTACACATTGCGAGAATATGCAACACACTAGCTCCATAAGCATGTCCTTGTGTTGTTAAATGTAGGTCCAAGATTGTAATGAGAGGGAATCTGGTTATGCCTTCCATCAATGGCCAAACATCACCAAGTCCCTGTGAATTTGTAGGTAGTTAACACAGGAAATCAAAGATAAAATGCAAAACTAACAGAGAGAATTAAACGTGTATGACAAACGGCCGTCTTGTGAAAGAATCGGTATGTAACTTGCAGACATCTAGTAATTTGCTTGCATAATTACTTTGAAGGTAGAAACACTAAACTGAATGCTATGATTGATCTTTTGTGCAGCAACAAATACATGACACTAAGTAATATAAAAGATAACCAATAAAAAACTACATCTCTAGAATTGATCAATTATCTCAAACCAATACGAGACTATTCCAACAATTAAAACAGCAAACAAATGTAAAATTTATTTAATACTCCATCGAGTAGTAAAAACTATGCAATTTATCATCATGCTGGAGAAGAAGCACTCACCGGTGTAATGGCAACAATCAGCATGAGACTGTGAATGCGTGAAAATAACTCGAGAAACTTCTGACAATTCTTATTTAACTCAATCTTCAGCTCCCCTCCGTAAGGAAAAACAGCGGGGGCAACTACCATCAGGAGGTATGGCATCTTGTTGAACTTGACGAATGCTGGATCGTACAAAGCTAGCCACGAGAGCTCCTCCAGCTCCTCTGCATCAATGCATACTAATGACGGATTCGTGCTATACAAGCACAACTGTACCCACAAATTCTTGAGCCCCGGAACCACGGCATTGAGCCGAACCAACCCCCAAAATTCGAGCAGGTTCATCAGGATCAGAGACTTCAGATTGATCGTCAGGTTAGCGAACCCACGGCTCTTGCAAATCACTAGCTTTTCCAAGAAAGGCGTCATGGCATCGTCCAGAGTGAAGTCGCCATGGAACTGAACGTACTCGAGGTGAAGCTTCCTGAGCGCGGCGAAGACACCCGACGCTGGCAGCGATAGGCCAAGAAACCCCAGGCTGAGCCATATCACGGTAGCTTTAGGGAAGCAGGGCAGCTCGAGTATGCCTCTTTGCTCCAACATCGCCTCGCGCAGCTCCTGGATGAGCGTCTCCTCCGGAACCAAGGACCTGTTGTGGAAGCGAAGCACTCTGGAGACGAGAGGGGCGGCGATGCGGAGCCAGGAGGCGGTGGCGTCCACCGTGGCGCTGTAGAGGGAGTTGACGTAGAGCAGATTGATGGCCGCGGCCGCGCGCGCCGCGCGGGCGGCGAGGGCGTCGCTCACGTGGCTCGAGTCGTGGGGCTGGTGGTTCCGAAAGAAGAGTCTAGGGATCCGAGCCCAAAGGTCGCGCCAGCGACGGGAGAGGACGCTGGTCCTGGCTGCGGCGTGGGTGTCTTCAAGGTGGTCCAGAATGTTGGCCAATATGTCGTCGGGGAGTTTGCTGAGTTCGAGGCCTCCGTCGCCGTCGCAGTCCATGGGGACGAGCTCCGCCATGGTCGTCTGCGTCTCTGGTTTTCTGGTTTCTTGGAGAACACGAGACGGTTAGGAGAACAAATGTTGAAGAGGAGTAGAACGGGAAGGATCCCTTGCCTTTAATTTATCAAAGCCGTTCATCTGGAAGCAACGGCCGGATGTAAACGGTTCTTTCCCACGCGCGTCGTGTCACGTGTGTGAGGCCGTCACCAATACTGCCCACGTGTCAGGTAAATCAGGGTGGGTCCACATGTCAGCGAGACCCCAAACCATCATTACCTTACCTTATAGTTCAAGATAAGCTTCACAGAAAATAGCTTAAAGTAAAAAATGACACTGAATGCATTTGATGTTTTGATGTACGCACCTATCTTGGAGGATATCCAACGGTAATCAAACTGTCTTGTAATTTTTTGGCAATTCAGTGTTTACACAGGCGCTAGCAAGTTTTAACCGTCGTTGACCATGATTAAAAGTAATAACAATCATTCACAATATATCTGATGCTTTGCAACTTCCAACGAAGTGAGATAGCCACAATTTGTATACTTCAATTTGAGATTAATATAGTCATCTGCTAGCTTTAGCTTGCAGCCCATCTTTTAGCCTATTCGTATAGTAGTTAGCTCTTTAACATTAATACATGGTCAATTTGTCTCTCTCATAAAATTTCTTAGTTCTTGTGTCTAAACTGGCTACAAACTTACAGCCTACTTATCCCTCTCTCTCCTCCACCTCAATATTTAGCCTGCTTATAGCTTGCTTGCAGCCTGTTATTATACTTGCTCTTAGCCTTGAACCGCTGACGTTGGGAAGAAAACCATACAGCCAATTGACAATAAACCGGCGGGTGCTTTATTATGTTTAGACTGAAGGCATGTTTACATTACATCCATATAGCCATTTGTACCAGGGGAAGTATTCTCTGCACATCGGCTGGTTGTGCACATGATGGACATATGTGATCTCCACATTCAATCTGTAATCCAACGAACAACAGCTCCACCAGATCATTTAGCAGAAAACACCTCCCACCTCCCCCATTCCGTTCCTTGCTACATTTGCGATAACCCCCGGCGGAGCTGCTGTCCGTTGGATTCCAGATTGAAGGTGGAGATCTCACATGTGCATCATGTGCACGACCAATCGATGTGCACAAGATACTTCCCTTTTATACTAATACTCTTCTTGACATAAGCTAATCCTACTACTATGATTATTACGTTTTATCAATTCCTAAAATTATAACTTAACTCTTACTCCCTCCGATAATATTAAATAAAGTTACAAAGGTTATCTCAATTAGTTATGAAGTCTAGATTTAGTTGTGCTACCCAAGTTCAACTCCAGATGGTCACATCTCATATGACAGCAATGCTTCGATTGACGGAATGACTAATATTATACACTCTTAATAAAAATCAAAACGACTATTATTTGTATATATAGCAATTCCTAAAATGAATATGAATAGGAGTTCTGCCAGCCGATCCTGTATATCTTCAGGACTCTGACTTGGATTCGGATTCCTTGCTGGCTGCCTGATCAGAAAGTTGCTGTACACAGCTACAGCAAGATCTCAGGAATGACTGTAGTGGTGCAGCTTATACAGCAAAACTTTTCCACCAGCATGTCCGACCATCAGCAAACATGGCCATCCCCACCACTGCTTAGTAACTGATTCCCACCATCAGCAAAAGCCAATGAGCGGACATTTCCATTCATCTTGAGGGTTCCAATGAGCTGCACCCCTCATTACCGACAAATGCAATGGTCTTTGAATCAGGTGATATCTCGAAGTGTTCTAGGCTTTTCTCATCACGTCCTGTTAAGGGTCCAATCTTAAAGTGTAGAAGAACTTCCTCCTGCCTGAAAGGATAACCTCAGAGCCATCAGGCAGAAATGAAGCCTTGTGAATAGGGCAGCCCTCAATATATATGCTCTGGATCTTGGGGTTTCTCTTCCCATCAATCTGGAAAAATCTCAGATGCTTGTCCAAACCAGCAACAAGCATAAGCTGCCCATTCCTATGAAACTGCACTGAATTGATAGGGCCACTAGATCGCCCCTGAGCATTTCCATCTATAAGTCTTGAGAACCTCAGCATGTCAGGTAAGAGCTTAGCATTATCCTTGACAACAAGCTCATCATTATTTTGAAGAATATCATCAACTCCACCCTCCTCATCAGATTCACCATCTGATAACCCAGGAACAGGGGCTTTCTGATCCATATCAGCCCAACCAGCGAAGGGGTTCAACTTGGCATGGTGACCACGCAACCTAGCCTCATACTCTTTGCCTGAGATTACACACTCGCCAGCTTCTTCTCTCAACTTCCTCAACTTGGCAACCTTCGTAATGTCCACCTCAGTCCTCTCGTCCTCATCATCTACCCATGCAGGCTTTCTCCCCCTATTGTCCACATCATTCCGCTCATCTTCACTGGACAAGTTCTCATACACAGGCAAATCCTCCACTCCATCTCCAGCAGACCTATCCAAGAAGAAGGAAGGGGTGTGGCAAGCACCAAACAGGGATGTCGCCAGATGCCTCATCTTCTCCTTCTCCTTCTCCTTGGACTCCAGATCCTTGGCCTTCTTTCTCTTCCTCTCCTTATTGCCATTAACTGATTTGGTTTCATTTGCAACCTCTGCTCCCGCAGCAACGGTACAGCCAATGAACTCATCACTATCATGATCCATTCCCCTTTTCTCCCGGTGGCGCTTCTGAAGAGCGTTCTGAGATATCAACTCATATTGCCCAAAGAAATGGCCTGCCAAAACAACCAGACAAATTAGACAGCACAACAACCCAGCAAATTAGACAACAACAATAATCCCAGAAAATTAGACAACAACAATCCCATACACATACAGAGCTTCCACTGATTGCAAGCTAAGATATCGAAGCTACTACATATCGCAACTTCCATTGATTGCAACTTGCAAGCTTAAGCAACGCCTTAATAACCATCATGCAACAGTTCAAACAAATTGTCAAAGTTGTGTTGTTGCCATGCCAATGCCACATCACTGGTGATCTGGTGCGAATATCTATGTGGCATCGCTCGGACAATTTAACATGCTACTAAACATGCCAGTTTTTTCAGTAAATTTTATGTACCAACTATGTGCATTCCTTAAACAAGACAAAATATGCCTCTTTTACTGTGCATATCTTACCACTTCAAGAGGTAAAAAAATAGAATTAATCATAGTTATTGGTTAGAAAAAAGGTGATCTATTATGGACGTCATCGATCTTCTTTAATCGTGGCCGTTAGATCAAAATGATCTATTACCTCTTAAAAGGTAAGATATCGATTTATTTTAATCGTAGCTGTTATATCTATAAAAATAAATAGTTCTTATTAATCGAATTTGATGTATCTTAAAATTTCTCTCTTAATAACAACATGTTTATTCAGCAACGATGTGTTTGATTGTTTATCACATGAGTAATGGCCAATCCGTAATCAAGCCTTAGACCAACAAAATCCACTATTTCCACGAAGCCATAGGGCACAAAGATGGAGCTATACAAGTGAAGGATCTTCGGTTCAAGTCGCCTAACAATTGCAAGCCCCGGAAACATCGGTGATCTATCACCTATGTAGCCAGATACGTGGATACGAATATGCGATACTTCGATACGGGAAAATATCTTGTGTAATCGTGTAATCGTATGATCTGGTGCATCCAATCAAGATTCAACGATTACATATGAAAAAGGTAAAAAAGTACTAGGTTTCATATGTAACCGTTGGATCTTGATTGAATGCACCAGATTACATGATTGCATAAGATATTTCGCCCTTCGATACGGGGTTTTCTAAAAAACATGGATACGATAATACATGTGTGTGTATATATATATATATTATAGTAATACATATAAAAATAAAAAAATCATACAACAAATACACAAAGTCACGCATCAAATGCATAAATCAAAACTGAACAAGTATTCAGCCACTTAGCTAGAGATAGTGAAACACAACAAAGTAGCAAACCAATATTTTAAGAAAAATAGGAAGAAGAGAAGAGAAGGGACCTGCTTACTCTAGTCCTCTGGCTCACGGCTCTGCTACATACGCCCTTACCCGATGACGTGGATCTGCTCTGGGAGACTGGGAGGTGGAGGATGTGGTGGCCGACGGTGACCCCTAGCCTCGGCGAGCGACGGTGACCCCAAGCCCCCGTTAGCGACGACGACCCTAAGCCCCGTCGACGCGACGAGCAGACGAAGTGAATATATCTGCGCGCGGGAGACAACACTGCGGCGACTAGCTATTTGACTCACCAAATCAAATTTTAGCCATTCAAACAAAAAAAACCTACTCCAAAAAAGTGACAAGGCTGGCCAAATTGAGGTTGACCAAATTTGACGAGCCACTTTGGCTGGCTACTTTTGGTGGCCCCACGCGCAACAATACAAATAGGCAAGAGAAAAAGCGTCTGGGCATTCAGAAGAAAACCGAATAAAGAAAGAAAGAAAGAAAATAGAAAATGAAAAAAATGAAGAGAAATATATATATATATATATATATATTTTTCTAAAAATTTGAAAACTTTATATTCTGGAGATTTCTAAGGTTAGAAATTGGATTTTTTTTAATATTTTTTTCAAGATCTTTTGGGATTTTAAAAGTGAGGAGTGATTTTTTAAAAATCTTTTGGGATTTGAAATTTTTATAACTTGGGATTTATAAAGTTACAATTTAAGATTTCAAAAAGAAGAGAAAATATAATTTTTAAAAAAATTAAATTTTGAAATTTTGAAAATTCGAAAATTTATAACTTGGGGATTTCTAATGTTAGAAATTGGGATTTCAAAAATAAATCAAATCTTTCGAAATATTTTAGGATTTTAAAAGTGAGAAGTAAATTTTTAGAGAGTTGAAAATAGAGAGTATGTTGGAGTGTATAGCAGATTTGGAGAGGAATCTTTTTGGAGAGTTAGCTAAATGGACAAATGGAGAGTCAAAAATGAAGAGGCTTTTGGAGATGCTCTGAGGCGGCGACAAGATGCGGAGTCTGCACGAGAAGGGCTGGGGTCAGGGCGACGGGGGTCGTGCGCGAGGAGAAAACTCCTGTGTAGGGGGATGAAAACGGAGCGACGGAAATAAATGCTACCATATCCGTTTACGTATTTTTTATGGAAATAAAAACGAATACAGATACAAAAACGGATACCATCGGAAATAAATACAGATCGAATAAGGAGCGGATACGAATACGGAACCAAATATCTATCGGAATTATAAAAGCCCTTAATATATGAAAAAAGTACGATAAACAAATAAATAGTTTTAATTTACAAACATTAATAAATGATAAATACATATAATAAAAATAAAAACAAGTTTTATTTTAGTTGTAATAAATATATATTATTTATTTATAACAAATAATTATATATTAATTTAAATTAAATTGTTTAATATTTTATGAATATAATATAGTTTAAATTTTATATAATGTTAAAAAGTAAAAGCTAATATTCTATATAATGCGGTAAATACTGTGAAAACAGAAATTTTTTGTTTTTGTTATGCGGAATATTCCGTTTTCATATCCATTTGTGTCAAAATTCGTTATTCCGTTTTAGTTTATGATTCCACTAAAGAAATTTTGTTATCCGTTTTCACGTAAACCTCTTTATCTGTTTCTTTTTTTGTCGGACGACGAAAACTTTCCCTCCGTTTTCTATCTCTAATCATACTTCCGCTTGACCATCTCTCCTCGCCTTTTCGGTCGCCGACGGGTCGATCAGATTGTCCATGGCCGCTTGAGGAGCTAGAGTCTACAGCCCACTAGCCAGGCTCTGCTGCCTTTGCACGGCAGTAACCTCCAAAATTCAGAATTGCGATTGCCTTCAGTGAACAGTGAGAGCCAACTTATCGGTATCCGATATGTCGATATGCCCCGATATGCATATCAGAAAGGATCGAATTAATATGATTAAAAAATAAATAAATAAATTTCCGATACGCAAGCTTCCCGATATGTTGGGCCTGGCCCATATGCTAAAATCCCTAGTTTTTTTTATTCTCTTTAGTCTTTAACTCTGCATAGCAGCAAGCTGCCAGTTTGCCGTCGCGGTCGCCTTGCTTTGCTGCCGGGCGCCGGCCACCGCTGTCCGCTTCCCTCGCCAGCTTTTCTGCTGGCCACTGCTGCCCTCATCAAGTCGCCAGCCCGCTAGACGGAGGAATGCCGAAGAGGGGAGACTGGAACGTCTGGTCGCCTGGAAGTGAAGAACTGAGGAGTGAGAACTCAAGCACCATTCTCCTATTGGCTACTGCTACGTATTGCTTCTGATTTGCATTTTATTGTAGTCTGTAGGAAATTTTGTATAACAAATTAACATATTTATATATACGATGTATTATGTTTGTTTTATTCGACGTTGTATCGCCGTACACATATCGTCGGTGATACATAGGTGAGAGCCAGAGCCACACCATCAGCACAGGAGCAACCTCCAAGATTCTGAATTGCCTTGCCAGCACAGGTTGCAAGTGAGCACTGAGCACTGAGCAGCCTCGAGCTACACGATCGAAGACGACGATATCATAATCTCGTCGTCTGCATCATCTTCTTTGGAGACGGGACGGGACGAGCCTATCTGAAAAGGGGCTCGATAAGGATCAGGCCGCGGAAAGAGGACGCATGCATCTGCGTACATATCTGCATCGCGCGCCTTCCCTTTCACATGGATTGTAGTTTCTTCATCGGCATCGCGTGCCTGCAATGGGAGCTGAATCAGTCAGACAACCAGGTGCGATTAATCTGAACTAGTGGTTACACTAATCAGCTGTCCCTTGAGGCCACGGTGATTGAGATGAGGCAGACAAAGGAGGATCTTGATAGTGAGAGCAGGCACTTTCTCATGTTCAGTCCCTACCTTCTTGTTCAGCCTCTCATCTTTCAGAAAAGAAGAACAAAAAAGAGAGATATATATAGAGAAAAGATTGTTCAGTACCTCCTAGCTTTGAAAAACTAAGCCCACTGTCATCTTGATTCTTCGGGTGTCGACAGCCCTTGATTTGAACGTGTTTTATTTGGCTTTTCCATGTGCTTGGAATTGGAAAGCTGAGGTATTGGTCATCTGAAAGTGGGTATCTGTTCTTTGGCCTAGCCCTGCCTTCTCTAGGAACCTCTGCTTTTGGTTAGTGTAATGGAGCTTGAAACTGCTCACAAACAATGTTTTGTCGTCTTGCTTCGTTTACAGAATGACCCTGCTTAATCAGAGCTACTTGTAGCAGCTTGAAAATAACTGTAAATTAGCTGAAATTGAATAGTACACAAGAGAATTTTGCAGCTCTTGGAAACAAAATACAAGTGGTCTGTTTGTGCAGCCACACAATATCAACTCAAAACAGCTAGGTCAAAGGAGCATATGGCGATGGATCCAATGTATACTGTTGTCTTGTCGTCCTCGGCTTGACCGAACATAAAATTTCCACTTGTACACAAGGACAATGCACTCTTTATTCCTGATGAAACCATAAACTCTCCATCGTTCTTGTCCTATGATGGCCCAAAATGTCCTTCAATTTCCACTAATTCAGGTACAACGATAAAAAAGGCTACTCTACTCGTCACTTCGATTTCAGTTGATGCATGCCTCGCCCTCTTGGCTTTCCTGTAGCTGCCTCTGAAAGTTGGACGAGTTCTGCATAGACAGTTTGAGAGCTTTACACCTCTTCTTCCTGCATGTCATCATCTTCAGTGACCCAAAGGAATCTGCCTTCTTAATTACTCCTTACCCTGTTGTAAGATTGCAACATTTTGTCATCCAACAAGACAAGATTGCAGCATTATTACTGACCCAAAACTGGGTCCCAATATAGTTATTTGCTTTTTTGTTGTAATACAATACTTTTTTCAAAAGATAATTACAATTTACAAGTAACTTCTGACCTCTGCACTACTACTACCACTCTGAATATAAGATTTCTTGGAGCTGAACAAATATATCTAAAATGTCTTGTATTTGTTTAGAACTGTTATTGTATTGAGCATATTTAGTTATTGGAGACTAATCATGTGATGTGTCATTGCCAGCAACATAAGCTTTGTAAATCCTTGCCACTTTTCCTTTATTTTCTCTTATCTGTGTCACTCTTTTCCGTTTGCTATTGTCGGCTTGCATGCACATCAAATGCTAAGCACTCTCGCAGCCCTAGCTAGATGCAATGTTGCATTAGTAAGTGATGCAGACATCAAAGTGTAGATTAGTTTATATATATAAACCACTCAAGCTACCAAAGAGACAAGAGGTTACTCTTGCTTAGATGAATAAATGTAATAATGGATAATACAAGACCTGAATTGCGCGTGCCAAATTGGTAGCTAGGCAACGAGATGTCAAAAAAATAATGGAAAAAGTTGTCGTTTCTCTTTGAGTTAAGACACAACAACACGCTAAATAAATATAAATGTAGCTTTGTTCGCAAGAAAAAAGGAAAAATGTGCGAAAAAAACAAGCGTAGATCTACAAGCATTGTCTAGTATCTACCAACTTAAAAGACTGTTTGGTATAACTGTAACTTCGAGATTCGTGTTGTATCTAAGATTTGTATGGTATAATAATTTAGCTTTAATTTTTATTTTTTTAATTTAAAATAAAAACTAAATATCTTCGATCCGTCCATAGGTACGGATTCAGGATTTTTTAAAAAATTAGGTTTGACCAACTCTAAAACGAGTCTAGATCTAAAACTGTACCAAACAACACCTCGATATCCAAATGTTTAGACAATAAAATCCAAAAGTATTTGAACTACACGCCGCTTGCAATGTCACTAGCTCTGTCCTTAATCTAAGTCTTAATTTGTGGCCAAAAAATAAATAAACAAATCAAGTCTTAAGACAGCAATGGTAGTCTGTCTTGTAAGCATTATTAATTGGATTTCCAAATTATAATCCAAAATGAATTGCAAGTGCAGGGAGCTATCTTTTGCTAGTTTAGCTGTTATCTCAGATCAACTCATTTTTGCTTAAAAAATAATTTAATTGTTGTGACTGGACCAAGGTTGAGTACCAAGTTACTTTGTCCTTAAATAAGTCATGTTAAAATAAAACTCTATAGTATTCTTTACTGTATCACGCCCTAATCAGCTGGATTTGCGATCCAAAAAGACAAATACAATAAATAATCTTGCATGTAACGCTTATAAGGACACTTAATTCCTAATATACGGTTTTATAATGGTTGTGAAATACCAGCATCTCCATTTTCAGCTTCATCAACAACTCATCTAAGCGGAAAATGACTCAATAGAATTAAATATATTTTAGAATACTAGTTAAATGTTCGTGCATTACAACAGAAAAAAATAAAATAATATCATGTTACTTGTCACCATATATCAATGAAAATGAGGTCTTGCATGTCAATAAAAAGATTATGACGGCGGCGACAAATTCATTACAATTGGTTACTTTTAAAATAGTATAGAAAAAAGAGCCAATATTCTGACTTGAAAGAAAGGCAATATTGTTTGGCAGTTGTCACGAACACTTAAATCATATGTATTAAACCGGAGAAGAAACAAGAATTTTCAATTCCTCTGTAATTAGTGGCACTCCTGGTCTCACTCTAAATAAATAAAATAATGGAACTCACCAACGATGCATTCTGTACAGCTAAACATAATTCATGGTGTGCTATAAGGTTTTGCCCATATTTCACTAAGATGTTAGAGGTGCAAAATGAAACGACACGTGTTTTAGCAAGTGCAAAGTTAAATTTTCTCAAAAATAAATGCACGCAACAATTAATAAAGCGCGAAATTCTGATGTGCCTCTCTTAGCTCTCTGTCCATGAACAAGTCCAAATGTTCAATCAACTCACACTAGGTCAAATTAGAAAACGTAAGAATCAACAAAGTATATACTTTTTTTCTTATTTGTTTCTATTAAAAAATGAATATCTTATAAAGTAAGACTAAAAAGCTACTTGGAGGAAGTAAACATCAAGCGAATATAGCCAATTGTAGAATCAAATATTTTCCTTCGTAAGAATTGGAGCGAAAAATAGCCGTCTACACGTGAAAGTTCAAAACTTTTAATTAATACTATACATTTTGCATCTCACAATCAACACACATATAGTAACAAGCTAGCTGACAGAGATGAACCCAAAAAAAAAATCTCCATGGCCGCCAAGGTCAAGATGTAGGTGACATGACCAAGAGAAATTAAGCTAAGAAATCGACAAACAAACGTAGCACATCACCGTATCAGACGACTTGTCACATTAACTTGCAATAGCGACTAATCATAAATAAATCAAATCCGTAGACAGGACGATGATGCTGATGTATACGGTGGGTGTGCATCCTGGAGAAGCGTTAGCCGTCGGATCGAGATCCGACGGTCACGACACTGACGAGAAGTCAGAGGCAAGAGTGGCATGGTGGTTAGTGCCTCGCCATCAAGTGATTATTTAGTTTTAATCTATATATTAAGACCTGGAAGTAAAGAGAGGGCAGCTTTCTCTTGTCTACTTCTCGCACTGGTGCAAGTAAGTCTGCAGTACCAGAAAGCATGAACAAATTGGATTGAATTATTGCTTGGATTCTTTAGAGCGTTATTTGCAACTGTTTCATATTGTAAGAGCGTCTCTCTGCAAGCACACGTAAGGCACACGTAAGGTAGCGTTTGGTTAAGGAGTTATGTGGAAGCGAGCATCTTCGTGCCATTTTTTATGTGTTTGGTTTAAAATTAAGTGGAACGAAACTGTTCTAAAAAGAAAATATTCCTCATGAATCGTGCAGCTCTTTCTTCCTCATCCATCTCAGTCTGCACACTTTCCTCCCGAAGAAATCAGATGTGTTCTTCTTCCTCCCGCCGCTCTACCCTCCAATCCTCCTCCTCCCGCGCCAGTTCCCTCCCGCGTGGGTGCGGGCCTAGCGGAAGAGGAATAGGTTACCTTGATTCCCACAAAAAATCAAGCAACCAAAAATTAAAAATACTCATAGAACTTTAGGAAAATATTTATAAATGGTTAAAGTATACTAGGACAGCATATAATATAAATAACATGAGTTGTAGTTCATATTATTATTTATAAATAGTTACACACAACTCATAGATATATGTATAATAATTAATTTAGACCACTATTTTATAATCTTGGTTTGTTTGACTAAGTATAAAACTAAAACACCTTAGTTTTACTTTCTTTATCCAAATAAACCACAAGCAAGAGATCAATTAGCTAAAGTATTGTCACCGATCAGAGCACCTTGCTGGACGAGGAGCAGAACCAAGACGGTGGGAAGAAAATTGACATGCGTCAAGCCAGAGTCAAGAGAACCAATGTTCGTTTTTGTGGGCCTGAATGGGCCAAGTAATTTGTAAGCCTGTTAGGCAATATGCTATAGGAGCAGGGTGTTATTATGGGGGTATCACGCCTGTAAGTACGGTGAACAAGCAGAAGGAAGAAAAGGGCTGGCGGCTCGGCTGGGAGGCTCCCTGCGCGAGATTTGTTTGCTTAATTTTCTGTTCGTGCTGTGTTTTCGTCATTCTGTGATAGATTTGTTCTTCTAAGATTTGGGTTGTTAACAAATTGGTATTAGAGCCTCGTTGGTCCGCAATCCCTTATTTCAGCTGTGAATTCTCCTAAGGGAAGATTAGGTTGGTTGAATTCAGGGAAGAGTAACGAACACTCGCGATCCTGGAGCGACCACGGTATTTCACCAAGCAAGCGGCCAAGATGTTGGAGACTGATGAAAAGATCGACCTCTTACTCAAGAAGATGGAAGAGGCTGATGCTAAGAGAGCAGAGGATCGGGTGGAGTTGTTGGCGATGAAGACTACAATAGAGGCTTGGATACCGGATGTTGAGAAGAAGGTTGAAGGGTTGCAGTCTATAGTGAACAAATTGCACTTAAGAGTCGAAAAACTAGAAGAGCCTAAGAATGGTGATGAAGACAGAGGAGTACCAATTGTAGGCCCCCAGCGCAATATGGCTGCAACAGGTGTAGGATTGGAATTTGGAAGGAAATTCAAGGAGGAGGGATCACTGTCTGAGGTAACCCTAACTCCTAATCCTGCCCATGGAGTGTTCCAGCGTGCAGATGTTAATCCGATGAGATTTGAGTCATCAGTATACCTAGCAACACAATTTGGTGGTTATTATGGTACGGGGAGTTTACCAACGATGAATTGCCCATCCTTTGATGGAGATAACCCGCAGATTTGGAAGCATAATTGTGAGAATTATTTTGAAACTTATGGTATACATCCTGCTAATTGGGTACGACTAGCCACTTTGAGTTTCACAGGGAATGCGGCGTTCTGGTTGCAAGCAGTGAGAACCCAATTAGTGGGTATATCTTGGGAGGCTCTCTGTGAAAAGGTTTGTGGTCGTTTTACTCGTGATAAGCATGAGACATTGATTCGTCAATGGTTCACTGTTCGACAAGTTGGCCCTGTAGCAGAATATGTTGAAGGGTTTGATGCACTCATGCACCAGATGTTGGCGTATGATAGTACTCTAAGTCAGGTCTACTTTGTCACCAGATTTGTGGAAGGATTGAAGGATGAGATTCGAGGGGCGGTGATGATGCAACGACCTAAGGATTTGGATTCAGCATGTGCCTTGGCATTTCTACAAGAGGAAGCACTGGAGGGAAGCGGGAAGGTAGGGTGGCAAAAGGGATCCACACGCAATTTCCATAATAATCAGCAGAAAAGAGTACCATCACCCCTACCACTCCCTAACAGGACTACACATACTCTTGTATCTGATGAAAGGAAGACTACGGAAGGAGCCCGAGGAAATCACAAGGATGATAGGTTGACTGCTTTAAGAGCCTATCGGAGGGCCAAGGGCCTATGTTTCACTTGTGGAGAACGATGGGGACCTGATCACAAGTGTGCTGCGTCCATTCAGTTACATGTGGTCGAAGAGTTGATAAGTGCTATTCAATCAGAACCAGATTGCCAATTACAAATAGAAGAAGGCTCTGCTTCAAGTGGTGATACACTAATGGCCATATCTCATCAAGCATTGGTGGGTATTGAATCAGTACAATCGATTAGAGTCAAGGGAAGAATACAAGATTTAGAACTATTGATGTTGGTGGACTCGGGTAGCACTCACTCGTTCCTTGATGATCAATTGGGTAAAAGGCTGACAGGAGTTATTACCATGAAAAATTTTGTAATAGTTAGAATTGCTAATGGTGGCTATCTTC
The DNA here is from genome assembly GCA_019279435.1 of Zizania palustris. NCBI lineage: Eukaryota > Viridiplantae > Streptophyta > Magnoliopsida > Poales > Poaceae > Zizania > Zizania palustris. Next base: position 17,596,883 of record JAAALK010000282.1, read on the forward strand.
AGTGCACCCTTGAAATTCCAAACTGTCAGTGGTGGATGCAGGGACATTCCTATACCAGCAATTTCAGATTGTTGCCCTTAGGGAGTTATGATGTGATCCTTGGCATGGATTGGCTACAACAATATAGCCCCATGAAGGTGGATTGGGTTAACAAATGGTTGGAATTCCAGCACAAAGACCAAAAAATCAAAGTACTAGGAATTACTCCAAGACTAGATAAATGTCAGGCGATTACTATGGAGCAAGTTAAGGGGATGAACAAATCAGATGCCCTATTATATGTGATCCAATTGTGTGCTATCAAGGCTGATACAGAGGATGCAATCCCTATGGAAGTACAAGAAGTGGTTGTTGAATTCTCTGAGCTGTTTGAGGAACCCAAAGGCCTACCTCCAAAACGTTACTGTGATCACACCATTCCATTGATTGAAGGTTCAAGTCCAGTAAATATGCGTCCATATCGGTATAATCCCGCACAAAAGGATGAAATAGAAAGGCAAGTAAGGGAGATGTTGAGATCAGGAGTAATCCGAAATAGCAACAGTGATTTTTCTTCTCCTGCCTTGTTAGTTAAGAAGAAGGATGGGTCATGGAGGTTGGTCGTAGATTATAGACATCTCAATGCAATTACTCTTAAAAGAAAGTACCCATTGCCGGTCATTGATGAACTTTTAGATGAATTGCAAGGCTCCAAATACTTCTCTAAATTGGACTTGCGATCAGGGTATCATCAGATAAGGATGGTTGAAGGGGAGGAGTACAAAACTGCTTTTCAAACCCACACTGGTCATTATGAATATAAAGTTATGTCGTTTGGATTAACAGGAGCACCTGGTACTTTTCAGGGGGCAATGAACAATACACTGGCTTCAGTGTTAAGGAAATTTGCATTAGTCTTCTTTGATGACATATTAGTATACAGCCAAAACTTGCCGGCTCATGTGCAACATCTCAGAGCAGTTCTGCAGCTCCTGAAACAACATGATTGGAAGATCAAACACAACAAATGTTCTTTTGGCCAAACCAAGCTTTCTTATCTGGGACATATCATTAGTGCGGAGGGGGTATCAACCGATGAGAGCAAAATTGAGGATATAATCCAATGGCCTAGACCAAATACATTGAAGAAATTGAGAGGGTTTTTAGGTTTGACCGGTTACTATCGGAAATTTGTTAAGGATTTTGGAATTATAAGCAGGCCACTGACCAGTTTGCTTAAGAAGGGCGTAGCCTTTAAATGGACTGCAGAAGCTGAACGCTCCTTTCTAGCACTTAAAACAGCCCTAGTCACTGCTCCAGTTCTGGCCCTCCCTGATTTCTCTAAAGGCTTTACTGTGGAAACCGATGCAAGCGATGATGGTATCGGTGCTGTCCTCTCTCAAGACGGTCACCCTATTGCATTTATCAGTAAGGCGTTGGGCACACGCACTAAGGGACTATCGACTTATGAGAAGGAATGTATCACGGTCCTGTTAGCAGTGGATCATTGGCGTTCATATCTACAGCATGCTGAATTTACTATCCTGACCGACCATAAGAGTTTGGTGCACCTATCAGAACAACGTTTAGTCACACCATGGCAACACAAGGCATTCACAAAGCTTTTGGGGCTGCAATACAAGATTTGCTACAGGAAGGGAACAACAAATTCCGCCGCAGATGCATTGTCTCGTGTTCAGTCAGACCACACGGTGGAATTTTGCATAATATCGAGCTGTCAACCACAATGGCTTACCGAGGTGATTAATGGATACCAATCTGATCCCTATACAGTTCAACTATTGTCTGAATTGGCCATCGATTCCATGGCCCGACCAGAATTTTCATTGCAAGATGGTCTGATTCGGTTTAAGGGTCGCATTTGGATTGGTTCTAATCCCAAATTGCAACACCAGTTGATTGAGGTACTGCATGCAAGTCCAGTTGGGGGTCACTCGGGTTTCCCTGTTACTTATCACAGAGTGAAGGGGCTGTTTGCTTGGCCCGGTATGAAGAAAATGATCCAGCAGCAACTTAAGGAATGCCAAATCTGTCACCAAGCAAAGCCTGATCGAGCAAGATACCTTGGGTTACTACAGCCACTACCTGTGCCAGATGGAGCCTGACAGATGGTAACAATGGATTTTATAGAAGGACTACCTAATTCAGAACATTATAATTGTATTTACGTGGTAGTTGACAAGTTTTCCAGGTATGCGCACTTCATGCCCCTGCGTCACCCTTTTTCAGCAAAAAATGTGGCCACTTGTTTCATGAAGAACGTGTATAAATTGCATGGTATGCCCAAAATGATTATTTCAGACAGGGATAAGGTCTTCACAAGTCAGTTTTGGCAATGCCTCTTCGAAAAATCTGGTACAGAATTACACTTAAGCACCGCGTACCACCCCCAATCCGATGGCCAAACGGAACGTGTTAATCAGTGCTTGGAAGTTTACTTGAGGTGTTTCACACATGCTACTCCTTCAAGATGGCATAGCTGGCTTTACCTAGCTGAATACTGGTATAACACCAGTCCTCATTCCACTCTTCAGAAAACTCCTTTTGAGGTACTCTATGGACATGCTCCAAGACAGTTTGGGATTGTATCAGATAGTTGTGATATCCCTGATTTGTCTGCCTGGTTAGCTGATCGTAATTTGATGAATCAACTCTTGAAGCAACATCTTCACCGTGCCCAACAACAAATGAAATGGCAAGCTGATAAAAGGCGTAGTTTCCGAGAGTTCCAAGCAGGAGATTGGGTATTTCTTAAACTGCAACCTTATGTTCAACAGTCCGTCGTTCGTAGAACTAATCACAAACTTTCCTTCAAGTATTATGGACCATTCCAGATCATTGATCGAGTTGGTGCTGTTGCTTACAAGCTAGACCTTCCTGCTACCAGTGAAGTTCACCCTGTTTTCCATGTTTCTCAACTTAAAAGTGCGCATGGATTATCTGGGAAACAACACAATTCAGGACCTGTTTATTCTGATGGTCGTAAACCTTGGCGAATTCTGGATCATCGAACAGCAGGGGCAGGACCTAGTAAGACTACTCAAGTTCTGGTACAATGGATCGATGGTGAAGCCACAGACGCTAGCTGGGAGGACATTGATCAACTTCATGCAGAATTTCCAAAAACACTGGCTTGGGGTCAAGCCAGTTTTGAAGGGGAGGAGAATGTCACCGATCAGAGCACCTTGCTGGACGAGGAGCAGAACCAAGACGGTGGGAAGAAAATTGACATGCGTCAAGCCAGAGTCAAGAGAACCAATGTTCGTTTTTGTGGGCCTGAATGGGCCAAGTAATTTGTAAGCCTGTTAGGCAATATGCTATAGGAGCAGGGTGTTATTATGGGGGTATCACGCCTGTAAGTACGGTGAACAAGCAGAAGGAAGAAAAGGGCTGGCGGCTCGGCTGGGAGGCTCCCTGCGCGAGATTTGTTTGCTTAATTTTCTGTTCGTGCTGTGTTTTCGTCATTCTGTGATAGATTTGTTCTTCTAAGATTTGGGTTGTTAACAAGTATACTCCTCCCTATATTAAAAAAGGGGCACATTTTCAGTGGGCGGAAGAATTAAATAAGAAGAAAACTTGATCCTTAGCAACATTGGAGAATTTGCATGTCTCATAGGCAGAAGGAGAGGTGGTATAGTATTTTAATTACTCCTTTAGAAAATAAATTTAAAAAATGCCAAATGTTTAGGTGTAATTAAGTTCTCTTTAACTCTTTTTAGTCCAAGTATTTCAAGTTGCAACGACTGCGTGCGAGACACACCGAAATTAATTAACTCCGTTCAAATAAGCAAGTGATTTGTCAAATCCCGGTATTATCCTAAGGTAGTGTTTAGTTCAGGAGTTAGGTGAAAGCGAGCGGCTACATTCTACTTTACGTGTATTTTGTTTAGAATTATATAGAATGAAGTGGCTCCTCAAAAAGAATATCCATCATAGATCTGGAACCATCCGCTCCCAAATAATCACTGAACCGAACGACTCGTCTTTCACGCTATCCGTTTTTCTTCTCATCTCCTCTCCTGCTCTCGAAGGATAGAACTGTTTCGTTCTATCAGATTCTAGAACTAAACAAAAAATAGAATGATTTCGTTCTTGCTTCTAAACACGTAGCGAAACCATTCTATTCTCAGAATCTAGAACGAAACCATTCCGTTCTATCAGATTCCTGAACCAAACGTCACTGACGGAATCATATAGAATATATATTAATAGATACTTCAGTAGCTCAAACCCCCCAAAAAACATTCAAATTATTCATATTTTAAAAAACTCTAAACACCGGTACTTCTAATAATTATGCTAATAGGTGAGAAGTTTGACACCATAAACTTCTTCAGATTTTATAGAATTCTCTTAGCAATATGCAGCAAAGTAAGCAGTAACACCATCATCGATGATTTTTTTAATTTATTATTATCAAAATTTTAACATACCTATTTTTTTCCATTACAAGATAATATTACAAAGCTTTAAAATTAAACGACTTTTGGAAAGTCACAATTAGGACATAATTACTCTCAGAATATGTCAGGCATTTTAACTTCTTGCACACACTAGCTAGCCACCTAAAAATTAGATTACCAAACAAACCAACTATAACTAAAACTAGTTATTTACTTTAACCAAAAAGATAGATATTTGTACTTGCTGTTTCTATGGTACAACATTTATCTCTTAATAAATAATATTTCTAATTAATCATAACACTTAATTTAGTACCATACAGAATTGCAAATAGTATACATTAAAAACGGAACAAAATATGAAAAGAGAATAGATCGTCTTATTTAAATTATATAAAAATAATAAATAAATCATTTTAAAATTCTCTTTTTATAATAGCCAGATCATGGGGTAATTACAAGGAGAAGTAGGGGTAGTTTGGTCATTTCCCTAGCAATACTTGCAAGTTGGGGTAGCACGAACAGCCGCGATATATATTATACTAGTAAGGTGTCTGTGCTTTGCAACTGAACCTTATTTTTAATGGCAAACATATATTCAAAGTATGATATTATTCAAATGTGTTTAGTAATGTTGTGATCATAAGAAATAATATGATATATTCTAGTCCAAAATAAATCATAGATACATATTCATGCATTAAAATTAGACATTACTCCAAAAAAATACAAAGAACAATCTCAACTAAGTATACTAATGCTAGATAACATTAGATTATTCAATTAAGTCAAAAGATTGAGTCTAAACAAAAACACGAACATGAACCAACAACTATGTGTCAGACAAGAGTTGTATCATTCTCAGGCATTGCCAGTTGATCAAGTAGAAAGGGGCAACATAATAGGATCTATTTCTGAGCTTATCCAGCAGCCCATCCTTCAAAAGGTCATCAATACCGCAAGCCCGCAACGACTGAATGCATCAATGTCAGCTTGAACAAACTTAAACTTGCAGTGTGATCATATGAAAACAAACTATAATAAAGAGAAAAGATGAGAGATGCTCTAAAAACCATAATCATGAAAATGCATGTACTTCGCATATGAAACTTTAGATGGTATGGTTCAAGGAAAGTAAAAGAGCAATGTAGAAGCATTTGGTTTTAAGGATGAAAGGATGAAATGTTCAGTACCGGAATTCTGGATTGCAGAAACCTTTTGTTCAGGAATCTGACAAAGCAACAAGACTGTAGCCACCAGGCACCAACCTTTTACTTCTGAACAAGCATGCATATATGTCCAGCAATGTTCAGAAATATGATATTTCTGGCATTGGCCACTTTGGAACAATTCAAAGAGACTGAGTGCACAAGTTATAACAGTTTGCAATATTTACAAGAACCACCATAGATGGAAATGGCATCACACTCAATTATACTACTCCTTGATAGCAAACATCATATTACGAGGTAAATGCAGAAACTGCAAGATCATACCACATTCTTATTTGAATCCAGTGGCAAGTAAATATGCCATGGAGAATGATCATAAGCATTCTCATCATTTTATTTGTACTCCTATAATGAATCGCTGGAATGAAACACAAGAGATAAAAGACGCAAAGCCAAGTAATTGTGTACAGGATGAATACAAACCCGAGGACGACTGGAGCTGGAGTATTGCTGAGAAAGTATGTGGTAAATCAGCAACATAAATAGAACAAATGTGCCACCACGCAGTACGTGTGCGCAGTTCAAGAAGTAACTTGTTTTTAAATGCTATGTACCTTTTATTAATGGACCAAAAAAATAATTCTGTAAGGTGTTATCCTACATACTGGATCTTGTATGCCCTAGTAACACCTAAACAATAAAACTAATTGGATTATTCGACAATAGAATAAGGACATGCTCATGACAGAATCAGGGGAACCAAGCCATGCTCTTGTATAAGGACATGCACAAGAAAAATGACAAGACAAAGGCAAAGGAAAAAAACAACTACGTTGCATAAGGGAAAACAAGGTCAGAATGGACTGCATACCTAGAGACTACCTTTTGTTCAGCATCAGTTGGGCTGCCATTAGCAAGAGCTTCAGCATGTTCTACAGTACTTTGCACTTTCTGCTTCTCATACTTGGTCAAGCCTTGCCCCCATCCATGTCGAGTGGTACCTCGTCCCTAGAGACCTAAGGAGTTGTGGCAACCAAAGAAAGATCCAAGATGTCCTTCTCTTTGGCCACTGCAGTAGTGACCTGTCCAACAGGCACAGGTCCACCACCTGCAGCGTCGGCAGCATCAGATCTGCTCTCCTTTCGACGCAGCGGCCACTAAGGAGTCACCCGGGAATGGAAAAGGCCTACCTGAGGAGGCTGATGACGGCGTACGACGAGGTGAGGGTCGTGAGTCACGGAGGGGTGGCGGCGGCGAGTGATACGACGAGTCCCACCAATGTGGCGGCGTGGGGGCTGCTGGTGGCGGCGAGTGATACGACGAGTCTCACCAATGTAGCGGCGTGGGGGTTGCCGGTGGGAGAGGGTCAGCGCAGGAGAAGAGCAAAAAGATTCGCAGTAGGGTGCGTCTTTGTGAGCTCCCCACCTCCCTCCCTCTCCACCAAACCCTCCCCTGAGGCCCTGATCCAAAGCCGTCGTCTCCGCATGCGGCCGCGCCCCCGAGGCGGCGGCGCTGCTGACAGTCCCCCGGTCGGAGACGCGGACCATGGGCGGCATCACGTCCACCATCGCCGCGCGCTTCGCCTTCTTCCCGCCTACGCCGCCGTCCTACACTGTCGAGGCAGACGCCGCCACGGGCCGCCTCGCTATCCCCGAGATCTCTCGGACGCCCACGCGCCGCTGGAGGAGGGACGACGGCGGCGGCGGGGACGCCTCGGCCTCGAGCACCGTCCCCGCCGAGGATGAGGGCGGCACAGAGGTGGTGCGCCTCCGCACACGGCCACACCACCACGCTCTGCTTGTGCACCGCGTCGTCGCTCCAATCGCCGCCTCTTCTCGGTGCAGACCTGAGCCAGTGCGGTTGGGAGATGGAGAATAAAAGGAGAGGGAGGGAGGAGGCAAGCGCGTGCGGGAGGTTGCGGCGACGTGGGTGCCGATGGTTGTGCGCGCGTGAGTGGTGAGGGAGTGGCTCGCGTGGGAGGCTGAGCGGACGAAAACGCGGAGTTGCGCGCTGCGCGCCAAGAGAATGCGGACGGACGATCAATTAGACGCTTTAATATAGTTAAGATAATACGCGTCACCGGTTGCCATGGCGCCCACTGGAAGGGAAGCGTCTCCTGATCGACGCAGATAAGCAGCAAGGGTTGCTTCGATTCGTGAGGTGAGCGACGGCACGCGGGAGCGGGACGAGTCGATGAAGCTGTTCGCCTTCGTGAGGCGCGCGCGCCGGTCGGCGGCGCCGGTGGAGGCGGAGCCGGCTGTCGTGGCAACGGAGGCCGCGGCGTCGGCGTCGGCGCCAGCGGAGAAGCGGCGGAGGCGACCGTCGGGGTCGACGGCGGCGTGGAAGCCGACGCTGGGTGCGATCTCCGAGGACGGCGCCGCGGTGGCCTCCAGCGGCCCCGCCAGGGAGAAGGCGAAGGCGAAGGCGAAGGCGAAGCCGAGGACGCCGTCGCCTCGCCTGGCCCGAGCTGACTACGGCGACTTCCGGTGAGTTTCTCCTGGCCCGTTTCGGCCGTTGGATCGTGCTGGTTTCGGGGGGTCGGGACAGACGGGATCGTGCCACGTGTCCGTTCGACGCCGTCGTGGGGCCGTGTAGTGGTTGCCGTTTCGCTTCCAGGTGGGGCCAGCGGGGAGGTCTCGTGTTGCCACGGGAGTCTTCTCCTCACTGACGTGGCTCTGAGTCAGAGGTCCATGCCCTGCGCATGCTATGCAGTTTTCACATTTACCTCGTCAACGTAATCATCATCTCCTGCTGCTTTGTGATATTTTTTACTTTCTTTTTTCCTGGTTGATTTGATCACCTTGTGACTTGCCTACCTAATTAATAGTTGGATCTTGCCTAAAGTTCACTCGAGAGAGGGCTGAATTAAATCGGTTCACAGGGATCAAGCGAGCCAGGTCAATGTTTCTTTTTGGCAACTAATAGCTAGTAGCTATACAAGTGGAAGTCGTCTCATAATTATCCATCTAATTAACCCAAGTCGCTGGGGCTCTGCACCATCGTACTTTTGACGTTAATGGTGTTCAAGCCTTACAAATCATTCCTACCATTAGACACATGAACACCTGTTTGCGTGAAGCTACGTTATTTGTTTTTCAAAAGAAAGAGTGAAATTTCTAGCGTTGTATTTGGAACACATGGATTTAAATGTATATTACGTGAAGGCAGGGCTTGCGGTTTATTTTAAAGGTGAAATTTCGACCACCACGGATGGGGCGTAAAAGTCATCGTACTGTTTCCATCTGACTAAAGCCCTTAGTAAGGCTTACTGATTTCATCCTTTTATCGCTAGTTGCATCACTTGCATGTGCAGACAGAGACTGCTGCTTGCTTTGCTATTAGTCAAACTCAAGCTGCACTTGCCCAGACGACAAGCAAGGCTGCCACTATGCTTACGATGCTGGTCGCTTCTTTGCCTGCTACTGCCTCTACTCCTTGTCCCTCAAAAAACACTGGCAGTTTTTTTTAAAACAAAAAACAAAAAACAAAAACAGGGAGACTGAAAATGCATTCAGTATGCAAATTATTGCAGGCGAGAGAGAATTCAACATACATCAGATGTCCTCATGAACATCAATATTTTCTTGAAGTAACAAAAGCATCAGTATCAGTATCAGTATCCAACATGTTGAAGACCAGAACTAAATACAGCAGTGTCTTCCTTTTAGTCAATATAGGCAGGCTTCATTTCGGGTACTGACCAAGGTTGCATCTCTCTCTGTCTGCAGGCACTTCGGGGCACCCACGGTGTTGCCGGCGTTCGCGCCGACGGCGTTCCTATTTTAAAGCTCAACTCCGGACTACTGCACGGCGACGGTGTAGTTGATGGGTGCGGTAGTGTGTGTGGCTCACTGGCTTGACCAGGACGGCTCAGCTTTGTGAGACCAATCTGAACTCGCAAAAGCTGATGCTGTGATTGCTGATGCTTCTGCTGTGCATATTGTCCCACTCGCTGTGTGGCTGCCGGTTTCCACAGCCTTTCTCATGATTTACGATGGCTTCCAGAGCCTTTTGATGATTCTCGATGTTCTCCGTTATGTGAATATGCGATTGAGAAGCAATTCTGCTCGGTTTAACCGAAATTTCAGCGGTAGAAACATTCAAAATATCAGTCAAGAAATCACACAGTTGGATTGAACTATACGAGTCCTTTAATCGTGCTAAATATCATGTGCAAATGAAGACCAAGAAAACCAATATGCTGCAATGGGCATAGTACTGATCTGGCAACATCTGAAAACAAGCACACCAGAAACATGTGCCACATCCAACTAGCAGCACAGAAGTAGGTAGCAATAAATTATTCCCCAGCTTAAATGGCGGGTAGCAGGCTGAAGAATACAAGCGTAAATAGTTCACAAATTCTCATCTCTAGTTATCAAGAGAGGAAATGGGCCACCAAGTCATGAGGGGAACCTTTGTTTGCTAAACGAGAGTAGCACCCATCTGTGTGAGCATCCGGAGAGCAGCAATTGAACTATTTCCCATGCATGAACAATTGAATACGAAGTTAAACCAGTGCGCTTCAGTGAGGCATGGAATGTGGACCGCGTCACCATAGGAACACCGCAGTACATGTGCCACAAGGTTAGTAACCGTTAATCTTTCGCTGTGAAGGGCTAGATTGTAACGCCTTATTGTCAGTGAGCCTTGAAAAGCCAACTTGATCCCTGGCCCCTGGACTAGGAACATTTGTCAAGCGACTCTGTGGCACAATATCAGAAGACGTGGACTTTGAGAAGGCTTGGGCAAGCTCCATTGGAGTCGCTGCTTTCCCAAAACGAGGTGCAGCAACATCAGACTTTGGTGTCTCCACTGGCTTACGCCAGGTCTCAGGCTCTGGACGTGATTGCTCAGGGTTCTCCACATCTCTAGCGAATCTCCTATTGTCCTCCCGACGTGCATGCCAAGACACATCAGCCCTGTCTGTATCCCGCCTATAGTCTTTCTTATCAGCATTTCTTGGGCCTCTAGAGCCAGCTGGAAAATTATCAGCTTTTTCAACTGAAGGGTTAATGGACATAGATTCAACTTTCTGCTCAACCTTTGCAAATTCATTTTTAGACCTACAGAATGCCACAAAGATTATCGAGGAATGTAAACATCAACTTATGCATGCCTTAGTAATATCTGCAGAACAAGAACAAAGCTATAAAAAACTAATTTTCTATGAATAAGGTGAAAACTACAGGTTTTCTACCACCCTTAACATTCCAGAAGCAAACTGTATGAACTTTTACAGCAATATGTGAAAACAATACAATCTGATTTAGCAAAAATTGCATGCAAAGGAAAATAAGCCACATTCATGATTCAACTTCGGAACATTACACATACAAGCATATTATAAATGTCATCAGGTTATTTGACTTAAATAAACACAAACTGCAAATGTTACTATCTTACGAAAAAGGTGGCCAGTAGCCCAGTACAATAAAGTGTATTATAAATAGTTAAATACCAATCACTGGTCCTGCAATTGTAGGCAGCAGTACAACCATGCCTCTTGTGCAGCCAGCTATTTCAGACTTCTGTTCCATGCCAATGAATGGAAAATTAAGTGATTAACTACATTCCAGACCTAATTTGCCACTTAAACTTAGTTGTCTGTATCTTCATATACAATTAGATTTTTTTCATGGTTACCCACCAAATATAATTGTGTGATGGCATAGGAATCAAATTTTCTTTTCCTTTTGGTTCATGTGGATTGAACACCTTGAGTTTCATCTCTAGCCTACCCTAACTTGCTGAGACTAAAGTCTGGTCTGTTAGTTGACAGCACAGCTGTCTCCAGTGTAAGCACATAACAACTGCTGTTGCTGACACTCAATGAAACAAGTGTTAAACTATTTAAAGCATAAACCAATCACTTCGTAAAAATAAAACGGCATACTCATGTTATCAACTCTGAAACCCAAGCGAAAAATAAGAATAGCATAATATGAATTACAGCGAAGAATAATGAATAATAGAGACAAGGCTTTCAATCCATAAAGCAATTCACCTTAGATACAAAAGAGTTATTAGAGCCAAGTAAAACAATGGTGGTATCTCAAGAACATATGTTAAATACCTGGCGACTGGAGAGGTCTTTTCAAGATCAGTTGCTAAAGCATCTATTCCACGCTCTCTGAGAACCTGAGTTTATAAATAACATATTAGCTTTTGTAAAGCTAAAAACAAAAGAGACGCATAAAATTCATCACTGGGCCAGAGGGGGAGAGAAAAGGGTCACTTACTTGCTCCCGGGGCCGAGCTCCACCAAAGAGGGATTGCCTAACACATTTCAAGTTCAAAAAAAACTTAGAATTACAAAAAACAGAGAATTACTACAGCAAATATAATGGAGACCTGTAAATAATTCCTATAAAACAGATTGAATGTCAGAATGCTAGCTTCTTCACTTGCTAACATATTCAGCATCAATATAAATCATCAAAACAAAGATTCCAACCTTTCCAAGATAAAGTACACAAAGAATGGGGATTCTGGAGTAAAATTAAAGATAGTAGCATCTAGATTTCCTTGCACATTCTCAACCATTCGTTTCAGACACGGATTTCAAATATTATTCAAATCCATTATTAATGTAGCCCCCCTAAGGAGCACAATATATTTCTAGCGATAAATTTAAATGTCTATAAACATGCTCCAATGGCATTAAAATGTTTACTCTGCATATCTCATTTCACATATAGTGTGCAATACAGAACTAGTAGTTTCCAATGAGTACATACTAAAACCAACCTAAAGGAATTAGCACTGGCTACCGACATATACTCACCCTGAAATGTATTAAAATGTTTACTCCACATATAGTGTACAATATGGAACTAGAGTGAAGTAGTTTCTAACAATTAAATACTAAAACCAACCTAAACAGATGAGAACTGGTTACTGATATAGACTCACCCTGATAGGTAGGGAGTGTAAACATGTCTTATGCCCTTTGGTTAAATATGAGATACGTGCAAACATCAATAAAGAAAGAAACAATGACCTTTGAATCAACAATATTGCAAGTTACTTTAGTCCTGGTACGATCCAGAACAGTGTAATGAGCCATTCATAAATGTGCATAGCACAGCACATTACGGGAATATACATACTGAATACAAATAGTGCAGATTGATTTTGTCATCTAATATACATATATTTCACATTAACCATGGATCAATTAGCAGTAAACATGTTTGTAACTTTGACTAATAATGAAACATAAAACATGCTTGGACAGGCTAAGTGTACCGCAGACAATAGATATAAGATAATTAACAGCAAAAGACAAATTATAAAACTATTTTTAAATAATTTATTGAAAAGAAAACAATGAAATAACAAAAAAGGTTACCCACCACCTACCTTTCCTTCAGAGCACTTTCATCAGACTGTCCCACAGTATTCGGGCGAGGTTTCAGATTCAGTCGTGGTCGCTCTACTACTCGGCTCTCAGCATCTACCCCTACTACTGCTTTAGCTGCTAGCACATTCTGGTACACATCTTGAACAACTTCAATCTGCACAACATTCGCAGTGACTGGAACCTGATGGACCTATACAATTTTGTCCACAAAAAAGATTAAAATTCCACCATACCATTGCACACATATATACATATCAGATCAAGCAAAATTATAACATGTCAATCAACACAAAGCAACATAACACAATCATTTTATCACTATGCACTAATATCTCTCTTAATATAAGGTTTGCAAACACCACTTGATTAAGTACTACTGCTCCACTACAGTTACTATTAGATGGAAAACAGGACAGCTCATTTCAACCCAATCAATACACATGGGTGCAAGAGTAATAACCTGCTTCTCTTCAACATAGAGAGGAGATGGTTCTGGAGCCTCGATTGGCTTGGAGCGAGGAAGCAGCTTCAACTTAGGCCTCTCTGGCACATCAACGATCCTAGGCCTCTCTGGCACCTCCCCGCCTCTACCATCCCCAACTCTGCCTTCATGAGACACAGGCCTCGTTGATGCCACGCCCCTCTCGACGCCACCACAGTCCAGTTCTCTCATTCCAACCGACTTTGGCCTCTCCATCTCCGGCGGGGCCACATGAGTCTCCACAACTGGGACCGAGACAGGACCCGGTGGAGAGGAAGGTTTTGAGGAGTGCCACCTCCCGGAGATCACCTTCTCCACGGCGCTCGCCTGCGCGATGCGCATCGCCGAACAGATCTGGCCGCCGCCAGCGGTGGCCCCCACCGGTGCCGCGGCCGGAGCCACCTCCCTCCTCGGCCCCCAGGCGTTCCCGGGCCCAGATCTGTTGGGAGCCACCGCCGGGGAGGGAGCGAACGACGGGGGAGATGGCACCAGGTGGCGCGGCGTAGCTGCCTCAAAGGGCGTGCGCTCATCCTCGTCGAAGTGGCGGCCGATGCGGGAGTTGTTGGTGAGGAAGGAAGGAACCGCGGCCGCAGCAGCAGCGGCAGCGGAAGCGGCCGGAGCGCGGGGGCGACCGGATGCGACCGGAGCGGCAGACTGGGAGACCACAGGGCGGTCCGCCGGGCGCGCAGACCTGCGAGAACGAGAGGATTCCGTCACCTACAGTGCCACGAGGAGGGGATCAAACCAAACCGTGGGAGGGGCCAGGATTTGGGCGAACTTACACGCCGGGGGCGGAGGGAAGGGAGTGCTCAGAGGGGATGGAGCCGCCGTGGAAGTCCTTGAGCGTCATCGTGGCAGCCTTCTTCTTCGACATGGCCGACACCGGCGCGACCGCCTTCGAGTAGCCCGTCGGCGCCGGAGACGAGCGGCCGCCGATTGCTGCTTCTCTTCACGGCGGAGGCGCGCCTGATCGGCTCGTGTTTGCCCGCGATGCGGTGTGCTCTCTCGGCTTCGCGACTCCAAGGGCAGGGTCGCAGCTCGCAGGAGGGTTTGTGCGGCGACGGCGTGTGGGATGGCTGGGCCTTTTTACGACTTGGCCCCTAGTATCCGATGTGTTAGATATTTGAGAACCCTAGATTCGGCCCCTTTTGACCGATTAAAGTAATCAAAATTATAATTTATTTGATTTAATAATTAAGATTAATTTGTTTGATCGATAATTTAAATCATTTATCCAATATAATTACTATGGATGATCATTCTGATTTAAGAGTGAAAAAACTTAAATACTCTTAGTCAATGATATAACATCGATTGTTTTTAGAGTAACATCGAAGGTTACAAGTACACACAATCAATCTGCCAGTCTAGATAAGATTATGATTATTGGTTTGTTTTTATATAATGATTAATTCCTAAGTTAAAAGTAATTTCCCATTTATCAAACATGCAACTATTGATTTATCCTAACCATATTTAAGATGTTTCAAACATTGACTCAACCCCGTTTGTTTGAGCTTTCAAGTAGCTTTCCACCTTGAAAAGTCGAAAACTCAAACAAACAGCCGGTTTTTGAAAGCCAAAAGTCTTAGAAGCTATTATTACATGAAAAGCCTAGAAGCAATAAAACGTAAGTTTTTCGCAACTTTTCATCTACATCTGTGTTGTCTCTCTCTCCTTCGGTCGTCCGGCGTCGCCTCACCGTTCTCCCGCGTCGCCCCATCCGGCGTTGCCTCGGCCAGCCCCGCCACCCCATCCAGCGTCGCCCTACCCTTCCCCGCCGCCCCGTCCGACGTCGCCGTCGCTTGACCTCCCCGCCCCGCCCGACGCAACGCATTAGCTTTTTAAAAGCTAGCTTTTGAAAAATCACCTTTCAAAATTGCAAAAGCTAAAAACCAGCTTTCTTGTCAAAATTGCAAAAGCTAAAAACCAGCTTTCTTGAAAGAAACGGGGCCTCAGTCGTTCCGAGAGAGGACTTCAGACGAGCTAAGTGCAGAAATGAGAAAGCTATTGGATCTATGGACTAGTTTAGTTTGCCACTTATCCAAAGTCCCAACAGGCTATCGAAATTTCATCATTACTCCCATACATTTGTTGGCACAAAACACACTACTAATCCTGCTTTTCTGTCGCCAGTTCAGGCAATCGAGATGAACTGAATATGAAGGTCACCCAACTCAAAGAAACGGATGCCTTAGATATACGCCATACGCCAGTATCCCAGCTCATCTTCTGTATCAGACTACATATTTGTGCCACAAAAGAACCTTTGTCAAGAAATAATAACGAATCTAAGCTTATCGAGTAATATCATCTAATATCATCGTCCTCGTCTTTATCGTCATCGTCATCTTGTGTAGCTATAAACCGGGGACATGCTATTGTTCTTTATTCAGACCTCTAGCTATAAGGGAATATAGCTTGAAAGTTCAGCCGAATTCTCCAACCCAGGAACATACAAAGGCTACTTTCCCTGGTAAGAGTAATATGCAGAACAAGCCACAGCGACGGCCCCTACTTCAGCTTGTGGATGGTCTCCATGTCCACGGCCTCGTTGAGCGTGCCTTTCTCGACGTGATCCCACCAGCCCATGAGGAAGTTGTCGACAACCAGCCGGAACCAGGGAGACAGCTTCAGGCCGTCCTCTCCTGCGTCTGCTCTGCTGATGAGCTCCTTCAGCTGCTCACGGCTCACATACTTCACATCACCCACTTCGTCCGGGTTGGGGAGTAGCTTCACGTCGCGGACGATGAACAGCAGGTAGTCGACTGCGTACATGAAACAGATTTAGTGCTGGGTGTGGAGGATATCCATTCTTACACTTTTGGTGAAATATGGCGAATAATGATATATCCGTTCACGGTTCATGTGCCGGATTAAAAGACTGACAATTGGATTATAGAAACAGGACTGAAGCTAAATGCTGAAACTTTAAGAACAAAAAATAAAAAGAATGCAGGTAATTAAGTAGGGTCTAAAATAACTTACGCTCATGTTCTCCCCATTTTCCATCGGATGGGGCCTTGTAAAGCATCCGACCAAGAGGGGTAAATTGGTCAACTGGCACGTCCTCAGCTGGGATGCCCAGCTCGTCCAGGAGCTTCCTCTGAGCAGCATTTCTAACACCTGGAGAACGACACGTTACTATAAGCAATTGAACCAGAGCAGAAACGGAAGAAAAGTTGGCCTTGACTAGCTTTTTTTGGCACATACCAAGGTAGTTTTCCTGTATAAGCTCAGACTCACGGTACAGAGGATGGCTGCAGCAGGTGTTGGTCCAAACTAGAGGAAATGTAACCTTTGTTGCAGATCTTTGCTGGAAGAGTATAACAGCAAATCAGCGTAGATAATTCGATGAATAAGATGGCAGTGCCAGATATGTGATGTGAAAAATAACTTTTATCATGCGCATTCAAATAATAAGAATGTGGTGGTTTGTCAACAAAGTACATTTTTAAAAAACTTGTTGAACACAGAGCTAATGTCGTAAATGCCATCATAGAAACAACATGTGCATGTCTCAGAACGTTGGGCCTATCCGAATTGTGAATTCACTTACATAGTGCATATAAATAACATTTGTTTTTCTCCACAATTATTTAAGGCACAAACCTAACGTCCACAATTATTCAATTGGGGTAACTTGATATTGGACATAATATGTCAAGCATAGGATATAACACAATGATGGTTGTATAGAACATGTGCCAGCCGCAATATATACAAAATGAAAAAATAACAGTGCAAAATTAATAAACTTTTCAAACCTGAAGTAGGAGCTCATATTTTGAGTTGAAAAGGAATACACTGAAAGCCCTATGAAGAAGATTCTCAGATTCAATCTTTTCCATCAGATGGCCTATATGTCATGTGAACCACAAGTTAAGTATTGTTCCAATAACTAATCCGAAACAACATCAGGCAAAGGATTTGAATAGAAATGCATATAAAAAAAGAACATACAGTTATATTTTGATTCATGGCCAACAACATTGTCCTGTTCATCCACCAAAATGCATCTGTGAAATAACCAAGCCAAGGAAACACGGTAGACAAAATGTTAGTGACTTACTTGCATATCTCCAAATCATTTTTTTTAAATAGAACCCATATTTATTCAATTTCAAATATTAAAAAAAGTTAGATGGGTTTACATCAAAACAATGATCTAATCAATGTTTACAAATCGCCTAGTCGAACCTAGTCGCCATGGTACCGACCAGAAAACTAATCGCGATTAATCGCGATTAGTCGATCTTGGTCGGTCTATTTAATTATTCCATATATTTTAGGAAATTTACATTATATATATATGACAATAAATACCCAGGTATGGGCCAAATTTCCAGCCATCACTTATTAGCCCAAAAATAAAATTGAAAAGCCCAAGCCCATTAACTAAACCCTAGCTTCACTCCTCACATCTCCCCTCTTCCTCAGCCACCATAGATTCCTCACATCTCTTCTCTCCCTCACAGCCGCCACAGAGATTCAGAAGCCCCTGTGCGCCACCTTCTCCTCACAGGGCGCCGCCCATCTCGTAGGGCATCGCCTCCTCCTCACACTCCTGCCGGCGCCCCCTTCTCCTCATGCTCCCGCCGGCGCCGCCTTCTCCTCACGCTCCCGCCGGCGCCGCCAGTGGCCCCTCCACTCCAAGGCACGCCGCCGCCGGCCCACTCCTCCCACCGTGGCCCGTGCGCTGTCGTCAGCCCTATCCTTCGGCTGGCCCCTGCCTTCCCCGTCGGTTGCCCTTCTCTCCTGGTCGCCAAAATGACACTAATCGGCCGACTAGTCGGACGACCAGATTTCTGGTCGCTCTAATCGGGTCGGAGCACCTAGTCAGAGCTAGGAAAACGATCAGGCCGATTAATCGCGACTAATCGGACGATTTGTAAACACTGGATCTAATCAAGCAACAGGCATGGTGCCTGCATTGCGTACATCGAAGTTACATAACATGGCCATAATAATCAAACTTAACATGGGCAAAAGACAGGATTGCAAATCTGAAGATATTTTTTTTGCTTTTTTGAAGAAAAAAGTGAATAGAATTATTTGAAAAGGTGACATTAGAGATTATTGAAGAAAGTAGGTACATGGGTTTAACAATCAGTCAATCACACAATGTACACTAGTTATATATAAAAATACATTTTTAGAACTACAGGAGGAATCTCTTTTGAAGAACATAAATGTTTCACAATACAAAACAAAAGGCAAAGACATGTGTCCACTTCTTCTTACTATTCTTCAAAGCTTTTCAATCCCAAACAAGTTGGGGTAGGCTAGAGTTGAAACCCAAAGTTGGGTTTTATCTCCATTTGAGTGGATAGGTTTTCCATTGGCTTACAAGCCTAATACAACCTTTTAGCCAGGGTTGCCAACATCTATTAATGGTTTAATAGATGTTTTTATATAAAATTAGTGGTCAGATTCACCCTTATGCAATGCATAGTTAGTCAAATAGTGATTTTCCTAGACCAGTACACCATAAGTCGATTAGTCGAATGCTGCATTGCTGCGACAACATTAGCTTTTTCCACAACCATTCGAATTCATGGGACAACAAGTGCACAAGGTGACAAATCAAGCTCAGAGAGACTATTAGATTGATCGGCTCAAGCATGTCAAGTCAAGAACTCAAGACTAGGTTGCCAACATCTCAATGGTAAGTTACAAATCAACAGTTCAACGCATATCCAAAACCTTACTAACTCCTCGCATATAAATTTATATTTTACCTGCAGTTTCCAATCAAATCTCGGTCAGTGTTTCTCATAGAAAAGTATTCAGCGTGTGTAGAATTGCTCTAACAATAAAAGGCATAGTGTTCACATTTTCTAGCCAAACATTGCGCTCCCCATGGCCTGCCCAGAAACTCCCCGGCCTCCGCAGTATAGGCCGAGATCTAGCAACACTTCGAACTTCGAAGTTCGAACAAGTGAGACTGCGTGCGGAGTTAAAATCCATCCAGCGGCCATAGGTGCAACAAGCCATCACACAACACAAGTAAATGACCCAAAATTCAAATCCTCGGCGCCGGCGCGGAAGCATCCTGATCACCGCGAGATCCGACGGGGGCGGCCATCGCCACAAACCATTAAAACCCTGGCGTGCTAAACCGGCCAAAGAAAACCAATCACATCACATCACAGCTCCGACGGGGAAAATGGATTTAAATTTAAAACCATAACGGCAGAGCAGATCGCTAGGCGGGACGGGACGGAGGGGGGGAGGCGAGGTGTTTCGCGTGTGCTTACTCGTCCTCGAACATGAGCCGCCTCTGGACGGCGTCCATCCCAGTGTCTTCCCCGGCGCCGGCCATGCCTCGTCTCGAGGCGGCGGTCGGCCGACGGCGGACGGCGGACGGCGGGCGGAGGAGGGGGCAGTGTGGGTGCCGTGGCCGGGCAACCAGCGGAGCCGCGGAGGCGGGGGTCGGGGGATAAAAAAAACGGGTGGGGCCCGGGTGCGGTGGTGGGTCCTACCTGTCAGCGAGCATCTCCGTCCGGGTCCGCCACGTGCGCGCCCACCGCCATACGTGGAGTTCTTTCCTCTTCTGGGTGGCTGAGAGGTGGGCCAGGCATGCGCGTTCTGGCTCTGCTCGTGTTATTTTCTCCTTTTGGTTTTTTTCACGGAAATACGTTCTTGTCTTTTACGTGTGTTTTCCTGTATTGCTATGTCAGAATCACTTGGTTAGCGAGACCCGTTTTGGATCCGATCTGTAAAAATCCCAAAAGTAACTAGCAATGTAGTGCAAGATATTACAAAAAAATTTGGAGGAGACTAACAGTCTACTAGGTTCAGATTCTTAAACCAACTTTTTGACTAACATTTAGTCCCTGAATCTATGAATCAACCTCAGATTTCATAGAGTCTTGTGGCCAGTTTTTTAATAAAAATTATCTGCATTGCTATTAATGAAATAATCCTTCTATTGGTATAAAATATTTAAAACTAAATAGTTTTTCTAGAATAAAAATTAATATATGATTGTTGAAAAAATATAAATACATTTCATTTATAAATAATTTCATTTTACTTTTCTTATTACAACAATAATCTAAATGCACATTATTAAAAAAATCAATGTTTATATTAAGTGTATATTAATAGTACAACCAACATCAAAGAATTATAGACATTTCCTATCAAAATAGAATTCCACAGCTACTTCAATCAAACAACTTCTAGTTTTTCCACAACTCACAGTAGTCTCACAACAGTTTACAATTTTTTCAGAATCCACAGTTCAACCAAATACACCCTAAATGCGTGCAAAAACAAGCTAGAATTACTTATTTTGGTGGCATCGGATTGCCAAAAATTCTCAAGCCAAAACACTAGCAGTAGTTAGCATCATGCCGGAGATGCTTGTTGAGCCAAAATACCTCTGATAGTTAGCATATCATCTTAGACATTGCTTGCTTGGAGCATCACAACTTAGGCATGTTTTCGTTAACTAAACTAGTAGCTTGTTAGTGAGTGTATAGAGTTCATTGTTCATTTGTTCATATGCGGTTGCCTACAGAACATTACAGTGTCCCCATTTTCGCATAAAGGGGACGGGATAATTCTTTGCCCAGCCCCTGGAAAGACCGTAATCACAACTCACGAGTCACAACTGAGTCACATCCAAACCATTTAAACTAGGTACGATAACTGATTTTGCCTCCTCCTTTCATAATGTAAGTCACTTATATCAATGAATTAAATATGTGTTTAAATTCGTTAATCTATAGATAAATCTAAACAAGACTAGAATGACTTATATTCTTTCTTCTCACCAGAGATGTAATTCTTCTCACTGGTCACTACACAGTTCAAGCGTTTGGGAGAATGCTTACTATGCCAAAGGTCCTCCTCCCCTCCGCACCCTAGCACGCTCGCCATTGAAATGGATGTACTTCCACTTATTCAAGTGTTTCTCGAGGACAAGCTTTTCTTTATCCTCCTGGCCTAAAGCCGCAAATGCTCTTCCAATCCTTCTTGTTGTATCCTCATCTGGATGCACCCCTAACTCCTCCATGTCAGCATATACCTGAAATTGGAAATGGTAGGAATTTCAACTCCAGCCACAGCTAAACCTGCTTTTCAGCACTAAAGCTGTCAAGCGCCTCGGCACCTAACAACGCCCGGCCGCGGCTACGTAGTTCGTAGTCGCGCTCCAGGCCTTCACCGTGAGGAGTTCCTCACCGGCGGCTTGAGAATTGGGGAGGGAGATAGAGATTTGAGGTAATTGATTTCTTTCCCCTCTTCCAAGTCTGGTTACAATCATATATAGCCTAATGGCCCCCTAATCACTCCTTTATTTAAGGAAGCTAATCTTTTATTTCTAACTCTAGCCACTGCCTAATGGCCTATCAATCACTTTCTTTATTTAAAGCATAGAAAGGGAAACTAATCTTTCATTTCTAACTTTAGCCACTAATGGTGGCACTTTCCTTTGCTGCGTGGGCAGCACGCTCTGCTGCCCTCCTGATGTCACGACGGCGCCGATACTTGCGTCCGTACATGACAAAAGCATAGATTGACTCATACTTGTTATCATTTAAGCTATCAACATGTGCAACAGGAATATAAGAAACTCATCTAGTAGAAATAAAACACAAATTATAGCTGTCAAGAAATGGTTAAAATGTAAAAGTTAGATACCACCTCCAAAACCTTGTCTGAACGATCGTGGATGTCATATATCAGGATCATCCGAGAAAATAACTTCTTCGGTACTGAACGGGTATGGGTTTGTATGATATTATTCCAAATTGACTCAGCCTCATCTATCCTTCCATCCATAAAAAGAGCCAGCAGTAGTGTATCATAAGTAGTCCATGTCAGTGCCTGGCCTTTGCTCATCAACCACTTGGCTACCTGTTAAAAAGTATTAAAGTTAACAGGTAAATGAGACAATGAGCTTGTTATCAAAAGTTGTAATTGCTGTCGTCCTGAAAAACTAGCAAGAAAGATTTAATCTATAATAACTTTACCTGGATGATTCTTAGCCATTGTCTCCGCTTTTTCAACATTTCCAAAGCTTTTGCTGCTGCTATAATAGGAAATTCGGTCTCAAAGGCAGTCCACCTATCCAAAGCGCCATAAACAGCTTCTTTTTCATTTGGTAACTTTGAAACCTAACAGATATTATTACAGATTGATTTGTGAACACACCAGTTTCTTAAGCATGATAATATTAATGCTACAAAAACAAATGCTTACTTATCAGAACATAGTTCAAGACAAAATTAATAACATAATAAGCCATTTTGTCAAACTGATTTCACAAGCTCAAGCAAGGAAAAGAGAAAAACAACCACATAACAGAGAGGTGTAATATCTTACAGTGTTAACAAGACGAAGAGCCTTTTTCCCTGACCCAGCTGAATCCTTCCTTATCCACAAATGATGCTCCTTATATGGCTTCTTTGACACCCTATGACCATAACAAATGAACATTTAATTTGTTAAGTGGTGAGGTACAGGTTAAAATGCACACCATAATATTGGCAAATAGTTGCTCAAAAACAGAAGATGTGCATGCAATTATGCTAGTAAAAAAACTCATCAAGAACAGATAGCAAAACTCCATGACTTTACTACTTGCATCACATGTGTTAGCTTTTCAGCCTTTGTTATTTTTTGAAAAGAAAAAAATGCAAAGGTCAAAACCAGCAAACAATGATGCAGAACATCTGCCAAATGGACAACCATAAACTAAAAATATAGGTGTAGAGTGTAGACAAATCAATTTCTCTAATAACAGAATTCCTGGTGTATTGGTCATTTACAAGAACTCTGTAAGCAAACCCAAATGAAAGAATAGGCATATAACTAGTGAACTTTTGACAAAAAATCGCATACAGCTACTTGACATCTAAAAAAAGAAAAACAGATGAAGGATGGTAAAAGCTAGAGGACCTGAGCTCTGAAGTGAATATTCCCAACATATACCAATCATACTGCAACTCTGAAAATCCAGATCAAAGCTTCTTTTAAAATTCGGACATAAGAAAAGTAGTGCTGAGTCAACAAAATTATAGTCAACTCAGTGCTCACCCATATAAATGGTTGAAGTAACACGGTCCAAGATTGACATGATTAAATCGAAGAATCGAGTTGTAGACACATGATTCTATAATGTTTCAAAAAATGTGTTTACTGTCTATGAAAATTGAATTATTTTGTACAATGCATGTAACAATCTAGATGATCTTGCATATGTCAAATTAGATGGCATATGTAGCTTAGCTTTTCTCAGTAAAGCTAAAGCAATAAATACTGGATGTTGGGATTGTCAATTTCACATACACATAAAAATGTCAAGTTTAATCTCCTAAACTCTTTGTGCATCTCAAACTGCATCACCAAACTGTAGTATTATACCAGGCAAATCAGCGGGCAAGCTTCTCTTAAACGGCTTCAGTCGGGAAACTAAACCATCACACACTTAATCGACTTCAAAGCAAAAAAAAAAGTATCATAATATAAACATTGCATTATCATCGCAACATATATCTAAGACTAAACATCAAATCTTATATTGCACCATATAGTACTGTACTAACGATCGGCGACTCAGGAAATGCATAGAGCAGAAGGACTGATCAATCCAATGTAACACAGTCCGGACGCCTACAGCTTGAGCCGTGCACTCGGATCCGCCTACCTTCCACTAAACCTGTAAATCCGCAGCTCGGGCGACCCCAGAAGCACACGCAAGCTCGGATAAGTCCTCGATCAAGATTCAGGCCGCATCCAGACCACCAGAAACCCCAGAGGAGAAGAGGGGAAAAAATTATCCACTTACAGCGCTCGGCTGCCAGTAGGGCGGCCCCGTCCACTTCCCCCGCCCTTCGTCGCACTCGCCGACGGCGTGGAGCCCGCGAGGCGCGAGCCGATGCGGAGGGAGAAGACTCCCGCCATGGCCACAACCAGCCCGCGCACTCCGCAGTAACGGCGAACACCGGCGCCCGCCGAGGCGCCGAGAGTGAGATAAGAGGCCGCCGCTTCTGGTGGCGGCTGCAGGACTCGATCCTCGAGCAGTCGAGCCGCACCGCTCGGCTCTCTATTGGGCCGGAGCATACGTGGGCTGGGCGAACTAACAAATTATATCATGTACAATCGTGCAATCATGCAATCGTGTGATTTTGTGCATTTAATAAAGATTAAACGGTTATATGTAAAAAAATAAAAAAAATTAAGTTTCATATCTAACTATTAGATCTTAATTGAATGCACCACATCGTACGATAGCAGATTGCACAGGATATTTCCTTTTTATTTATCGGCCCATTTTCTAAGACCAGGCCCTTCCGGGTAGAGGTGGGCCTTTTTCAATTCGGTCAGATAGACAAGTACGATCTGATTCTTTGGTCTTTTATAAAATTTCGTTAAAAATGTAAACCGAAATGTTTTGAAAATTGTGAAGACTGAGCACGGTTTCAGTTAATTCGGTTCGGTCTTTGGTTATGACCGAATAACCCAAACAATATATAGATAACAACAACAATATATTAAGAGTGATTTTATAGTAGAGTACGTGATAACTTTAGTGTTAATTTTGATAACATAATTTTAGTGTTAATCAGGTATAGATACTAAAATTATGATATCTCCTGAATGTATAATAATCTCACTTTAGAAAAACTCGACATAATCATTTACATTTCAGCGGAGTTCACCCCTAGCGTACATGCAAGAGTATTATCAATTATGACAGCCAAGGATACATGGAACTGCAAAGAAAAATATTATCATACAACTTCTGCAATCTAATGTCAATGTTTTATCATGGTCTAATGAGAGCAATACTGTCAAACTGAGAGTACAACATCATGTGAATGTACATCAATGAGCATCTTTCTGGAAAGGGAACCAGGGAATCCGGTGTGTGGTGTATGTTCTATCTTTTCATCTCATCAGCTTACTACTCTCAGTGCCATGCAGAAGCAGATATCAACTTCCTGTTCTTCCAGCCTAGAAGCATGGCGCCGTCCTTCTCCTCCAATGTGTATTTGTCAGAGTAGCATGCAAGTAGCTTTTTTATCACTGAGTTGACGTAGGAGCTCAACGGGTAAGGCTTGAAGCCAGCCATGGTCAGCCTTGATTTCCACTTGCCAAGGAGCTCATGCCTCTCCACCCTGTCCTTCCCCTCGCAGGCGATGATGTTCACAATATCCTTGGCAAGGCAATGCTGCTCAACACTTATCCTCTCCTTGTTGTCTCGTGACAAGTTGGCATCAATTGACTCAAACATGGCAGCGTAATAGTCCATGGTCTCGCCAAACCTCATCAAGAAAGGTGTCGTATTGGTGTGAGATTCCTGCTCGACCAATGTAGTCACCTTCGGGGACAGCCCTTTCACCATCCGGAGCAACCCGTCTCGTGGATTGTTGACATCCACACTCTCATCTGGGGTGTGGTGTAGCTGGAGGGTGAAGTTAACAGCAACGGCTTCACCTGGTCTGATCTTGAGCATTTCTTTCGTAACTTGAGTAGCATAGACAGGTAGAGGGGTAAACTCTAGAGGTATATTGAATTCTTCAGACATGCTTTTTAACATTTTCCCCACAATATCCAGACCTTCACCCCGAGCGTACTCTGACACTGGGTCATCTATGCCAGTGATCCGCACATGAGGAGGACCACCAGGCCTTGCAGCTAGTGCTTGTATCAGTGTGATCCATTGAGTCCCTTGAGCAATCTGGAAATCAATTATGTGGATATTGTCCTCACTTCTCAATGCTTCCGCAATAGCCCCATTGGCTGCCATATAGCCAAACTTGAAGTAAGGACAGATATTGTATAAAATTTTCATGTAGGACAGAAGCTCCTTGCTATCTGGCTCATGGCACTTCAGAGCACGGTAGATGTTTGTACCAGAGTTTCCATGTCTAGCAATCAAACCCTCAAGTAGGTAAGCACCTAGACGTTGGATTGGTTCACCGTTGATTGAAACCACACCACGAGCTTCTTGAACAAGCTTATCAAACTCCTCTGTCCTGCCCTCACTTAATGCCTCAGCACATTTGGTTAATAGTTGTTTCACAATTACCTGAGGGTCTTCCCTTAACTCCCTTTGTCGTTTCTCTGGACGAAATTCATAGCTTGCCATGGGGTATCCACCAGATGCAAATTGTGGCCGACCAACTCCAGGCAACGGCTGCCGTGACTCATGATTCCATGTCCTTGACCGCTGCCTCATAAGCTGAGCAGGCTTGATTTCCTCAAACTCATGCTTGGTGCTAGTTGTTGCATCATCTGTATCAGGTGCCATTAGAACGGTCTCAATCTCCCGTAAGGCATGTTGCATATTATGTCTTGATGTAGCATACAATGGATCAGGTCCCACTTGGATGTTTTCCCCGAGAAGGATGCCTGCCTGTCTGTGTGAGCTGTCTGCTTCCAACGGGGAGATTGGTTGGGCTGAAATGGCTTCTGTAGAGCTCTGATTATCTGGGGTATTGCTAAGAGCAGACAAATTGTCACACTCAAGCTGGGAAGAGAGAGGGGTGTATGGGGAGTCGTTGAACTCGTACTTCAGTGGATTAGCTGGCCAGGGGAAATTTTGTAAGTTGTTCTCTGTGGGAATTTCGTACACAACGTTAGCACTGGACAATCTGTACTTTAATAACTGGTGCAAGTCCATAATAATTGAACGGAGATTAGTTGTTCATGACCTGTACATAGTAAAAGAAGGGAAACTATAAACCATTTTTTCCAGGGAAGGTGGCAAAACGAACAAGCAGAACATAACATTTTGTTATATTAGTGCAATTTCAAACATATAAATCATAGCAAGAAAAAAAAGGCAAATGCAAGACAAAAAACATTGCAAATGACTTGTTTATCATAGCATTATGATTATCAGTAAAATGTTTACCCAAATGCATCCATACAGGTACATCATAAACAATTATCATATGATAGAAACAGAACAAATTAACTGTGTGATGTTACAATGAGATGTCATATAAATATTTTACTAGGCATTTCAGATTTCAAGGGGAGAAAGCATGAATTTGCATGTGTGCCAAAAGCGGAAACATCATCTGTTTTAACTAGAAAATAATACTAAATTAAGCAGGAGCCACTTCAGACCAGGATGAAATTAGTGTTAATGATGTAAGATGAATTCTCAACATCAGCATCGGTGATTTCTTATATACCAAAATTAAGCATCCCAAGAGAAAACAAACCAATGTCTTGTTATGAAAACTACCCAAAAATAATGGAATCCATCATTAAATAGAGTACAGTTTATAACGTAGCTGTCTATAATTCTGCATAAACCCAACTGTTTCTCTGTCAAGGTGTCCACATGGCTTCCTTGAATTTTAAATGCTACTCTATATCCTTATTTCCTCGAGATTAAAGGAGAACCGCATAAGTAAATATCAAACATTTTAAGCAAAAGATCAATCATCAATTCATGAGTGGGTCAGAGCATAAGATCCATAAATTTCAGCATGTACCATCATCTAGGAAGAGAGCCTACAGACCAAATAACGTGACAAGAATGTGTATTCCAGACAACACACTAAAAATTGACCACAATCCCATCTCACTATGAACTTAGACTCTCCCATGTCATCTAAGAACTAATCTATTTTGTATAAGAATACTAGATCCTCCATCGGATCTTACTTAAAGGACATCAACACAAATTAATTACCAATTTTCTTCCTTAACTCCATCTCTGCATCATGTGCCATGTGCCTCCAACTCATAATGAAAAACATCATTTATGAAATATCCTAATCACACCTCCATAACTTCAGTTCTAGTTAGAATGTCAACCTCAGCTACATAGCATGGAACTAGAGGACTACAACCACAAAACAAAGGAAGGTGTTCAGGTACGATGAGAAGAACCAGCCTAACAAGGAGGTTTGACGAGCAAAAAACATGATAAATAAGTAATCATACACGCCCCATCAACATGTCCTTGGACTACCCTCACAATTAAGATGAGCAGACTCAAACATTCTCTAGTTGGTTGAAAACAATTGGCCTGCACTATTTGATTATTGATCCATCCTAGACACGCAATTAGGACCAATCTTAAGTAGGCTATAAGATTCTCTAGTTGGATGAAGACAATTGACCTACCCAGTTGTTTGACTATTGGTCTATTGCTCCACCTCTGAATTCTGAAGGCACCACCCAACAAGAAGTTTGACTATTCAGCCGTGTGGAATCAACATCACCTTCATCATTCGAACAAGAGCAACTATCGTATAGTCCACGCAGTAAGCAAAGGATTGAAATTTCTGGGATCCTGGAAGCTGGTTGACAATGCTAAAATTATATAAAATTTGCATACCCCCAGTCATAGAACAACCTCGATTTGTTCTTCTCTGTGGGCAAGAAATTTTTCTCATGGATTGGCATCAGGAAAGGTGAGTCAATTGACTAACCAGGTGAAATAAAGGATTTTATAAGTTATGTCCTAATCAACCAAACAAAGGGATCATGGTTTCACAGGGCAAAAACTGCTACCGCTGCTTGGTAGCACTGCATCAGTATACTGTGTACTTCCATGTTTCCACAAACCAAAGGCAAGGGTAGCTCCGTTTGAACAAAGGGATCACTAACTTGACGATGTAATTAACTACTCACGCCCTGGAGTTGCCCGTGAAGCTAAATACCCGCAAGAAATGCAAGTTGCGCGGTAAGCACCAGCCAAACAAACCGTAAATTAGCGGCCACGAAACGGAGAAAAATTGGCAGCGAAAAAATTGCATCCGGTCCGACACACCCAAGGCACAGGATAAACTCGCTTATCCCGAAAATGGAAGCGCCCTCTCGACGCCAACAGCGAAATGCTCTCAACCGCAATCTTCAACAGGCCGAATCGGCTCAAGCCAACAAAAATCCCCAACTAAACTGTACCCGCCGAAGGAACCATCTCCCCACCGAAAAGCTCACCAGACTTCCACTGGAAACGGCGCAGAGGTTGCCGCTTCCACCCTCCCGAATCGATCGAACCACGCCCCAAAAGCTCCGGTAAATACCAAGCAAAAAATCACCCAAAAAGCGCAAAAAAAAAAACAAGACCAAGCAAAATCAGATGCGCGGCAGCAAGGAATCAGGACGAGAGCTCTCACCTCCTCCGATCTGCACAGCACGATGCTCCGATCCAACTCCGCCACCTCTTCCCTCTCGCTCTAACTTTTCTTCTCCCTGTCCTGGCTCTCGTGTCCCAATCCTCCCTCTTCCGAGTTCCGACCACTCTCCTCTTTTCGTGTGCGCTATTATTATATATCCGAGCCCGAGCTCTAGAGAGAGACGAGGTAGAAAACCCTGAGGTGCCACGCATATATACCTCCTCATCCGCGAGACCGCGACGGCGGCGGCGACCGCCTGACGCCGTCACGGCCACGGCCACCTCGGCACGTCCCCGCGGCGGTCACGGTCAGCGCGGCCGCGTCGCGATCGCCATCCGACGGGCAAGAGCCCCGCTGCCTGCGAGGCTCCGGCCACGCCACGCGTGACGCGAGCGGCGAGTACAGTACACGCGGTCGCGGCTTTGACCCTGACCTGACGTAGACGTAGCTGAGGCTTGAAACCCATCGCCGGCCATCGGATCGGGATCGAACGGACGGACGGACGGACGGACGGGCGGGCGGGCGGGACGGCGCGGGGCCAGTGGGCCCTCGCGGATTAAGCAGTTTGGGACTCCTCGACCGTCCGATGCGCACTCGAGTGAGGGATCAGATGCTGACGTGGGCCACACCACGAGGAAACCGACAAAGAGGGATAGTGTGATTGCTTT
This sequence comes from Zizania palustris, assembly GCA_019279435.1. NCBI lineage: Eukaryota > Viridiplantae > Streptophyta > Magnoliopsida > Poales > Poaceae > Zizania > Zizania palustris. Next base: position 17,627,076 of record JAAALK010000282.1, read on the forward strand.
TGACTGGGTGGCTTCCATTTCGGCGAGAGAATCAGGTGCCTCTTTCTCCACTGCACCGTTGAGAAATCAGATCAACCGACCGTCTATTTTGCTCTAAAATTCATCGTAAATTCAATCTCCTCCTCCAAATAATTTTGAATCTAAAGTTTTCGATCTCTTCCCCGCAACATATCTGCAGTTTCTGTTTTTTGGGTTTTGTAACGCGTCCTGTTTTTCTTGGCCAGAAACCACGAGCTGCTCCAAAACAAGTGGCCGATCACATGATCGCATGCATCAATGCTCCACGAACCAACCGAGACCCCATCTATCTCACCAGATAAGATGACCAATATTCCACTACTATTAGTATAGGCCCAGGTAATAAGGGTTTTTTTGGAATGGAATGTGGGATTTATAAAACATACAACCAGAAAAAAAAAGTAGAATTGGAGTATTCTATATACGGAAATTCTATAGGTATATGAAACATAGAAATTTAAAAATGATATGTTTGGGTGTTCATAGGAAATAATCGTCGAAATTTGTAGGAAGAGAAAAGAGACGGAGAAGATGTATTGGACTTATTAAAGAAAAAAATAAAATAAAGTTTAAGCTTATTCTAATTTTCTATGGAATGAGATGGAGGAAAGCAATCTTTAAGAATTTTTGAAGCTCCAATTTTATGTTATAAACAAATTAAAAAGATAAATTTTCAAATAATTTGAATGCTTTAAAATTCGTACAAAATTCCAACGATCCAAATGAGCCCTAAAATCATTCGACAACTAGCTAAGTAGCTAACAGTGATAGTCGGACGAATATATTATTGTTTTTACAGTCTAATTTTATACAAGTAATAACTAAACCGATTGCTACTCAAATTATCGGACAAAGGAAACAAAAAATGGGAACGGAAAGTCTCACGTCTGTGTGAGTGGGTATGAACAGGACATGAACTCGGGCTTCTAGAAGGACGAAGCGGATTGCTACCGCGTTCTGGAATCTGGATACCCCCAGTTAGCAGCTTGCAGTGGGCCCCACGCACTCTCGTCCTCCTGGGGCCCACCGCTTCCCCGGATGATGCGCCGCTGACGTCGTCCCTGAAGCGGGTTGGACGTTCCAGATCAAAAGGGGTACTCGGCTCAACCGCTCAAGTGCTCTGCAAACTTTTTTATTATTTTTTTTTGAGCGAATGCGCTCTACAAATTTTTACTACTCCAAAACATTTTAATTAAATTGAAATTAATATTTCTCGGCACAACAAATTTGGACGATGTTAATGTTTAAATTTTTTATAACAGGAAACATTAAATTCGGTTTTATATTGCAACGTTATGAGATGGAAAAAAGTACCTAATACTCGATTATATCACATAAATAATTTAATTTTAATATAAAATGAATAAATTGGTAATAAGAGTAAAAAATAAAATGTTTGATTAATAAAAAATTACTGTTATAAAGTATAATAGTTTATGAATAGATGAAAGATATTAAAAGATTAGATAAAGTTGACAGCATGCATAGCGGCGTGGAATCTTTTTTGATGGTTGGAGTAAGTTATAGTTTCTTTAGTAAAATATTTCACCAGTACAAGCTTTAAGTTGTTGTACTAGGGAACAACTTGCTATTAAATTTTCTATGAAATTAGTTGAGTACCCGGTAAAACTTTATAATGTTAAAAAATATCATGTAAATAGATATTAGTGAAGCTAGAAGTTTGGCTTATTGTGAGATGTGACGATGGTGATAGAATGGCAGCTAATTTAAGCTTTTAAAATAATAATAGATGTTCCCGGTGCATACGTGTCCTCTTCTCCGGCAGAAAATGAGAATCGTTTTTACAACAAAAAAAAACTATGGCAAAGCGAACGGTGGAGAATGCCTGCGTTTCCTTGTGCCTTGGAGGTGCTGTCACGTCGGCGTCCTCGAATATAGAGCAGCGTGTGTCCGTACTCAGTCTTGTCGGTTGGAGAGTGGCGAAGGGGATTATTGATATACCGTGGAAGCGAGCTTATGAGGGGGGTGGTTGGATCCAGGTGCGAAGTTGGTTGGCGTCCGCGTGGTCACATGCGGATGTTTGGACATCAATTTGAAGGACTAACGGAAGCTACTTAGAAAAATAAATTACAAGAATCGGAGGATAATGTCGGGAGATAATTTAGTTAAGCCTAATTAATGCCAGAATGAGCAAATGTTGAACTGGTAGCTCACATTGTTCAAATGCAATGGCGTAATTAGGCTCATTAGAGTTCGATCTCGTGAATAATCCACGCGAGTTATGACTGGGTTTTGGTAAATAGTCTATATTAGTAATAACGCCAAAAGAGTATCTAGAACATTGGATGTGAACAGTGGCTAAAATTTAGCCCCTGTATCCAAACACCCCCTGAGTGTACACCAGTTCCTATCAAGAATGCCTTCGGGTTCTGCATGAACCGAGAAAAAAATCGTGAGTGTTGTTTGGAGGTAAAAAACAAGTGTTTTGACGTGGTGGAAAAAGCTAAATGTTGTTTGTAATTATATATTGTGAAAAAAATGTGTTCTGAACGGACCTGTTTATTTTATAACTTACTCATTTTCATCATCATAATATTTGATTACAGATATATAAATAGAAAACGCTCAACATGCGATGCAATGACCATACCAGTAAAATATATTAGAGAAATAAAAAATGCATAATTTAGCTCTCTAAAGTAACTGACAGACCACATAGTATCTCATGAAATTGTGCAATGCCAATACAAAAAAGCTATATAATGTTAGATGATCAAGACACCTTGAATTCATGCTATTTAATCTGTACTAAAAATTAGAAAAATATGGTTCAAGTTGCTTCTAAATTTGCACTAGAAAAAACTATTTTTTTACAGCAGAAGCAGTTTTGATAAACTCGTTTAGTTCAGTTTCTACTTTTTCACAGTAGAAACAGATTTTAAAAACAGAACCAAACTCACCGTCAGATGCATACACATCCGTAATAATAAAAGCAAGATAAGCACTCTCATATTGATTACCCAGACTAACCCCAGGTTTCACCCCAGATAGGCAGATATGCAAGTTGTCGCTTATCACTTTAACCCAATCAGAAATATTTCTAGACCATAAAATATAGGTTTTTTTAGATATATGTCATTGCAATTACCGTGTTTTATAACTTTGCCACTACAATCCGTCTATTTGGATATATGTTATTTCGGAATTACAGCTCTCACAAAATCTAATGTCATATTTCAGATTTTTCTAAAATTATAATGACATATTTCAAATTTTTTTCTAAATTTTTAATGGTATAGTTCAGAGTTCTCTGAATTTGTAATGGCATGAATCTAAATACGTGAATTGTAATGACCTTTCTCCAAAGTCACAAAATTATAATGGCATGAATCCAAATTTCTCTAAAATATAGCAAGTTTTATACTTATGTCTATTTCAAGCCTAGAGTAAGTAAACCCCCTAAATATAAAGCACACGCGTATTAGAGTTTGAAGCTCTTGACGAACGTTCTACTGCGTTACCGACGCATGCACCACACGTGCGTGCTTCGCAGTAATCCGTTAATTCCCGTGGTATGATGGACGCAACGCGTAATTAGCCGCGTGGCCGACTTCGTTAATAACAAATAAACGCCCATGAGAAGCATGTGCTGCCTGTTGATCATATCATCCAAAATACGGCTGGTGCATAAAGTACTGTAGTATAATGCATGCGCGCGTGCGTGTATGCAGAAAGCTCCAGCCACATCGCTCCAAAACTACAAGATCCGTAGAGAACGGATAATCTAATTAAATAGAATATATATATATATAAATGTACATATAGAGTTAATTATAATTTTAGCTGTAAGATTTATACTACGTTTATAGTTTGTATGATAAAATAAAATAATTAGATTTTTTTAATTTTTAGTAGGTAATAAAAGGTTACATGACTACTGAATATGTTCAATGCATCTACAGTTTTAGATCCAATATGTTTTATAGTATAATATCTTTTAACTACCTATACAAATTTGATTATTCTTATCTATATTTTAATAACATCTTTCAACGGGTTGTTAGAGGTAGTGTAAGGAGAGAGAAATATCAAAGACGGCATTTTTTCAATGATATGGACGATCATCTATATTTGAATGTTGTGATGCTCTAGAGAAACTCTTTTTCTTTCCATAATATAGTAATCTAGTATCGGCACGACATGAACGGTCGTACTGTTAAAATTGGTTGTATTATTAAACGAGTTCTAACCAATTCTAAAATATTATATTATAAAACCGAAGTAGTGTAGAGGTCTTGGATATATATTGCTGTCTCGAAATTAATAAGATAAACAATGCAGAAAGATTCTGCATATTTTTTGTGCCGCAGCCCACAAGGTATGTGGCACTCATGCCACCCAAGAAAACGAGAGATGCCGGCGTGCGTGCCACGCGCGCGAGTGCTGCCGTGCATGATTGCCCGTCCGTGGTCCATGCTCGTGAAAAGATATGCGTTGATTTGCCACATATATGTTCAGAAATATAATCTGAAAATGCAGGACAGTTTATGTGTATCGCCAGAAGTTTTTCCAGCTCCGGCTACCGTATCGTATGGAAAAACAAACAAAAAAATGTTCATTCATGTAGCAGGAAAATTAGGCCGCGTTGTATGGAAAAAATAAACAAGAAATGCTGCTTTCGTCTAGCTGGAAAATGCATCTTCCCGCGCTGTTGTTATCTTTTTGCAAGCTAATATTTTATATGATAAAACAGAGCAAATCATACTGTTATTTTTAGTTCACAATAAAAAACTTATGACTCACAGCCCATTTGGGTGAACTAAAACTAGTTGTTAGTTAGAACACAATTAGTTACATAATAATTAATTATCTAAAAATTAGTTCATATCTGTTTGGATACTTTAAACTAATACCTAAAAACACAATTTTGTCTTTGCTATGATGTTTTACTATAGCATCGGATGGAGATAAAATAGTACATGTTTCCTATTATCTCTCCGTTGATAGCGAAAAATGGCATTGATGGTCAAGATTGTCAAAATATCAATTTTGGTAATTTGGGTCGAAAATACACATGTTTTTGGTCAGGCCGAAGCCCAGTAGGGTCGAAGGCCCGTTAAGCCTTGGGCTTCGGAGGCCTTTCCAACGGCTTGCTACCTTCGGCCTGAAGGCCTTCAGAGGCCTGCCTCGCCGAAGCTTCGGCCCGAGGAGCAGGCTTCGGTAGGCCCTGCTGAAGGCCCACTTCGGGTTGTTTGGAGATAGAGTTTGAGTCTCATTCCGACTATATTTTATCCCTAAAAACATGATTAGGTCGAATCCTTCGGCTAGATCCGTCCGAATGCTAAAGGCTACCTTCGGCGAGACCCTTCGTACTAGACGCCGAAGGTATCCTTCGGTGGATCTATTCACACAGTACACTCTGAATCAGTGAGGCTCCGTTCAGCTTACTGATTTATTTTATTAAATATATTTTTTTGGCTAATTGGATTATTTCTGTGTGATCTGATTATCTGGCGACTCCACCCCCTTGCCACTGTTAAGGGTAGTCGGAACACGACGTCAGTGTGGTGTTACGCTTAGGCTTGTCCCTAAGTATCCGCACACTTTTGATCGTCGAACTGACCCAAGTGCGGGACACATTTTCGTGTCAACACTCTCATTAGTGCATTTTTTGTAGACTAATGGATTAACTATTAGTTAGTTCATAATTAATAATTAGTTCACTAATTGTTAGTTAGAACTATTTGTTAATTAGCTACTAATTATTAGCCGTTGGGATACAAACATGGCATTAATTGAATGCCCTGAATTCACTCGTGGCAGTAGATTAAGCTTTTTTTAAAAGCTAGATTATATCGCGTCAAAAAATAATAATAACCAACACCATAACGAATCGATCGAAAGCTTCTACAGAAGCACGGATAGATAGTGCCACTTTTAATGTGTACGAATACGAGATCTTAAACAGCAGCTACGTGTTATCCTTCTAAGAGTATATACATTTGACTACTAGAGAACATGTATATTCTTTATATGGCGCACGTGCGTCCCTCGCCTGATGCGGCGCCAACTGGCCCGTCGCCGGGAGGAGAGGACGCCCGCTCGCCACGTACGATCCAACGCACAAACCCACACGCTGTGCATTTTTCGCCTGCGAATCCGTTACATGCGCGCGTCCGATCAGAATCCGGCGGCCAACTTGGCGGTATCGTGGCGGAGGCTGGACCAGGTCCAGGCCAGCGCGGTGACGTGCGTGCTTACGTGGCGGTGGCAGACAGGAGACAGGTAAGCAGGCGCCGAGTGAGGTAGATGTGAACAGGTGTGATCGCCCGCTCTGGTTAAGAAGGCAGCGTTCTCAAATAGCTTTGTACAAACACTCCACTCCTCGTACATAAATGCACGAGCTTGATCGTAACTTTATATCCAAAATTTAACAATGTAGGTTCGGAGAAGATTTTTTGTAAACTGACAAAGAAAAGTGGAAAGAGAAGGTGCACTGTGGAGGAAACTTTTTACAAAAATAGTGTTATCGTTGAATTTTGGATGTAGGGTCACGATTAAGCTTATGCATTTGTGCACGAAAAGGGACCTTGTGCATAGGATGCGGAGCCTTCTCAAATAAGTAATCTTGCATGATAAATATTGGTGTAAAGGAGTTTTACATTAACAAGTTTCACTTGCTTGTTGCTTCAAAGGAAGGGCTAATTGTGTGTGAAGTGGAGTCAAGGGTGATGCTCAAGGTGAACGCTAAGGACAAGATTGTCGTGCTCCTTGAGACTACCACTAGGTGGCTTCTGAAGCTTCTCCGTGCGAAGCTGGTGGAGGGCAGAAATGGTAATACGAAAAATATAACGTCTGTACCTATAACCTCAATACGAGTACAAAATGGTGCAGACAAACAAACATGTCTTACTTTGGAACGCGGTAAGGAGTAGGTCATGCGTTTCGTTAACCCCGGTCTAACGGTGTCTTCTGATGATGTGTGGTAATTAACCGGTTTGAAGCGGTCGATCCGCCAATTCATACTGGAGTAGTGATTAGTGATTACATGTACTTTCGGTGGAATAATTAAGGGTTAATCACTTTCATGCCACTATTATTTGACAAAACGTCAAATATACTATTACTATTCGTCTATTTGCTTCAATGCTATTACTATTTCATAATACTTTTGTTTGTGGCATTAAGGTTCATTTACAGACCACTATACTCCAATATTGATTGTTTTGTCCCTACACTGTTTATCTTCTCCACAAGAGCATCTTCAGCAGTTTCCCCAAAATTTATCCGCTATATTTCTCATATAGGGAATGACCCTAAAAGATTCCATCTCTATACAGCTTCGGTCTCTAACAGCTTTCCTAAAACTCATTCCCTATATTTTTGAATACTCTATTTTATTATTATTTAACGGTAAAAATTCTAACGACTATATTTTCAACGGCTATATCTCTAACACATATACTATTATGTATGATCATTATTGTTGTTGACGATCGATATATTTTTTATTATCATCCAACGGTAAAAAATTACAATGGTTATATTTTCAACGGCTATATTTTCGTTGTGAATTTTTATTTTTTCATGAATAAATAAATATCCTATAATTAGTCTAAATAGTTGGTCTCAAAAACATCTTAAAAATTATAAAGAAAATAAATTTTCCTTTTACTTTTCTGTTTTTTATTTTTGTTGGACCGGAAACGGCGACTAGAGGGGGGTGAATGGGAGCTTTTAAAATTTCTGGCTAAAAACTTAGCCTTCGATTTCAGTTCTGTCTTCTGCGGAACAGGCTTCGAACACAGCCTTCGAAGGTCTGGTTCGGAGGTACTTTGACACCTTCGAACACAGGCTTCGGAGTGGCAAAAGTTCGAAGTCAAGAAGACTTCGCTCCACTTACAACCCTCGAAAACCTACTCTGCTAAGTCAGTGCAGGCTCCGCACACAGGGTGCTTTGAGCAGACTTCGCAATTCACCCTTCGCAAGAGTGGACAGCCCTCTGAGGACTTCGACCAAGTACTTGGCGACAGCAACTGGTGCTGGGCTTCGTACGCGAAGGTCTACACGCACACACAACGGACTACGCTAAGGTCTTTGACACACGAAGCACTACGGGAAACGATCAGGGCTTCGCTAGTAAGCAGCGAGGTCTTGCCTCGTATTACACAGAGCGACAACACACTGAAAAACACACTTCGCATAAAACACCCTTCGCCTAGACAGGCTTCGGTGAACTAAAAACTAGCGAGGTATGCAAAGCGAGCTCAAGCAAAGCACACAGAAACAGGGCTTCGCCGCTTGAACAAGGAACACAAAATGTATTGAACTCTGGATGAAAAACCAGCGAGGTCTGTGTACAGGAGCTCAACAGTAAATGCTCAAAGTGTTAAATGTTACCTACCGAGCCCCTATATTTATAGCCCACGGCTTCATCCTAAGGAAGTGACTACATTACCCCTAGGGTTTACAACAGATTTGTCTCTACAGAACTAGGGGTACAAAAGTTAGTCCACCTTTATTCTGGAGGCTTCTCTGTCAGCTGCAGAGGGGACAGTGTCAGCCTTTTTCAGAACAAACAGTGTCAGCCTTTACAGTGTTGACTTCTGGAACCTCCCTTCGCACCGGAGGGTGCGGTAGCTTCGGCGAGAAGCCTGCAGCCTGATGGCCTTCGCTCCGCCGAAGAAGTCCTTCGATACAGTGACGGTTTTAAGCCGAAGCCGTCAAAGCCCTTGGGCCTTCGCACCACCACCTCTGGAGTGGATCACCACGGCTTCGCAGCTACTCCGAGCTCGAACACCGTCCGTCCGTGTACCGAAGCCATGCATGGCCGAAGCACCACAAGTCGTCCTCACTCCGAAGCCCCACCTTCGGAGTACCACCCTTCGAAGTTCCTCCTTCGTCCAAGGCCTCCGCATGAAGCATTCCATGAGCACTCCGTCGCAGTGCCTCTCCCCGAGCACACTCCACGACGAGCCTCACCCGGACCATGCCTTCGATGCGCCTTGACTTCTGAGACCTTCGTCGGGCCACCTTCGAGTGTCTCCTTCCGGAGCACACTTCGAACACCATGCCTCCGCAAAGGACTTGGTCCACCAACTCCGAAGTCACTCCATCCGGAGTACCTTCGAAGTCCCTCACCTCCGAGGACTTTGTCTCGGAGTACCTTCAGCCGGAGCCACGCTCCGCACTCTCTGCCTTCACCTGGCGCGCCTCGACCCGAGGACCGACCCGGACCACCTTCGCAGCCACCGTGACGGAGCTCCCCGCTCCCCTGGCATCAAGCCTCCCGCCTGACCCAGGTTCACCCGGCTCGAACCCTGTCCGTCGCCTCCGAAGTCCCTGCGCACCACCGACAGGCAAACAAGTGTATCCAGTACTCCGGAGACCTCTCCGGGTTAGCAACCTCCGGTACACACTCCGGTGTACCGCCCAAAATACCGAAGCCATCGGTACGAACCCTGTCATCGTGTACTGCCGGACCCCTCCGACGAGCACACTCCGCTGCACAGCTGCAGCAAGCAAACACCGAACACCCTTCGGTGAACCACCTCCGAACACCCTTCGGAGGTACCACCTCCGAAGCCCCTTCGGAGGTACCCTTCGAACAGAGGGTAAATAATCATGTCAATCACTCATCACATACACCGAAACCACCCTTGGTTTCTCAATCTCCCCCTTGATGAGTGCATTGACAACCAATTCCAAGTTCAAGAAAATTTAAATTTTCAGCACACAAGTGACCATAAAAACTCAGAAAAGAGCCAAAGCATGTCACTTGATAAAAGAATTTTTCTCCCCCTTTCTCAAAAGAGTAAAAGCCCCTTTGGCAAATCTCCCTTAGATAAAAACTCCCCTGAGTTAAGCAAATTTTTCTCCCCTTTTATGTCAAAAATCTCTCCCCCTTTAGAAATTATGCCTTCTTGCAGCAGAGAACATGGCAAAATCTCTCCCCCTTTGGCAATGCAAGCATCAAGGAGCAGTCAAAAGATGCAAAGCTTCGAAATGAGGAGAATTGCAAGGACATATAATGCAAAAATATGCCAACATTAACACTAATGATCATGTGCTCAGCTCAATTTAACAATCTGTGAAACAAGATGATGACATGTGATTTTGTCATTTTGAAGTAAAAGCATCACCACTTAATCAAAGCAGCTAGACATGTGAAGGTAAGGACTGCGCAAAGCTAACAATTTCTACCCTAGACAGACAAGTCTTGTTCCAAAGAAGCTTTGAAAGCAAACTTGATGAGCAATTAAATTTGTTGTTCTTTTTCTTAATGCCAGGGGTTATTTGTTTGTCCACCTTATACTTTCCAATCAGGCCAAGCCTAGGCATAAAGCCATCTGAAGCTTAAGGCGGTGATTTTGGTATACATTACACTATCCCAGTTCAGACCAAAGTGCAATGGTAAGCAGTCTAGAATAGAGTAGTGCGACAAACAAGCCCATTAAATATCTATCGGTCACCAAATATTTTTAAATTTATTTTATTTTTAATTATAACTAAAATCAATGATTTAGATTAATTTTAATTATTACTTATTAAGACTCTTTAATGAGTGTGCCGTAAGCGAGCTCACTTATATAATCACCTTTTTGGCTCTTTATAATTTAATTTGTGAGGGCCCAATTGGATTGAAGGAAATTCGTAAGATGTCTAGAGGAATTAAACTAATTCTTGTGAAAATTCAACAAAATTATTGCATTCCAAATATAAGCCCTCAATGTTTGCACTTTCCATGGGGGAGCTCAGCGTTTCAAACTCGACAAGCTCCTTAAGTTGTATGATGTCAAAGGTACTAATAGAAAACCATTCGTTCTGAAGGTGTTCGAGCTGAACGGGTTGCAAAAGAGCAGAACAGCAGGGTATCCAGCGTGAACACCAGTGATCTAACTGATGACAATAACGAGCAAACTGAGTTACTAACAACTTGGCCGCGAGCTTGTGAAAACCAATGGAATCTTGAACACGAGCTTGAAAAGTTTGGATGAATTGTGAGTTGTGAGCTGTGACTTCACAGTGAGAGATTTCCTTGCAATGCTGGATAAGGTGTGCAAGGAGGTGAAGGAAGCATCCAAGGCAGCTCCAAAGAAAAGCAAAAACAAAACACCCATCAGTCATCCCAATCGTCACAAGCATTCTGTGATCCACGGATTAATCTATATTCAGCAATTCTAGACAGGATGGAAGATAGCTCGAGTTCAAGTTCTGGTGATCAACATACCCATCCATTTCCTTCCAAGCTGTGTGTTACCTTGCACTTCAGTGTGAGAGTTCATGAGGAAATGATGATGCCAACACAGGATAAAAAGAATCAATCTGCTTCAGGTTGGCTTGTTATCTGCTCTTCCCTGAATCACTGCACTTCTGATTGTCAAACAAAACAGATCCTCGTGCCGGCGTGGCATCGAATTGAAATGTGGTGCTAAGGAAAGTAGAATTTGTTTGTTACACATTTGAACTCTGACAAGATCCAATCATGCCATCAAATCTGTAACCTGCGTGCAGCTGCATGCTTTGGATGATTCCTTCAAGAACAATTCCACCTTCCCGCATTGGTACTGTTTGAAATCATAAAAAAAAACAGCATTGCCTGCGCAGAGCTTAATTCAAGCATCCCAAAAAACTGATCCAAGAACAGCTACACGATTTGCCCAAAATGCGATGATTAAACAAAACATCTAGTTCTGATTCATCAACACCAATCAGCTCCCATCTTATCAAGTCACGCCCCACCTGCTCAAACAATGCAAGAACACATAAACCTCTGAAAATCAGACACAAATTAAACAACAGACTGAAAACTGAACAATTCAGTGAGCTTATAAACAAGAACACATGCCACGAATTAGAGAAGGCGAGTGAAATTGAAAATTTGAACAGGAAATATTTTATGACTCATCGAAAGGATGATACTTTTATAGAAGTAGCAACTACTCCTCTGTTCATACAGAAGTACATGTTGGTTTCGCATCGGTCCAGGTACAATTAAGCATCTAATGAGAACCCGCTAGAGATCAACGCAATACCTAGGCAGCTGAACACACTACTACACACGGATACGGCATCCACACCCGCCGCCGCCTTCACTGCCAAAAGCCTCAGGATCTAGTCGTCGTCGCCAGCCGCGGCCTTGGCGCTGCCGCCGGCCTTCTTGGGGAGGAGCAGGTTATGGATGTTGGGCATGACGCCACCGCTGGCGATGGTCACCGTGCCAAGAAGGCGAGAGAGCTCCTCGTCGTTGCGGACGGCGAGCTGGATGTGGCGCGGAACGATTCGGGTCTTCTTGTTGTCCCTCGCGGCGTTCCCGGCGAGCTCAAGAACCTGCAGGGTAGAAGCGAATTCCGAATATTAGTCTAAGAAATTCGATGGTGCGAACAAACTAAGCGAATCAAACCAATCCATCACACCCGAAATGGAATCTTTAGACAAACTGAAAACCCTAGAATTCCCCCCAAGTTTCGCAAACTGGCCACCAAATTCAACAACCCCTGACCTCGCCAGAACGAAATTCAACACTCAAAACCAAACCAACAACCATTTATACGCAATTCAACATACCTCAGCTGCGAGATACTCGAGGACGGCGGCCAGGTAGACGGGGGCGCCGGCGCCGACCCTCTCGGCGTACTTCCCGGCCTTCAAGAACCGCGCGATCCTACCAACGGGGAACTGGAGCCCCGCCTTGGAGCTCCGCGACATGGCCTTTTTAGCGGCGCCGGAGCCGATCGCCTTCCCCCTCCCGGCCATGGCCACCAGCTAGAGTTTGTCTCGGTGGAAGCGGGCGGAATTCGCGGTAGAGGAAGGGAAGGCCTGAGGGGAGCGGAGACAGGGTGAACACGAACCAATCAATCAATTGGAATATGATGGGTAGATGCGAAGGGATTATATAGGAGGACGCAGCCAATGACGCGCAAGTACGCGGATCGCTGACGTGGCGAGGAGAGCATGCGGAGGGAGATTCGATCCTGGCCGTCGGATAGGGACCGCCACGGAGCGGTTGGTGTCTGGTTTTGCCGCACAGCGTTCGGGCAGCGGGGCGTGGGCCCCACAAATCGTATCGAACGGCACTGGTTGAGCAGAATTTGAAAGAGATAATTGGGCGTATTTTTGCAAGTGTAGAGAAATATTATTATATGTCGAATATTTTTATTCGTGCTATTACAGTTTTAGCCTAGTATTTAATTTCATCTAAAGTATACTTCATAGATTATAATCGAATATTTATTTTTTTTTAAAATTGTAATAACACAAATAAAAATTTGTGGATCGTCATGATATTTTTATGAACTCATAAAATTGTAGTGGTGGTATGTATCTAATTAATCAAATCTTATAAATTGCATAAATTTCACTAAAAATAGGCAGTTTCCGCTGGGACCGTAATTTCCACAGTCGATCTAGTAAAAGTTGGAATTTTTCAGGCAGTGTCAGGTTCGTTTTCAAATCTCCCGGAACGAGTAATACGAGCCGTCAGTTTACGTAGAACATGGCGCCATTGGTTGCATTGATCAATTAGAATGGTGCAGTACAACCAAACAATCCAATCAAAAACATCAAAACAAGCATCAATCGTCAGAAGATAGAAAGATTGGTTGCACAATATCAAATCGTCAGAAGATACAAAGATTGATTGCACAATATCAAATTAATAGACTACGTATCAGTTACTCAAGAATTCTCACAAGTAAGTGACTGGAAGTGACTATTTTATTATTCACTTGTTAAGAATAACAAATAATTAAATCCATCTTAGCGAAGGCCACAGTTCAACAACGCATTACAGCGGCTGATATGTGAAATGTACATGAACAACTTTTCACCAAATTCCATCAGATTAATCGTGCTCAGGTGTTATATCACATCAGGCCCACTTCTAAGTTAAATACCGGAAGATCGTGATGGAACAGAGACAAACGAAGAACTTGAAATTCCAATTTGTTCCTCATTTCTTCAACAATTAAGCAGCCAACCAAACATGATCGTAATCAAGCCAGTTAAATAGCCGAAAATTTGACCATATACACAGCCACCAGGCCACCAAACCAACCAAACATTGTTCCGAATCTAGCAGACGAACGACTAAACATCCTACGAATACATAAGACGATGGGAGCCTCAATTGTCGTCGTCGTCGACGTTGGCGGACTTGGAGGAGGAGGCCTTCTTGGGGAGGAGGTGCTGGTGGATGTTGGGCATCACGCCCCCGCTCGCGATGGTGGCGCCGCCCAGCAGCTTGGTCAGCTCCTCGTCGTTGCGCACCGCGAGCTGGATGTGGCGCGGCACGATGCGGGTCTTCTTGTTGTCCCTCGCCGCGTTGCCGGCAAGCTCCAGGACCTGACGAACGGAGGAACAATAAGATTACAACAAATGACACAAAAATAGGACCAAGCATTTGTACGCCATGAAACCTGATCCCTAAATGTTTGCAGAAATATCACCCCAACGAGGCAACCAATCGGCTAACGGAATAGAAACAGATCTAAGAACACCCCGGGTCCCCGACGACGGCGGCTAGACCAGCACAACAGGAAGCCCCCGAGTCATTGAAATCACATCGCGGATCCGAGGTGCATACCTCCGCAGCGAGGTACTCGAGGACGGCGGCGAGGTAGACGGGCGCGCCAGCGCCGACGCGCTCGGCGTACTTGCCGGCCTTGAGGAACCTGGCGATCCTGCCCACCGGGAACTGCAGCCCGGCCTTGGAGCTCCTGGACGTCGCCTTCTTCGCCGCGCCCGCGCCAATCGCCTTGCCACGACCAGCCATCTCGCCGACGATGGAACAAACGCTAGTGCAGAGGAGGAAACCGGCTTCGAGCGGGAGGGAGGCGTTGCGAGGCGGGTGGGAGGAGAAGGCACGGGCGCCGGGCGAGATGTATAGGGGCGGGGGGCGGGGCGGCAGCCAATGGGAGGCGATCACGCGGATCGTTTATGTGGGCCGTCGGATGCGTTCGGACGGACGGTGGATGCACGGGGTCGCGGGGATTTCGTCCTTTCGATCCGGAAGCGGCGGCCGGCGGGAGGGATGGGCGAGGCGAGGCGACGCGCGCGGAGTTTTTTTTCTCTTGGGTATTTTGGACGCGGGTATGGTTTGTTAAACAGTGTACAAATACTAGTAGTTTTGACCATAATTATACATACTTAGGTTATTTACAAAAAAGATTGGCCGCTAAGGGTGATAAGAGACTTATTCATCCTTAATAGAATTTTATGTGATACGATACATTATCTATCATGCACCATTCATCGTCCATGTTGAGAGAAAGTGTTGTCCTACGTGTGTTTGAGCCTAATAGGCCCATAACTTGAATATGTACGCAGAGTTACGGATCTTAAAATCCATACTAAAGTTAGAATAGAACACTTGAATTACTATCACAAAAATATACATTAATGACGGGTCATAATGTACAGTAGTGACGGGCATGTTTTTCGTCATCCTTATCGTGTCAGTAAAGCCCTATCATTAATGACGGATAATCAGTGTTACCTGCCACTAAAGGTCATCTTTAGTGACAGGGGAGACTTTACATATGTCACTAATATTATGGTCATATTTTAAAAAATAATTATTTTTAGGTCGTATCCTGAATAGGTCATATTAGTGACGGAGAGTACTTTACACCCGTCACTAATGTGATCATTACTGACAAGTGATTATTATCACCTGTCAAGCTGTCACTACTAATATTATCATTTTAAAAAAAATAGGTTGCATCCTGAATCACAGCCAAGATTTGAAAGTCAACATATGCAACATCCAAAGCACATCGTAGACAATTCATCGCAGAGGATTTATTACCAAAACAATATCATGTACATTAACTACATACTCGTTATCTCGAAAAAATGGCTACAACAAACAAAGAGCGACACAAAATTATTTCATGGCTTCTGAATAGCTAATAGCTAACATATAGCGATATCAAGTGCTTGGATAGTATCATATAACTATTCAAGCTTCCACCACCACCACCATGGACAATTTGAACAGAATCCCAATGGGTAGTAGTAGGAGCACCATGGCAACGTCAGGTAAGGAGCACCACCATGAATAATCATGCCAACTTCGAGTGCGTTATCTCGAAGAAATTGGCTAAGATCATCAATTATCTTGGAAATTTTGGCTAAATGCACTAGGTTAGTTTGCCCTGTAACAATAAAATAAAAACAAAGTTAGCAACGACGGACGGTACATTCAGACGGGGAAGATGAGGAAGATGACGACCTTAGGAGGAGGACGAGAAGGATGCAACCAAGGTGGCGGTGAGTAGGGCAGCCACAAGCGCCGATGGTACATGTAGCCCGGAGCGGTGAAGAGCACAACGAAGGTGACAACGACGACGGGAGTTAAGGTTAGGCTTGGGGGAAATGAAAGCATAACGATTCACTTCGGTTACCGGCCTATTTATAGGCGGGAGAAGTCATGAGTGATGGGTGGTAGTTAACACCCGTCACTGATGTTGTAGGGGTCTTTAGGGACGGGTATAGATGTAGGGGAGTCTCACCGGTATAAATCAACCTTTAATAACGGTTAACATTGTTACCCGTCACTAAACGACCCTTTAGTGATGATTTATTATTATTACCCGTCACTAATTGTCGCGCCCCGATTTAATAAATCAGGACTTTATTGAAATTCCATAGAAAATCAATAAAACGAGACGTTCATCACACGACCACGTACAATACGAGCAATCATTCACAGTTCGTAGACCGCATTAATACAAAAGTGAATAAAGATGAAGAGAAACTAATAAAACAAGGGTCCTAGATGAACGCCTCCTTCCAGTCTCGCCTTGACTGGGTCGCTACTCCAGACCTTCATCCTCCTCGTAGTAGACTGGTTCTGATGTTGTAAGTCAACGGGGTGAGTACAGATGTACTCAGCAAGCCACCGAATGCAAATATAATGCAAGGTAATAACAAGGGAGATAGTGGCTAATTTAGCGGAAGCAGCATATTTGTAAAGCTTCAAATGAGAGCAGTTTATTAGTACGGAAAAGTAAACATGTGCATGTGTATCATCATCTTCTAACTCGAGGGGTACAGTCAGCCCCACCTCGCTCAACAGTCCTTACGTGCCATGAATAACTTGAACAGGCAAACAGTTGTAAACTAACTGCGAGTAGTCACACAACCCGCCCTTGACTGTGGGCTCGGCTTTTCGAAAAGATTGGATTACTCTGATCAGAGATGTACCACTGTACCCACAAGGCACGCACTCATCACCTACACCGAAGTGTAACGAGATGACCCATCACACGGGAACTCGTGCCAAAACCTTCCATATAGTCCTCCCCGACTCAATAGCACCCTCTTATGGGTTTCATATGGTGTCCCGACGCATCGGAGCCCCACCATACCCCCCCTTGAGCCTCGTCGTTACAAGTCGCCCGCAGGCTAGCCCCTTGCCCCCTCCTCTATGGTGCATCAAGCCGGAGTATTCCATACTTCCAGTTAGGACTTACCCATTAGACTTGTGGTTGGTACGGAAGTGCTTTGCAACAGATCCCGCAGACCGGTCCTTATAGTGCCCCGGGTGCGACAAACCAGTGCCCGAGCTTGCACCCGGAACCCACCATACTTATAACCTAGCCAACTCCAACAGAGTCCAGAGACGAGAATAACAGGGAAATTCATATACAGAATCCAGCTATCTACGACTCATTCTTTTTATCCTATAGCAGTTGTGCCGGTACATTGGGCACTAGCTAATATTTATAGTAGGGTGACAAGGAGTTAAGGCTCAATAAGCATGGCTTGGGTTTGCACACAAGGACGGGGATCTAATAAATATAAGTGTAAGGCTTGAATATTTGACTAATGCAATATTATCCTATGGGTTATAGCGATAATTTATTAAAACATGGGCTCAATTATGATCAACTGTTTCCACAAAGATGGTCGATGACTTGCCTTGCTCAGCAAATGGGGATGGAGGAACCTCGGGGTAGAACTCCTGCTCCTCGACGAACTCGTAGTCTTCTCGATACGGAAAATAAACAATACATTCAATAAACAGATAAAATTCACCAAATATTTACATACACATTTGTAGGTTTTATTATGTGAAGTAATATTTTTACTATTTCAAGTTTTGTTCAAAACAGTAAGGTTTAATATTTTAGAATTTTTCCCAATTTATTTTCTGTATTACTAATTTCAACCCTAAGGATTTTTATTCATTTATTTATTAATAATATTTTGGGTAACAGAAACATACTGTTTTTATGGCATTAATGTGTAGAGAATAATATTCTGGTTCTAACAAAATTTGAATGGTGAAATTTGGAGTTAAATTGAGCAAGATATGAATTTTCAAAGTTTAAATCAATTTTCTGGATTTTATTTAAACTAAAAACAGTCTCTGGTCCACGGTGAACCAGGTTCACCGTGAACCCGTGACTATGCGCGTGGACCGGCCGATCCAGAGCCGTCGGATCTGGATCTGGCGGTCGGACGCGAGGTGGGAGGCGTAAGTGAAAATGGACGGCTGAGATTATATCGCAGCGAAGGGGTACGCGTGGACGTCTGAGATCGTTCGGGGGGTTTAAGTGGCGATCGACGGCCGAGAGGCCTCGATACCCCTTTGACCAGATCCGAGGGCCCAGATTAAATCCCGGAGGGGTTTAATCTTAGCCCTCCGATCGCGATCGGACGGTCGCTGTGCGATCCGGCACGGCACGACGTAAGGGGCTCGTATCCCCCTTCGTCTCCGGCGACGGCGGCCTCGGATGCGATGGCGACGGCGGCGGCGAGCGCCTACGGGCATAGCTAACGGCAAAAATGGAACGGGGAGGCGTTGGGGGTCACGTTGGTACCTTTGGCGGCGAAGATGGGGGCTTGGAGATGACCGGCGGCGAGCGTAGACGACGGAGGGCGTACGGGTGCTCGACGGCGACGGCGGTCCGGCGGTGTCCACAGCCAACGGAGGGGTGGACGAGGTGGGGTGGTCGACGACGGTCCCGACGGTGGTGGCAGCTAGGGCGAGGGGGGCCTGGATCAACGGCGAGCGGCGGCCGGAGTTGAAGAAGAGCCGAAGACCTAAACGAGGTCGGCAGCGCTCTGCTTATGCTATAGCTGGCTACGGTGGTGTGGGCTGAACGCGGTGAGGGCGAGGGGTTCTTATAGGGGGTCGCCGGCGTCCAATTGGAAGGGAACCCGAGGGTTTCCTTTTCTCTCCGGCGAGCTTCCATGAGCGCGGGTACCTGCCATCCAAGGCGAAAACCGCGTGGAGATAAGGGGGAAAGCGATCGCCGGAATTTGGCAAGCTAAGGCGTGGGCCCAGATCGGCGATTGACGGCTGGCAGGGGCGAATTCGGCAGGGGGGCTCGCCGGCGATGGAAAGGGGGATCCCTTTCCATCGGGGAAGAAGCTTCCGACAGGTGGCCCCCACCTGTCGGCGGGTGAACGAGAAAGGAATACCTGACAGGCGGGCCCCGTTGGTCAGAGGGCGCGAGAAGGGCATGGGTGGCTGACGGGTGGGCCAGGAGGGGCGCGGTGGAGGAGAGAGGAGCGGGGGAGTGCGCCGACAGGCGGGTCCCGCTTGTCAGTGGGAGGGCAGTGATGGGCTGGGCCTAAAGGCCGTTGGGGGAAGTTTCTGGGTTGAGGCCCGTTAAGGATTTAAATTTGATTTTCGATTTAAAATAATTCCAGAAAATCAAATATTTGATTAAGGGTTGAATCACTGTTGATAAAAATTTGTAAAAATTCCTAAAATTATATTTTTATTTCTAGTTCATCTCATGAAATTTTCAAGTCCAGATTTTGAGTATTTCTCCCTGTTTGGCTTTATTTGAGTTCTTTTGTGATTTCTTCTTTAATAATAAATCCAAAAATGATTTAAATATTATTTTCTTTTTATTTTATTCCTTTTTAATTTCTGGGGTGTTACAATCCTATCCCCCTTACAGAGAATCTCGTCCTCGAGATTCGGATCAATCCTCGAATAGCTCAGGATGCTGTGCCTTGAGTTCATCTTCTTTTTCCCATGTGGCTTCTTCTACTGGATGATTGCTCCACTGCACTTTGCAGAAGCGGATGACTCGACTCCTGGTGGTTCTTTCTTTGACTTCCAATATCTTGACCGGTCTCTCCACATAAGTCAGATCCTCTTGGACATCCAACTGCTGAAGATCCACTTGCTCCGTGGGGACGCGGAGACACTTCTTGAGTTGAGACACATGAAATACGTCATGCACTCCAGCCAATGAAGGTGGTAACTCCAACTGATATGCGACTTCGCCTTGGCGTCGAATAACGGGAAATGGTCCAACATATCGAGGGGCCAACTTTCCTCTCATGTTGAACCGTTGAGTCCCACGAAGAGGTGTAACCCGAAGGTATACATGGTCTCCTTCTTCAAAGGCTAGATCTCGACGACGATTGTCGGCGTAGCTCTTCTGTCGCGATTGGGCTGTCTTGAGTCTGTCTCTGATGATCCGTACTTTCTCTTCAGCTTCACGGAGAATGTCGGTTCCGAATACTTGGGATTCACCAGTTTGGTCCCAAAGGAGAGGCGTTCTGCACTTACGTCCATATAGGGCTTCAAAAGGAGACATCTGAAGACTGGTTTGATAGCTATTGTTGTATGAAAATTCTGCATATGGCAAGCTCTTGTCCCAAGTGGCTCCAAAATCCAAAACACATGCTCGAAGCATATCCTCTAGTATCTGATTTACCCTTTCTGTTTGTCCATCTGTCTGAGGATGGTAGGCGGTACTGAAATTTAATCTCGTGCCCATCTCCTCTTGGAGGTTCTTCCAAAAGCGAGAGGTGAACTGACTCCCTCGGTCAGACACTATCTTCTTGGGCACTCCATGAAGACATACTATCCGGGCCATATATAGCTCTGCTAGCTTAGGGCCACTGAAGGTCGTCTTGACGGCTATGAAATGAGCCACTTTCGTAAGCCGATCGATGATCACCCAAATAGAATCATATCCAAGTTGGGTCTTTGGTAATCCGGTGATAAAATCCATACCGATCTCTTCCCACTTCCACTTCGGCACTTTAAGTGGCTGCAACAATCCTGCAGGTCTCTGATGTTCAGCTTTTACTCTTCTGCAGGTGTCACATTCGGCGACGAACTGGGCAATCTCTCTTTTCATGCTAACCCACCAATAGCGTTCCTTCAGATCCTGGTACATCTTGGTACTGCCGGGGTGAATGGAGTACAATGTCTCATGGGCTTCTCTTAGGATAAGAGTCTTTATTACAGGTTTATCCGGCACACATATCCGAGTTCCAAACCATATGGTGCCATTCTCGTCCTCTGAAAATCCGGGGGCTTTTCCTTGTCTCATGTTCTTCTTAATGGCAGCTATATCCGGGTCCTCTGACTGAGCTTCACGAATCTGCTCAAACAATACAGGTTGGGTCTCCAAGGTGGCTAGATATGCTCTGGTGGTCAATCCAAGATTTAAGTTTTCCATCTCCTTACATAACAAGGGTGCGTGTTCTTGAATCATCGTGACCGTGCAATATCCCTTGCGACTTAAGGCATCAGCTACCACATTTGCTTTTCCTAGGTGGTAGTGAATACCCAAGTCATAGTCCTTGATTAGTTCCAACCATCGTCTTTGCCTCAGATTAAGGTCAGGTTGTGTGAAGATATACTTCAAACTCTTGTGATCCGTAAAGATCTCACAGCGATTTCCAACCAAATAGTGCCTCCAAATCTTGAGGGCGTGCACTACGGCGGCTAATTCCAAATCATGGGTCGGATAATTCAACTCATGGGGTCTCAACTGTCTGGAGGCATAAGAGATGACTTTTCCATCTTGCATAAGAACACATCCCAATCCTTGGCGAGATGCGTCGCAATAGACATGGAAGTCTTTGCGGATATCCGGTAGGGTCAGTATAGGTGCAGATACCAAACGAGTCTTGAGGGTGCGGAAACTTTCCTCGCATTCAGGAGTCCATTCGAACTTCTCTCCTTTCTGTAACAACTTGGTCATTGGCTTGGCTATCTTAGAAAAATTCTCGATAAATCTTCGGTAATATCCGGCTAATCCTAGAAAACTTCGTATCTCAGATACGTTCGTGGGTGGCAACCAGTCCGTAACTGCTTCTACGGTGGCAGGGTCTACTGCGATTCCTTGTGCAGAGATGATGTGTCCAAGGAACTTTACTTCTGCCGTCCAAAACTTGCACTTACTGTACTTGGCATACAATTGGTGTTCCCTTAACTTTCCTAAGGTTAACCGGAGGTGAGTCTCGTGCTCCTTCTGGTCCTTGGAATAGATAAGGATGTCGTCTATGAAGACCACGATGAACTTGTCCAAATATTCCATGAACACTTTATTCATCATATTCATGAAGAATGCTGGGGCGTTGGTCAATCCAAAGGACATAACCGTGCACTCATATAATCCATAACGGGTAGTGAAGGCCGTCTTGGGTATATCTTCTTCTCGAATCCTCAACTGATGGTAACCAGACCGTAGGTCGATCTTCGAGAATACCGTGGCTCCTTTGAGCTGGTCGAAGAGGTCATCGATCCGAGGCAACGGGTACTTATTTTTGATTGTTACCTCATTCAAGGCGCGATAATCCACACACATACGCTTTGCCTTGTCTTCTTTCTTCTCGACAAAGATGACGGGAGCACCCCACGGTGATGTGCTTGGTCTGATATAACCTTTCCTTTCAAGATCCTCCAACTGTTGCTTCATCTCAGCTAACTCATTGGCGGCCATCCGGTATGGTCGCTTATAAATAGGAGTTGTTCCGGGCACCAAGTCAATCCTGAACTCGATGTCCCTCTTAGGTGGCATCCCTGGTAGATCCTCTGGGAATACATCTGGGTACTCACTGACTACTGGTATCTCCTCCAAGGTAATCTGATGTAGTCTTGTCCTCCCGGCCTTCATGCTGGGCATCTGGAATGTGACCATAATCCCTTCTTCATTAGTCACCGTTACTTTTCTCTGGGCACATTCTATCACACCCTGGTGTTTATTTAGCCAGTCCATCCCTAGAATGAGGTCCAAACCTTGACATTCTATTAGGATGGGGTCGGCCCAGAATATCGTGCCTTGGATATCTACCCATATCCTTGGACTAAAGGAACAAGCGAGGGTTTGCTTTCCTGGGGTAGCTATTAGTACTGGCCTGGGTAGTTCACTTATGTCCAGTGTATTATTTTCCACAAAAGCAGTTGATATAAAGGAGTGGGTAGCTCCGGTGTCAAATAATACCACTGCATGCGATGAATGAACCATAAACTTACCCATGACAATCTCTGGTGCAGCCTGGGCTTCTTCGGCGGAGACGTGGTTCACTTTGGCGCGGACGGCGGGGTTGGAGGTGACTCCTTGAGCTCTCTTGGGATGGGGGCACTGATGGGAGTAGTGTCCCTCTTGGCGGCAATTGAAGCATACCACAGGCTTGCCATGCCTGTCTCTCAAGACCTCCGGCTTCTTGGCCGGGGCGACTGGGGCGGTCGGTGCGGCTGGAGCGACACGAGGTTGGCTGGCTCCGGCGTTGGCAGCTGGCGGCGCCGGGCGATACACTGGGCGGGGGTGATATTGTGGCACTGGTGGAGGTGGAGCAAAACGGGGTCTTTGGGCCATACCCTGATTCTGCCTGAAGGCAATCATGCGCTTCTTCTTCAAGTCGACCTTATTTTGTTGGGTCTCTTGCATGATAGCCTTGTTCACCAACTTCTGGAAGTTGGCGAAGTCTCCAGAGATAAGCTATAGAGACAGCTCATCCTTCAGTCCCCGGAGGAACTTAGCCTGCCTGGCCGCATCCGTACGAACCTCTTCAGGTGCGTACCTGGCCAATCTGTTGAACTCATGCAGATATTCTGTTACGGACCTGCTCCCCTGCTGCAGGTCCCTAAACTCCTGTTGCTTCTGAGCTATAATGCCGTCGGGGATGTGAGCGGCACGGAAAGCAGCTGAGAACTCTGCCCAAGTGTGGGCGTGGCCCTCGGGCAGAGTCTCGCGGTGGTTGTCCCACCATTCAGCGGCGGGACCATGTAGCTGGTGGGTGGCGAAGGCCACCCTCTCCTGCTCAGTGCAGGTCAGGAGATCGAGTTTCTTCTCGATCGCCCGCAACCAATCCCCAGCCTCCATGGGGTTGGTGGTGCTTGAGAAGGTCGGTGGGCGGACTCGGAGGAACTCCGAGAGCTGTGACGCGGGAGCGGGAACTGGTGTGGCGGGTCGGGGCAGCTCGGGCTGTGGGTGGAGGCGGAATGTAACGCCCTGACTTTTGTCAGGCGTTAAAATAAAATAAAGAAATTAATAAATGAATTTTAAGAAAGCGATTCAGTGAGAAGCGATAAACAATGAAGTTAAAATACAGGCTTAAAATTTTCGTTTAAAAATAAATCGTGGCGAGAGTATTTTTCTTAAAATCCTCTTTGCTCTAAATTGCGTCCCAAAAATTTTCTAGAATTTTTGGCGCCCTGGAATTAATTAAGATATAATCAATATTATTTCATCGCAAAACTCTAACGTTAAATAATAAAATATGTTCAACAATAATGTTGTGTGAATAAAATTTATGGTAAATAATTTCAATTAAAAATAAATTAAAACTAAATTAAATTTGGCTAGAGGAATTTTTTATTAAATTTCTCTCGCCTCAAATCAAATTAGGCTTTTATTTCATTAAGGTTTTTGCAACTAGAATAGTAACCTATAATATTTCAATAAATAATTTTAATTCAAAATAAATTTAATTCCTATCTCTTTCTGGCCGAATTTGAAATATTCATCCTCGACCATCTCTCTCTTTTCCCGTCGTAAATCCGGAGGAATCAATCTTTTATTTTCGTTCGCGAAGTTAAAATCCTCTTTTTAATCGCGTGGTTTAAATTCTGTGAAAAATCTATTTTTAAATTATTTTTATATTTTGAAATCCCGAAAATAAATCCAAAATCTTGGTTTTGTGTTCATGTTTGAAATTTCTAATTTCGACGCGGATACACAATTTATTTATTTTCCAAATCGTCGTTTATTCATCAAAATATTCCCGCGTTATTTCCTTGAAAACCAAAATTTATAAATTTAATTTAAATTTTAAACTTTTCAAAAACTTTTCACTTTTATCAAAAATCCAACTTTGAATTATCAGGAAAATATTTTTTTCATTTTTTCCCAACCTTTTCCTTTTTCTTTTCTTCCACTTTTCTCTTTCCTATTTTCCTTTTCTCTCTCTTCTTATTTCTTTCCGCATGCACAGCCACTCCGTGCGTTGGCTTCTTCCTCCTCCCAACCCGTAACCACCTCCTCTCTCTTCCTTCCTCCAGCCAGCCCGCATCCTCCTGTTCTCTCCCATGCACAACCTCCTCTCTCCTCCTCCTCTTCACTTCCCCTGCTGCCCCTCTCCTCCCCTGTCGCGCGCCCCACAGGCTGGCCGAGCCCGCCGCACCTCCTCCTCTCCGCCTCGGCCCAGCCTGCGTCCGTGCGCTGTTCCCTGTTCAGGCCCGCGCTGCGCGCCGCCGCCCACCTCTTCCCGATTTTTCGGCTAACCCTACCACATCTCCTCCCCTATAAAAAAAACGGGTCGACCCTCTTCTTTTTTCCCTCTCCGAGCTGCCGCCGTGCCGTCCCGCTCCCCCCTGCTGTAGCCCGCCGCCTGGTCGCCCCGCCTTCGCCGCATCAATCCGCCTCTGGTTGCCAACACGCCGCCTGTTCTGCTGCTGCTCGCCATCGTGTTTCCCCTTGGTGAGAATCCCTCTCTCCCATTTTAATCTTATCAAATTGTTAAATAGTTTTAGCAGATTTATTATGATGTATCCGTTCGTCGTAGCATTATTGATCTATCCTCATATAGCTTTTTGACAATTGTCGATTTCAATCTATTATCATGTCGATCCATATACCTTATTATCCTGTCCATTGATCCATCCTGTGTTATGTGACATTCATCCTAATCGGTCCATTATCATATTGTAGGACTATCATCATATACCTTGTTATCAATCGTTAAATTCAACCTTGGTTCCATGCTTTCCTACCTTAATCAATAAAAATATTGTATCCATTCATTCCGGTCGGTTCATTATCATGTTGCTATATCATTCTTTATAACTTACTAGCTCGTTCGCTTATCTTGATTTATTATGTCTGCATGATTTGTCTACTATTCTAGTTAGATATACTCTTTTGTTATCCATCAATTTCGAGCTAGATAGTACTACCCTTGAAACTTTGTATTCTTATTCTATTCAATTGAATCATTGTCTGCGGTATCTTATTTGTCCCAACAATGATGCCATACCGGTTAGACATTGATCTTGTTCTGATCTAACCTTGATGTGTATGTCACGTGCCTTTGAACGCCATAGCTCATTATTGTTATTTCTATTCTGCTATGTGTCGTCATTCATTGATTCTAATATGTACCCTCGTTCATTGGTTCTAACCTATATCGTTGGCCCAACTATGGTTTATCATTCATCCATTATGATCAGTGTTGAGCCATCGTATGTATTTACCTTCCTTTATCTCAATCCATGACATTGTTCGTCGGATATGGTTTGTGTCGTTCTGATGCTTCTTCGCCATTCATCGCCTTTGTTTCTCTTGAACCGTTGTTTCTTGTTCATTGGCATTCAATAGGGTTGAACGCCACTTCTCTTCTTTTGCGAATACAATCCATTATCCTCGTTTCAACTCAAGATCAATAGTTCTATTCCACTCTATCTTTTTCGTTCAAACTCCACCACTCTTCTTAATTAATCCTTTAATCTAATTAATAAGAATATTTCATTGTTTTGCTTGATTGTTTTCTTAGAGTGTTTATCTTGTTTGTGTGTTGTGTAGAGCCCCTTGTTCCTGAAGCTTTGAAGGACGTCGCGCAAGACTCGGAAGTCTTTGTCAGGAGTTAAAAGGTTTTTCAAAAGCGCAAGAGGCAAGTCACAGATTCATTTCCGTGGAAATAGTTGATCATGTTGAACCCATTTTTATTATTAATTATTGCTAAAACCCATAGGCTAATAAATGCATTAGTTTACACTTTTAATTATTTAGTTAAAGTTTAGTTTAAACCCTGTTGTGTAAACCCAAGCCATGCTTTGTATTCCGTTCTCCTTGTCGCCTTATAAAATTTATTAGTTAGTGCTCTAAAGTAGAGGCACACTTGCTAGCGTTAAATTTAATACTAATTACTAGACAGGTGGATCGTCTCTATATCTTTGTTATATCTCGTCTCGTTGTGATTCTGAGTGGTGTTACTTGAAATCTTGGAGAATGGTGTTGCATTGAGCATGGTGGGTTCCGGGTGCAAGCTCGGAAATTGGTTGGTCGCACCCGGGGCACTATAAGGACCGGTCTGCGGGATCTGTTGCGAAGCATAACAGTACTGACCACAAGTCTAATGGGTAAGGCCTAATTCGAAGTATGGGTCGATTCAGCTTGATGCACCGAGCGGAGGGGACAAGTTCACTTAACCCGGAGTGCCAGGTGGTGGCTTGGTCCGACGAGGCACGAAAGGGGGTCTACGTCTGCCAATCGGGGTCTACCCATGATTTTCGGGTGAGATCTCAGTGGAGCGTGGGCGAAACCTGGTGTGGTTGTCCTCTTGCTGAGTCAATTCATATGACGGGTTTTGGCATGAACTTGGTCAGGGTATCGTGGTGGTATCCTGGTGCACACCGGGTTTGTGCCTTGTGGGTAAAGTAGTACACCTCTGATCAGAGTATAAACTTTTCGAAAAGCCGTGCCCACGGTCATGGGCGGCCTAGTGATGTTCTCCGCAGTTAGCATTTATTTCTGCATTTGTGTGTGAAAGCATTGAACATGATGGAATGGGTTGAAAGAGTGAGTTGGCACAGGTGTGCAACTCGAGGTAGTGGGAAGTTATCGTTCATATTTATTTCAGCATTTTATATTCATGTTTTAATTTTGCTCACTAAAGCTTAAACAACGTTAAACTTGCTCATTTATGCAAACAAGCCTAGAATATGCTCCTTTGTTATTCAGCCTTCATTAATTGCATTTCTGTGGCTTGTTGAGTACGTTTGTACTCACCCTTGTTGATTAAAACTTTTTAGATGCTGAGTCCTATGAAGACGAAGGCCTGGAGTAGCTGTCCCAGTCAAGGAGTGATCCGTGGAGCAAGATGTTCATCGCCAAGACCTTTTTATTATTTCAGTGTATTATAATAGCCTCTGAGCTATATTTTTGGTTTGTCATAAGGCGTTGTCGCTTGATGAACATTTTGTAAGTTGATTTCCTATGGAATTTCAATGAAACTCGAAGTCGGTAGACTTCGGGCGTTACACGGAAGAAGTGAGCCTGCTGCTCTTGCATTTGCTGCTGCTGCTGCATCTGGTGCAGGAGGGCTGAGACCAACTGGTTTTGAGTGGCCATCATTTCAACCACGGTGGGGTGGTTGGCGACCGGGGCCTGCCTCTGCCCGGTGGCTCCCCATTGTGGCAGGTTGCCACTGTCCCCTCCGTTCTGAGGAGCGTCTGATCCTTGAGTGTTAGTCATCCTGGAATTTTCAATATGTACACATATTTATTTTGGTGAACTTCTTTATATTTTATTTCAAAAGGGTACCGTTCTTGCGGTTACATTTATTAAGTTTCTCATTCATGCCTTATATTGTGACATGAATGCTAATACAATCAAGTAAAAATGAAAATAACAATCAATCGTAAAAACTACGTCTATGGCAGCTCAGGGGACGGCTCGATCTCGGGCTCGTGGGAGACGGGCGGGGTCGAGGAACTGGACGGTCCTGCGGGTGGTGCACTGCGGGAGATCCTCTTGGGCCTCACTGTGGGAGGCTGAATGGGTTTCTTCCGGCGAGGCGGAAGAGGTGCGATCTCCTCTATGTCCTTCTTCAACTCTCTGAGCTGCTGACGAAGCTGGGTATGGACCATGGTGCCCTGGCGCAGAAGCTCATTCTGACGTCTCAATTCCTCTACCTCAAGGGTCAACAGCGGGCTCTGCTCAAGCTGACGACGGAGCTCGGCGTTCTCCCTGGTCAGGTTCTCCGAAGTGTGGCGGTAGAAGTCGATGGTGTCGTGCTGGCTGTCTGCGTCGAGAACGGCCTCTGTGTGGAGGTTGTCCATGGCCTCCAAAAGTCTCATCGTGCGGGTGATGGCGGAGCTGCTCTGGGTGAGGGGGCTGATGTAGATGCTGCGGTGACTCCCGGGTGTGCGCATGGGCATGAAGCGGTAGACGGTGTCGCGGAGGTGGCAGTCGTAGACCAGTCGAAGCTCGGCGAGGGACTGGAGAGCGGCTCGCTGGCTGGCCACCACGAAGGAAGGTCCTCCAACTCCATGGGTGTAGAAGGGTGGCTGCGTGGAAGAGGGGCGGATCACAACCGTGACCTCGCAGTAGCTCTCGTTCGCATCGGGAAAAATCCCGTGGAACGCAGGCTCATGGGGAAACCCCAAAAAGTCGACGAGCACGCGAAGCTCGCGGATGAATCCGGCCTCGTCACGAAGGGTCCCGCTCATGGTATGAACCGGCATCTACAAAAGAGAGAAAATTTTGTGAAAATCTTAGAAGATGAGAGGATAAGTAATCTTTTGTAAAATATAGTGAATATATATAAGTCCTAAGGTCAGGTCTGTTTGGCTTCCTACAGTCAAGTCGGCTCTGATACCATCTTGTCGCGCCCCGATTTAATAAATCAGGACTTTATTGAAATTCCATAGACAATCAATAAAACGAGACGTTCATCACACGACCACGTACAATACGAGCAATCATTCACGGTTCGTAGACCGCATTAATACAAAAGTGAATAAAGATGAAGAGAAACTAATAAAAACAAGGGTCCTAGATGAACGCCTCCTTCTAGTCTCGCCTTGACTGGGTCGCTACTCCAGACCTTCATCCTCCTCGTAGTAGACTGGTTCTGATGTTGTAAGTCAACGGGGTGAGTACAGATGTACTCAGCAAGCCACCGAATGCAAATATAATGCAAGGTAATAACAAGGGAGATAGTGGCTAATTTAGCGGAAGCAACATATTTGTAAAGCTTTAAATGAGAGCAGTTTATTAGTACGGAAAAGTAAACATGTGCATGTGTATCATCATCTTCTAACTCGAGGGGTACAGTCAGCCCCACCTCGCTCAACAGTCCTTACGTGCCATGAATAACTTGAACAGGCAAACAGTTGTAAACTAACTGCGAGTAGTCACACAACCCGCCCTTGACCGTGGGCTCGGCTTTTCGAAAAGATTGGATTACTCTGATCAGAGATGTACCACTGTACCCACAAGGCACGCACTCATCACCTACACCGAAGTGTAACGAGATGACCCATCACACGGGAACTCGTGCCAAAACCTTCCATATAGTCCTCCCCGACTCAATAGCACCCTCTTATGGGTTTCATATGGTGTCCCGACACATCGGAGCCCCACCATACCCCCCCTTGAGCCTCGTCGGTACAAGTCGCCCGCAGGCTAGCCCCTTGCCCCCTCCTCTATGGTGCATCAAGCCGGAGTATTCCATACTTCCAGTTAGGACTTACCCATTAGACTTGTGGTTGGTACGGAAGTGCTTTGCAACAGATCCCGCAGACCGGTCCTTATAGTGCCCCGGGTGCGACAAACCAGTGCCCGAGCTTGCACCCGGAACCCACCATACTTATAACCTAGCCAACTCCAACAGAGTCCAGAGACGAGAATAACAGGGAAATTCATATACAGAATCCAGCTATCTACGACTCATTCTTTTTATCCTATAGCAGTTGTGCCGGTACATTGGGCACTAGCTAATATTTATAGTAGGGTGACAAGGAGTTAAGGCTCAATAAGCATGGCTTGGGTTTGCACACAAGGACGGGGATCTAATAAATATAAGTGTAAGGCTTGAATATTTGACTAATGCAATATTATCCTATGGGTTATAGCGATAATTTATTAAAACATGGGCTCAATTATGATCAACTGTTTCCACAAAGATGGTCGATGACTTGCCTTGCTCAGCAAATGGGGATGGAGGAACCTCGGGGTAGAACTCCTGCTCCTCGACGAACTCGTAGTCTTCTCGATACGGAAAATAAACAATACATTCAATAAACAGATAAAATTCACCAAATATTTAACATACACATTTGTAGGTTTTATTATGTGAAGTAATATTTTTACTATTTCAAGTTTTGTTCAAAACAGTAAGGTTTAATATTTTAGAATTTTTCCCAATTTATTTTCTGTATTACTAATTTCAACCCTAAGGGATTTTTATTCATTTATTTATTAATAATATTTTGGGTAACAGAAACATACTGTTTTTATGGCATTAATGTGTAGAGAATAATATTCTGGTTCTAACAAAATTTGAATGGTGAAATTTGGAGTTAAATTGAGCAAGATATGAATTTTCAAAGTTTAAATCAATTTTCTGGATTTTATTTAAACTAAAAACAGTCTCTGGTCCACGGTGAACCAGGTTCACCGTGAACCCGTGACTATGCGCGTGGACCGGCCGATCCAGAGCCGTCGGATCTGGATCTGGCGGTCGGACGCGAGGTGGGAGGCGTAAGTGAAAATGGACGGCTGAGATTATATCGCAGCGAAGGGGTACGCGTGGACGTCTGAGATCGTTCGGGGGGTTTAAGTGGCGAT
Organism: Zizania palustris; assembly: GCA_019279435.1. Taxonomy (NCBI): domain Eukaryota; kingdom Viridiplantae; phylum Streptophyta; class Magnoliopsida; order Poales; family Poaceae; genus Zizania; species Zizania palustris. The sequence goes on from JAAALK010000282.1 coordinate 17,658,617, forward strand.
CGACGGCCGAGAGGCCTCGATACCCCTTTGACCAGATCCGAGGGCCCAGATTAAATCCCGGAGGGGTTTAATCTTAGCCCTCCGATCGCGATCGGACGGTCGCTGTGCGATCCGGCACGGCACGACGTAAGGGGCTCGTATCCCCCTTCGTCTCCGGCGACGGCGGCCTCGGATGCGATGGCGACGGCGGCGGCGAGCGCCTACGGGCATAGCTAACGGCAAAAATGGAACGGGGAGGCGTTGGGGGTCACGTTGGTACCTTTGGCGGCGAAGATGGGGGCTTGGAGATGACCGGCGGCGAGCGTAGACGACGGAGGGCGTACGGGTGCTCGACGGCGACGGCGGTCCGGCGGTGTCCACAGCCAACGGAGGGGTGGACGAGGTGGGGTGGTCGACGACGGTCCCGACGGTGGTGGCAGCTAGGGCGAGGGGGGCCTGGATCAACGGCGAGCGGCGGCCGGAGTTGAAGAAGAGCCGAAGACCTAAACGAGGTCGGCAGCGCTCTGCTTATGCTATAGCTGGCTACGGTGGTGTGGGCTGAACGCGGTGAGGGCGAGGGGTTCTTATAGGGGGTCGCCGGCGTCCAATTGGAAGGGAACCCGAGGGTTTCCTTTTCTCTCCGGCGAGCTTCCATGAGCGCGGGTACCTGCCATCCAAGGCGAAAACGCGTGGAGATAAGGGGGAAAGCGATCGCCGGAATTTGGCAAGCTAAGGCGTGGGCCCAGATCGGCGATTGACGGCTGGCAGGGGCGAATTCGGCAGGGGGGCTCGCCGGCGATGGAAAGGGGGATCCCTTTCCATCGGGGAAGAAGCTTCCGACAGGTGGCCCCCACCTGTCGGCGGGTGAACGAGAAAGGAATACCTGACAGGCGGGCCCCGTTGGTCAGAGGGCGCGAGAAGGGCATGGGTGGCTGACGGGTGGGCCAGGAGGGGCGCGGTGGAGGAGAGAGGAGCGGGGGAGTGCGCCGACAGGCGGGTCCCGCTTGTCAGTGGGAGGGCAGTGATGGGCTGGGCCTAAAGGCCGTTGGGGGAAGTTTCTGGGTTGAGGCCCGTTAAGGATTTAAATTTGATTTTCGATTTAAAATAATTCCAGAAAATCAAATATTTGATTAAGGGTTGAATCACTGTTGATAAAAATTTGTAAAAATTCCTAAAATTATATTTTTATTTCTAGTTCATCTCATGAAATTTTCAAGTCCAGATTTTGAGTATTTCTCCCTGTTTGGCTTTATTTGAGTTCTTTTGTGATTTCTTCTTTAATAATAAATCCAAAAATGATTTAAATATTATTTTCTTTTTATTTTATTCCTTTTTAATTTCTGGGGTGTTACACTAATTCTATGGTCATTTAAAAAAATAATAGTTTTTAGGCTTCAACCTGAATCAAAGCTAGGATTTGACAACCAACATATCCAAAACATATCACAAACATTTTTTTGGCTGCAGTCTAAATGAAATCCCAAATATTTGGCAGTCAATTCATATCACAAACAATTTATCACAGAATACAAACAATTCATCATAAAAAATTTATAACCTAATATCGCTTCATACCATAGGTTTACAATTCATATATCATAATCTCAATGCCATTAGTAACAATGTTGACATAGAAGACGCACACAGTGCCAACTTCTAAAGAGTTGTCGCTAAGAAATTGTCCAAAATCTTTTGTTAAATAACATCGTCCATCCGTCGCTTTGTGCACCGCAATTAGGACTGCGTCAGACCCTGCTGCTGCCACCTGAATATCGGTGGTCTGGTGGTGCAGGTGAGGTATGATATACTTCTCACAGTATTGTCTTAAAAAGTACTATAAAAAATTAAACAAAGCTATTAGAGAAGGTTATTTGTATAGACTAACTATATGTGCAAGTAACTTACCAGCGATTTCTTGTTGATGATAATGTTATTTATTATGCAGGCATATAACCGACTCTCGGAGGATAAACCTGCTGAGATGTCTTATAGGAGAGTTTCTCTTGCTGGAGTTACATCTGTTGTATTGCTAAATAACAGATGTTCTTCAATTGATCTATTAGGTCGGTGTTGACCTCCCTAGCTATTCCCTTCCTCTTCTTGTCTACAACATTTTAGGACTCTCCCTTGACATTTATAAGAAACCATGATAAGAACATAAACAAAAAATGTGTATGTGTAGTAATGTTACTTCTCTATGTATATCACTATCGTCATTGTCCACTTTGATTGTTGTTGGAGTCTTTTCATCACCAAAGTTAGTGTACAGTTTTGCCATAACAGTCAATGGGACATGTCTCATTGTTATTACCAAATAGTTCTCTTGTGTTAGGCCACCTCTTCGGCTAAATTCAGCCCACACTTTGTGGAGACATATCGTACCGACGCCCCACGGCTCACAACCTCAACCTCAGTGGTGCACTCATCTCTTATCATTATTTTGAGGGTGTCGTCAGCACGAAAGTTATTGACCTCACAAAATCTTTTTGATAAATACTATAATAGTAACATGTGTGCTTCAGTTTGTTAACACATGAATAAACAGGATATGCAATGTACAAAAAACTATAACTAAACCTAGTGACGCTCGCCGTGAACTAGATGATTGATCTTTATTAAGCAACTATCAGGAATATAGGTTGATACTTGTAGATCGTTTGGATCTTTGTCATATCCTAATTCACAAAATTCGGATAAATAATTTTATAAATTGAAATTTAATAGTAAGAATGAACAAACTTATGAGAATGAGAATGCAATCAACGAAAACGGCGATGGAGGGCACGTGCGTTATTCGAGTACGTTGCAAACGATTGGCTGATTGCCACTTTAACAAAGTTATGCAGAGAGGGGGGGAAACTCACTGCATGCATCCTCGACCAAGGAAAACACAACGATTCATTTTGACGAGTCATCAAAACCTGTCGGTCGGAGGAAGTGATCCATCAAATAAAAAAAATGAACAATGTCACATGCATGTCAAACGAATGGATGCCTTCTGATTTTGTTACACAATCTTTGTGTAACCTGAAAGTACTGAAACATAAACTTAATGCATGTTTGATTAGAGGGAAAGTTGACTGGGTTGTGCATGAGTTTGTTGAGATGATAATAGTAAATTACTACATAGTAATTAATAACGAAATATATTGTGTCATAGTTTAATCAATACCAATGAGTAATGAACAATAAAACAGAATAACTATCTCTAATCAATAGTATTTTTGGTATGATATTAATTAATTAACAATCAAATATACTACTCTCTCCTGTTTACCATAGGAAAAACGCTTTTACACTTATACCAACCTAAAACAATCGTTTTGCATTTTTTTTACATTTTAGATGTTTATACCTTAAAAATAGTATATTATCTTATACTCGTTTCATGTGATATTTGTACTTATGTATTGTATTTAATAGAAACAAACAAAAAGTATACACAAATTAATTATTTCTTAATATCTAAATCATATTTAAAACGACATTATTTTAACCAGAGGGATTAACTAACACCAATAATCAATGATAGCGAATGAGTATGGATTATCCGGCCAAACAATCTCAGCCAACGTCTTTCTGGGATTTTATCTTCTTTCATCCAGTCGTATTCGTTTTTTACGGTATAAGTCCGTTTCACAATATAAGTCACTTGATTTTTAAAAAAATCAAGCTTTTTTAAAAATTTCGATCAATATTATAAAAAGTTGTGCTAAAAAATACAATGCCAACCTAGTTTTACTAAATCAATATTAAACATGTTTCAATAATGCTTTTATTTGATCTTGCCAATATTAATATATTTTACTTAAATTTAGTCAAATTTAAATTTATGATAAATTGCGAAACTGGTATAGCTACGAATCGAACATCATATTCGATCCAAGGATGCATCCAACCAAATGGACATTACATGATTTCGTTCAAGATTTTCTTGACATCGTGAGCGATAAACGGACGGACGCTCGCAAGAACACTTACGTAGCATTAGTGCATTATAATTTATAATAAGCTCTAGTTACTACCGTAATTGTAGTTGTAGCTTCTGATCGTTCCTACCAGCTTACACGCAGCAGCTTGCCGGATCGAGGGCGTGGATATGGGTCTTCGTCGGTCACGGATCACGTACGCGTGGCGGCCGGGCGGACCTCCTCGCTCCCGCCGGGCGGCGTTGACCGAGGCGTACTAGACGACGCAGACGGGCGCGTGCACGAAGCAGAGGGTGCCGCCGATGGAGAGGAGGTGGCGGCGCGGCAGCCCGCACTCCGCCGCCGCCCTCGTCTTGGCGTTGGGCAGCGCCCCCAGGACCAGCAGCGCCAAACCCACCACGAGGACGATCCTGAATCGAAGCAACACGAAACAAGAACGAATGCCAAAATCTCAGATCGAAATCTGTGTTAAGCATGGTGGAAGAATCTGGCAGGCGATACAGGGATATATATATATATATATATATATATATATATATATATATATATATATATATATATATATATATATATATATATATATACATGGCAGCCTACCACGAGACGACGAGGGCGAAGGACGCCATCTGCCGGTTCGGCGACGGCGGCCTGTCGCCGGAGCAGCACGCGCAGCCGCCGATGGCGTTCGCGATGGCGTGCGACGCCGCGAGCACGGCGGCCGCCGCGACGCCGAGCTCGTAGGCCTGCCGGACCGGCTGCCTGCATTCGATGAACAGTGTCGTCCTCAGCCGCCTACCCTGCCAAAGCTCGCCACACCACACGACACCAACACACAAACACATCAACCTCCCAGATCACAAACCTACCAAAACCATACCATACCATACCATACCACGGATCCGCACGCCGCTCGTCGCGTACCTGGTGCTGAGCTTTCTCCGCGTGGATCCCGAGGACGCCGGCGACGATGTCCATAGCGATGATCAGGAGGCAGACCACCACCGCCTCGACTCTCGCCATGGCCGTCTACGCCGCCTCTCCTTCTCCTCCGCTTCGCCTGCCTCTCTCGGGAGAAGGACGCGGCGGTCGCCGGCCACTCCTCTGTGTGCGGAGGTGGGAGCGACGATGTCGGTCGGCAGAGGCGCACCGCTGCCAGCAAAGTTCTCTTCTTTATTCGGCCGCTCCGTTTCCCGCTTTGGCTTTCTTTACTGATTCGCGCCTCTCACGAGTACGAGTGACGATAGAAAGCTACTCCTTGTTTCACAACACAAAGAAAATTCTAGTTATTTTAAAAAGTCATAAATAAAAAATAATTTTATTCAATGAGAGACACGTAGAAAGCGAAAAAAAGAGTTATCATAATAAAAAAATAAAACTGAATGAGAGAAAGTTAGAAGACAAATACTACATGTTATTTTTCCAAAATTTAGTCCGATTATATCTAATGTTTAGATATTATTTTAGAGTATTAAATATAGACTATTATTCGCGAGATAAATCTAATGAGCCTAATTACGCTATGATTTGACAATGTGATACTACAATAAACATTTGATAATCATGGATTAATTATGTTTAATAAATTTATCTCGCGAATAATCTTCTGATTCTTTAATTATTTTTATAATCAGTTCATATTAAATCCTTCAAATTAATGTCTAAACATATGATGTGACACGAACTAAACTTTAGTCGATGGAACCAAACATCACCTAAATATTATAAGCTCATTTGGTTTGAATGTAAATATATATATGACATGTCCGGTGAATATATATAAGATACATTTTTTTTGGTTAGATAGATATAATTTGGATGAGATAAACTTAAATTTATCGAGACTTATTTATCAAATATATTTTAATAAAAGTATAATCACATGATATCTTATTATAATAAATATATTAAATTATAATAAATACAATGATATAATTAGATTATAAATTGGATAAATAATTTACGAGAAAAAATCATTTGAAAATTTATGAATAGAAGATTAAATGCATCTAGCTAATCGGTAGATAAACATCTCATCTAATATAATGGATTTATTCAAAAAAAATTGAATCCCTCTATCTAAAGAAAAAACTGTTGTTTAAAATGACATGACCAGATGCCATGCCATCCACCGGCGCGTTGGCTACACTGCTACAATGGAGCTGGGACTTGGGCCGGCCCGGGCCGGCCGGCCCTGATCCTTTGGGCCAGGGCCTGATATGGGCCGAGCCGTTCCGGCCCGACAAATTCAAGGGCCGTGCCGGGCTGGCCCGAACTTGTATTTGCCAAGCCCAGGCACGACCCAAAGACCGACGGGCCTGGATGGGCCGGCCCGGCCCAAAAACGGCCCAACCTTGTAACAATTATTTTTTTAATATGATTATGAAAATATTTATTTAATTTATTTATGAATAATAAAAATACTAGTTCACAAGTGTCGTCACGATTTTTTCAAATCAACCGAGTACTGTGCTTTAATAGTTTGTGTTAGTGTATTATCAAATCAATAGTCACCGTGTTATCAACTCTCAAGTACTAGCACTACTAGGCTACCAGTACTGCCTAGTGCCTTAGTGCCTTGGCTACTACTCCTCCTAGCGCACTGCCGCAGGCCTGCAGCAGCATTCCGCCATGGTCCACGCCCCCGTACGCTGGCTAGCGGCCACTTGGCCAGTCCACACTCCGCACTGCATCTAGATTCTAGAGTTGAGAGCTCTACCAGCTACTGCCCCAAGCACGGCCCACTCAATGGGCCGTACCCATGCCGCCCATTGGGCCTAACATGTAGGCCAGGGTACGGCCCTTGTACGAGCCGTGCTTCGCATGAGTCGGACTTCCGTGCTTTGGGCCGGTCCAAAAAAATTCGGATCAAGTCCAGCTCTATGCTACAGCATGCAATTTCTCCCTTTTTGCTGTCTCATCAAAGGCATGAACTTTTGCGTGGAGGATTGCATTGCGTGCATATGTTTGATTTCGCCTTTCGAAGGAAATTCCTGAAATGTAAATGATTATGTCGATTTTTTTCTAAAGCGAGATTATCTATCATGCCAAAAAATTGGGGTGAGTATAATTGCTTGTGACTAAAGAACCGAATTAATAGAAAACGAAACCAATATGACCGAAACAAAAAAAACAGTCTTGAATTCGGTCTTGAACCCAATGAAAAAACAAAAACACATCAAATATTTCCAATAACAATCTTCTATTTATAATCTTATATATTGTAGCTTTCATATATTGTTATCTCGTGATTTGTGTGTGAAAAAAGAGAAATTGCTAACGAGTGCTAAATTTGTTCGGGTATTTCGGTCACGACCAAAGACCGAACCGAATTCACTGAAACCGAATTCACAAATTTCATAACATTTCGGTTTACATTTTTAACGAAAATTTAGAAAAAGACAAATGAATCAGATCGAACTGGTTTATCTGACCGAAAAAAACACCTGGTCTTAGATAATGGGCTGCGAAATGAAATATAATTTGTTCGACGACCCAGCCCACGTGTGCGACGGCCCAACCCACGTGCGCTTCGGACCAGCCCACGTGTGCTACGGCCCAACCCACGTGCGCTTCGGACCAGCCCACGTGTGCTACGGCCCAACCCACGTGCGCTTCGGGCCAGCCCACGTGTGCTACGGCCCAACCCACGTGTACTACGGCCCAACCCACGTGTGCTACGGCCCAACCTGAAGCCGACCTGAAGCGGCGGCCTCACCTCACACCACGGCTACGCACCAAGACCTCCCCGAGCAACCTAACGCCGCCGCCGCCGCCGCCGGAGGAGGAAGAGGTGGGGAGGAAGATGTCGTTTAGGGCGCGTGAGATGTACAAGAAGGTGGTGCGGCGCGTGGGCGGCGAGGGGAAGCTGCCGGCGGAGCTGATGGAGTCGGTGAAGAACTTGCTGCCCAACAGCAAAGTCATCATGGGCAGGGCCAAGCGCGGCATCTTCGCCGGCCGCCACATCCAGTTCGGCAACAAGGTCTCCGAGGACGGTGGGAACAAGTGAGCCATCTCGTCCCCATTCTCTCCGTGCAATCCCCCCAGCCCCCCTCGTTGCCTGATCTGTGCGCGTAGGTACCGTATGATTCAATTCTTAGAACAGGATGGAACTGTGCGATGCAATGCGTTATTTCGAATTCGGATTTGGTGGGTTGGATTGGACATTGGACAGAACGCGGTTTTGACCTTCTTTCGGAAACTTATAATTCGGATTTACCCGAGTCTCTACCTTGACAAGTATAAAATGCCGCCGAGAGGAGTGGGCAGTGGAGACGAGTGATCTAGGAGAGCAAGACTTCATTTCTCAGTGCTTGCCAAGTTTTCCCATTGCACTAATTTTGGCCTTTTTCCTTGTTTAATTGGTTTGCTTTCCTGATTACTGAATTAAGCATTGGATGAGTTGAGGATCAGTTGTGTTTACTGGGGTTTATCCTTCATTTTGGGTTGGTTTTAATAGTTTCTTTCAAGATTCATTGGGTTTTTTATGTTTGAAATGTTCAAGCCTACAGAATTTGCTAACTTTTTAGTGATGTAAATCTTGTTATGTTAACAAAACATGAAAAATGTATCTTCTCTGCACTTTCTCTTGCCAGTGTAAATGGCTAAATGCTTGAAATGTGGTTGAGCAGCTAGTATGTCGCTTGCTCGCTTCATCCATTCATCGTTGTGCATTTGTGCTGTTTGATTCATTGATGATAATTTGAAACTTTAATTGTCATTTGCCTTGAGAATGAGGGAAGGACAATCCACATAATCTTGCAGGACCTTGTTATCTCCTTCCTGACCTTAATCCACGATGTCAAGCTGTCATCATTGTCTCATAAGTCATGATCCATGTGCCTCTATGTTGCAAAAATATTTATGTTAACGTTCCATTTTCCAATCACCTCTTTTGGGGAAGGAAAGCATTAGAGGAATACTTCCAGTGGCTTGCAATAGTCCATGAGGTAGTTTATTAGTTGCTTGCAAATTCCTTATTACATAGGGTATACTTGATTTGATTCAATCATTTGCACTTGGCGCTCAGTAACTTAGCTGGTTAATGAAACACAAGCACTGAACCACATTAATTTGGGATATTTCCTCTAACCTCAAGATACCGTGCAAAGTTGCTTAGACAGCTTAGTTAACAATGGTTATAACTTCTAGGCTTGGATTCTTCCATCTCTATAGCACTGTTCTAGTGTTTGGACTTTGGAACTGCATCATCGGTTCTCTTTAAGAAATCATTGTTTTCTTACTATTTTGAATGCGTAATTATGCATTAGACACACTAAAAAACTCAAAACTCCTTGAATGTGCATCTGATACAATTCCTGTCAAGTTTCCATAGGGCATAAGCATTTCACAAAAAAATCTTGGTTTTGACCCCCCCCCCCCCCCAATATGACATTTGCAGTTCTACACTTGTATTACCTTTTGAGCATATCTTTTTTTTTCAGGTCAAGGCGAAACTGGAAGCCAAATGTTCAGGAGAAGCGTCTTTTTAGCTATATTCATGACAGGCACATTAGAGTCAAGGTAACCACCCATGCACTCCGGTGCATTGACAAAGCTGGTGGGATAGATGAATATCTCCTGAAGACACCTTACAACAAAATGGATACTGAGATGGGCATAGTCTGGAAGGCAAAGATTGAGAAGTTGTATTCACAACTAGCTGAAATGGAAGTAGGCTTCTTCCCACCTGAGGAAGAGGCTAAGATTGAACAGGGTTTTGAGGAGGTTCGAGGTGCCAAGAGAGAGTTTCGTAGGGAAGCAAGAAGAGCTTTGGCTAAGCAGAGTCAGCTGGAAGCAAAGAGGGCTGCCGCCGCTGCTGATGGCCAAACAGCTGAAGTTGCAGGTACAAATGAAGATGCTTCTGATGCTGCAGTGAAGTCTTAGCCAGGACCTGCCTGCTCACCATGATTGGTAAATATGATGTCCTCCTTTTTTTAGATGCATATATCCTCCTTTTCAAGAATCATCCATTCATCATAACCTGTGTGCAATATGTTGAAATTTTATTTATGTGGAAAATATGTTAGTTTGTAACTGTAGACTTCTTGGGGAATATGTATGATAATTGATACTTCAAAGTTCCTCATTTTACTCCTGAAGGTTTGAAATGTGCTGTGAGAGTCAGTGACTCTTTAATTTACTTTGTTGATCAATATGAAACCTCTCCATGATTCATAGTTCATAGTACTGCAAACCGTGGCACCATTTTGGACATCATCAAAGGTGTCGTCTTTCTTTTGAGATGCCATCCTGAATAAAGGACAAAAGTTTGCCTGCATAACACATTAACAATTGTTTGGGCTAAATACCACATACTTTTGTGTGTGTTGATGTATTGTACTTTTACCTGGATATAGTTATGGGATTCTTCATAACAACAAATACATGCTGTGCTTACCTTTACCAATTTTTGTAGTATACCATCATGCTCCCTCTGTTGATAAATATAAGGCATGATGTTTTTGGCACTCCAAGACTAAACTTGGACCATCACTTTCTTTTTAATACATATTATCAATGCTACGAAATTAACATCATGTGAAACTACTCTAAAATATGAACCCACTGGTAGCACTTGTATGCCAGTAAACATATACATTTTTCTAATGCACCCCTTATATTAGATTTCAAGCCTGCTATGCATGCAGGGGTTCTCTCAATCTCTTGTATTGTAGTCCAAACTTATATGTTGGAGCCTGACATGCTTCTCTTGCAGATAAAAAAGGAGAAACGTCGAGTGTCGCTGACCAAATAATGGAAGATTTTCATTCATATAAAGCGGGGAGTTAACTACTATCGATCAGCATCTTGGTCTTGTAATACAGTTGGGCATTAGGTGGAAATTTTGTACAATCACTGAATACTCTCGTGTCAAAATTCAGACAACCTTATTGTAGAAATTTGTACTTTCTGCAGCTGTCCACTCAACTTAAATGTCGAAATATAAGGGGTGTAATGACGTTTGCTACTTGATTCCTGTTAAGCTGCAATTTGTTTTTGTTACCGATCCGTGCTACAAGCCTTAAAACCAAGCAAAATGCTTGACTAGTTTCTGGTGGATTTTTTTTAAAAAATAATCCATTTTTATTTAAAATTGAATGTTTCAAAAAAGTTTCTACAGTGCTTCCTTACGTTCGAAACCTGCAATGTGATGCTTTTGAATATACACGAACAATGCGTTAATGTTTTTCTGATAATTGCATCTGGTTGGGATTTTGGATGTCAGCAACTCAGGATTGAACCATACGTAAGTGCTTGCAGATTCACAATATAAACATGGAGGATACACTGCCGGTTCCATATGAACAAACATAAAAAGACCGAAGTTGCATGGCCATTAAGCCGACCACTCTAGGCTAGCTTGGAGAGGACATCGCCAAGAACAGATTTGGTCTCCGTGTAGTACTTCTCAGCTTCCGCGGGGCTCTTGATCTTGGCGGCATGGTCAAGCTGCAAAAGGAAGCAGAAAAGGAAACTCATTTCTGTCAACAATTCAGGTTCAGAAATCGCAATTTCTGGAGAAAAACTATATGAAAGACTGAAACTTCTGCAAGGTGGTGTAAGTGTTGTGTACGTACTCCGTCGATGGTGTCGAAGAGCTTGCCGGTGAGGTCCTTGAGGCCCTTCTTCTCGTCCTTGGGCTTGGAGGAGATGACGGTGTTGAGGTCGTAGCGCAGGTAGGAGGCCTTGAGGCGGAGGTCGTCCCTGACGTACGGCCACTGCTTCTTGTCGATGAGCGGCTTCAGGTTGATGATGTCCTGCGCCGACTCCTTGGCCCTCGCCGCCGCCTCCGCCGGCGGCAGCGGCTGCAGGTAGAACCTCTGCTTCAGCGGCAGATCCACGTCTCTCGCTTGGTCCGAGTTCAGCGTCCCGGCTGCCACACACGCATCACCAGCAGCAACAACGTTAGAATTTTTTTTCTACTTTCACTGAACTGAATTCAGCTATGTTTCAGTAAAATTCATGCAAAATTTTGGAAATATTCGTATGGAGTGTGGGGCGAGGCACTCACGTAGTCCACCGGAGGGCGCCGGCGGTGGGCCGAGCTTGATGGACTTGGTGGTCTCGGCGAGCACTGCCTGCGCGAGCGCGCCGCCGGCGATCCCGGTGGCCACGAGGCCAAGCACGGCGCGGCGGCCGGCCTGGACGGCGGCGTCGCCCTCGGCGGCGGCCGAGGCCCTGACGGCGACCCTGGCCCTGCCGGCAGCACGCCTGCTCGCCGGACCCGGCAGCACGCCCTGCGACGAGCCGCGTAGGCCAGTCATGGACGCCATGGCTTGTGCCATCTCACAGCTCAGACGACCTCAGCCTCTACTACCTCCTCCTCCGTTCCCTTCGATCGAGCTAAGCCGTCTCGTTCCCGGGTTCGGGTGGCGGCGTGGCGAAAAAAAAATATATATGAGGATTTCGCGCGGTCGCGGCCTTATCTGACTGGATAAGTTCGGGGCCAGTGCGGGTGCGCCACGTGGCACAGCGTACCGGTGGTGGCCTCCCTTCGGATTGCGCCGCCGCGAATCGGGAGACGACGCGTGTCACGGGAGCGTTTGTGTGCTCCACAGTCCTGGCTTCAATGATCGGTAGGCGCAGACACCGGTTACAAGAGCATGTCTAAAAGAGTGGCATTTGACTTTCCAAGCTAAATTTTGGCCATCTAAACAAAAAAGCGTACTCCAAAAGAGTGGCCAACCGGATGGTCAAGCCATCCGGCTAGCCAAATTGAAGTTCCGGCTGGCCAAATCTGGCAAGCCAAAGTGGCTGGCTACTCTCGGTGGCCCACGCGCAGCGGTACAAACAACTAAGAGAAAAAGACTCCAGCGTTCGGAAGAAAACTGAATAAAGAAAGAAAGAAAAAATAAGAAAGGAGAAAATAAAGAGAATAAAAATAAAAATAACAGAAATATATATATATATTTAATTTTTTCTAAAATTTGAAAACTTTATAATCTGGAGATTTCTAAGGTTAGAAATTGGATTTTTTAAAATACTTTTTTAAAAATCTTTGGGATTTTAAAAGTGAGGAGTAATTTTTTTCAAAATTTTAAAAATTCTATATTTTGAAAATTCGAAAATTTATAACTTGGGGATTTTTAAGGTTAGAAATTGGGATTTCAAAAATAAATCAAATCTTTCAAAATATTTTGGGATTTTAAAAGTGAGAAGTAAATTTTTAGAGAGATGAAAATAGAGAGTCTGTTGGAGTGTATAGCAGATTTGGAGAGGAATCTTTTTGGAGAGTTAGCTAAATGGACAAATGAAGAGTAAAAAATGGAGAGGTTTTTGGAGATGCTTAATCACTCTGTTATTGTCTATTCTTATGCCCTGTTTGGCAACCACATGCTAAACTTTAGTTACTGTCACATCAAATATTCAGGTACTAATTAGAAGGATTAAAAATGATTTAATTAAAAAATAGTTGCATAATGATAGATTAAACAATGTTCAGGTACTGTCACATTGATTTAATTTGCAAGACGAATCTATTAAACCTAATTAATCTATGATTTGACAATGTGGTGTTAAAGTAACAATGTGCTAATGATAGATTAATTAGACTTAGTAAATTCTTTTCACGAATTAGTCTAGGGATTCTGCAATTAGTTTTTTTAATAAACTCATATTTACTCCTTCTAATTAGCATCCGAACATCTGATGTGATAGGGGCTAAACTTTAATTTCTGTCATCGAAACAACCCCTTATACTTTTCGGTTCATAAAAAAATTTGGATATGATTTCTGATACAACTAAATTATTAATTATTAATTTTTTATTTTTTCATATTAAATAAAATGTGTTAGTAAAAATAGCGCAGAAAACATCTAAAATACAGAATAAATATAAAACAACTTGTTTTGTTTTAGTTAACTTTTAACACAAGTCTAAAATGATTTGTTTTAGAGTAATGGAGTATAGTCTTATCTCAATTACTTAAACATAAAGCTAGAATAGATATGAGTAAGTTAATGGCATTAGATGCGGATGTGGGAAAAACATTTCTGATTCTTACAAAAACGAGTAGAATATATATTAAACCATTAAAAGCAACAAATGTTTCCTCTTAAATCACCTTAAAATCAAACAATTTCACAACTATCCTAATTTAGAATAAAAAAATCTACGAAGAAAATAAAATATTTCAGTTTCAAATCTGAAATAGAAAATAAAATATTTCCGTTTTGAATCTGAAACCAACCATACCTATTTAGTGCGAGGGTGGAAGTGGTGTCTCCTTGGCGTTATCTCCGATAATGCTTTCGCTTGCATACAACCATTTACTACTCCTACCTCGGCGGATCATGATTTATACAATGGAAATACGGAATTAAACATACTATAAATTACATATATAATATATTAAAAATTTGTCGACTATTAGAAAAATATGAGAAGGAAAATAAAATTAGATGGTTATAAAAATAGGTTATTAGACTAACTATTAAATTATTGGGCTAGTTTTTTACCCAATTAAAAACACAAATATATATATATATATACATACATACATACATGCATACATATATATATACATACTAGTGAGAGGCCCGTGCGTTGCAACGGATGCATAATGTTAACGACAATATATTTAGAACATGATATATTTGCCGAACACATTTGTTTAGTAATATTGCGATGATAAGAAACAAAGTAATATATTATTCCTCAAAACAATACATAGAAGTATGCTTTCTATATAAAGTGTCATTGCATATTTATAATTACAGATCTGGTATGAAATCGTACAATATACTATACAGTGAGCACATCTTCTTTTATCTACTCAGTGAGCACTTCCTTGTAGACGATATTCTTCGTTAACGTGCTTGTTGAATTGATTCCCCTATTTTTCTCCGGAGCGGCGAGTATTTTGATGTTGCTACGAGAAGTTGCTCGTGATAGAGCTACATATAGTTGTCCATGAGAGAACACCGGGTTCGGAAGGTATATTCCAACATGCGGTATTGTTTGACCCTGTGCTTTATTAATTGTCATTGCAAAACTCACCCTAACAGGAAATTGACTCCTCTTAAACTTGAAGGGGAACATCTCATCATCGGAGGGGCACAAGGGTATGCGTGGAAGGAAGACTCTCTCACCAGCATGTTGTCCCAATACAATTTCAGCATCGATAGTATTTCTTTGAAATGCTCGGACTATCAACCTAGTCCCATTACACAGACCATTGGCCGGGTCAAGATTTCTGAGCAAAATCACAGGACAATTAACCTTGAGTTTTAATATATGTGGAGGTAACCCATTTGGCGTTAATGAATTCAGGAACTCAGACGGATAATGGTTGCATGGATCATCGACTGCTCGATCATGACTGTGATAAATCATCTCGTCACCAGGAAAACGTTCGATAAGCTTCATGTTTATTGCATCAACGTTCTCATTCCTCGTTGACAAAATAGCTCGAGATGTGATGTAGTCTGCATCAGTCATGTTTGCACCTAACATTGGAAATACCATGTCAATAAGACTATCAATGTCTGATTCTGCACCAGTGTAGGGTACACATATTTCGTCGGGTAAATTTACATAGTCATCATCGATGGTCTCTTCAATGCCATTGCCAATCCGTAGCAGGTAGTCTGAAAACCATATATCTGATCGAGCTCTCATGTTATGGACAAGTCTCAACTGATGCATGTTATCCCATAGGTAAGATCTACGCAATGTTGCGTTTACAATTTGAGCCCTATTCCCCTTTCGTATAACTGGAAGAACTTGTCTGAAGTCACCTCCAAAAACCATTGTTTTGCCTCCAAATGGTAGATTGGGCTTTTCCATTATGTCCCTCATGCTCGTGTCCAACGCCTCAATTGCCTGTCTTTTTGTCATGGAGACTTCATCCCATAATATAAGCGAAACTTTTTGAAGAAGCTTCGCAGTACCACTTTGTTTGGTGAAGTTACACACTCCATTATCTTGTATGCTTAGTGGTATCTTGAACCTTGAATGAGCCGTCCTACCTCCAGGCATGATGGAAGCAGCAACACCAGATGTTGCAGTAGCAATAGCTATCTTCCCCTCGCTACAGACTTTTGCTAATAAAGCTTTGTACAGAAAGGTTTTTCCTGTTCCTCCTGGACCATCAACAAAAAACACACCTCCACTATTGTTGTCAACGGATGATAGTATAACATCATAAGCATATCTCTGTTCTGCATTAAGAGAGGATGTGCTCGCTAGTAGCTCATTATCCACCTGTATAGAGGTCTCTTCACAAATCTCCCTCACCTCACCCGCCATGGCGTCATATGATTCATCAATTTCTGGAAGAGGAAATGATGTTATCTCTTTACCCATTGACTGAAGCAATTTTCTTATATCCAATAACACCATTTGTTCAACTGCATATGCATTCATTTGGGATCGTCGGATGTCATCAGACATTGCTTCGAAGTGTTTGTTCCAGAGTCCACGCACATCGCTAGGTTCACAATATACCAATATTGTAGCAAACAACCTTCGGAGGGACGAAGGCATATGAAATACTTCAGCTTCAGAGAGGCACTCATCAATGCTGTTATCTGACTCAATAATACCTCTTTTCTCAGCGCTTTCTCGAAATGTAGGGTATACAATACCATCATATGTCCTCAAATCCTCAAATGAAGTAGCACCAACCACATGGTTTAATAGCACCCTCAAGTAGTATCTCTCCCTCTGCTGGATGTGCTGAGATGATCCTCCCAACCTGCGTGCTTCGTTCTCTTATTTTCCAAAGCTTACGTCCAGGCAACCACACTGCATATTGTGGGAAATCCCTATAAAGTAACGTGCGTGCCCACGTAAATTCTTGATTTGCCTTGAAATACTCAGTCAACATGGTTCTTGAGGCACCCTGTTGGTCGAGAACTTCACGTACATCAGCATTCTCTCTATAGGACACAAGATGCATTCCTGGGAGGTGCAGCTGTAACTGTAGCACTGGTGGCGAAATCCCGCTAAGATCAAATCCAAATATTCTCCACAATGCCTCCTGTGGTGTTACCCACCTATCATCCCTATATTCATTGATCTCATTAATCTCGCGGTTTTCATCAGCTTCATTGACGGACACAGACGCCCTATCATGACCCTTATAAATATACTTGTAGAGGTACTTAACAGCCTTAATACTCGAACAAACTTCTGCATTGATGTGACAGTCATACCTTCTTAGAAGCATGGGATTATATGGGACAACCCATCTGTTGTCTAAGTCATGACCTCTCACTCTTACCCTTTGTCTGTCATCCCTTCTCCTATAGATAGGGTAAGAATCTTCGCCTTGGATAGTTGTGTCACTAAATTGGCGTGGATAATAGCACTTGCAACTACCATTTTTCATGCATGGACTCTTCCTATTTAGTGGGCCACACGGGCCATGCATCATATGTTTCACTACCATTTCATATAGCTCCGGGTATATATCCTTATCTGGAAGTTCTGCTGAGATAACATTATCATACTCATCGGGACAACTCAATTTGTATGTTGACTCCATGATAAGGAGGAAATGTGCATGCGGTAGACCCCTTTTTTGGAACTCGATTACATGTACTTGTGCTGCAATGATTCCTAGGATATGTTTACGAAATAGCTGGAACTTGAGATCCTCTAGCTTGGCTTTAAATACACGCACAACAAAATCAGGACGATCTTGTGGTGTTTGGCCAGGTCCAAGCTCCCTACTTATCTCCTCCCAATTAGGATTACAAGTCATTGTGATAAATATGTCGGGTTTTCCATACTTCTGCACTAAGGCCATAGCATCCATATATCTTCGTCTCATATCCCTCCCGCCACCGATAAACGATGCAGGTAGGACCCATCTTTTTCTCAATCTGCTGGCTCTATGTTCTCCAACAGATACACTATCCATCAAGCCCTGGTAAAGATCCGCACGAATCTTCTTCTGATTGTATAAGAAGTAATTCAGGCGAGACATTTCAATTTTTATGTAGGTATCAACTACAAACTGCTGGAATAGACGTCTCCCAAACAAGACCGTGTTGAAGATTCCACTACGCATCTGGAATTTATAGCAATAATATTCGCGCATTGAAACAAAAAACTTGCTGGTAGTATCTACAAAGCAAAGAGAAATCAGTTAGGTGATTAGCGTATGGATTAATAGTATCGTAATAACATGAATATGAGTCACTTAGCTAACCTGAGTTGTCAGCATTTCTTTGTCGGGTTGTACTTATTTGACTAATGTCAATACCTTGTCTTGGTATATCAGAATGCCAACCGAGCTCTGCTCTTGGAAAAAATAGGGGGTATGACAAAGGGTCGTAGCACCCATCACTCGGTCTAATTGAATAGTAGTTGTTGTTATTGCCAAACAAGGTGATGCTACGATCAAAATGTTTGTGAATATCATTCCCCTCAACCCACACAACAGCAACCTCTGATGTTAATGGTCTGTTATAAGTTCGCTGGTCTAGCTTATAGTCCATATTTAGCACAATACGATATTCATCAACGTCTTCAACCTGTCCTAGGCTTCTGAATGTTTCAGAGTAGGGATTATCTCTCAAAATATATACCAAACATCTAATAATAGATATGTCCCTTTCTCTATATATCTCATCTCGAGCACGACAGAAACGATGTGATAAGCTAGGATCATCATCATAGAAGTACAACTGCAAGTGGCTAGGTTCATTACCTCCATTTCCAAAAGAATGTATGTTATGGTACATTTGCCCATGTGCATTAAATGTGTACACTCCATCCCTTGCACTTGTGAGGTTCTTGTCATAATCACAATACATTGTGGTGAAGGAGAAATGACTGTTGAAATATCTAATATTCTCCATAAAGTGTTGTGATTGAATGTCTTCACCTGTGTACAACTGTCGAAGCTCCTCAGGTGGCGCAGGCATTTGAAGTTTGACCTTGACATTCATACAACAAAATCCTGGTGGCTCATATTCAAACCTCTTCGCACCACAATGACGACAGTCTGGCTGAGTCTTTAAAATGTGAGTGCTAACAGGTAGGTTCTGGTAGACAACGTCAGTTGTATCAAGGTTGTTAGATCCTATCTCAGAGGCATGTGGTGTATTACGAACAACACAGTTTGGACCAAGAGTTCTTCTTCTTGCTCGATTTTGTTGGTTACGTTTTTCCCGCATAACCTGCCTTTGCTCATCTGTCATACTTGCTGAATATCGTTGGTTCTCTCGCCTCGCTTGCCTCTGTTCATCCGTCATACTTGCATATCGAGCTTTATCACGTGCACGTCTTTTGTTTCGTTGCTCTGATGTCAAGCTTGCATAGCGTGCTCTTTCACGAGCACGCCTTATCTCAGCACGATCTATCGATCGGTCAAGTTGGGTTTGTTGAACAGATGGAATTGCTTGTTGCTCTTGTGAGTCGATAGTTGAAGTTGCTAATATAGCAGAATTTGCACCTGCACAAAGTTTATGTAATCACATGAGACATAATTTTTGCTATTAGTAATTGCACAACCCACATTGCAGTAGTTTATACCATTAGAGGTTTGTCCTTGAAATAATCCCGCTGATGTAAGGGTACTTTGTGTAGGAACAACAAATGAGGACGGTGGTCGATATGACACATTTTCACCGTCCGATGAACTTTCCGATGGAGTCTGTGATGGTTGTCGAATACAAATTCCAGAAGGGCCGTGAGGCAAAATGTTACAGCGATTTCTCTTTTGTCTATGACGACCATCGATAACTAAAAATTTAAAATGAGTACACATTTTCAGACAATAATTTTAGTGTAATGTTTGTAGCACAAATATTTGAATAGACAAATAAACAGGATAAATTAGGCGCATAAAATATAATAACCTTCTTTCCCCTCTCTCCTCGGTATATGTTCTGACATGGTTGATAGCTTTGTTATCACAACGTCGAGCGACCTGTTGATCGCATAATTGGTTAACCACCAAACAAACGATACTTGAGTGGAAACATTATAGATGGAACATGATTTTAATTCAGATAAGTGTTTGAGTTTTTAATTTATTTTTCTTGGTACCAAAGTGTGATTTAGAATACTTGTTTTGGATGAAAGGGTTATTTTGAGGGTTAGGATTACAAATTTGTTATTTAAATAGGGCATTGGATGATTATTAATCAAGATTGGATCTGGAGATTGTGTCAGAGGAAAGAAAATATTCTTCAAGGTTAGGAATGAGAGTATTACAGTGAATGATGTTTTCAGTTTGTAAATAAGCGTATTTGAATTTGAGACATGTATTCCAATACAAATATTATATTGAAATAACTTCAAAGGGAATACACAATAGATTCAACGAATGATCACAAACCAAATACCAAATTCAAATAACTTCAAAGGGAGTACACAATAGATTCAACGAAATGAACACAAAAACCAATATTACATTCACATAACTTCAAAGGGTGTACCCAATAGAAATAAACACAAAACATCCGAATATGAGGAAGTACATTAAAAACGCACACCACAATACACGCAAGACTGTAACACTATGGACAGTCAGATCCATAAATCGTTGCAAAATATCTCCATATAGCTTCCATGAACCGATTCACAAATCTTAGATCCATAGTTCCTAAACTCACACGTTGCCGTAAGTCTGCATTTATATTTCAAAGGAAAATAATTAACAATATCTATAATATTATGTGATGTATTGCCATTATTCTTATCTTGTGTTTTATTGTTGGAACTACTTACTTTGCAAAGGTAGTGTGGCTGGATGAATCGGATTAAACTTGACTGTAGTGTGTTCTGAAGTCTCTAAACATCCTATCGCCAAGTAGAACAAATATTAGTGTAATTCATCACTATATCTTTATTAATGATAAAACGGGTTAGGACTGAATTACTATGCTTCTTGTGAAGTCGAAGCATGGTTCCTAAACAATGTGGTTGTTACGATGAGCTTCTGTCCATTCAGATATGTGATTAGTGAGGGAGTCACCCCAAATTCCAACAACCATCATGTTCAAGCTAAAAAAGATCAAATGCTCATTAGCTTTCGATTTGCAAAAACAATATGATTGTTTATGACGATATAAGTGGTTGTATCTAACTTATGAATTACCTAGTGTCCATCAGTGTTATCTCCCTATATAGACCTCCAAGTCGTTCCAATTTCCCCCAATAGACAACAACTCCAGCTATGTCTGTGCAAATAATCATATCATACTATAAGTAATACAACTATTTTTTTTGAAACTATGCATCGCCGATTCAATTTACGTACGTACCCACAAACGTTTTATTCGGACGAATCCATGCGTCATGAAACGTCAATAGATATTTTGGATAGGGAGGGAATTGGATTGGAAGAATGTATGGCTCAACTGTTGTATTTCTTCGAAGAGAACCTTCATAGGCATGGGCAATGCTCCGATAGTACAATGCCTCTTCAAGATTAGGTTGAAAATATAGATAATGAATAGTATAACATTGTCCTTCATTTAGGAGAATGTTAAACCTATGAACTTCCTCCCGCTCCCATGCAATGACTTCTATTTTAGCACCCTATGTATAATATTAGGGTTTAGAATAGTTCATATGTTCACTACTATGTAAAATTTAGTCCAACTTGTGTGCAACTTACAGTAATATCCATTAAAATAAATCGTTGTTTTTCTCCATGTTCATCAGGGAGAAACTTAACATCTACTCTGGCGACGGCACTCCATGGATAGTTTAAGTGCTCGAACTCTATCTCGTCAAATTTCATAAACCTTAACAAAAAATGAAATTTAGAACATCTTTCATCGTTGCAGGAGAGTTGGTTTTAGTAATATAGGCTCACCTAGGTACCACCGCATTACGAGTTGGACGGTCGGCGTAAGTTCTCTTTCGCATGCCAACCATTTAATATATCTAAGAAATTCAACTATATTATAATGTTTTATCTAGCGGAATTATTTGACAAATAGAATAGAAACACATTATTTGACAAATAGAATAGAAACACATGCAAGAATAAAAATAGGGGAAAATATTCACAGAATAAAAAGGGGGAAATATTAAAGAAATAAACAGGATAATTCATCGAAAAATGCCGAAAATTCAAAAAATACAGAAACGCAATTAAGAAATGTATAGAAAGATAATAATAAAAAATAAAATGCAATAATGAAGTAACCAACTTAAGTAACCATTAGGAAGTAAACAGAATGGTGGTATAAACAACTTAAGTAACAATTATGAAGTAAACAGAATGGTGGTACTGAACATGATGAAGTATACAAATGTTTCCAACATCTAATTTGATTTATCTTGATTATGGGAATTTTTCTTATTTTGAGGAAATATTCAATAAAATAGTAAATACGATTACAAAATCATAGAAATTAGAGAATACTCATGGAAATTCTCAAAATTTCAGAGTAGTGGTAATGAATATGATGAATTATACAATAATTATACAACATCAAAACTTGCTTTATCTTTTTTTTGGGAATTTTATATGTTCAAGGGAATAATAAAATAGAAAATTAATTCTATTAAGTTCTAACAATTTACTCATAGAAATGCTCAAAACATTAAGAGTAATTGTACTGGACATGATGAATCATGTTAAAATTATCTACATCCTTAAAGTTGTTTTATCTTAATTTTGGTGATTTTCTAATTTTCCAGGGAATAATTAAATAGTGGTAATGAATATGATGAATTATAGTGGTACTGAACATGATGAAGTATACAAATGTTTCCAACATCTAATTTGATTTATCTTGATTATGGGAATTTTTCTTATTTTGAGGAAATATTCAATAAAATAGTAAATACGATTACAAAATCCTAGAAATTAGAGAATACTCATGGAAATTCTCAAAAATTTCAGAGTAGTGGTAATGAATATAATGAATTATACAATAATTATACAACATCTAAACATGCTTTATCTTTTTTTTTGGGAATTTTTATATGTTCAAGGGAATAATAAAATAGAAAATTAATTCTATTAAGTTCTAACAATTTACTCATAGAAATGCTCAAAACATTAAGAGTAATTGTACTGGACATGATGAATCATGTTAAAATTATCTACATACCTAAAGTTGTTTTATCTTAATTTTGGTGATTTTCTAATTTTCAGGGAATAATTAAATAGGAAAAAGGCAATTATTTAATTCTGTAAAATGGAAAATACTAATAGAAATGCTGGAAAAATTAGGAGTAATTTTACTGAACATGATGAATTTTACAAAATTATTCTAGCATCAAACTTAATTTTATCTGATTTTTGGGCATTTTTTTTATTTTCCAGAGAATAAACAAAACAGGAAATCAATTCTTTAATTCTGGAAAATTAAAAACCAAATCCGGCCCAAACAGTATCACGGTCCGGCCCATAAAAATATTTCGGCAGGCTTTCTGAGTCCTGGGCCCAGGCCAGGCATTCGGCGCGTGCCCGCGCACGCAACCTGGGCCTGGGCCAGGAAAGTGCCCCCCCCGCTTGGGCCGGTTTTGGTCCGTGAAATCCTGGGCGTCGGATCTGATCCGACGGCCAGGCGCTGAGATCGGGCGAATAAAAAGCCCCGACGCGAGAAACCCTAACCCTAAACCTCATTTCCCCTTCCCCGGTCCCGAGCGCGAGCGGCACGAGAGCGAGCGGCGCGGCGCGGCGGAGCGGCGCGCGACGGCGGCCACCGTGCGGTCGACCGCCACCGGTTAGCTCGCCGGAGCACCGCGCTCACCCGAGGGTGAGCGGGGCTCCGTCGAGCTAGCCCGCGGCGGCCAAAACCCGAGGTCCCGAGAGGTTCGTCGGTCGCTTCCCGGCCTCCGGCGAGCGGCGGCGCGACGACGGAGGGGTCCCGGCGAGCGGCGGCGCCACGACCCGAGAGCGAAGGTGAGCCCGGCCCTCAGTATATTAGTTTAGGGTTAGGGTTAGGGTGAAAACCCTCTCCTCTCTTTACCCGAAGGTGGACCGACCCCAGTGAGCGGCGGCGCGACGACCCAACGGCGGAGCAGGC
>JAAALK010000282.1:17683474-17738981 GCA_019279435.1 Zizania palustris
ATGGTATCAGGAGACCGGGTTCCCCCCTTCCTCTCCACCTTCCGCTGCCCTCCCTGATCGGCACAGGGAACCCCTGTTCTTCCCTGCCTTCGGCATAGGGAACCTCTCTTCTCCCCTCCCTTCGGCATAGGGAGATAGGGGTTCGGTCATGACCTCTTCCTCCCTCCCTTTGGCTG
This sequence comes from Zizania palustris, assembly GCA_019279435.1. Classification (NCBI taxonomy): domain Eukaryota; kingdom Viridiplantae; phylum Streptophyta; class Magnoliopsida; order Poales; family Poaceae; genus Zizania; species Zizania palustris. The sequence goes on from JAAALK010000282.1 coordinate 17,683,651, forward strand.
CCCTCCCTGATCAGCATGGCCGAGTCTCCTCCCACCTCTGTCGTCGACCCTGCAGACCTCGTCCATCGCAACGACAACGACGAGCCAAGGCGTCTCGCTGACACCCGCATGGCTGCCCGTGAGGCTGCCCTTGCAGAAGCACAGGCCGCTGAAGAAGAAGCTGCTGCTGCCTCTTTCGATCGCGACGCTGCCACCGAGCGCATCCGTGCTGCTCTAGCACGAGCAGCCAAAGCTCGGGCCGATGCTGCCGCTGCAGCTGACCCCATCGCGCCTCCTCCAGGGGACGACCTGGACGTCTCCAACGCCATGGCCCTCCACGAAGCAGCCGCTATCCTCAACCTCCATGCTCAGGCGGTCTCCGTTCAGAACGCCCGCAGCCTGGTTCCCATCACCCTTGACACAGCCGACAACTACTCAAGATGGCGCGAACAATTCCTCCTCGCCGTCACAAAGTATTCGCTGCAAGATCATATCTTTAGCGACCACGCCACCTCGGCCCTTCCTGATTGGACGCGGATGAACGCCGTGGTGAAATCTTGGCTCTACAGCACGACTTCTTCTGATCTTGCTGAGGCCGTCATTGACCACCGCGCCACCGCCCGAGAAGCTTGGCTTGCCATCGAGGGTCACTTTCTTGGGAATCAGGAGACCCGCGCCTTACACCTTGACACCAAGTTTCGTGCCTTCGCGCAAGGGGATCTTTCCATCACCGAGTACTGCAAGCATTTCAAGAAGATGGCCGACGATCTTGGCAATCTTGGCGAACACGTGACCGACCTCACCTTGGTCCTCAACGTTATTCGCGGGCTCAACGAACGCTACAGGGACATCGGTGTTCACCTCCGGCGCGGGCGCCCCTTTCCCTCCTTTGCTGTTGTTTGAAATGAGCTTCTCCTTGAGGAGATTAATATGGTTCAGCACCCCGCTGCCCCCCACTGCCTTCGTCGCTGTCCCCTCTGCACCCCAGCAGTCCGCACCAATTGAAGGCAGCACACCTCGAACCGGCGCCCCAAAACAGAACAAGAAAAAGAAACAGAAGGGGCGCAATTCTTCAGGTGGCCCTCCTGCCCCAGCCGGCAGCAGCCCCTCCCCCAATCCTGGATCCACAACCAGGCCCAACGGGACGTGACCCTCCTTCTACAATCCGTGGACAGGGTCCATCCAGATGTGGCCCGGCCCACGGACTCCTCCCCTGGCCCAGCTTCCTCAAGGCCGGATGGGTCCCCAACAGCAGCAAGCAATGCTTGCATTCCAGGGGCCCCAACAGTTTTTACAGATGGCTCAACAAAATCCTCATCAACAGCAAGCCTTGCCACCCTGGACCCCCCAGGCACCGCAACAGCCCATGACAGGAGCTCCGGCTTGGGACCAGAGCTCCCTCGCCTCCACTTTCAGCACCATGACTCTCACCCCTCCGGTGAATAACGACTGGTATTTCGATACTGGTGCTTCCTCCCACATGACATCCCATGACGGTATCCTCTCTCACTATTCGGTTCCACGGTATCCCTCTCCCACTTCTATTGTTGTCGGTAATGGTTCACTCCTCCCAGTCGCCGCGACCGGGACGACATATCTTGGCCCCCTTACTTTAAATAATGTTCTTGTTTCGCCACAGCTCATCAAGAATCTTATTTCCGTTCGCCAATTCACTATCGATAATAATTGTTCTGTGGAATTTGACCCTTATGGTTGCTCTGTGAAGGATCTTCTCACGGGGACCGTGACCATCAGGTGCGATAGCTCCGGACCACTCTACCCTCTGCAGGTTCCAGTGGCGCACTCTCTTGTTGTGGGCTCCACACCAGCTTCACTTTGACACCGACGTCTTGGTCACCCTGGTCGCGAAACTCTTTCCAAACCTGTTTCGGCCATTCCCGCTTGTAATAAAGACTTGGATTCTATATGTCATGCGTGTCAGTTAGGACGACATGTTCGTCTTCCTTTTGGTACTTTAGTCCCTAGGGCGTCGAACAACTTTGCTCTTATTCATTGTGACTTGTGGACATCTCCTGTTGTTAGTGTCTCTGGTTACAAATATTACTTAGTTGTTCTTGACGACTGCTCACATTACTTGTGGACATTCCCCCTTCGGCTAAAATCTGACACATTCATGACATTATCTAACTTTTTTGCCTATGTCTCTACCCAGTTCGGTGCTCGCATCCAGGCCGTCCAAACCGACAACGGATGGGAGTTTGACAACTCCACCGCTCGCACTTTCTTTACGACACATGGCATCCTCTTCCGCATGTCGTGCCCCTACACGTCGCCCCAGAACGGTAAGGCCGAACGGATCATTCGTACTACTAATGACGTTATCCGCTCTCTTTTGTTTCAGGCGGGCATGCCTCCTTCATATTGGACTGAAGCGTTGCACACTGCGACTCTACTCCTCAACATCTTACCTACCAAGACCCTTGACTTCTCGACCCCGCACTTTGCCCTCCATGGTAGTGCGCCGTCCTACGATCATCTTCGAGTCTTCGGTTGTAAGTGTTACCCCAATCTCTCGGCCACTGCTCCCCATAAACTTTCACCCCGCTTTGCCCTCTGTATCTTCTTGGGATACTCTGCTCACCACAAGGGATACCGCTGCCTTGATCCTACCACCAATAGAATCATTATTTCCCGTCATGTCATCTTCGACGAAACCTCATTTCCCTTTGCCGAGAAACCCTCACCTCCCAATGCTACGGATTTCACCTTTTTAGATGAATTTTCTAACACGGCAGCCGCTCCCATAGGGCTGCCAATTTTTTCTTCTACAGGTACCTCTCCCACCGTACCACTTTTGGCGCCACTGGTTCCACCAGGATATCACTCCCTACCTCGCGCGGGTGTTGTGCCACGCGCGGCCACGGGTCCCTCGACATCCACTGTACCACGCGCGGCCCCGACTTCATCTTCGACGCCTACACCCGTACCATGCGCAGATGCCACGTCTCCTGCACTCCCACATGCGGGACCGGCTCTCCGTGTCTACTCCAGGCGTCCCCGACCACCCGAACCTCCTCCTCCAACGGCATCCACTACTTCCCCAGCACCGGTGCCGCTACCTCCTGGTGCCATTGCCGTTACCCCAACGGTAAACCAGCATCGCATGACGACACGGGGCAAGGATGGGTTCCGAGTACCATCCTTGTTCCATGCCACACCACTATCTCCAGTACCGAAGACTTTTTGTGGTGCCCTTGCCAACCCCAATTGGCGGGCTGCCATGGAAGAAGAACATGCTGCCCTCATCAAAAACCAGACTTGGGATCTGGTTCCTCGCCCGTGGCATGCCAACATTGTCACCGGTAAATGGATATTCAAGCACAAGTTCCTCGCCAACGGTTCCTTGGAGCGTTACAAAGCACGTTGGGTCCTCTGCGGCTTCACTCAACGTCCAGGCATTGACTTTACAGAGACATTCAGCCCTGTTGTCAAGCCTGCCACAGTTCGCACCGTTCTCTCGTTGGCTATCTCCCGCAAGTGGCCTGTTCATCAGCTCGATGTCAAGAATGCTTTCCTCCACGGCACTTTGACAGAGACAGTGTTTGCAGCTCAGCCGTCTGGTTTTGAAGACCCCGTTCACCCAGACTTTGTTTGCCGCCTCAACAAATCTCTTTATGGGCTGAAGCACGCCCCTCGTGCTTGGTACAATCGCTTTGCCACGCACCTGGTCTCCCTTGGTTTCGTAGAAGCCAAGTCAGATACTTCGCTGTTCATCTACCGTCGTGGCATTGATACAGCTTATCTGCTTCCCTACATGGATGACATCGTTCTCACCGCTTCCTCAGCACAGCTCCTATAGCAAATTATCTCAGCTCTTCAGCAAGAATTTGCCATGAAGGATCTGGGTGAGCTCCACCATTTCCTAGGGATGCAGGTTCAGTGCAGTGATGATGGTATGATTCTCTCTCAGCGACAGTACATGCTTGACATCCTGGACCGAGCAGGCATGACAGAGTGCAAACCTTGCAATACGCCAGTCGACACTAACCCCAAAGTTTCTACCGACTCTGGGACTCCAGTCGCCGATCCTTCAGATTACCGCAGCCTTGCTGGTGCCCTGCAGTATCTGACCTTTACGCGACCAGACATCTCCTATGTCGTACAACAGGTCTGTCTCCACATGCATGATCCTCGAGAGGCTCACCTTGCTGCTCTCAAGCGCATTCTTTGGTATATTCGGGGTACTTTACATCTGAGACTTCTTCTTCGGCCATCGACGCTGGATGACTTGGTGGTCTATACTGATGCTGACTGGGCCGGTTGTCCCGACACTCGCAAGTCCACTTCGGGCTACGCTGTGTTCCTTGGCGACAACCTGGTTTCTTGGTCGTCTAAACGGCATGAGAAACCAAGGGTTGGTTTCGGTGTTTTGTGATGAGTGATTGACAGGATTTTACCCTCTGTTCGAAGGGTACCTCCGAAGGGGCTTCGGAGGTGGTACCTCCGAAGGGTGTTCGGAGGTGGTGTCACCGAAGTGTGTTCGGTGTTTGCTTGCTGCAGCTGTGCAGCGGAGTGTGCTCGTCGGAGGGGTCCGACAGTATGCGATGACTGGGTTCGTATCGAAGGCTTCGGTACTTTGGGCGGTACACCGGAGTGTGTACCGAAGGTTGCTAACCCGGAGAGGTCTCCGGAGTACTGGATACACTTGTCTGTTTGTCGGTGGTGCGCAGGGACTTCGGAGGCGACGGACAAGGTTCGCAGCAGGTGAACCTGGGTCAAGCGGGAGGCTTGATGCCAGGGGAGCGGGGAGCTCCGTCACGGTGGCTGCGAAGGTGGTCCGGGTCGGTCCTCGGGTCGAGGCGTGCCAGGTGAAGGCAGAGAGTGCGGAGCGTGGCTCCGACTGAAGGTACTCCGAGACAAAGTCCTCGGAGGTGAGGCACTTCGAAGGTACTCCGAATGGAGTGACTTCGGAGTTGGTTGGATCAAGTCCTCTGCGGAGGCAAGGAGTTCGAAGTGTGCTCCGGAAGGAGACACTCGAAGGTGTCCGACGAAGGTCTCAGAAGTCAAGGCGCATCGAAGGCATGGTCCGGGTGAGGCTCGTCGAGGAGTGTGGTCGGAGTGAGACACTGCGACGAAGTGCTCATGGAATGCTTCATGCGGAGGCCTTGGACGAAGGAGGGACTTCGAAGGGTGGTACTTCGAAGGTGGGGCTTCGGAGGGTGGAAGGCTTCGGAGCGAGGCTAGCTCCGGAGCAAGGTTGACTTGAGGTGCTTCGGCCTGCATGGCTTCGGTACACGGACTGACGGAGTTCGAGCTGGGTGTAGCTACGAAGCCGTGGTGGTCCACTCCGGAGGTGTTGGTGCGAAGGCCCAAGGAGCTTTGACGACTTCGGCTCAAAACCGTCAGTGTATCGGAGACTGACTTCGGTGAAGCGAAGGCCATCTGGCTTCAGGCTTCTCACCGAAGCTACCGCACCCTCGCGTGCAAAGGGAGGATTCCAGAAGGTCAAAGACTGCAAAGGCTGACACTGTCTGTTCTGTAAAAGGCTGACACTGTCCCCTCTGCAAAGCTGACAGAGAAGCCTCCAAAATAAAGGCGGACTACCTTTTGTACCCCTTAGTTCTGTAGAGTCAAATCTTGTGTAAACCCTAGGGGTAAAGTAGTCTTTTCCTTTGGGTGAACTGTGGGCTATAAATACGGGGGCTCGGTAGGTAACATTTAACACTTTGAGCATTTACTGTTGAGCTCCTGTAGCCACATACCTCGTTGTATTCATCCAGAGTTCAATTTATTTTGTGTTCCTTGTTCAAGCGGCGAAGCCCTGCTTCCTTGTGCTTTTTGCTTGAGCTCGTGTTACATACCTCGCTAGTATAGTGCACCGAAGCCTGTCTAGGGGAAGGTTGTTTCGTGCGAGGTGTGTTTTTCAGTGTGCTGTCGCTCTGTGTAACTTGAGGCTAGACCTCATAGCTTACTAGCGAAGCCCTGATCGAGGCCCGTTTTGCTTCTTGTGTCGAAGCCCCTAGTGTAGTCCATTTGTGTGCGTGTAGACTTTCGTGTACGAAGCCCAGCACCAGTTGCTGCCGCCAAGTACTTGGTCGAAGTCCTCAGAGGGCTGTCCACTCCTGCGAAGGGTGAAGTGCGAAGCCTGCTTGAAGCACCCTGTGTGCGGAGCCTGCACTGAATAAGCAGAGTAGATTTCTGAGGGTTGTAAGTGGAGCGAAGTCTTCTTGGCTTCGAACTTTTGCTCCTCCGAAGCCTGTGTTCGAAGGTGTCGAAGTACCTCCGAACCAGACCTTCGAAGGTAGTGTTCGAAGCCTGTTCCGCAGAAGACAAAACTGAAACCGAAGGCTAGTTTTTAGCCCGAAATTTTTAAAGCTCTCATTCACCCCCCCCTCTGGTCGCCGTTTCCGGTCCAACAATTGGTATCAGAGCAGGTTAAGATCACCCGTTGACCTTAACCGGTTTTGTGATCTGTTGGCGACATGGATAGAGGCAGTAAAATTCCTCTGTTCGATGGGACAGACTTTGCATACTGGAAGGTGCGCATGGAGGCTTACTTGTTAAGCCAAGGAAATGCAATTTGGGAGATTGTGGACTCACAATACTCCATCCCTGAGACTCGCACCTCTCAGACTGAGAAGGATCAGTATATTGCCAATTCCAAGGCAAGAAACATACTGTTCATCGGTTTGAGTAGAAGTGAGTTCGATAGGGTGCAGCACCTTAGGACTGCTAGGGAGATTTGGACAACACTCACTGTCTTTCATGAGGGCTCTGCTCAGATTAAGGCCAGGCGCCAAAGCACCTACAATCAACAGTATCAGCTGTTTGTGCAGGCACCTGGTGAATCTGTAGATGCCATGTTTTCTCGCTTTGACGCGATAGTGAGTAACTTGCGATCCAACGGGACGCTTGCTTACAGTGATCACGATAGGGCTATCAAGCTTCTCTATGCTCTTGACCGTAGCATATGGGAAGTGAAGATATCCAGCATTGAGGAGTCCACATGCTATGACACTCTAACCTGTGATGAACTCTTTAGCAAGCTGAAGTCCACAGAGATTGCCAAGGCATCTCTCGCTGTGCACAGAAGCTCTTTGCCACAGCCATTGGCATTGGTTTCTAGCACTAGCCGTGGCACCACTGCAGAACCAAGCACATCAGGCACTTGTGTTCTTGCAGATGGTTTTGCTTTGTCCTCCCTGGTCTCCGTCACAAAGGAGCAGGTGGACACTCTAGCTGATGATGAGCTTGCTCTCATTGCCTGGAGGTTCACCCGCTTTCATCATGAGAGACGGGATCAGAGGAGAAGTGGTTTTGGTGGTTGTTTTGAATGCGGTGACACTTCTCACATCAAGGCTAATTGCCCTAAGCTCAAAAAGAGAGATGAGAATGAGCGCCCCAAATACCACAAAAAGGAGAGGAAGCCTTTTGTGAAGGGCAAGCGCGGCAAGATGGCTAAGAAAGTAGCCAAGGCCGCTTCCAGAGCTTTTGTTGCTGCTCTCAGCGACATCGACACGTCCTCAACTGAGGAGTCGAGCTCTGAGGAGGAGGAGTCCCCAAGGAAGGAGGACAAGAAGGACAAGAAGGGACGTGACTTCACCGGCCTTTGCTTCATGGCCGACAGCGATCACAGCGGCGATGAGCTTGACTCATCTGAGGTAAACCTATCATCTGACCAGCTTCTAATTAAATTAGATGAGCTGAATGAAGTAGTGCTTGGTCAGGATAGATTACTTGTGCAAGCCGCTAGAGAAAGAAAAGACCTTAGACTTAGGCTAGAAAATATTTCTACTGAATATGCCATGCTTAAGTCTAAGATTAATGATGCTGAATGTGAATCTTGCTCTGTTGTCATGGGTGAGCTTGCTCAGTTGCGTTCTGTACATGCTCAAACTCTTTCTGAGCTTGAGACTGCACAGAAGCAGCTTTTGGAGGTGGATTCTAGACCTCAGGATATTATTGAATGCATGAACTGCTCTTTATTACGCGAAAGCATTAATTTACGTGATAAGCATGTTCATGATTTGGAGGCTAGATTGGAGAGGGCCGGTAGTTCTAAGGATGTGCAGCCTGTGTGTGACACATGCATTACCCTTAAGGACCAGCTAGGCACTGTTAGAGAGCGAGCTGAAAACCTCATGTCCGAAAATGAATACCTTCTTTCCGTGGTTAATAAATGCACTGAGGGAAAGGGTAGGATGGATTTGCTCTTGGCCAAGACCAAGTTGTGTGCTGACAGAGCAGGGGTAGCTCTAGGTTTGGGTTTTGAGAGGATACCTTCAGTTAGTGAAAACAAAACTGTTTTTACCTCTCCCACCACCCTAGAGAAAGAGAGAGCTCTGTTGGACACCCCATCAGCCAAAAAGCCTACCCATCCACCAAAGAAAACCACTCCTCCTGCCAAGAAAAATCCTCCCAAGAAAACCACACAGAGGAAACCCAAGGAGCCTGTGAGAGTTGCTCCTATGACCCATGAGAGTGCCCCCAGGAGAGTGTTTCATTGTTCCTATTGTCAGCGGGCGGGTCATTTGGTTGGGTTCTGTTTTCGTCGCATCAAGGATGAGCGACGCGCACAGGCGATGAGTTACCCGGACATGCATTACCCATCTTTAGGTATGCATGAGTCTGAGATGTACTATCGTCCTGCTTTTGAGGCTCCTCGTGCTTCTCGGAGAGGTTTTGCTCCTCGAGGTCTTCACCATGTTCCATATGGTGGTAGACCTCGGGCTAGCAGATTTGTACCTCGTCAGAGTAGGAGACCTCGACATGTTGTTCTTTCACAGCATGTAGGTAGACCTCGCACTTTGCATCATTCTGATTATTATGTGCGTAGACCGTCTGCTTTTACTGTGCCTACTACTCGTGTCACTCAATGTTGGATGCCTCGCCATTATTTTACTCACCCCAGCACTGAGCGATCGAGACGTTCTCATCATGTGTAGGCGACAGGTAGAGGCTTGGAGGGCACGTGGATCATGGACTCCGGTTGTTCGTGCCACATGACCGGAGATGCAGCATGGTTCTCCAGCCTCACCACAACCAAGCAAAGGGAACATATCACCTTCAGAAACAATCGAAGGAGTAGAGTGAAAGGTAAAGGTGTGGTAAGAATTAATTCGAACTTCACTCTCAAAGATGTTGCTTTGGTTGAAAACCTGGGATACAATTTGCTGTCTGTATCTCAGTTGCTTGATGAGGGCTTCGAAGTGCGATTTCATCGCGATACTTCGCAAGTGCTCAATTCAGATGGCGTTGTGGTGTGTAAGAGCTTTAGAGTTGGGAGAGTTTTTGGAGCTGATTTTTCAGAATCTTCTGGTTCTTCTCATTGTCTTGTTGCTCATTCGACTTCTGAGCTTTGGAAGTGGCATAGGAGACTAGGGCATATGAGCTTTGAATTGCTCGCTCGTCTGAGCGCCCTGGGTCTGATCCGAGGATTGCCCAAGCTCAAGTTTGAGAAGAATTTAGTTTGTGCTCCTTGTCGACATGGTAAAATGATTGCCGCTTCGCATTCGCCAGTCACCACAGTGATGACTGAACAACCCGGAGAACTTCTCCATATGGACACAGTAGGTCCTTCTCGGGTTAGTTCTTTGGGCAGCAAGTGGTATGTTTTAGTTATTGTCGACGATTTCTCTCGCTACTCTTGGGTCTTCTTTCTTGCCAGCAAGGATGAAGTGTTTGCACACTTTCGGAGCTTGGCTTTGAGACTTTTCACTGAACTCCCTGGTGCATTAAAATTCATTCGAAGCGATAATGGCACCGAGTTCAAAAATAGTCTCTTTGTTGACTTTTGCATGGAGCATGGCATAGAACATCAATTCTCTGCTCCGCGGGTTCCTCAACAGAACGGTGTTGTTGAGAGAAAGAACCGCACTTTGGTTGAGATGGCTAGGACGATGCTCGATGAGCATAGGACTCCTAGAAAATTCTGGGCTGAGGCCATGAACACTGCTTGTTACATCTCTAACCGAATCTTCTTGCGCTCAATTTTAAATTTGACATCTTATGAGCTGCGTTTTGGGAGACAGCCCAATGTTACTCATCTTCGAGTTTTTGGCTGTCGCTGCTTTATCCTAAAACGTGGTAACTTGGATAAATTTGAGTCGCGCTCTTCTGACGGGATCTTTTTGGGTTACACTACACATGGTCATTCGTATCGTGTTTATAATTTGGAAACTAACACTGTCATCGAGTCATGTGATGTGACTTTTGATGAATCAACCCCCTCTGTTAGTTCTGCTTTTGAACAGGCAAATGAACACGACATGGAACAGACCTTATTTGAAGAAGATCCCGGAGAATTCGAGGATGAACCCCTACTACCCTCGACATCAACCCCCGAAGCTGACCCCGCTTCAACTACTTCGGCACGAGGTCCCGAAGCGACTACCTCAACATCGGTCATCTTGGACCACTCCAACGCACAAGTTGAGGGGGAGACTGCATCCCGCCGCGAGGCTCCACATCATGTTCAAAGGATGCACCCTCCCGAGCAGATCATTGGTGAGCTTGATCAAAGGGTAACACGTTCTCACGCTCATTTCACTAATTCTGCTTTTGTTGCTTCTTTCGAGCCCTTAGATGTTAGTCATGCACTTTCTGATTCTAGTTGGATCAATGCCATGCATGAGGAACTTGAAAATTTTGAGAGAAACCAAGTCTTGACTTTAGTTGATCCTCCACCAAATGTTCATTTCATTGGAACAAAATGGATTTTCAAAAATAAACAAGGAGAGGATGGGACTATAGTTAGGAACAAGGCTAGACTTGTAGCTCAGGGCTTTTCTCAACTAGAAGGGATTGATTTTACTGAAACTTTTGCACCTGTTGCTCGCCTTGAGGCCATTAGGATTTTGCTTGTCTTTGCGACATCCCGGGGATTCAAACTCTATCAAATGGATGTCAAAAGTGCTTTTCTTAATGGCTTCATAGGTGAAGATGTTTATGTAAAACAACCCCCTGGTTTTGAAAACCCCAAGTACCCACATAAAGTCCTTAAACTTCATAAGGCTCTTTATGGACTCAAGCAGGCCCCTCGGGCATGGTATGATAGACTTAAGTCTTTTCTGCTTGAGCGAGGGTATTTGATGGGCTCTGTTGATAAAACTTTGTTTACTCTCAAGCATGGCAAAGATTTCCTCCTAGTACAGATTTATGTGGATGACATCATCTTTGGTGGCTCTTCTCATGCTTTGGTTGCCGAGTTTGCAGATATCATGAGCAGGGAGTTTGAAATGTCGATGATGGGTGAACTCACCTTTTTCCTTGGTTTGCAAATCAAGCAAAGCAAACAAGGTACTTTTGTCCACCAGACAAAGTACACCAAGGACCTGCTCAAGAAGTTCGACATGTCCGATGCGAAGCCCCTCGCCACTCCAATGGCTACATCTGTAGCATTGGACCCTGACGAAGATGGAGAAGCCGTAGATCAGAAGGAGTTCCGGAGCATGATCGGCTCCCTCCTCTACTTGACTGCCACGAGGCCGGACATACACTTCGCTGTGTGTCTGTGCGCTCGTTTTCAGGCTTCACCACGAGCTTCGCACCGCCAAGCGGTAAAGCGCATCCTAAGGTATCTCAAGCACACCCTTGAATTTGGCATATGGTATTCAGCATCTTCATCTTTATGTCTTCGAGGTTATTCCGATGCGGACTTTGCTGGGTGTAGAATTGATAGGAAGAGTACCTCTGGTACTTGTCATTTTCTGGGTACTTCACTGGTTTGCTGGTCTTCCCGCAAACAGTCTAGTGTTGCACAATCGATGGCTGAGGCCGAATATGTTGCTGCAGCTAGCTGTTGCTCTCAGATTTTGTGGATGGTTTCCACTTTGCGGGATTTCGGGTTAGATTATAAGAGTGTTCCACTTTTCTGTGATAACACTAGTGCTATTTGTATTGCAAACAACCCGGTTCAGCACTCCAGAACCAAACACATTGATGTACGGTATCACTTTCTCAGAGATCACAATGAGAAGGGTGACATTGAACTTCAATATGTTGATACCCAACACCAGCTTGCCGACATTTTTACAAAACCCCTCGATGCTTCTCGATTTGCTTACTTGCGTGGGGAACTTGGCATTTGTCACCCTTACGGCATTTTGTGAGGGGGAGCTGTTTTCGATGGATGTGCTTCTGCTAATTGTGCTGAAAATTGCATTTACATCTTTTGCACTTATATGCCTGCTTTTAATTCATGAAATCATGTCAGCTCAGCTCTTGTTAATTCATCTGGAACATTCATGTGCATGATGTTTTATTTTCAAAATCAAATCGTGCTCACTGTTTAGTCTTGAATCTAGCATGTTTAGGCAGGACAACTTTTAGCTATCTTCTATCTGCTTGATAGCAAGACACTGTTCATTGGATGCTCAAAATTGCAACTTGAAAAATTGTTCTCAATTTTCATGGATATTCATAAAGTACCAAACAATTGGTTCACATGGTTAAAATCAAAAATTCCATGATTTGCATGCTTTAAGTTAAAAGATCCAGGTGGGTTTGTTTGTCGCACTACCCTATTCTAGACTGCTTACCATTGCACATTGGTCTGAACTGGAATAGTGTAGTGTTTGCCAAAATCATTGCCTTAAGCTTCTATGGCTTTCATGCCTAGGCTTGGCCTGATTGGAAAGTATAAGGTGGACAAACAAATAACCCCTGGCACTAAGAAAAGAACAACAAAATTCATTGATTATCAAGTTTGTTTTTCCAGCTCCATTTGAACTGGACTTGTCTGTCTAGAGTAGAGATTGACTAGCTTTGCGCAGTCCTTGCTCTTAGTTGTCTAGTTTCCTTGACTAAGTGGTGATGCTTTTATTCCAAAAATGATAAATTCACATGCTTCATCATGTTTTTAGAGAATATTAATTTGAGCTGAGCACATGGTCATTGGTATTAATATTGGCATATTTTTGCTTCATATGTCTTGGCATTTCTGCTCATTTCAAAGCTTTGCATCTTTTACATGCTCCTTGATGCTTGCATTACCAAAGGGGGAGAGATTTGCTTCGTTCTCTGCCGCAAGGGGGTATAATTTCAAAGAGGGAGAAAATTTGACATAAAGGGGGAGAAGAGTTTTTATTGCCGAAGGGGCTTTTTACTCTTTTGAGAAAGGGGGAGGAAAATTCTTTTATCAAGTGACATGATTTGGCTCTTTTCTGAGTTTTATGGTCACTTGTGTGCTGAAAGTTTTATATGTTCTTGAACTTCGATTTGGTTGTCAATGCACTCATCAAGGGGGAGATTGAGAAACCAAGGGTTGGTTTCGGTGTTTTGTGATGAGTGATTGACAGGATTTTACCCTCTGTTCGAAGGGTACCTTCGAAGGGGCTTCGGAGGTGGTACCTCCAAAGGGTGTTCGGAGGTGGTGTCACCGAAGTGTGTTCGGTGTTTGCTTGCTGCAGCTGTGCAGCGGAGTGTGCTCGTCGGAGGGGTCCGACAGTACGCGATGACTGGGTTCGTACCGAAGGCTTCGGTACTTTGGGCGGTACACCGGAGTGTGTACCGAAGGTTGCTAACCCGGAGAGGTCTCCGGAGTACTGGATACACTTGTCTGTTTGTCGGTGGTGCGCAGGGACTTCGGAGGCGACGGACAAGGTTCGCAGCAGGTGAACCTGGGTCAAGTGGGAGGCTTGATGCCAGGGGAGCGGGGAGCTCCGTCACGGTGGCTGCGAAGGTGGTCCGGGTCGGTCCTCGGGTCGAGGCGTGCCAGGTGAAGGCAGAGAGTGCGGAGCGTGGCTCCGACTGAAGGTACTCCGAGACAAAGTCCTCGGAGGTGAGGCACTTCGAAGGTACTCCGAATGGAGTGACTTCGGAGTTGGTTGGATCAAGTCCTCTGCGGAGGCAAGGAGTTTGAAGTGTGCTCCGGAAGGAGACACTCGAAGGTGCCCGACGAAGGTCTCAGAAGTCAAGGTGCATCGAAGGCATGGTCCGGGTGAGGCTCGTCGAGGAGTGTGGTCGGAGTGAGACACTGCGACGAAGTGCTCATGGAATGCTTCATGCGGAGGCCTTGGACGAAGGAGGGACTTCGAAGGGTGGTACTCCGAAGGTGGGGCTTCGGAGGGTGGAAGGCTTCGGAGCGAGGCTAGCTCCGGAGCAAGGTTGACTTGAGGTGCTTCGGCCTGCATGGCTTCGGTACACGGACTGATGGAGTTCGAGCTGGGTGTAGCTGTGAAGCTGTGGTGGTCCACTCCGGAGGTGTTGGTGCGAAGGCCCAAGGAGCTTTGACGGCTTCGGCTCAAAACCGTCAGTGTATCGGAGACTGACTTCGGTGAAGCGAAGGCCATCTGGCTTCAGGCTTCTCACCGAAGCTACCGCACCCTCGCGTGCGAAGGGAGGATTCCAGAAGGTCAAAGACTGCAAAGGCTGACACTGTCTGTTCTATAAAAGGTTGACACTGTCCCCTCTGCAAAGCTGACAGAGAAGCCTCCAAAATAAAGGCGGACTACCTTTTGTACCCCTTAGTTCTGTAGAGTCAAATCTTGTGTAAACCCTAGGGGTAAAGTAGTCTTTTCCTTTGGGTGAACTGTGGGCTATAAATACGGGGGCTCGGTAGGTAACATTTAACACTTTGAGCATTTACTGTTGAGCTCCTGTAGCCACATACCTCGCTGTATTCATCCAGAGTTCAATTTATTTTGTGTTCCTTGTTCAAGCGGCGAAGCCCTGCTTCCTTGTGCTTTTTGCTTGAGCTCGCGTTACATACCTCGCTAGTATAGTGCACCGAAGCCTGTCTAGGGGAAGGTTGTTTCGTGCGAGGTGTGTTTTTCAGTGTGCTGTCGCTCTGTGTAACTTGAGGCTAGACCTCATAGCTTACTAGCGAAGCCCTGATCGAGGCCCGTTTTGCTTCTTGTGTCGAAGCCCCTAGTGTAGTCCATTTGTGTGCGTGTAGACTTTCGTGTACGAAGCCCAGCACCAGTTGCTGCCGCCAAGTACTTGGTCGAAGTCCTCAGAGGGCTGTCCACTCCTGCGAAGGGTGAAGTGCGAAGCCTGCTCGAAGCACCCTGTGTGCGGAGCCTGCACTGACTAAGCAGAGTAGATTTCCGAGGGTTGTAAGTGGAGCGAAGTCTTCTTGGCTTCGAACTTTTGCTCCTCTAAAGCCTGTGTTCGAAGGTATCGAAGTACCTCCGAACCAGACCTTCGAAGGTAGTGTTCGAAGCCTGTTCTGCAGAAGACAAAACTGAAACCGAAGGCTAGTTTTTAGTCCGAAATTTTTAAAGCTCCCATTCACCCCCCCCTCTGGTCGCCGTCTCCGGTCCAACACGGCAGAACACCGTCTCCCGCTCCAGTGCTGAAGCAGAGTATCGCGTCGTGGCCAATGGCGTCGCTGAGGCTTCCTGGCTTCGCCAGTTTCTTCATTAGCTTCATACTCCGCTTCACCGCGCCACTCTTGTCTACTGCGACAACATTAGCACGGTCTACATGTCTTCTAATCCAGTCCAGCATCAGCGAACAAAGCATATCGAGATCGATCTTCACTTCGTCCGTGAGAAGGTGGCCATGGGCGCCGTTCGGGTCCTTCATGTCCCCACGACATCTCAGTTCGCCGACGTCTTCACCAAAGGGCTGCCCTCTTCGGTCTTCACTGAATTTCGATCCAGCCTGAATGTCTGTGGCTAAGCACCGACGTTCAGACTGCGGGGGCGTGTTAGCATATTCTGTTATGAGTGGGCTCTAGGGGGTTCGGCGAGGCCCTATCTCCCTGTCCAGGCTATTATATCCTTTGGCAAGGGGGTTATCTTCTAGACTAGTAATTCAGTTATAAAGTAGTTATCCCCTTACCTCTATATATGTACCTAATCATGGCTCATCAATAACACAATTCATTCCATTCTATTCCATTCTCCTTCACAAACACTTAGCTGCAGGATCTGGTCCACAATTCTACATGTGCTGCTAAATTACACAAGAAAAGCCACACACAAACTGTTTATTCATTGGTTCAAATACATACAACAACGTAGGGGGCCCCAAGGGCTAACATATTACCGCTTATTGTAAAAGCTTCTAGTTTTGTGATCAGCTTCACATAATTATTGACACAACATATGGCTACAACCTGCTAGTATAGCAGCTTATTTATAATCTGATGTCGTCCCGATGGACTTTTTTCGTGTTTGCCTTTATTATATTATTTCGTGTTTGCCTTTATTCTGACAAAGTGCCTATTGGACCTTCCTATAGACTGCATCAGTGAGATCTTTAAACAGGCAGGTCGGTGTTCTCATCAAAGTGAAACGGTTCCAACTTTGGTTGTGCTGCTTGCAAGATCTTCCCAATTGGCATTTCTGGCTTTGATCTTTGCAAAGGTGCAATTGGATCAATGTTTGGGTTATGATCCTGAAGCACCATTCATACACTCGTTCAATTATCAGCTGCAAATAATACACATATTCAATTTCAAATGCTTTGGTTTTTGAGGGTGGTACTCACCTGGTTAGCATGCATCCTCCTGACAAAAGTTTTGAATGTGCTGAAGTTCTCTTCCTCCATTAGCTCGTCTGATAATCGGAGATAGGTGAATCCGAATAGCTTGTGCTCAGGAGGGACCATTCTCGCTGATGCCTGTTGGTCTTGCGTTCCTGAGTATTGTGTTGTAGCCTGTTGCATCATATCGGCTGAGCGCATTCTCGCATGCCACATTTAAGCCATCTCTCCACCCAGCACTCAGAACCTGCCATTTTATATTTCATGCCAAATATTTTGATGAGAGGTTGTGCTACCCTGAAAGAATAAAAATATGAAGTCCAAACTTTGTAGACCAGTAAGCAGTTTGTATTGGTTACTCACCTGTTGGACTAATTTTTCTGGTGAACTCTTTGCCTCTGCACTTTGTTCTGAGTCCCTCATCTCTGCACATGTGAAGTTAACACAAGCACGATGTCTTGTGAGCATGCGTGTGATGGTTCTGTAGCCGTCTCTGTCATCCAAATTGTAGTATCCTGCAGTGAGCTCAGCTGCGTGGTTAGGAACCTTGTACCACCAGTGAATGCCAGAGATCTGCAAGCAAACATTGGAGCATGTATCATTTATGTTCTAGATTCAAGGATGGGATATTATGTCTCTTGCTTATTCATCTAGCCTTCAGTCCAAATGTCACTATGAATTTTGCACATTTGTTGTTGTTAAGCAATAACACCTTCACATTTCAAATCAATGATGTCTTCAAAATGATCTATTATAATTAGCTGAGATTTCTAGCATGATACTTACTTTGATTGCCAGCTGCACTCTGCATCCCAAGAAGATCTTGTTTGCTTCATCCAAGATCTTGTCTCCATGTTTGATCAACTTGTTGGAGTACCATGTGAGGAAGAATTTGCCCTTCTCAGTGGTGTATGTTCCATTATCCGCAAAGAACTGGGTCTTCTCAGGGGTGTCATTGTACTCTCCAGCATCATCAGGTAATTCCCACTCAGGATGCCCAGCTTTTGCTGCTGCTGCTCTGAAATCTGCCTCCAGGTATTTATCATAGCACTGCAGTTTTTTTGTGGTTTTAATAACAGTTAGACCAGTTAATCGCTGCCTTTTGTCATGGTTTTATTCCATTCCATGTCTATTTGACTATTTATCAGATGTATCATTTGATTTATTCTGCTTTTATTTCTTAGTTATCCTGCCTCTAATACTTTTCTAACAAAAGGGTACTGTTTTTCATCAAAACATCTTTGTAAACCAGAATCACTTTAATATTTGTGCTCTTTTCAAAGCACTTTTCTGAAGGAGATCTGGTCTTGGACCAAGATTACTGTCTTTGGTCATCAGTCATCACATGGAGGTGACTCTCTTCATTTATTAAATAAGGGCATGCAAAAGAATCTTTACTTTGATAAAGAATACTCACTATGAATTCTCCAATGCCTGGGAACACCCATCCCTGGCTCTGAGGATAGGAAGGGTACCTCATCTCTCCAGCTGGACCAAGCCCCACCTCAATGTCCACAATGACACCAGCATCCAAAAACTCTGCCATGTTCTCCCTGAAGCTTTTCATGTAGTCAGCATACATCTGTCACAGCCATAGATAAGAGAGAAGAATCAAAACTTGCCATATTGAGCATATAGTGCATATGGAAAAAAACAAAACCATGTTTTTTTTCCCGAACTCATCTGACTTCCATAGATTCAAGAGGTTTTGTTCTACTAGCTTATTAGCTAACCTGGATGGGAGTTCTTCCATGGAAGAGAGGCTGGTCATCCACTCCAAGGGTGAGGGATTCAATGTTCCTCACCCCGCCCCGGTTGGTGTAGAAGATGTCAGGCTCACTGTCACCGACATCCCGCACCCACTGCGGGATCGGGATGTTGACGACGTCGCCGACGTTGCCGCCGCACTGGTGGAGCGACATGATGGCCTGCAGCTTCAGTCCGGCCTCCTGCACCACCTTGAACAGCTGCTTGTAGGCGTCCCAGTCGTAGACTCCTGGAGCCTTGCCCTCCACCAGCCCCCACCACACGTCTGACATGACACCATCGACGCCGACCTCCGTCAGCTTCTTCAGCCATGCCCGGATCTCGTCGCCCTTCACGAACTTGTTGTCGACGGTCACTGCATCCAGCTACATATCACACACAAAGAAAAGTCAGGTTAGTGCACAACACATTTCAGTCGTTTGTTCTTCCTGAGTTTGTTTGTGACTAAAAATTGATCTTTCAGACAGAGCTGAAGCTTACCGGGAGCATGACGTTGACTTGGACATAGTTGGCTACCAAGCTCCCTGCCATTGTGGGTAGCTGTGTATGCTCTCAGGAGTCAGGACACTAGCTACACTTTCTGCTTGCTCACCGAGCTCTGCTTGATGAATGTTGCAGGGTGCTCAGGGGCTATTTATACTGGGAAAAAGGAGAGGGGCTCTTCTGCAGCAGGGGAACCAATCCTTTTCAGTCCGGTACGAACTTCTTCTTGGAAATTAATGGCACAATCAGGGGCGGTCCATTCTAGTTGGGCTTGAGCACTAGTCCTTTATCCTTACTTCTTTTGATTTTTTATTAAATTCCTATCTTTGAATTTTTTCAATAATTAATTAAATATAGTTAGCTTCGTTGAGCTTGCAGTCTTGCACAGTCCACACGTGGTTTCCAGTCTTCACTAAATTTACTATAGCTCAGCACTTGCTGCTGACAAGGAGCCAGGAGGGTGAGCATTGTAATGTCTCACATTATTTCACGTGTGTTTGCAGCACCAATTGATTGCATTGCAGCAATCCAAGACCAGGTAACTGCGAAAGGCAGCGAGCACCGAGCACTTCCGAAAAGGCCGTGGTTCCATGGTAAAAAAAAAACACGCATCCGGTGAACTGAAAACGGCATAAAACCACGTTGTGAAGATGGATCAAGATGTTATGTGATGGTGGTTGGTGAGCCTGCGAAAGTATTGTACTAGTATACCCTTTAATCCCCATGTTAAAAAGATCTGATATTTCTGAGAGGGATCCGGATCTTTTGCCGTCATAGCCGTAACTGCCGGGTAGGCAGTTGACCTGTTCATCGTTGGATGTGAAGCGTGAGGTCCAGATTAGCACAAAACACTGTTCATTGCACTGTAGCAAAAAGCATCATAGAAAAAAAAACTTAGCTCCGTCCCATTTGGACGTGAAGCATGTGGTCCAGATTATCACAAAGTACTGTTCCTTGCATGTAGCAAAAGCCAAAGAGCATCGTGGGTTCATGGAATAATACTCGCTCCGTCTCGTATATAAAAATTATTAATATGAAAGTTAAAGTGATAGGTAAGGGCAGTCTTTGATGATAGACTGTATCGCATTATTCGCATAGTTTCTATATCTTACATGTTATGTAAAACTAGTTTTAGACTTAACTACCTTAACGTAGATTGTAGTAATTTAATATCACTTCTCTCTTGTAATACTTTGATGTGTAAAAACTAGGTCTTATTTAACTAGTTTTATCAAGGAATATTTGATGATTTATCACTTTTAAAAATGAGTTTTGATTATTTGTCACTTTGATTCACTGTCATAAACACAGATAGTCCAACTTGTCATTCACTCATCCACACAAGTGGCAAATAATCAAAGTATGCAAACTTTTTAGTAGCAAATCCTTAAATTTCCCTAATTAGAGCATTGATATTATCCTAATAGTATTAAAAGAGTAAAATTTCTTAATTTACTAACGAGAATAAATAAGAACAGAGAAATAAAATATCTTCTGGTCGGAGTTAAGGGGTAGAAACGAAGTCTCCTGGAGACCAAGAGGAAATACTAGTCATTTTGTCGGTGAAGCTATTGTAAATCTGGACGGTTCATCCAAATGGACGATCGAGATTGCGTGCTACCAATACCACGCGCGCTGTTTCCAAATTGAGGATATTGACTATTTAGGCATGGCTCCAAAGCGGCAGATGAGCTTTTGTAACCAATTAACCGTACAACAACGGGTTCTTTATTTTTTTTGTACACACACGCATACGAGTGCCGTGTCTCGGGCGCAACACAAATTTGTTTGGCTTTAGAACCGCATTGCCGCGAGCTGTTGCAACTTCAAACTGCTGCTTCCTGATCCAATCGTTAGCAAGCTGCAGTTGCGGCTGTAAATGTTTGTATAACTAGTAAAGGTCCGCGCTTTGTGATGTATTAAACTCTAAACCCTAAATTTTCAATAAATCTAATTGACTGTTCGCAAAATTCATAGTTTATATGATCTTTTGAAATTTAAGGGACTTTAGGTAAAATTTTTACGTGAACAAAATTCATACTAAAAACTGCAAAAAATTACAATTTTTTCAGTTTTCTTTTTCTTCCCCGTGCGTGCACTGCTCCCTGTATGCTAAGATAATATCCACTCGATCTTGTCGAACACCCAGTCTGTGAGCTCAGCGAGGCCGCCGCCGACACTCATGTCGGTCTCGCCGTCGAACGGGTATGGCGGCTCCGGCGCCGTCGCCTCCAACAGCCGCTCGACGGGCACCTCCGGCCGAGACCTCTCCAGAGGCCTCATGGGCCGCCCATACCGGGCCGGATCTGGGCAGTAATCCTATAAATGAAAGCCCATTTATCTCCTAAAATGGGCCCAAATGGGTTACGAGGCCTACGGCAAATCAAGAAATGGAGCTCGCGAGTCAGACCTGATCGGCGTGCATTTTTCTGACGAAGGTCTTGAAGGCCCGGAAGCGGCTCCCCGTCAGGAGCTCGTCCGACAGCCGGAGGTACGTCACCGCGGCGACGCGGCGCGCCGGGGGCGCGGCGACGCGGCTGACGCCGTTGGGACGCGCGTTCAGCAGCATCTGGTTGTACCCGCTCCGGTCGTACCTGCTCAGCGCGTTCTCGCACGACACCTCGATCCCCTCTCTCCACGCCGCGCTCAGCACCTGCTGCACCAGCTGCTCCGGCGAGCTCATCGCCTCCTTGGGCTGCTCCCAGTCTCTCATCTCGGCGCAGGTGAAGTTGAGCACGGCGCCATCGTGGCGCGCCAGCGCGCGCGCGATCGGCCGGTACCCGTCCCGGCCGGCCACGTTGTAGTACCCGGCGGTGAGCTCCGCGGCGTGGCTCGGGTGCCTGTACCACCAGTGGATCCCCGACACCTTGGCGGCGAGCTTGAGCCTGCACCCGAGGAACGCCATGTTCGCCTCGTCCAGGACCCTGTCGCCGTGCTCCAGCAGCTTGCTGGAGTACCACGTTAGGAAGAACCTCCCGGCCTCGGTGAGGTACGTGCCGCCGTCCGCCGCGAAGAACCGCGTGTCCTCCGGCGCGTCGTTGTACTCTCCGGCATCGTGGGCCGGCAGCTTCCACTCGGGGTGCCCGGCCTCTGTCGCCGCCGCTCTGAAGTCCTCCTCCAAGTACTTGTCATAACACTGCAGCAAAATTGATTTTTTTTTCAAAGTTTCAACATTTACAAACTGATGGAAAACCAAATTGTTAACTGTTAACCAATTCAAACAATTGCAAGTTGCAACATCAAGATTTCGAAATGTCAATTGCAGAGAGATATTAACCCTACCTGGAACTGTCCGATGCCGGGGAACGCCCAACCCTGGCTCTCTGGGTAGGATGGGTACCTCAGCTCACCGGCAGGGCCGAGGCCAACCTCTATGTCCACGATGAGGCCAGAGTCCAGGAAGTCAGCCATGTTCTCTCTGAAGCTCTTCATAAAATCGGCATATAACTAGCATCATATATAAAACATGATTATGCCACAAGAATTGCAAGCTCGCAATTTGAATGTTACAAATTATGGAATCAGTGTAGTGCCCTACTAATTGGGCTGCACCTGGATGGCAGTTCTGCCGTGGAACAGAGGCCGGTCGTCCACGCCGATGGTGAGGTATTCCTGGTTCCTCGCGCCGCTGGGGCTCGTGTAGTACACGTCGGGGTCGGCCTCGCCGACGTCGCGGACCCAACGCGGCAGCGGGATGGTGACGGCGTCGCCGACGTTGCCGCCGCAGGCGTGGAACGACATGATGGCCTGCACCTTGAGGCCTTCCTCCTGCGCCAACCGGAAGAGCTCCCTGTACGCGCGCCACTCGTACCGCGCCGGCCCGGCGCACTCCACGATGCCCCACCACACGTCCGCCATGACGCCGTCGACGTCGGCGTCCCGCAGCCTCCGCAGCTGCGCCCGAAGCACTGCCGCGTCCTCCAGCTCGTTCGCCGCGGTGACCACGCCCAGCTGCACGCGCGCCACGACGACGCTCGACATGATCAATGCGATCAAACTAAGCTTGGAAATCGTGTGAGCTGAGGTCGACGTGATTAATCACGCGAGGAAATTAATTACTGGGAGCATGACGTAGACCGGGACGTAGTTGTCGAGCATCCTCTCCTCGTCGGTGAGCAATGGCGGAGGCTGCGGAGCGCGAGCAATGCAGAACAAAACAAAACAAAACAAACTTAAATATTGGGCCAAGAAACCTTCTCGAGCTCGCATGTGCGCAGCGCACCTCGGGTAAAGGAGAAGCCTGTGCATGCTCGGCGGCAACAGCCCGGAGAGAAGCCACCGTCCTCCGAGAGTCGGCGACAAGCCGCCCGGCCGCCGGCGGTGTAAGAAGAGGCGCAGGGGACGGCGCCCTGCCCCGGCACGTCCATCGCTGCTGCAACATGACCGGCTGCGACGACGACGGCGAGGTTGTCATCATGATCTGCAGGCTAGCTGCATGCCGCAGCGAGCCATCAAAGTGCCGCGGATATAAGTGGCCATCGTTGATGTGCCATGCCATCTGCGTGACACACAAATCTGTTCCCTTTTTGGCGACGTGCGTGTGGAAGAACTGGACCTGACCTGCCGGTGTCCATGAAGGTGTGGTTTGTGTGACCGCCAGCGTTTCGGTTTGTGTTTTTTCGTGGTGAACGTTGAGGTCTGGGAGCGAGCTAGAGATATTTGCTAGCTGCTGTTGTCTGTTCTTTGGATATGGTCATTTGGCTCCGTGCAGTGATAGCTACACGAAGGGTCTGGATTCAAATTCGACATGTGGGCAAGTAGCGATGCAAACGCTGAAAATTAGAGGCGGGTATGCTTCGCCGTAGACGTAAATGTTTCGGCGTGAAATTACTAAGTGTTTGTTTGGTTGGTTGAGCCGTAGATTTTGAAAAAACTAGAAGCTGTGAGCTATGGAAAAATTGCTGTGAGTGGTGAGTTGTCGAAAAGCTGAGAAGCTGTTTGGTTGGAATAATTTTGGATTTATATTTTGACAGTTCATGATGTTTAGTTACATTATTAATATGTAAATTTACATATAAATCATTCTAATCATGAAATTTTGTAATATTTATATTAAAATTATATATTTTTAAACCACACTAAAATGATATATTTTAATAAAATTTAACTTTTTCAAATTTTACATGAACTGCTATGTTTTAATAGCATGGTAGGTAATATTCATTTAAGTTGAACTAAAAGCTGTGAATTCTTGATTATATTAGTTTTTAAATTTGTACTACGAGAATCTGTAGATTCTGAAAAATTTAGGTGACCAAAAAAACTGTTTGGTTCAGATTCTAGCTTCCGAGCGAGCAAGGAAGCTGATTCAAAATCTAAACCAGACCCTAAATATGATATCATAATAAATGGATCAATTCATTATGATGGCATCTTTAATAATATTACCAGAAACATTTAGGTTAATGAATGTAGTTCAAGACGGTAAAAATATAAAGTTACTTAATGACGTCACAACCAAATTTATATTTCGAAACATATTTTTTAGAGTTTATAATTATTTCTTTAACGTTATATTTTAGACCGTGAAGCATAGAAATATAAAAATGCCATTACAATATCATTTTCTCTTGTTAGTTCAAAAAAACCTCAACCAAGTAGGCAAAATATTTCGGCCCTAAAATTTACTCATAATGTAAGGCCCATATGACTACTACTCTACCACCGTGTCATCCAAAGCCCATATCCATTGGGCCCATTATGACGAGGCCCATGGTCCGTACTCGTGCACCTCGTGCTCCTGCTCTCCGTCCGCGTTGCGCTTTGTCTTTATCTCGGCGTCCGAGCCCACGACCGCTTCCCCCTCCTCACCACCGCCCCCCTGCTCCCCCAACCCCAAGTCCCGACGCGACCCTGCGGAACCCTAGCCTCCTCCGGCCACCGTTGCGGCGCACGGAGGGAGACCCCCCTCGCAGCCATGGCCTCCCCGGAGGGCTCCACGTGGGTCTTCGACTGCCCCCTCATGGACGACCTGGCCGCCGCCGGCTTCGACGCCGCCCCCGCGGGAGGCTTCTACTGGACACCCGCTCCTCAGGAGACGCTACAGACGCCGCCGTTGCCGCAGCCCGTCGCCTCAGCCGCAGCGGCTCCCTACGCCTGGTAATTGCGGGTTTACGGTCTCCAATTGCGCCCAGGGCTGCCTGTGCCTGGGGTCCGATACTCCGATGGCGTGGTTTTGGAGGGTTACATTTTCGTGTCCTGATTTGTTGCCGCGGCTTTCAGTATGGCGCAAGCTGAGATGGGGTATAGCATGATTATCGATATTACCTGTGCGATTAGAGATTGATAAAAGCATATTAGTGGGGATTTGGATCATGGACTAGCCATTGCACGTGTGTATCTGAACGTGTAGGACTAGTTAAATAACTTAAATAGTAACGTGTGGTAGCTCGTTTCATAGGACAAATGACACCGTTCCTGGTTATATGGATTGCCCGCTTATTTTTTAAGATTTAATTATTTGTTCACATACGTAATGTAGGTATATTAATTAATTATGTGAAAATTTGATATTTGTGCAAATATAAGTACATATTTGATAATATTATGCCCTTCTTTGGAGATTTAAACACATATAACTACATGATTCAATATATCCCTACTATTCTTAGATTGAACAATCATAACTTGATATTAACTCAAAATATAGCAAAACATAGGTTTTTGACGCTCGCATTTGTGCACCAAGTTGAGATAGGTTTAGTTCATAGTGCATAAATGAGATATCAAAAGCATGAAACAAAATGTAAACAACACTATGCGCTAGAGTGTAAAGTTAATGGCTGATAATTGTTGTGGGCTGGACTGTTGGACCTTGTAATCATGCCGATTATATGTACGATTAAATGGAAAATGGCTGATTAATCGCTAATAACGTAGTTTTCGTGTTTGTGAACAATAAACACAGCCTGTATTGCATTAATGTGATGGTTTGCTTCTTGAATTGGAATAATCAGCTGTATCAACCGTTTTCCACAACACTGGGTTTTCTTCTATTGGGGGTATCAGTGGACTTTTTTACTGCAGATTCAAATGTCTGAAGGATCATATTTTAAAATTTTGTGGATCTATTGTATGCAAGTCAATTGAATTGACATGCTATTTTGAGCCAGGTGCCCAGGTATTGAGCAATGCAGTGGATTTTCCAATGAATGATTTATCAAGGATCAGAAAATGGGTAGAAGTGATTGATCGATAGGCCTTGGATCCAGCAGGAAGCATACTGTGGAACAGAAATTTATTGAAGAGTGTGTCCATATTAGGAAATTGTTTACTACCACTCTTTGATTTATGATTATTCTTTTATCTTTGTGATGTCTTTGGGAGCTAGTACATGTCCTGTCTGCAATAGGAGGTGATCTCATGTTTTTCAAGTAATCCTTTGCTTGAGGTGATTTCATATTTTTCAAGTAGTCCTTTGCTTTTGACTCGGGTGCTTCAGGAACCATTTGTTGTGGTGTTATATACTACAGAAGTACAGATACCCAATTAGTGCATCTTAATCTTAACTGATGTATTGTGTTAAATTTGCTTGATTCCTTTTGTCACTGTATAGTTTGCTATACAGCTTATTGTTGTATGTTATCTCACGTATGAGATTGTGAACTACAATTTTATTTCCTCACCAGTGCTGAAATCAATGGCTCCGTGGACTGGGAACATGACAAAGAACAACAAACAAAGAAACGGTTTGTTTATTTCCATAGTCCATTCTATGTTCCTGTTTTATTTTGAATACTTCTAACTTGAAACTAAAGTACAGTCCTAGATCAGAAAATGGCACTCAACCAAGCTCCAAAGCATGCAGGGAGAAATTGAGAAGGGACAAGCTGAACGAGAGGTATGTTTCGTGATGACAATTGCATCATTATTTTATTCAATCTTTTTTTCTGGTTGCAATATTACTTTTGGTAAGTTGTTAATTTATGTACTTAATTTCTGTTAGGTTCTTGGAATTGTGTGCTGTCTTGGAACCAGGGAAACCACCCAAAATGGACAAATCTGCTATATTGAATGATGCTATTCGTGCAGTAGATGAGCTGCGTAGTGAAGCACAGAAGTTGAAGGAATCAAATGAGAGTCTCCAAGAGAAGATCAAAGAGCTGAAGGTTTGTCTTTTTTTTTTTTTCATATTGCTGATTATTTACCATGCATCTATTGGGATGAGAACCGTCTGCAGCCACAGCATGTATTGTTTACGTACCTATTATTTTACAGTCTTGCTTTGTGATTGCTTTCTCCATTTTCTTATTGTCTAAACTCTAAAATATTAAGAGATATAAGTGGTATGAATTATGTCATTTGATTTTGCAGGCTGAGAAGAATGAGCTGCGTGATGAGAAGCAAAAGCTGAAGGCAGAGAAAGAGAGCCTGGAGCAGCAAATAAAGTTCCTGAACGCCCGTCCGAGCCTGGTACCACACCCTCCGGTCATCCCAGCCACTGCATTCGCTGCCGCTCAAGGGCAAGCTGCCGGGCAGAAACTGATGATGCCTGTCATAGGCTACCCAGGATTTCCGATGTGGCAGTTCATGCCGCCTTCTGATATTGACACCTCAGATGACCCCAAGTCATGTCCCCCTGTTGCATAAGTCAGCGAAGATCAAAACATTTTGCCTCGCCTTGTGGGAAAGAGGCGAAACTGCCTTCCATTCAAGCCTGGTTTGGTTGTCATTGTTACTGTGTAGCATCAAACCGAAGCTTCGTTGTATCAGGTATCAACCGGTGACACCTTTGTATATTACATGTCATTAGTAAATAAATCCCATCTGTTGAAGTCAGTGAAGATTAGTTGCCAGCCATGTTTTGATGGAGTATAGTTAGGTTTTTGCTGGCCAATGTCTCAAAAAGAAACTCTATATGTTCGTTACATCATCTTCACCTCTTGTAGCAGGATGTGCTCTCCAATAATGATTAATCCATGATCTATGAAATGAAATTTCCAGAAAAAGAAACGATTCTTTTTTGCCGTGTCATTTTGTGATTTTCGTAGGTCATCCATTTCAGTATTATTCTTGTTTATGTATGTTCAACATCGGAATTCTTATGGAATATAGTGTCAATTTACTTCTTATCGTATCATATTGATGTCCAGAAGAGTTGAAGACAAATTAAAAGAGCTGCAAAGATCTGCTTCAAAATTTCAAAATGGAATTGCAAAATACAGAAATGCTCATGTATACTGTTACAATAATATTTAACCACACCTCGATGAATATACTACGTAGAATCCTGTGTATATACGTAAAACACTTGTACTTGTACACAAATACGTACCATGGCCATGGCGTTCGTTCGTTCTTAGGCGGCCATGGCCAGCAGAGCAGCCAAGGCAAGCCCAGCCACGGCCACCAGCGGCTGGTGATGCCGCGGCGCACACGCGGCGGTTCTCGGGGCGGCCGCTGGCGACGACCCTGTGTCCGACGTCGCCTTGTGCTCATCGGCCGGGGCCGAGGGAAGCGGCGCCGGCGAAGGGCCGGCGTCCGCTGCTGCTGCGGCTGCGGCTGCGGCGGCTGCGGCGGCGGAGTAGGGGACGGTGGTGACCTTGACGTGCATGGTGCCGTTGAGGCAGTGGCGAGGGATGCTGCAGATGAAGTAGCGGGTGCCGGCGGCGGCGAGCTCGAACGTGGTGTTGCCGCCGGAACGGACGGAGACGGCGCTGTTCGCCGTGCAGCTGTCGTAGTCGGCCTCCGGCACCTCCAGCACATTGTGATACGGCTCGTACTTGAACGCTGCCAATGTCAACCAACTCGTCTGATCAATTCATCACCACTAATACTCACATTACGACGAACATTACGGATCAAAGAGACAAGTTGACAACGCGATCAATGCGTACTTATGGAGTCGCCGACCATGAACGTCTTGCCGGCCGTCCACTTGTCGTAGTCGACGTAGGTGTCCCAGCCGTAGGAGCCGCCCACCGTGTAGTCCTTGGCCACCACCGCCGTCGAGGCCACCGCCGCGACCGCCATGACGACGGCGAGCAATGCTCCAGAATTGGACTTCATGCTTATTCCCTTACGTGGTAGATCGATCGATCGGCTGCCGGCCAAGAGGATTAATTTGCTCTCTACCGCGCTTTGGTCGTCGCCTGATCGATCGATATGTTGCCATAGCCAAGCAAAGGCTGTTTATATAAGTAGTAGAATTGAACAGGCCACACCTAGATACTGTTCTGTTTTATTTTTTTATTTAAGAAATTGGAGCAAGCTAGGGTTTATGGCCGGCTATGAAACATGCATGCATGTACCAGGAGAGGAGATCTGGATGGTGTGAGTTTTTTTTTCGTTCATTCTAAAAATTTAGAATCAAAACGATTAATAGTACATCTATAATTCTAGAGCCGTGCTGAGTTGACATCTACAATTCTTGTTAAAAAGAAGGGAGATTTGCACTCACGCCACACATAAGTTAGTGAAATTTACTCTTTTGTTCCAAATGAGTGTATGATATGTGACTTTTAGATCCAGTTGTCAAACATATAGGATGTGACAAAACTAAAGTATTTTGGACTTTCCTGAACCTCCCCATCTTCCGCTCTTCTCTCGTGGCATGGCCAATGACGACGCGGCTGCTGCGGCTGCCGCTGAAGCAGAGCGCCTCGCCGCAGAGCAGGCTGCCGCTGCCCGCATCGCGCGCGAGGCTGCTGCTGCCGAGCGCCGCGCCATTCAGGCTGAGGTCGCTCGCCACGAGCAGGCCCTCGCTGATGCCCGACGCCGTCTCGCGGCGGCCCCCGCTCCCGTTTATGAAGATGATGACGGCGCCTCGTCCGTTGCCACCGACGACATCGCCGGCGACGCCGTTCCTGCCCTCCACGCGCAGGCCCTCGGCATCCTCAACATCCGCGCTCTCGTTCCGGTGACCCTCGACCTCGACGCGCCCTCCTTCTCCAAATGGCGCCGCCTTATGCTCCTCGCCCTCGGCAAGTACGCCCTTGCCGATCACGTCCTCAGCGACGCCATCTACCCCAACAATCCGCACTGGGTGCGGATGGATCTTCATGTACTGTCCTGGCTATACGGCACCATCACCACCGACCTCTTCGAGATCATCACCACCGCCACTCCTTCTGCCCACACCGCGTGGGTTGCGCTTGAACAGCAATTCATCGGCAACCGCGAGACACGCGTGCAGATCGTCGACACCGAGTTTCGCACGTTGTGTCAAGGCGCTCTCTCCGTCACCGACTACTGCCGGCGCATGAAGACCCTCGCCGACTCTCTCGTCGAGCTCGGCGAGGCCGTTCCCGACCGCGTCCTCGCCATGAACGTGCTTCGCGGCCTCTCCGAGCGTTTCCACACCCTGCGCCTCTTCCTCAAGAAGCAGCGGCCCTTGCCTGCCTTCGTCGAGATCCGCTCCGAGTTGCTCCTCGAGGAACTTACCATGGCGTCGGCCGCTCCGCAGTCGCCCACCGCTCTCGTCGCCTCCGGTGCACCTGCCTCCGATGGCGGCTCTGGTGCTCCATCCACCGGGTCCTCCTCGGGCAGGAGCGGCTCATCGGGCGGCGGTAACCGACGCCGCCGGCGCGGCCGCGACCGCGGCTCTGGCGGACAGTCCATCGGCAGCAGTGCCGGCTCGGGCACGCCTGGTGGTGGCGGTTCTTCTACCTCGACGCCAAGGGCTGCCAATTGGCCCACGATCTACAATCCTTGGACCGGGACCATCCAGATGTGGCCTGGTCCGGTCCAAGGGTGGCGCGGAGGGCCATCTCCGCCGCCTGGGCCGCCCCGCTCGCTGTCTGGGCCACCTCAGCAGGCGTTCGTGGCCTGGCCTGCTCCTGATTCGGCTCCAACAGCTTGGCCGGCCCCTGGTCTTCTTGGGCCGCCACCTGTAGCTCCTCCTACTGTTGCTCCGCCGGTCTACTCGCCCACACTTGCTGCTGGAGGTATTGGCCCATGGGATCAGCAGGGCCTTGCCAGTGCTTTCAACACCATGACTCTAACACCTCCGTCTTCGTCTGGTGATTGGTACATGGATTCCGGAGCCACTTCCCACATGGCCTCCCATCCCGGTATTTTATCTTCCTCTCACCCACCATGTTCCTCCACTCCTTCATCTATCATTGTGGGTGACGGGTCCCATCTTCCCATCACTGCCACTGGGTCCGCTTCTGTCGGTAATCTTCACCTAAACAATGTTCTTGTTTCTCCCCAAATTATCAAGAATCTTGTTTCTGTTCGTCGTTTTACCACTGATAACAACTGTTCTGTTGAATTTGACCCCCGTGGTTTTTCTGTGAAGGACCTCAGGACCCAGAGCGTGATCACCAGGTGCAATAGCTCCGGCCCTCTGTACCCGATGTGCCCTCCGCTCGCCAACTCATCACCCCATGCCTTCCTCACCAGTGTGTCCTCGGAACTGTGGCACCAACGCCTTGGTCACCTAGGCCACGAGGTCTTGTCTCGCCTTGCTCGCTCTTCTGTTATTTCATGTAATAAAGAAACTACTACCTCAAATCTTTGTCATGCATGTCAACTTGGTCGTCATGTTCGCCTCCCGTTTCCTCGCTCCCAGTCTCGAGCCTCTCGACCATTTGATCTTGTGCATTGTGATTTGTGGACCTCCCCCCTATCCAGTGTGTCTGGTTTTAAATATTACCTTGTCATTCTTGACGATTACTCCCATCACGTGTGGACTTTCCCTCTTCGTCTTAAATCCGACACGTTTTCCACTATTGAACATTTTTTTGCTTATGTTGCTACTCAGTTTGGCTGCACCATCAAAAGCATGCAATGTGATAACGGTCGTGAGTTTGACAACTCATCCACACGTGCCTTCTTTCTCACCCACGGAGTCCATCTCCGCATGTCTTGCCCCTATACCTCGCAGCAAAATGGTAAAGCTGAGCGTGTTCTTCGCACTCTCAATAATATCATTCGCTCTCTCCTTTTTCAGGCACACCTTCCCCCTGCCTATTGGGTTGAGGCTCTTCACACTGCCACTTATCTTCTAAACCGACATAGGATGTGACAAAAACTAAAGTATTTTGGTAATTGATACTCTTTTGTTCCGAATATTTTGGTAATTGATACCACAACCAAAGTCCAAAACTAACATGTTTAGGGTTGTCAAGAACTAAGTCAATGCAATATATATAAACATGTTTAAAGTTTGACATTATTAATTTATTACCTCATGTCGCCAATTTGAGTGGAAGAGATCGATGGATGCATGCTTTGATTAATTAGGTAATCCATTTGCACAACGTGAAGGCACGTCCCTTGCAGAATCCGGACAGGACACGCGTGATCGTGCTTTACACGATCGATCAAGATGGCAGGGTCGCAAAAAGAAGCACTCCTCGTTAAGTTGTCGTCGTCGTTCTACAGCACTCGACGTCCACGGTTCTCTGGTTCAGAATCGAAAATATTGAAAAATCCTGAAAAACTTTCTATAAATACTAGATGATTTTTGTTGTTTGTTTTTTCAAAAATATTTTAAATACAAAAAGTTATGAATTAAACGAATTGATCTGTGAAATAAAACAAATCCAGTTTTTTTTTATTTTTTGTTTGTTTTACAAAAATGACATTACTACACTTGTGATGTGATGCTTTACCATTTAATTAAAAAACAAAGAATCATACTAACTTTTTTATCATTGCATCACAAATCTTCTTTATATTTCTAGATGTTTTCGTATTTTTTTTCTGAATTTTCTATATTTTCTATGATCTTTTGCATTTGTAAAACAGTTTGGTTACCGACTGCTACTGATGTTAAACTGCTCGGTAATTTTTTGGTTCAAAATTTTGAATTCAAATTTAGATTTAGATTTAGATTTATATTTTTAACTAGTTTCAACCGATTACTAGCCTGATACTCAGCCGTCTAGGCTAAAACACTTTGTGTATCCGGTTTGAGAGTGACAAGCTTTGTCAGAATATAAAACTTCCTAAATATACATAGATTCCATTATAACGAGCAAGGTGCCCCCAATATCAGCTATTTTCATTTCGAATTTTATAGTGTAAAATAGTATTAGCCGAATAATCCAGAAAAATCTATGCAATAAGTTATATAATCTGATGACTTTGAGTCATAAACAACGGTAATAATAATGCAGGATTAAAATAAGTTAATTGAATAATATAGAATTTAACCGTGAGCTTTGGGCAACCCCGTAAAGAATCCTAAGATTTAGATTAAACAGAATTAGAGCATCTTCAGCGGGCTTCTCGTACTAGTGCATTGGCTGAGGTAGGATCCTAGTACACCGGTGCATACCACTGGAGTGCACTGATTCTTGGTACAGCAGTATGAATTGGTGCAAAATCTAGATCCGGTAGATAGCAATAAAAAAACACAGATGAATATTGACACACAACTACCGCCGAACCAATGAAAGAAAATGAGGAAAGAGACAAGAGGAGAAAGGAAGATTCCATGCACAAGAAAAATAATATTTTTAATTTTCTACCTTCTAGAATGATTCGGAGATTACCTAATTTTACTGTTTTCACGTGTCACACTAGCACTGAATCACAGTCAAACTGGTCAGTCACACCGGAAAGTCAAATGTAGAATGTCTTACTGGCCTTTGCGTGAAGGCTCAGATCATCCTTTTTTATAATGCTGATTACGTAGCGACTTCACAAAATTTTGTGTCATCCTCCCTCCTCTCTACTTGAGAATACAACTTTAGATTAATTTAAAACACCTTTTTTAGTCCCGATTTTTAATCCATATTACCTATCCGACACAAAAATACTAGAATGCTGACAAATTAGTCGATCGATACTAACACATTTATTTAATACTAATCTCATAATTTTAATATGACTAGTTAACTCAACCACTACCATACAAACAACCAGCACTAAACATTAGGGCATCTCTTATGGTATGAAATGAATTTTCAGTGTTTTAATTTTAAAAATGTCAATTTTACTTGATAAAAAACGTTGAAACAGTTACTACCGTTCGGTCAAATCAACGCAAATGCGCATGTACAACACTAAGAGTTAAATTTGGGTGACAACACTAAAATTTAGGTTTCATAACTAATTAAGACATTCTAATAACTTTATTTAATATTACCTGCAAGGGTTATTCTGTCCGAATAATATTTGTACCAGAGAGTAGTAGAGTACTTTTTCTGACAACTTTTTAAAGCCATTTTGGGAAAGCTAGCTTGCTGCCGAGCTACGAGCTAGCTAGCTAGTTAGCTTCGATCCCACCGCCCCTGCTGCCTGCTTCGTCTTCAACCAATGCTACGCGCGCTTCTCCAACAGGGGCGACTTCCTCGCCTCCACCAACTACTCCGGCGGGGTGAAACTCCTCATCAGTGGCACCAACATCACCAGCGCCGACGTCGCCGGCTACGACCGCGCGGTCACCGAGCTCCTCAACGTACGCCACCGTGCGGTACGCGGTGGAGAACTCGGCAAGGCTGTTCGCCACGGGGCAGCGGGTGGGGACCGACCCGGGCTTCCCTAACATCTACTCGATGGCGCAGTGCTCGCCGGACCTGTCGCCGGCGCTGTGCCGGAGGTGCCTCGACGACCTCGTGAGCAAGTGGTGGAAGACGTTACTTTCCTTTCAACGGGATGGGCGCGAGGGTCGCTGGCGCCCGGTGCTACTTGAGGTCTGAGCTGGGTTCTGGTCCGTTCTACACAGGCGCCCCGATGCTCCTGCTACGGGCCGACGAGCTCACACCGTCGCCATCGCCGGATGTTGTGCCGGGTACTACGGTAGTTTGCTTGATTAATTACTTCGTTCTTTGCGTCACTAATGCAGTATACAAATCACATGACGTCTCTTTAATCTTCACGTCAACACATAATTACATAATCTATGAATTATTTTTGCGTGAATTGATCTAGTCTGACTTTTTTTACTCGTCAAATTCTTTCTAACATGTCAACTAATCGCCGCCTCTACTCGGCACCCACTGTTTAGCAGTTCAAATACTTGAACTGATTATTTTCCCTGAAAAATACACGAAGGAGTAATTCAGCAAGCAAATTTCTGGTAATTGTCTTGCCGATAGTGGCAGCCACATTTGTAGCTGCAATTTCCATCTGTATATGGAACATACGTAAGAAGAGAAAATCGCCGAATGCTGCAGAGCATTTCTCCCAACGTGAGTCCTCTGCACAATTTGGCATAACCTCATGCCAACTTCCATTGAACAATGTTAAGCATCAGTATCCACTAACAGTTTATAATCCATCCAAATTTGCGAGCTGATACAGCTGACGACCTTGAAAGTGTCAAGTCAACCTTGATTTCTCTGGCGGCACTGCAAGTGGCAACAGGTAACTTCGATGAAAGGAAGAAACTCGGTGAGGGTGGATAAGTGGATTTGGTGCTGTTTACAAGGTCTGAACTTGTTGGTTTCTTTTGAGTAGTTATTGTTGATTTCTTTTAAGAAAAAACTTGTTGATTTGACGGCATGAATCAAGCATGGTCAATTATTAATCAATTGCAAACCGGTAATATCATGTCAGGGTTTTAATCCATTGCAAAGTTAACCTTTTCTAGTTTCTACACATATTCCTGTACGAAGTACTTAAGATATCAAACCAAATTATTCATGGAATTCTTTCCGGACATGAAGCGGCCAGCCAAGGGTTCAAACTAGGGGATAGAAGAGGTGAAAAACGAACTAGTTTTTGTAGCCAAGCTTCATCATTAGAAGTCAGGAACCTTATAAGGCTTGTGGGTTTTTGTCTCGAAGAAAGAGAGACACTACTACAAATCGCTACTGTAGTGACGTTGGAGTTTTCCACTGTAGTGGCGGACCATTAGAGGCCCGCCACTAAAGTTGCTGGTGCTGATGCTTTAAGTAAGTATACCCACTATATCCACTTAATCACGTTTTATCTATTATGAAACTAACATAATCATATATTCCTTCTTTCGATAGTGATCATTGGATTGCACTTCTGATATATCCGAAGTACTCAAGGATTTATGTGTTCGACTCTCTCGACAAATCCAAAAAAGAATATCAAGATATATTAAATATTATTCAGAGTGCATATAAATACTACGTGGAAAGGTTAGGTGGCCCACATAATCCATAGAGGCCGAAATATATGCTTATCAGAACCAACTATTCGGTAATATTATATTTTGAAATTTATTAATTCAATTGATAAAGCCAAACTATATATCGTTCTAACTTTGTCTATTTTGAAGTGTCACAAATAATCTCCTGGTTCGGTGCATTGTGGGTATTATACTTGTGATTTCATGAGCAATAACTTAGGAAAGTTTGCGCGAACAGTATTTGAAGATACTAAAGAAGTAAGTTGATTTATTGTGTGTTAATCTAATATAACTTGTAGCATATGTACTTATATGTTACATATGTAGGCGTCAGGTTCATCAACCGTTGCTCAAAAGAGCCAACTCTCAGAATCATAAATGTACGACATCGTATCAAGGATGTGCCGCTTCACGATGCATGAGGTTCTTCATGAGCTTGGAGTATTCTTCGATCCTAAGGGTGAAGTGACCAAGCATCCAACTCTATATGATTGAGCCGGAAGAATGAAAAGGCAAGTACAACAAATCGATAAGAATTTTGAAGCTGAGAAGCAAAAAAAAAAAAGATGCGCAAGATATGAGTTGGCCTTCCAAGAAAACATAAACCGCATGAGCATGTGTTTGTGAAACAATGGTTAATTTTGATATTTTGATAGATGTAAACTTTTTAAACTTGATGTGTGATGAAATGTAAACCTTGTAAATTTGTAAATTGATGAGATGAGTTATTGTTGTGTTGATGTGTTGATGTTGTGGATGTTTATGTGGATATGTGGATGTTTTGCTGCTGTGTATGTGGATGGCTGTGTGAAGCATATAATTTCTGTGTTTTGGTTTATGAGATTGTGTGAATTAAGGTTTACAACATTATGTGTAATGGGGTAAACACAGTAGTGGCGGGCGCAATGACGTCATCTGCCCGTTACTGCTGTTGACACAGTGGTGGCGGACTCGTTGACATCATCTGCTCGCCACTGCTATGGCTAACATCAGTGGTGGGCAAATGACTTCAGTGTGCCCGCCACTACTGTTTACAGAGCGGTGGCAGACACTCTGCCCGCTACTGCTAACCAAGGATAGCAGTGACGTTAGAGCAGTGGCGAAGTGGATGCCCGCCACTACAGGTTATTTTTGCCTGCCACTACAGTGTCGCTTTGTAGTAGTGAGAGACTCCTTGTCTACGAGTACATGGCCAATAAAAATCTCCACACCTTTCTTTTTTGGTATCATTAACACTACTTCTTAACCAAGATGTATTACATTCATTTCATGTACAACAGTAGTTAACCATGTTTTTTTAATTAGACGAATAGCAAAGGACACGATTAGACCGGGCGACCCGATTCAAGATCATCAAGGCATCGCTCGAGGGCTGCAGTATCTTCACCAGGATTCCCAGAAGAGAATTGTTCATCACGATATGAAGGCGAGCAACATCTTGCTAGACGCGGACATGAACCCTAATTAAGATCGTGGACTTCAGTATCGCCAGGCTCTTTGGTCAGGACTAGACTCGAGACGTCACCAGGCCAACCGCATCGTCGGGACACTGTAATTAGCTTTGCATTGTATGTAGCTAGCAAACTAACTGTGCTATTCTCCTTCTAACCATGCAATTCTCCTTGTTGATGCAGTGGCTACATGTCTCCTGAGTACGTAATGCACGGACAAAATTCCACGAAATCATATGCGTTCAGCTTTGGCATTCTCATCTGTGACGGGCCGGAGCAGGAACAATGGGTCCAATTTCTCGGAGCAAAACGAAGATATACTAAGCATAGTGAGTACTACTATTCCAGCTAGCTCACAGAGTGCATTGCATGCGGCTACGACGTGCATCCATGATGCAAAGGCTAGGGATTTAATCTTCTTTCTGATCTTAAAAGAACTGCTAGTTGTACTGTATAATAGTTTCATTGGCAGTGACAACAGGCAGCCAAACATACCTATCATTACCACTGAGACGATCGACCATTCTTTGGGAAGAAACTACTCTGAAAGCGAGGTACTGAAATGCGTCAATATCGGCCTCTTGTGCATCCAGATAAACCCTATAGATCAGCCTACAATGGCGGATGTCATGGTTTTACTTAACAGCGATGTTACCAATTCTTCGTCTGCTCTTCAGCTAATAGGGAACAGTTTTACTTAGATGGAAGCTTCGGTGGTTGCTCTGAACCATAACACAATTGTCTGGCAGGTAGTATGGGCTAAAGCAAGCCTCGGATTGGTACTGTCTGTTTTTTCATATATATTTAAATTTTATATTAGTTGTAAGTTCCTGATTTATTGAGCAGCAAATCAAATTTATCATGTTGAGTTTGGAATTCTTGTTATTTTTACTTTGACAAATATCTTAAACTTTTCTCGTTTAATTTCATTTAGTGCCGAGCTAACATTGCCATTCCAAAATAAAAGGAAAAGCTAACCGCTAAAAAAATCAGATATACATCAGAAAAAAGTAACTGCATATGTCATCCAAACAACCAGAAAAAACTAACCACTACAAAAAAACAAAAAATAGAACAAAATAAACGATAAAAAAATCGCTCATACGTTCGTTCAAAAAAGTCATAAAAGACAATGAGACAGCTTTAAAATATTATTTGACGTCAATATTATTGTTTGTTAAAACAAAGGGGATACATTAGTTGCTTAAAAATTAATTGACAAATTGATACTATTAGAAGTTAAAACAGATTGTTACTACTTCATCCGTTTAATTTATATAATAAGCCGTTTTTCTTTTTTAGTTAAACTTTCTCTACTTTAACCAAATGTAAATAAAAATATATTAACACCTACAATATTAAATAAATATATTATTCAGACATATTTTATGGTCAATTTAATGAAACTATTTTAATGTTGTAATTATTGTTACTTTTTAAAACTTATAAAAGTTAAACAAATTTGACTTAGCAAAATGTTAAAATGATTTATAATATAAAATAGATGTAATATTTAAAGTATAGTTTGTATATTGCTCTTTGGCCCAGCCGGCCATCCTACCTTAGAGCATTTTCGAGAGTGGCTCTAAAAATTGACTTATATAGTTTTTAGGATTCAAATCACTTTAAATATATTCCTCTCCAATAGAGTCCTAAGTTGGAGTTTTGAGTATGTTCTCTAAAAACAGTAGTGAAATGATTAATTTTATGGATTTTTTATTTTTGGAAGTCATTTAAAATATGAATTGGAGCTAATTTTATATATCTAATACAAAAATTTTAAAAAGAGAGAGTTTCGGGATGCTCTTAGAGCATCTCCATTATACTTTCTATCACACTTGCTATCTCCTAAAATAACAAGTATGATCAAAAAATATCTCTATTGTACTTGTTATTTGACTTGTTATTTTAGGAGACTTGCTATTCTTCTCTCTACACTTGCTACATCTAGCAAGCTAACTAAACTTGTTATTCCATTGAATTTTGAGTTTGTTTAATTATTTTATTTTCTTTATATGTATATAAATTGATAAAATATAGCTACATTAAAATAGGAAGTCATATTTAGCAAGTACATTGGACTGAATAGCAAAATAACAAATAAATTTAAATATAGATGCTTGCTATTGCTATAAATAACAAGTCAAAAATAACAAGTATGCTCTTATATATACCAATTTTATACCAGTTACACAGTCTACCACTAAGGTGCCTTCCTGTACTCTCCTGGAGAATGTAATGGGCCGAATTTGGGCTTGGATTTGAGCAAAATTTCTGGGCCCCCAAGAAAGGCATTTCAGGTATGCTTAGATACAAACTCTGCTCGTTGCCGTTAACCCGTTAAAGCATGGTTTTGCCTTTGGAGCGAATTTCACTTTGCATCTCCTCTTTTTCCCCCTTCAAAATTCCATCTTACATTCTTTTTAACTTATATTTTTATTTCATGCCTATATTTACTTTCAGTCTCGACCAGATTTTCCCTAGCCATGTTGTTATCTCAGGTAGAAGAGAACAATAAGAAGACGGTGAATGCAATAAAGGAGAGAAATATCTTGTGCAATCGCTCATTTGTGCAATTATGCAATTAAGCGATCCGGTGCATTCAATCAAACGATCTAAATGTTACATATGAAAAGGGTTAAAAGTTAAAAAATATTAGGTTTCAGGTGGATGCACCAGATCGTTTGATTGCACGATTACACCAATATAAATGATTGCACATGGTATTTCTCATAATAAATGAGATCTAAAATAAAACTTCGGTAAAAAAGAAGAGGTCGCCGGTAAAATACACTCTTGCCTTTTTTCCAAAAACAAATTGCGCCATGTTGTATGGTCAGCTCTTCTGTGATCTGTGGACCATTTCCATTACATACGCAGAGTCACTATCCCAAAATTATAGGATGAAAGAAGAAATTTTATCAAACCTTTGACTATCCAGCTTTCATGATAGGTTGACCTGAAGGGAAAGATCCTAAGGCAGAGCTTTCCGATTTTTTTTCTTCATGTCTGTATTCTCATTACTAATCCGTCGCCTTAGCCACTGAACAAAAAGTCAATCGCTATGTGTTTACCATCTTAGCAGCCAACAAGCCCTTTCCACAATTCCACGTCACTTGTTCAGTTGTTTGTCGTCGTATATGTAACAGCAAACTATGTTCATTTTTCAATTACTCTCTCCGTTCACAAATTATGCGGTTGACTTTTATCTCAACATTAATTTATTTTATTAGTGAAAGTACTTCAAGTATAACTTATATTTTTATATATTTGTATAATTTTTTTGAATAAAACGGATGGTTAAACATTGAGATAAAAAT
This sequence comes from Zizania palustris, assembly GCA_019279435.1. Lineage (NCBI taxonomy): Eukaryota > Viridiplantae > Streptophyta > Magnoliopsida > Poales > Poaceae > Zizania > Zizania palustris. Next base: position 17,724,039 of record JAAALK010000282.1, read on the forward strand.
CAACTATGTCATTTAAAAATGAACGGACGGAGCACGTGTTAATTTTTATTTCAATATTTAACTATTCATCTTATTCAATTTTTTTAAATATTATTTATTTGTTATAATTTATTTTATTATTTAAGATACTTCAAACATAACTTATATTTTTACGGATAAAATTTATGATGCCCTAAAATTAGTATGAGCCGTCCAATCAGATAACTTAGATTCAAAATCAGTGGATGTAATAGGTCGTAAAACCTTTAATATCGGACCCAAGTGCATGTAAAATATTTTTTCCCCAAACTTCCGGATTATTTGTTCACAGTTGTAGATCCTAAAATTATATTATGTGCGGGCAAAGATTACTTTCCCTAATTAAGAAAAACTTACTAAATATATTTTATGAAAAATGAAATTCTGACACAAAGTCCCTTGCCGCGCAGCGGAGTAGGCGATCCTGGAGTAATGTAGCGTGTGCAGTTGGAGCGCTCGCGCAACCAATTTTCTCCTCTTTTCAGGAGACTCTGTTTTTTTTTTAAATTTTCTGAGAAAACATAAAAAATAGAAAATTTATTCATAACTCTTCAATAATTAATTTTAAATTTATAATTTTGAAAATGTAAATGTTTCACGTGCATGGTTATTTTTTGCCTCTTTCCCGGAGACTCTGTTTTTATTTTTTAAAAACAAACCTGAGAAAATAGAAAAAATCGAAAATTTAGTCATAACTCTTGAATATTTCATTTGCAAATTTAAATTTTTGAAAAATTAAAATGTTTCATGCACATGGTTATGTACTTTATATTTAACCGTGAAATTTTTAATTTTAATTTTAATTTTAATTTTAATTTTAATGAGAATTTAGTTATAACTCTTGAATAATTCATTTGTATTTAACCAAATACGGTAGTTGGTAGGTCACCGGCTATAGCCGGTTATTTATTTTTTAATTTTAATTATTTGTTTTAAATGCTTTTAATGAATAACCAGGATGTTTCGGACCTATTACCTCGCCGAATAAAATGAATTTTTACATATTTGCATAAATTTTTTGAATAAGATGAATTGTCAAGTATTGTTATAAAAGTGAAGGCGGCATTTAAAATTGAATGGATGTAGTATTATCTAATTTTTGTTTGCACAGGTAACTTCATGAACTCATGTTAAAATATTAGGAAAATAAATAAATTATACTATCAAAGTATTACTCTGAATAACACCCTAAATAATTTTACCGTCTAAAAAACCGGCAGTATTGCAAAACAATTTAATTTACATCTTTGAAGGATGGCTTTGTTGACTTGGTGAAACTTTGAATGGTTTTACTGATGTGACGCAAAAATAATTGGCTTCAAAATATCAAAGAATGGACTTATACGATTTGACTTGCTGCATAGGAACAAAAACATGTTGAAAACTACATGTTAAATTTTTTAATTATAAACAATATAAAAGATCACTCATATTGTGTGAGAGAGTATTTTTATTGCATAAATATTTTTTTTAGAAAAATATATAATTTGAATGATCAAATTTATAGTTAAATGAATTAGTTATAAATTTTTAATGATTTCAATACTATACTAGATTTTCAAAAAATAAAACAAATTTATTAAAAAAATAGAACTTAATTTTTAAACATTCTTTATTTGTTCATGGGTTTATTCAGATTTTAGGCAAAGTTGGAGGGTGTATTTTAAATTTTTTCATTGATCTGCCACGTTACTAGCGCAACATTAGCAAAACCACTCTTCAAAGACGTAAATTGAACTATTTTGCAATATATTTTTTAGACCCTAATTTTTTTAGGAAGTGTAATTGAGCCCTTTTCCAAAAATAAATAATGAAACTAGGCTACAGTTGCAATAATAAAGAAATCACATAAGCTGTAATCATTTCATTTTGCTATACATGTTTCATTGAATTCCTGGTCAGTAATACAAAAGTATATAATACAGATTGCTTGTGCGAATGAATGCACACGTTGCCATTTGCTCAAACTAGTTTCTGCAAGTCAACAACTGACTCAAGTGGTTCTGCCAAGACTGCCACTGAACTTTGAACTTCTGTAATCGATTCATCTCGGCAGAAGTTCTGTAATCGATGCAAAGTCATCAGTGCACCCGGAAGGTGTTGGTCTTGGATATGGTTCTGGATGCAGACTAGAGCTGTCACTGGCACTATCCTCCTGGATGCAGAAGGCTGGCCTGGAGAGAGAAGGCAGACGAACAGTGCTGCTACTAAGCATGATGTTTACTGACGAAATCTTCGGCCTGTTTGCAGGCTTTTTCTGGACACACAACAGCCCGACGTGGAAGCACTTCAACATCTGGTCGATGGGAGGATGGTTTCTCAAAGATGGATCAATCAACTCTACGACATTTCCCCTGGTCCAGTGCTCCCAAACCTGCACCAGATTGGTTAATGACAAGTACTATGCTGAGAAGTTTGATCGGTGTAGACTGTACAGTTCATGAACATACTGAAAGTACTCACAAGGTTCAAGAGATCGACGTCATGATCACTATCATATGTGCCACTATTTCTTCTTCCGGTGACAATCTCTAACACCAAAACGCCGAAACTAAATACGTCCGACTTGATTGAATACTGACCACGCATGGCATATTCTGGTGCCATGTATCCACTGTGATAAAAACATTACATTACACTATTACAGGATATTATGTTTTGGTACCTTGTTTGGTAAATATTGGCCCATGAATCCATGATCATACTTACTATGTTCCGGCAATTCGATGAGTGACTTCTTCTGATTGATCCCCTCCAAATATCTTTGCTAAGCCAAAGTCAGAAATCTTAGGGTTGTAATCAGAGTCTAATAGGATATTGCTTGCTTTGAGGTCACGATGAACTATTTTCAATTGAGAATCTTCGTGAAGGTATTGCAAGCCTCGAGCAATTCCGTTTATAATCTTGATTCTTTTCCCCCAATCTAGCTCCCTTTTCTTCTCAGTATCTGTCATTGAAACAAGAAAAACTATAACATTGTAATGTAAGTAGTAGCTCTAGTGGCATTTGCAACTACCCTTATTGAGTTCTATTTCTTTCAAAAACTACTAGTGAAAAAATCATACCAAAAAGAATGATGTCAAGGCTTCTGTTTGGCATATATTCATAGACAAGTATCTTCTCCCGCTCTTCCAAGCAAACACCAACGAGCCTTACAAGATTCTTGTGGTAAAGCTTAGCAACCAAAACTAGCTCACTTTTCAGCTCTCCTATTCCTTGTTTGGAACTCCTGCAAAGCCTTTTCACAGCTATTTCTTGACCTTCAGGTAGCACTCCCTATCCAAGTAGAGACACTAAGTAATCCACGAAAATTAAATGACAAAGGTACATGTGTGATTCTGTACCTTATAAACCATACCAAATCCTCCTTTGCCAATCATTCTAGTTTCAGCAAAATCCTCTGTAGCAACTCGTAGTGTTGACAGAGTGAGTAGAAGTGAATCGATGCTTTGAATATTATCTGAACTACTTGAATCTGTTGGGACAAGTACACAAAGATGAAATGAAGATTGAGCTTACCATGAAATCTGATTTCATTCATTAAAAAGGAAATTTGATTTCACTACAATTAAGCTGGGGACACTAGCTGCATGTGTTTAAGATATAAGATAGTGAAATTAAACCACCATTTCCCTGCTGGCCACTAAACCAATTCATCACTTGACTTGCTACCGTTTCATAGTTTAGAAGACTTACGGGGCAGAAACACGTGTGCTTGTGGTCGCCTCCTCGTCCAACAACAAAAGGATACTACGGCGATGAGCAGTATTGCAGCGACTGTCGACATCACAATGGATAGAACTGCACCAGTTCTATTTCTCGTTTTCTCTGCAAATAATTACTATTCGATTCAGACAGTGTGCAGCTCTAGTTAGAATTATGGCCAGAATCAGAGCAAGAAAACTTCGTTTGCATACAATTAGCATGTGTATTTTGCAGGGAAATTTAAAATACCAAAGTTGTTTAGCTAATTGAAGAATTCGGTAGAAGTTGGACCAAAAATTGTGGAAATAGATATTCAACCCCACCCACCCCAAAAAATCCCTTCCGCGACTTGATTCGCCTGTACTAGTCAATGTTGTAATGGCGATTTGACAACAAAACAAGTGGTTTCTGTTTGTTTGGCTCAGCTCACCTACTCGTCTGGTCGGCGGCGGCGTCTCCCCGAACGCCGGAAGCTGCAGCAGCGGGCGGCCGGAGAAGAAAGGGCGCACCTCGTACCGGAAGTTGCACCATACCCGAAAATCCCCCCTCCCGTCCTCCCGCTGAATTCCTTGGGCAGCTGCCCGATTATGACACTAAGGCAGGTCCGGCAGACGTCCGCCGTCGTGCTCGGCGTGCACTGGGACAGCGCGTAGATCTTGGGGTTGCTCCTATCGAAGCCCTCTTCTCCCGTGCCGTACCGCCTGGACGAGTTCTCCACCGTGTAGTCCGCGGTGGCGTTGACGAGCAGGCCGACGGCCGCGTCGAAGGCTGCCACCGCCGGCGTGCTCACGAGCTGAGAGCGCTGGAGGGTGTACGTGGTGACGAAATAGTCGTCGTCGACGAAGAAATTCCGGTTGGAGTAGCGGAGCTGGCAGAGGTCGTAGAAGATGAGGACGTCCTTGAAGAGCGGGCACCGCCGCGGCGCGTCACGGAAGGCCGTGGCGACGCAGCTCTCGCAGGCGGAGGCGTTGGCGTCGCCGCGGCAGAGCGCGAGGCCGTAGACTTTGTCCGGGACCTCTCCGACGCTGTCCATGGCGTAGAGGACCGGAGAGGAAGAGGCGTTGTTGGGGAGGGTGGTGGAGATGCGATTGATGTTGGCCTGGTACGTGCTGTTCTCAGGGTAGAAGTTGCCGGATTCGCCTGGAGCCCCGCACAAGTACCAATGTACCATGGTGGAGGTTCGTCTTCTCCGGCGGTGAGGGGCGCGTGGAGGACGGCGAGGAGGAGGGTTACGGCAACGCCGGTGAGGTAGGAAGGGAGGCGACGAGCCGTGCCCATTGTGGTCGCCGCAACTCGTCCCCGGGAGTGTACCAACTACCAACTATCAGGCTATGAATCGAAGGTGGGGCCCGAGCGTCTGACTGGAGAAGTGGAGAGACTGGCGCATACGCTCGTTGAAAGTTGAAAATCACATTCACCCGATAGCGTCCGTTGGATTGAAATCTAACGGTTGGAGTGTTGTCTTCTTCCTACGGCCTTGTATTCTCTTCTCTCCCTGTGATTTATGATGTCGGGTAGCCACTAGCAAGTGAGGGAAGAAGGAAGCCGAAACAGAGCGCGTGAGGAGCCGACGCAGAGAGAGCGGTTGCATAGAAAAATCTGAGGGAGCCGGATCACGCAAGACGCTGGACGCTGCTTGGATTTCTCGTATGAGTATGCTTGGATTTAATGTAATTACTAAAAAGGATAAAATTGAGATTGGATCTCAAATCACGGTCCCTATGTTTGGCCGAGCCGAGAACTTCCAAACATGTCATAAGCTAAACTTGTATTGACATCTAATTAAGTTCTCTGCTTTTAATTTGAGAGCTCCTTATTTTTAAGATGCCTATTTTCTACCTGTACTTTTAAATTTTAAACATAAATGGTAATAAAAATATGATATTCAATCTTACAATATTGTGAAATGAAAGGATTATATTCTAATTTCCAAAACTTTTATATACTATGATATGATATGGATTATATAATTCGGGGGTGTTTGGATCGGGGGCTAAAATAGCCCCTGTCACATCTAATGTTTAAATACTATTTTAGAATATTAAATATAGACTATTTATAAAACTCATTCATAATCGGAGGATTATTCACGAGACGAATCTAATGAGCCTAATTATACCATGATTTGACAATGTGATGCTATAGTAAACATTTGCTAATCATTGATTAATTAGGCTTAAAAAATTCGTCTCGTGATTTAGTCTTCGATTCTGTAATTGTTTTTATAATTAGTTCAAGTTTAGTCCTTTAAATTAATGTCGAAACATCTGATGTGACACGGGCTAAAATTTAGCGACCAAGATCCAAACACCCTTAGTAAAGATATATTTGCATTCATATTAGCCCCCCTTTGGTTCTTTAGTCCTAAATTTTGTTCTTGTATTCTATTTTGGAGTATTAAATGTAGACTATTTATAAATTCCATTTTATAATTGATGGATTATTCATGAGATGAATGTCTAATTACATCATAATTTAATAATATAGTGTTACAGTAAACATTTACTAATCATGAAATAATTAGGCTTAAAAAAATTGTCTCGTGAATAATCTTCTAATTCGGTAATTATTTTATAATCAATTAAAGTTTAATTTTTTAAATTAATATCTAAATATCAGATATAACGCGGACTGAACAACACCACCTTACTCCACCTTTCTGCGTTTGATAGCCGCCTGTCCCGTCAGCGTCAGCCGTCAATACTTATCAATCCATCTCTGTCCTGGTACACAAAACATAAATGTAGGAGCGTAGGAGACTTGTCACTTGACCAATTCAATTCAAACTCACAACAGTAGTGCCCTGAACCTGATATTTTCTGCTTTGTTTTCCTTCTTCCGTGATCTCGACGTCTTTCCTTTCCTTTCGTTAGTAACTCTAACGTGTTATCAATTATCTTCTTAATTCGTAAATTTTGGATTTTTCTATAAAAATAATCTCCAATAAAATCTTAATACGAATCCTAAAATTTAAGGATCTAAAAACTAACTAGAGCATCTTGCTCTTTACTCGTAGGAAACGATTTTGGTTCCCAATTTTTTTCCAAATGCACTAGTTCTACATAAAAGAAAAACTTAGTCCATTGAATTGGGCAAGCTCAAAATATTTAGAGCGATAAAATAATGGCAATTCAATAGATCAATGTATCCAATGAAAAACAAGTGAAAATTTATTTATGTGAATCTAATTTTTAATATATGGATTTAAGTTAGATTGGAGAGGTGAAGATTTTAGTGTTCAATTAATAGAAAGGAATCTCTAAAATAAGTTATAGAGAGCTTAATTTTAGAAATTATATCAGAGTTGCTCTTAGTTTTGGTAGTTTTTTTGTTGTCAAAAGAGCTTGATGGCGCTCACACGGAGTCAGTCAACCCTAGCGACTAGGAACATAATCTTTTTTGTTTATTTTTCCACGGATCTGAAATCAGCAACTTTTGATAAACTGGGATAACCCATCCGATTGAACGCGCGCTCTGCAACTTAACAGCAACCTCTCCGGTCTCCGCCATGGCGAAGACGGTGGCGGTGGCTATGCGATGCCGAGGACATGTTACTCTGTGCTCCGACTTCACCGCCGCAGTTGCCCTGCTCCTCCTCGCGTTGCTCCAGGCTCCGCTCGCGGAAGCGCAGCCGCTGCCGTGGCCGCTGTGCAACCCTGCCGCCGGCAACTACACGCAGGGCAGCACGTACCAGGCCAACATACGTGTGCTCGCCGGCACCCTCCCCAGGAACGCCTCCGCTTCCCCCGTCCTCTTCGCTAAGGCCGCCGCCGGCACGGCGCCCGACGTGGTGTACGCCCTCGCGCTCTGCCGCGGCGACACCAACGCCTCCTCCTGTGCCGCATGCGTCGCCAACGCCTTCCAGAACGCGCAGCAGCTCTGCGCGTTCAACATGGAAGCAACCATGTACGACGACCCCTGCATCCTGCGCTTCTCCAACCACGACTTCCTGTCCAACGTCACCGACAACAGGGGTATGTTCGTCGCCTGGAACTACAACAACGTCAGCGCGGGAGCCGCTGCGGCGGCGTTCGACGCCGCCTCCGGCCGGCTCGTCAACGCCACCGCCGACTACGCAGCGGCGGACTCGGTCAGGCGGTTCGGCACGGGAGAGGAGGCAACGTCCGACGAGACTTATCCCAAGATTTTCTCTCTGGCTCAGTGCACGCCGGACATGTCGGAAGCCGACTGCCGGAGCTGCCTCGGGGACATAATTAGGAGGATGACACCCAAGTATTTTGTCGGCAAGCCGGGCGGGAGAGTCTTCGCCGTGCGGTGCAACTTCCGGTTTGAGGCGTATTCGTTCTTCTCTGGCCGCCCGCTGTTGCAGTTGCCGGGACCGCCGCTCTCACCGACGTCACCGTCGCCACCGGAGATCACAGAAGGTGAGATGCTCAATCAGAAATCACATGATCTCAGTCCAGTTTACTCACCATCAAATCAACGGCAAAATTCCTGCCTCCACTTCTTGCTGTTCTCATGGACACTGCGTATAAGTTCTCATGGAGACAAATATGCGATATTTTCATTTGGTTGAAATTCTAATTTAAGAAGCGTTCCATCTGAAATTCATAGGCTTGATTTGTTTGCAGGAAGAACAAGGCATAAAGCAGGACGGGTCTTGGCTATTACTCTGCCTATTGCTGCAGCAATATTAGCCCTCCTTGGACTGACATGCTTTTGTTTTTTGAGAAGGAGAAGAACATCAAGAAAGGCTTCATCAGTGCCACGTAGTAAGTTCTCTTGCAGTATTGCAGTAGTGGCAAGAATGTTGCCTTTTTCAGATCCAATGAGAATTGGGGTATTTTTTATTTAAAACAAAATTCATGTTCCAAAATCCAAATAAAGCCTTTAGAGAGTCCGGTTAGCCTTCGAGCTGGGGAATGGGGATGGTCACCGGCTACCAAAATCTGATTATTATTCCAAATTACTTATACAAGTTGTTTTAGCATTACCAACTATATAAGAAATCAATGAGTAGTTGATTTAGTGAAGCTCGTTATCTCCTAAAATTAACCAGGGAACAAAGCATTCGGTTCAGACTCAACTAATCCAGAAGACATTGAAAGTATCGACTCGCTCCTCATCGACCTATCGACGCTACGGGAAGCAACAGACAACTTCGCTGAAAGAAACAAACTTGGTGAAGGTGGGTTTGGTGCGGTTTACAAGGTAACAATCAAACACGCTATGATGTATGTAACTCTGTTTATGTTTTAGATAATGAAAACTTAAAATGTTTATGGTCAATTGCACAGGGAGTTCTTCCTCAAGGTCGAGAAATAGCAGTGAAGAGGCTGTCACAAAGCTCCGGACAAGGCGTAGAAGAGCTAAAAACTGAGCTAGTTTTAGTTGCCAAGCTTCGGCACAAGAACCTTGTGAGCCTCGTCGGTGTTTGCCTGGAAGAAGATGAGAAACTACTGGTGTACGAGTACATGCCAAACAAGAGCCTCGACACCGTTATTTTCGGTACAGTTCTCTCATTGACATAACCGAACATTCTCGCTGTAGATTCGCTGATGCTGATTTTTTTTCTTGTTTCGATGACAGATTCTGAGAAAAGCAAAGAGCTTGATTCGGGAAAGAGGCTCAAGATTGTAAACGGAGTTGCTCGAGGCTTGCAATATCTCCACGAGGATTCCCAACTCAGAGTGGTTCATCGGGACCTCAAGCCAAGCAACGTGCTTCTGGACTTCGACTACAACCCTAAGATTTCAGACTTTGGGTTAGCGAAACTGTTTGGGTGGGATCAGACGCAAGAAGTCACCAGCCACATTGCTGGAACATAGTAAGTGTATCTATGGCCTGCAATTCCACTGGCAGGCGGGTAGTATATACAGGTTCATGACAAGATCTCCTCTTTTTGCAGTGGATACATGGCACCGGAATACGCCATGCGTGGGCAGTATTCAGTCAAGTCGGATGTGTTCAGTTTTGGTGTTATGATGTTAGAGATTGTCACAGGAAGGAGGAACAGTAGCTCCACCAACTCAGAGCAATCCGTCGACTTCTTATTGAGCCTTGTGAGCTCTCAGTTCTTCCTCATCATCATAACCTAATTAGTAGAGCTCTAATAGCTAATTAGACGTGATACGAAGACCATCTTTCTAGCTGAAACATCATCCTGAATTCAGGTCTGGGAGCACTGGACAACGGGGACGATCGAGGAGCTGCTGCATCCGTCGTTGGGCAGCCAACGTTTTCTTGACGACCAGATGCTGAAGCTGGTGAACATCGGCCTGCTGTGCGTCCAGGACAAGCCTGCAGACAGGCCGACGATGTCGGCGGTGAACGTGATGCTCGGCAGCAACACGGTCTCCGTCCAGGCTCCGTCGAGGCCGACGTTCTGCATCCCGGAGGTGGAAGACGGCGACACGGACAGTCTGTACTACCCTGGGTCGTCTCGGAGCGGGTTTCAGTCCACCGGCAGCCGCAAGCCGAGAGCGGTAGCTGTTAGGATAAGATCTCGGGGAGAGGGGGCCGAATCCCTCTCTCCCCAGGCCACTAAGTTCGGACCCCCTAAACTAACCCTCCTGGTCTCACTCGCGCCCTGATCGGGAGCGCCCAACCAACTCATGGTTGAGGGGCCCTGCTGCTAGCGCAATATATAAAGGGGAGGGCTCAGGATGCAAGAAAATGCTTTGCACGCCCAAAAATACCTCCCCTACATCCCACAGACTCGATCTACAATTGCGCTAAGCGGCGGGAAGCCTCCCTCGCCGCACCGACGCTATGGCATCGTCTTCAACGACTCCGGCCCCCTCCGGTGAAGGTACACAACCCTAATCCCTCTCTGTTTTACCTTCTAAGACCCTATGCCATGTTTAGATTTAAGTTAAACTGAGAAACCAGGGGTGGTTTCGGTGTATGTGATGAGTGATTGACAGGTTTATTTACCCTCTGTTCGAAGGGTACCTCCGAAGGGTGTTCGGAGGTGTTTCACCGGAGTGTGTTCGGTGTTTGCTTGCTGCAGCGGTTGCGGCGGAGTGTACTCGTCGGAGGGGTCCGACAGTACGCGTTGACTGGGTTTGTACCGAAGGCTTCGGTACTTTGGGCGGTACACCGGAGTGTGTACCGAAGGTTGCTATCCCGGAGAGGTCTCCGGAGTACTGGATACACTTGTTTGCTTGTCTGTGGTGCGCAGGGACTTCGGAGGCGACGGACAGGGTTCGAGCAGGGTGAACCTGGGTCAAGCAGGAGGCTTGATGCCAGGGGAGCGGGGAGCTCCGTCACGATGGCTGCGAAGGTGGTCCGGGTCGGTCCTCGGGTCGAGGCGTGCCAGGTGAAGGCAGAGAGTGCGGAGCGTGGCTCCGGCTGAAGGTACTCCGAGATAAAGTCCTCGGACAAGAGGCACTTCGAAGGTTGTTGGACCGGAAACGGCGACCAGAGGGGGGGTGAATGGGAGCTTTTAAAATTTCTGGCTAAAAACTTAGCCTTCGGTTCTGTTCTGTCTTCTGCGGAACAGGCTTCGAACACAGCCTTCGAAGGTCTGGTTCGGAGGTACTTCGACACCTTCGAACACAGGCTTCGGAGTGGCAAAAGTTCGGAGCCAAGAAGACTTCGCTCCGCTTACAACCCTCGAAAATCTACTCTGCTAAGTCAGTGCAGGCTCCGCACACGAGGTGCTTCGAGCAGGCTTCGCACTTCACCCTTCGCAAGAGTGGACAGCCCTCTGAGGACTTCGACCAAGTACTTGGCGACAGCAACGGGTGCTGGGCTTCGTACCCGAAGGTCTACACGCACACGCAAAAAGACTACGCTAAGGGCTTCGACACAAGAAGTTAAACGGGCCTTGGTCAGGGGTTCGCTAGTAAGCTGCGAGGTCTTGCCTCGTGTTACACAGAGCGACAACACGCTGACAAAACACACTTCGCACAAAAACAACCTTCGCCTCAACAGGCTTCGGTGCACTAAACTAGCGAAGTATGTAGATCGAGCTCAAGCAAAAAGCACAAGACAAACAGGGCTTCGCCGCTTGAACAAGGAACACTGAAAATGAACTCAGGATGTATTCAATCGAAGTGTGGCTACAGGAGCTCAACAGTAAATGCTCAAAGTGTTAAATGTTACCTACCGAGCCCCCATATTTATAGCCACGGCTTCATCCTAAGGAAGTGACTACTTTACCCCTAGGGTTTACATCCATTTTGTCTCTACAGAACTAAGGGGTACAAAAGGTAGTCCACCTTTATTTTGGAGGCTTCTCTGTCAGCTGCAGAGGGGACAGTGTCAGCCTTTACAGTGTTGACTTCTGGAACCTCCCTTCGCACGCGAGGGGTGCGGAAGCTTCGGCGAGAAGCCTGCAGCCTGTTGGCCTTCGCTCCGCCGAAGAAGTCCTTCGATACAGTGACGGTTTTGAGCCGAAGCCGTCAAAGCCCTTGGGCCTTCGCACCACCACCTCCGGAGTGGATCACCACGGCTTCGCAGCTACTCCGAGCTCGAACACCGTCGTCCGTGTACCGAAGCCATGCATGGCCGAAGCACCACAAGTCAACCTCACTCCGGAGCTAGCCTCGCTCCGAAGTCCTTCACACTCCGAAGCCCCACCTTCGGAGCACCACCCTTCGAAGTCCCTCCTTCGTCCAAGGCCTTCGCATGAAGCATTCCATGAGCACTCCGTCGCAGTGCCTCTCCCCGAGCACACTCCACGACGAGCCTCACCCGGACCATGCCTTCGATGCACCTCGACTTCTGAGACCTTCGTCGGGTAACCTTCGAGTGTCTCCCTCCGGAGCACACTTCGAACCCTTGCCTCCGCAGAGGACTTGTTCCACCAACTCCGAAGTCACTCCATTCGGAGTAGCTTCGAAGTGCCTCACCTCCGAGGACTTGTCTCGGAGTACCTTCAGCCGGAGCCACGCTCCGCACTCTCTGCCTTCACCTGGCACGCCTCGACCCGAGGACCGACCCGGACCACCTTTGCAGCCACCGTGACGGAGCTCCCCGCTCCCTTGGCATCAAACCACCCGCTTGACCCAAGTTCACCTGGCTCGAACCCTGTCCGTCGCCTCCGAAGTCCCTGCGCACCACAGACAAACAGACAAGTGTATCCAGTACTCCGGAGACCTCTCCGGGTTAGCAACCTCCGGCACACACTCCGGTGTACCGCCCAAAGTACCGAAGCCATCGGTACGAACCCTGTCATCGCATACTGTCGGACCCCTCCGACAAGTACACTCCGCTGCAACAGCTGCAGCAAGCAAACACCGAACATACTCCGGTGACACACCTCCGAACACCCTTCGGAGGACCACCTCCGAAGCCCCTCCGGAGGTACCCTTCGAACAGAGGGTAAAATCCAGTCAATCACTCATCACAAACACCGAAACCACCCTTGGTTTCTCAATCTCCCCCTTGATGAGTGCATTGACAACCAATTCCAGATTCAAGAAAATGTAAAAATTTTCAGCACACAAGTGACCATAAAAACTCAGAAAAGAGCCAAAGCATGTCACTTGATAAAAGAAATTTTCTCCCCCTTTGTAAAAGAGTAAAAGCCCCTTCGGCAAAACTCCCTTTGGATAAAAAACTCCCCCTGAGTTAAGTAATTTTTCTCCCCCTTTATGTCAAAAAACTCTCCCCCTTTAGAAATAATGCCTTCTTGCAGCAGAGAACATAGCAAAATCTCTCCCCCTTTGGCAATGCAAGCATCAAGGAGCATTCAAAAGATGCAAAGCTGCGAAATGAATAGAATTGCAAGGACATATAATGCAAAAATATGCCAAAATTAACACAAATGATCATGTGCTCAGCTCAATTTAACAATCTGTGAAACAAGATGATGGCATGTGATTTTGTCATTTTGAAGTAAAAAGCATCACCACTTAATCAAAGCAGCTAGACATGTGAAGGCAAGGACTGCGCAAAGCTAACAATTTCTACCCTAGACAGACAATTCTTGTTCAAAGGAGCTTTGAAAGCAAACTTGATGATCAATTAATTTTGTTGTTCTTTTTCTTAATGCCAGGGGTATTTGTTTGTCCACCTTATACTTTCCAATCAGGCCAAGCCTAGGCATGAAAGCCATCTGAAGCTTAAGGCTGTGATTTTGGCATACACTACACTATCCCAGTTCAAACCAAAGTGCAATGGTAAGCGGTCTAGAATAGAGTAGTGCGACAAACAAACCCTCCTGGATCTTTTCATTTCATTTAGACCAGACAAATCATGGATTTTTGAATTTGATTCAGATAAATGAAATATTTTGATGAATATCCATGAATAAAGAACACAATTTTTCAAGTTGCATATTTTAGCATCCAAGGAACAGTGTCTTGCTGCCAAGTAGATAAAAGGTAGCTAAAAGCAGTCCAGTCTAAACAAGCTAGATACAAGATTGTGTGGTGAGCAAGTTTTGATTTTTAGAAAATAAAACATCATGCACATCAATGTTCCAGACATATTCATAGAGCTGAGCTGTCATGATTTCTTTGAATTAAAAGCAGGCATATAATAGCAAAAGATGTAAGTGCAATTCCACACATAATGAGCATATGCAAGACAATTAAAATCAGCTCCCCCTCACAAAATGCCGTAAGGGTGACAAATGCCAAGTTCCCCACGCAAGTAAGCAAATCGAGAAGCATCGAGGGGTTTTGTAAAAATATCGGCAAGCTGGTGTTGGGTATCAACATATTGAAGTTCAATATCACCCTTCTCATTGTGATCTCTGAGAAAATGATACCGTACATCAATGTGTTTGGTTCTGGAGTGCTGAACCGGGTTGTTTGCAATACAAATAGCACTAGTGTTATCACAGAAAAGTGGAACACTCTTATAATCTAACCCGAAATCCCGCAAAGTGGAAACCATCCACAAAATCTGAGAGCAACAGCTAGCTGCAGCAACATATTCGGCCTCAGCCGTCGATTGTGCAACACTAGACTGTTGCGGGAAGACCAGCAAACAGAGACGTACCCAGAAAATGCAAGTACCAGAGGTACTCTTCCTATCATTCTACACCCAGCAAATCCGCATCTGAATAACCTCTAAGACTAAAGATGAAGACGATGAATACCATATGCCAAATTCAAGGGTTGTGTTGAGATACCTTAGAATGCGCTTAACCGCTTGGCGGTGCGAAGCTCGTGGTGAAGCCTGAAAACGAGCGCACAGACACACAGCAGAAGTGTATGTCCGGCCTCGTGGCAGTCAAGTAGAGGAGGGAGCCGATATGCTCCGGAAACTCCTATGATCTACGGCTTCTCCCATCTTCGTCAG
>JAAALK010000282.1:17739981-17755287 GCA_019279435.1 Zizania palustris
AATCCTGTGTACTCTCTCCGGTAAACAAAAACAAGTCGTTTTAGGCTTCTATCAGAGATTGCTAAACCAAGTCGTTTTATATTTTATTGTGCATTTTGGACCACTATACCCTCAAGTAGTATTACTTTTTTCTTGTTATGTTTACTCTTGCCCTATATTTAATAGGGCAAATATAGAAAATACATACTAATTAATTGCTCCTTGGTATGTTGAAATCATGTCCAAAATGACTTGTTTTGTGTACCAGAGTGAGTAGATACGTAAAAACACGTGTACTTGTACACAAAATACGTACCATGGCCATGGCGTTCGTTCGTTCTTAGGCGGCCATGGCCAGCAGAGCAGCAGCCAAGGCAAGCCAGCCACGGCCACCAGCGGCTGGTGATGCCGCGGCGCAGACGCGGCGGTTCTCGGGGCGGCCGCTGGCGATGACCCTGTGTCCGACGTCGCCTTGTGCTCATCGGCCGGGCCGAGGGAAGCGGCGCCGGCGAAGGGCGGCGTCCGCTGCTGCATGCTGCGGCTGCGGCGGCTGCGGCGGCGGAGTAGGGGACGGTGGGACCTTGACGCGCATGGTGCCGTTGAGGCAGTGGCGCGGGATGCTGCAGATGAAGTAGCGGGTGCCGGCGGCGGCGAGCTCGAACGTGGTGTTGCCGCCGGAACGGACGGAGACGCGCTGTTCGCCGTGCAGCTGTCGTAGTCGGCCTCCGGCACCTCCAGCACGTTGTGGTACGGCTCGTACTTGAACGCTGCCAATGTCAACCAACTCGTCTGATCAATTCATCACAACTAATACTCACATTACGACGAACATTACGGATCAAAGAGACAAGTTGAAACGCGATCAATTCGTACTTATGGAGTCGCCGACCATGAACGTCCTTGCCGGCCGTCCACTTGTCCGTAGTCGACGTAGGTGGTCCAGCCGTAGGAGCAGCCCACCGTGTAGTCCTTGGCCACCACCGCCGTCGAGGCCACCGCCGCGACCGCCATGACGACGGCGAGCAATGCTCCAGAATTGGACTTCATGCTTATTCCCTTACGTGGTAGATCGATCGATCGGCTGCCGGCCAAGAGGATTAATTTGCTCTCTACCGCGCTTTGGTCGTCGCCTGATCGATCGATATGTTGCCACAGCCAAGCAAAGGCTGTTTATATAAGTAGTAGAATTGAACAAGCCACACCTAGCTACTGCTCTGTTTTATTTTTTTTATTTAAGAAATTGGAGCAAGCTAGTGTTTATGGCCGGCTATGAAACATGCATGCATGTACCAGGAGAGGAGATCTGCATGGTGTGAGTTTTTTCTGTTCATTCTAAAAATTTAGAATCAAAATGATTAATAGTACATCTATAATTCTAGAGCCGTGCTGAGTTGACATCTATAATTCTTGTTAAAAAGAATGCTCCGATCCTACTCAGCATTATTACTCTGTAGTCTGTACTACTATGTCTCCGAATATTTTGGTAATTGATACCACAACCAAAGTCCAAAACTAACATGTTTTGGGTTGTCAAGAACTAAGGGTCCGTTTGGTTTGGGAGCGATAATGGATATGATAATCTCATCCATGGATTTAGGGATGGGATGATACATTTGAAGTGTTTGGTTGGATGGATGAGATGAGACAAATTTTTGTTTGGTTAGATGTATACGACTTGGATGAGATAAGGTTAAATTTAGTGGGACACACTTATCAAATATATTTTTTAGCAAAATATAATCAAATGAGATCTTATTTTATAGATTAAATTATAATCAATACAATGATGTAATTAGATCATAATTTGGATAAATAATTTGGGAGTAAAAATCATTTGAATATTTATAAACAAAAAAATAAATATGTAATAACCAATCAAAAGACGACACGTCATCTCATCCAATATTGGATGAGCTCATCCAGAAAAATTTCTTGAATCTCTCATCCAGCATATTAAAGGAATATTCCTCTCGGTGGTCATCCCATCCACCTTCGCTCTCCAACCAAACAGCTGACTGGATGAGATGACCCTATCCCATCCAGGGATATCCAGCGAACCAAACGCACCCTAAGTCAATGCAATATATATAAACATGTTTTAAGTTTGACATGGGAGAAACACTATCATTATTATTAGTTTATTACCCCTGTCGCCAATTTGAGTGGAAGAGATCGGTGGATGCAATGCTTTGATTAATTAGGCCATGGGAATAAGTAATCCATTTGCACAACGTGAAGGCATGCATGTCCCTTGAAGAATCCGGACAGGACACGCGTGATCGTGCTTTACACGATCGATCGGTCGATCAAGTTGGCTGGCAGAGACGCAAAGAGAAGCACTCTAGTTGTCGTTCTAGCTACAACACTCGACGTGTCGACCGAGCTAGGCACGGTGTCCGCGTGCGTTGGTCAGCCACCTCCAGACCACGGTTCTCTTGTTCAAAATTGAAAATACTGAAAAATTCTGAAAAACCTTCTATAAATAATACTCTCTTCGTTAACCTTCTCTCAATTAACTTTTAAATTACGGTCATTGACTTTTTTCATAACATTTGACTATTCATCTTATTTAAAAAGTTTATGCAAATGTACAAAAATATAAGTTACGCATAAGGTATCTTCAATAATAAAATAAATTATAATAAAATAAATGATATTTCAAAAAATGAATAAGACGAATAGTCAAATATTGAGATAAAAGTCAACAATATCATTTAAAAGATAATGGAGGTATTATGATTTTTTTATTTTTTCAAAACTATTTTAAATACACAACGTTACGAGTAAAACAAATTCGGTTAAATAAAAAAAGAAAAAAACGACTTAGTAGCACGATATAATAGCCATTTATTTTTTGTTTGTTTTACAAAAATAACATTACCACATTTGTGATGTGATGCTAAACCGCTCGGTAACTTTTTGGTTCAAAATTTTGAATTCAAATTTAGATTTAGCTTGTCATAATCTAAAACTTCCTAATTAAACATGTCCTAGGTTCCATTATAACGGGCAAGGTGCCCCGAACATCAGCTATTTTCATTTCGGATTTTATAGTGTAAAATAGTACTCCTCTGTTTATTTTTAAACGATATCTCAAATTTAACTATTCGTTTTATTCAAAAAATTTATGTACATATACAAAATATAAGTTATACTTGAAATGATTTCGGTAATAAAATAAATTATAATAAAATAAATGATATTTCAAAAGTTTTTAAAATAAGACAAACGGTCAAACGGTTAGATAAAAATCAATTGCATCATTTAAAAAATAAACGGAGGAGTATTAGCCGAATAATTCAGAAAAATCTATGCAAATAAGTTATATAATATTGTGACTTTGAGTCATAAACAACGGTAATAATAATGCAAGATTAACATGAGTTAATTGAATACTCCCTCTTTCCCATTATCTCCATCATCCAAGTGTTTTTCAGATTTCCTACAATCTACATCATCTAACAGTTGAGTCATTAAAACAACACATCGTATTATGTGTGAATTGATTTTGAGTCTACATGCATAGCTTTGACTTCCGTTTTTGTTTCTTATTTTACTAGTACTCTACATTGTCACATGCACATGTAGGTTGAGAGTGCGGAAAAATAAAACAAAAAACACAACATACGAAGAGAATTTAAACTCCATATCTCTCGTCTTGGTCATCGTGTCAAGTTGTTAGATGATGGAGATAATGGAAAGGAGGGAGTAACATAGAATTTAACCGTGAGGTTTGGGCAACCCGATTTTAAGTAAACAATCCTTAGATTATACAGGATTAGAACTCGAGCCTGCTAGTCAAACTGGTCAGTCACGCCGGAAAGTCAAATGTACTACTGCCTTTGCGTGAAGGCTCAAATCATCCTTTTTTATAATGCTGATTATTTACCATGCATCCTCTTCCGCTCATCTAAGTCACAGTTTGGATTTGCTTATTTTTAGAAACTAAACTTATTCGGGTGTTATTTGTTTCAGCTTTGAATTATAATAATCTAGCTTTTTTCATAAACTGAAATAAACAAGGTAACTTATTTTACCATCTTATTATAATTTGGAGTGCAGATTATAATAATTCAATAAGTAGAGACTAAACAAATATGCATTTAGTCTCTTTGTTTGTATGTAAGGACTAAAATACTATACAATGACCATATTATTCCTAATCATTGTTACTCATACTTTTTTCATCCCCTAAACAGTTATAAATGAAGGTAGATGGTGTCAATGATATCTTTTAGTCCTTATAAGCAATCTCTTGGTGACTTTGAACTAAATGTTAAGAATTAAAGTTTAATCTCTATAAACAAAGTTATTTGGAATTTTAGGAACTAAATGAGAATAAATTTTAGTTACTAAAGATAATAAGTAAGACGAATCCAAACATACTCTAAAAAAGTAGTAGGTAACGACTTCACAAATTTTTGTGTCATCATCCCTCCTCTCTACTCGAGATTACAACTTTATTATTAACTTAAAGCTCCTTTTATTTTTAATCCATATTACCTATCCGACACAAAAATACTAGAACGCTGAAAAATTAGTATTAATTATTCAATCGATATTAACACATTTATCTAATACTAATCTCATAATTTTAATATGACTGGTTAACTCAACCACTACCATACAAACAACCAGCACTAAACATTATGTCATCATCTCTTATGGTATGAAATGAATTTTCAGTATTTTAATTTAAAAATGTCAAATTTATTTGATTAAAAACGTTGAAACAGCCACTACCATTCGGTCAAATCAACGCGAATGAGCGTGCACAACAGCACGTGCAGCTAGATAAATACTACTCACTCTGGTTTATAAATAATACTAGTCATTTTTGTAAAAAATAGAGGCTGCCAATGGAATATAACTACCGAAAGTTGAACTTGAGTGGCAATACCGAAGTTTAGGTTCCATAACTAATTAAGACAACCCATATAATTTTATTTAATATTATTTTGGTATGTGTAATTCTGTCTAAACGACTAAGATGGTGTTTAGTTTGGGGCTGCTAAAATTTAGGGACTAAACTTTAGTCCCTTGTAGTCCTTAAATTGCCAAACATGGGGACTAAAAGAGACTAAAAATACTACTTACCTCACATCCATCACTCTCCTTTAGTCCTTAGAACCAAACAGGAAGAGATTAAAGTTTATTCCTATTAAAAAGAAGAAATTAAAGTTTAGTTTAGTTCTAAAGAAACCAAACAGGCCTAATATTTGTATACGGACTATTATCTACGTTAGAGTACTTTTTGTGACAAATTTTCAAAGCCATTTTGGGGCCGAGCCTTAGCTAGCTGGCTAGCTAGTTAGCTTCGATCCCACCGCCCCTGCTGCTTCGTCTTCAACCAATGCTACGCCCGCTTCTCCAACAGGGGCGACTTCCTCGCCTCCACCAACAACTCCGGCGGGGTGAAACTCCTCATCAGTGGCACCAACATCACCAGCGCCGACGTCGCCGGCTACGACCGCGAGGTCACCGAGCTCCTCAACGCCACCGTGCGGTACGCGGTGGAGAACTCGATGGCGCAGTGCTCGTCGGACCTGTCGCCGGCGCTGTGCCGGAGGTGCCTCGACGACCTCGTGAGCAAGTGGTGGAAGACGTTACTTTCCTTTCAACGGGATGGGCGCGAGGGTCGCTGGCGCCCGGTGCTACTTGAGGTCTGAGCTGGGTTCTGGTCCGTTCTACACAGGCGCCCCGATGCTCCTGCTACGGGCCGACGAGCTCACACCGTCGCTAATTACTTCGTTCTTTGCGTCACTAATGCAGTATACAAATCACATGACGTCTCTTTAATCTTCATGTCAACACATAATTACATAATCTATGAATTATTTTTGCGTGAATTGATCTAGTCTGACTTTTTTTACTCGTCAAATTCTTTCTAACATGTCAACTAATCGCCGCCTCTACTCGGCACCCACTGTCTAGCAGTTCAAATACTTGAACTGATTATTTTCCCTGAAAAATACACGAAGGAGTAATTCAGCAAGAAAATTTCTGGTAATTGTCTTGCCGATAGTGGCAGCCACATTTGTAGCTGCAATTTCCATCTGTATATGGAACATACACGTAAGAAGATAAAATCGCCGAATGCTGCAGAGCATTTCTCCCAACGTGCGTCCTCTGCACAATTTGGCATAACCTCATGCCAACTTCCATTGAACAATGTTAAGCATCAGTATCCACTAACAGTTTATTATCCATCCAAATTTGCGAGCTGATACAGCTGACGACCTTGAAAGTGTCAAGTCAACCTTGATTTCTCTGGCGGCACTGCAAGTGGCAACAGGGAACTTCGATGAAAGGAAGAACTCGGTGAGGGTGGATAAGTGGATTTGGTGCTGTTTACAAGGTCTGAACTTGTTGGTTTCTTTTGAGTAGTTATTGTTGATTTCTTTTAAGAAAAAACTTGTTGATTTGACGGCATGAATCAAGCATGGTCAATTATTAATCAATTGCAAACCGGTAATATCATGTCAGGGTTTTAATCCATTACAAAGTTAACCTTTTCTAGTTTCTACACATATTCCTGTACGAAGTACTTATGCCCTGTTTGTTTGAGCTTTTGCTTTCCAAAAGCTAGCTTCTAGCTTCTGCTTTTGGAATGGTGGCTTTCTGAAAGCTAGGGTCTGTTTGGCAATCCAGCTTTTACCAACACTTGGAACGAAGACTATGAATGAAAAACAGTATTTGAACCTGAAACCAGAGAAGGTTTTCACAACTCAATTTACCTTAGCACATCTATTTAGCAGCAAATTTCTGAATCTGGCTCAAATACTCTGAACACAGCAAAACACTGATTGCACTTTTGACAAACTGATGGCAAGACCATAGACTACTTTTCTATTCAGACATGAAACACAATCAAGACACCGCTGAATAGAATAGTGACCTGAAGGATTTTCAAAATTCCAATTGACACCATACAACTATGGATACAAAACTGACTTGCTGTAGCACAACACAAAATAAACTAATCTCATGATATGAAAACATATCAGTTCAGAAGATACTAAAAGCAACAAACAGAATCTAAACTCCCTTCTGTCATTTCTGAAGAACACTATTTGTAAACACAATAGATCAGTAATACTTTTTCCTTAATCAACCAAACAGAACTGGATTATCAACCAAAAAACACTTTTAGAATTTCTTCTGGACTTCGTCGCAGCAGACCAAGCAAAGCAAGTAGCAGAAGCAGCATCTCAGCTGAAGCCACGGATGGCGTCGACGATCATGGCCGCCACCTCCCGCGTCCTCGCCGCCAATGATGCCCCGCTCTGCGACGTCGCCGCTGCCGTCGTACCTGAGGGGGGAGTTCCCCGGCGACTACGGGTGGGACACGGCGGGGCTGTCCGCCGATCCGGAGGCGTTCGCTCGGAACAGGGTGCTCGGGTGTATCACGCCGGAGGTGCTGGAGAAGTGGGTGCGCGTCGACTTCAAGCGAGGAGATGGGAAAGGAGCAGCGCCGGCCAGATCTGAAACGGGAGAGGAGCGCGCGGCGGCTCGGGCAGACGGCACGGTAGAAGCGTGAGGCGGGAGGCGGGGGAGGAGCGCGCGGCGGTTGCTGAGCAGGAGCCTCGGCGCGTCGTCGGTGGCGACGCTCTGGCCGTGCACGCAAAGGGCGCCGGGCGCGGGCTCGGTCGTGCTTCGGGGGAGCGGGGCGGCGAGGTTCGCGAGAGGGGTGAGGTGGAGACGGCGGCTCGGGCAGAGGGCGCAAGAGAAGGCGCGGCGGCTCACCGGCAAGGAGAGCTCGAGGGCTCTTGGCGATGGCAGAAGGTGGGAGGAAGAGAGACGGGTTTCAGAAAGAGAAAACAGAAAAACGATTCGAGCCACTTTACCAGTGGCAGGCGGGTAATTACCCCCAAAAGCCCACCAGAAGCTCGTTTTTTGGCACTTCTCAGCTTTCCATTCAAATATGGCTTTTCATAGCTTTTGAAGGATGAAAATTTAGACTAGAAAGCTAGCTGTTTGTTTCAGCTTTCAGCTTTTGAGGGCAAGAAGCTGGCTGAAAGCTCAAATAAACAGGGCCTTAAGATATCAAACCAAATTATTCATGGAATTCTTTCCGGACATGAAGCAGCCAGCCAAGGGTTCAAACCAGGGGATAGAAGAGGTGAAAAACGAACTAGTTTTTGTAGCCAAGCTTCATCATTAGAAGTCAGGAACCTTATAAGGCTGGTGGGTTTTTGTCTCGAAGGAGAGACACTACTACAAATCGCTATTGTAGTGGCGTTGGAGTTTTCCACTGTAGTAGCGGGCCATTAGAGGCCCGCCACTAAAGTTGCTGGTGCTGATGCTTTAAGTAAGTATACCCACTATATCCACTTAATCACGTTTTATCTATTATGAAACTAACATAATCATATATTATTTCTTTCGATAGTGATCATTGGATTGCACTTCATATACCCGAAGTACTCAAGGGTTTATGTGCTCGACTCTCTCGACAAACTCAAAAAAAATATCAAAATATATTAAATGTTATTCAGAGTGCATATAAATACTACGTGGAAAGGTTAGGTGGCCCACATAATCCACAGAGGCCGAAATATATGCTTATCAGAACCAACTATCCGGTAATATTATATTTTGAAATTTATTAATTCAATTGATAAAGCCAAACTATATATCGTTCTAACTTTGTCTATTTTGAAGTGTCATAAACAATCTCCTAGTTCGGTGCATTGCGGGTATTATACTTATGATTTCATGAGCAATAACTTAGAAAAGTTTGCGTGGATAGTATCCGAGGATACTAAAGAAGTAAGTTGATTTATTGTGTGTTAATCTAATATAACTTGCAGCATATGTACTTATATGTTACGTATGTAGGCGTCAGGTCCATCAACCGTTGCCCAAAAGAGCCAACTCTCAGAATCATAAATGTACGACATCGTATCAAGGATGTGCCGCTTCATGATGCATGAGGTTCTTCATGATCTTGGAGTATTCTTCGATCCTGAGGGTGAAGTGGCCAAGTATCCAACTCTGTATGATTGGGCCGGAAGAATGAAAAGGCAAGTACAACAAATCGATAAGAATTTTGAAGCTGAAAAGCAAAAAAAAAGATGCGCAAGATATGAGTTGGCCTTCCAAGAAAACATAAACCGTATGAGCATGTATTTGTGAAATAATGGCTAATTTTGAAATTTTGATAGATGTAAATTTTTTAAACTTGATGTGTGATGAAATGTAAACTTTGTAAATTTGTAAATTGATGAGATGAGTTGTTGTTGTGTTGATGTGTTGATGTTGTGGATGTGTATGTGGATATGTGGATGTTTTGCTACTGTGTATGTGGATGACTATGTGAAGCATATAATTTCTGTGTTTTGGTTTATGGGACTGTGTGAATTAAGGTTTACAACATTATGTGTAATGAGTTAAACACAGTAGTGGCGGGCGCGATGACGTCATCTGCCCGTTACTGCTGTTGACACAATGGTGGTGGGCTCGCTGACATCATCTGCCCGCCACTGCTATGGCTAACAGCAGTGATGGGCAGATGACTTCAGTGTGCCCGCCACTGCTAACCAAGGTTAGCAGTGGCGTTAGAGCAGTGGCGGACTGGATGCCCGCCACTATAGGTCGTTTTTGCCCGCCGCTACAGTGTCGCTTTGTAGTAGTGAGAGACTCCTTGTCTACGAGTACATGGCCAATAAAAATCTCGATACCTTTCTTTTTGGTATCATTAACACTACTTCTTAACCAAGATGTATTACGTTCATTTCATGTACAACAGTAGTTAACCATGATTTTTTAATTAGACGAATAGCAAAGGACACGATTAGACCGGGCGACCCGATTCAAGATCATCAAGGCATCGCTCGAGGGCTGCAGTATCTTCACCAGGATTCCCAGAAGAGAATTGTTCATCACGATATGAAGGCGAGCAACATCTTGCTAGACGCGGACATGAACCCTAATTAAGATCGTGGACTTCAGTATCGCCAGGCTCTTTGGTCAGGACTAGACTCGAGACGTCACCAGGCCAACCGCATCGTCGGGACACTGTAATTAGCTTATGCATTGTATGTAGCTAGCAAACTAACTGTGCTATTCTCCTTCTAACCATGCAATTCTCCTTGTTGATGCAGTGGCTACATGTCTCCTGAGTACGTAATGCACGGACAAAATTCCACGAAATCATATGCGTTCAGCTTTGGCATTCTCATCTGTGACGGGCCGGAGCAGGAACAATGGGTCCAATTTCTCGGAGCAAAACGAAGATATACTAAGAGCATCTTCAAAAGATTGGCTATTTGGCTCTCTAAGCCAAACTTTAGCCATCCAAGAAAAAAAATGCACTCCAAAAGAATGGCCAACTGGATGGCCAAGCCATCCGGTTGGCCAAATTGAGCTTCCGGCTGGCCAAATATGGCCAGCCAATTTGGCTGGCTACTTTCGGTGGCCCCCACGCGCAGACACACAGGAACCCGAGGGAGAGCACTCTGGAAGGAAACCAAATAAAGAAAGAAAGAAAGAAAAAAGAAAGAAAAAGAAGAGAGAAAGGGAAAAAGAAAATGAAAAGAAATAAAAATAAAATAAAAGAAGAGAAAAGTAAAATTTTAAAATTTTAAAATTTTAAAATTTTATAATTTATAATTCGGAGATTTATAAGGTTAGAAATTGGAGAAAAAATAAAAAAATAAATTTTATAAAAAATGTATACAATTTGCAAATTTTAAAATTTTATAAATGATAATTTTTAAAATAAGAAATCAAATATTTGAAAATATTTTGAAATTTTAAAAGAGGGAATAAATTGTTTAGAGAGTTGATAATAGAGAGTCTTTTGGAGTATATAGTAGATTTGGAAAGGAATCTTTTTGGAGAGTTGGCTAAATGAACAAATGGAGAGGCAAAAATGGAGAGTCTTTTGGAGATGCTCTAAGCATAGTGAGTACTACTATTCCAGCTAGCTCACAGAGTGCATTGCATGCGGCTACGACGTGCATCCATGATGCAAAGGCTAGGGATTTAATCTTCTTTCTGATCTTAAAAGAACTGCTAGTTGTACTGTATAGTAGTTTCATTGGCAGTGACAACAGGCAGCCAAACATACCTATCATTACCACTGAGACGATCGACCATTCTTTGGGAAGAAACTACTCTGAAAGCGAGGTACTGAAATGCGTCAATATCGGCCTCTTGTGCATCCAGATAAACCCTATAGATCAGCCTACAATGGCGGATGTCATGGTTTTACTTAACAGCGATGTTACCAATTCTTCGTCTGCTCTTCAGCTAATGGGGAACAGTTTTACTTAGATGGAAGCTTCGGTGGTTGCTCTGAAACCATAACACAATTGTCTGGCAGGTAGTATGGGCTAAAGCAAGCCTCGGGTTGGCACTGTCTGTTTTTTCATATATATTTAAATTTTATATTAGTTGTAAGTTCCTGATTTATTGAGCAGCAAATCAAATTTATCATGTTGAGTTTGGAATTCTTGTTATTTTTTACTTTGATAAATATCTTAAACTTTTCTCGTTTAAATTCATTTAGTGCCGAGCTAACATTGCCATTCCAAATAAAAGGAAAAGCTAACCGCTAAAAAAATCAAATATACATCAGAAAAAGTAACTGCATATATATGCCATCCAAACAACCAGAAAAAACTAACCACTACAAAAAAACAAAAAATAGAACAAAATAAACGATAAAAAATCGCTCATACGTTCGTTCAAAAAGTCATAAAGACAATGAGACAGCTTTAAATATTATTTGACGTCAATATTATTGTTTGTTAAAACAAAGGGGATACATTAGTTGCTTAAAAATTAATTGACAAATTGATACTATTAGAAGTTAAAACAGATTGTTACTACTTCATCCGTTAATTTATATAATAAGCCGTTTTTCTTTTTTTAGTTAAACTTTCTCTACTTAACCAAATGTAAATAAAATATATTAACACCTACAATATTAAATAAATATATTATTCAGACATATTTTATGGTCAATTTAATGAAACTATTTAATGTTGTAATTATTGTTACTTTTTAAAACTTATAAAAGTTAAACAAATTTGACTTAGCAAAATGTTAAAATGATTTATAATATAAAATAGATGGAATATTTAAAAGTATAGTTTGTATATTGCTCTTTGGCCCAGCCGGCCATCCTACCTTAGAGCATTTTCCAGAGTGGCTCTAAAAATTGACTTATATAGTTTTTAGGATTCAAATCACTTTAAATATATTCCTCTCCAATAGAGTCCTAAGTTGGAGTTTTGAGTATGTTCTCTAAAAACAGTAGTGAAATGATTAATTTTATGGATTTTTTATTTTTGGAAGTCATTTAAAATATGAATTGGAGCTAATTTTATATATCTAATACAAAAATTTTAAAAAAGAGAGAGTTTCGGGATGCTTTTAGAGCATCTCCATTATACTTTCTATCACACTTGCTATCTCCTAAAATAACAAGTGTGATCAAAAAAATATCTCTATTGTACTTGTTATTTGACTTGTTATTTTAGGAGACTTGCTATTCTTCTCTCTACACTTGCTACATCTAGCAAGCTAACTAAACTTGTTATTCCATTGAGTGTTGAGCTTGTTTAATTATTTTTATTTTCTTTATATGTATATAAATTGATAAAATATAGCTACATTCAAATAGGAAGTCATATTTAGCAAGTACATTGGAGTGAATAGCAAAATAACAAATAAATTTAAATATAGATGCTTGCTATTGCTATAAATAACAAGTCAAAATAACAAGTATGCTCTTATATATACCAATTTTATACCAGTTACACAGTCTACCACTAAGGTGCCTTCCTGTACTCTCCTGGAGAATGTAATGGGCCGAATTTGGGCTTGGATTTGAGAAAAATTTCTGGGCCCCCAAGAAGGCATTTCAGGTATGCTTAGATACAAACTCTGCTCGTTGCCGTTAACCCGTTTAAAGCATGGTTTTGCCTTTGGAGCACTTTGCATCTCCTCTTTTTCCCCCTTCAAAATTCCATCTTACATTCTTTTTAACTTATATTTTTATTTCATGCCTATATTTACTTTCACCTCTCGACCAGATTTTCCCTAGCCATGTTGTTATCTCAGGTAGAAGAGAACAATAAGAAGACGGTGAATGCAATAAAGGAGAGAAATATCTTGTGCAATCGCTCATTTGTGCAATTATGCAATTAAGCGATCCGGTGCATTCAATCAAACGATCTAAATATTACATATGAAAAGGGTTAAAAGTTAAAAATATTAGGTTTCAGGTGAATGCACCAGATCGTTTGATTGCACGATTGCACCAATATAAATGATTGCACATGTTATTTCTCATAATAAATGAGATCTAAAATAAAACTTCGGTAAAAAGAAGAGGTCGCCGGTAAAATACACTCTTGCCTTTTTTCCAAAAACAAATTGCGCCATGTTGTATGGTCAGCTCTTCTGTGATCTGTGGACCATTTCCATTACATACGCAGAGTCACTATCCCAAAATTATAGGATGAAAGAAGAAATTTTATCAAACCTTTGACTATCCAGCTTTCATGATAGGTGACCTGAAGGGAAAGATCCTAGGAAAAATTGATTATATGTCTCAAAGTTGAAGGGTCTTTGATAATATGTTCAAAGTTGAAATTTTTTGATTATATGTCCTAATCAGTACATTTTGTTTACTTGATTTGGACATATAATCAAAGATTTTTTTAACTTTAGATATATGATCAAAAACCTCTCAACTTCGGTACATATAATCAAATCCCCCAAGATCCTAAGGCAGAGCTTTTCCGATTTTTTTTCTTCTCATGTCTGTATTCTCATTACTAATCCGTCGCCTTAGCCACTGAACAAAAGTCAATCGCTATGTGTTTACCATCTTAGCAGCCAACAAGCCCTTTCCACAACTCCACGTCACTTGTTCAGTTGTTTGTCGTCGTATATGTAATAGCAAACTACGTTCATTTTTCAATTACTCTCCTCCGTTCACAAATGATGCGGTTGACTTTTATCCGTTCATCATATTCAAAAACTTTTTGAATATTATTTATTTTGTTATAATTTGTTTATTAGTGAAAGTGCTTCAAGTATAACTTATATTTTTGTATATTTGTATAATTTTTTTGAATAAAACGAATGGTAAAACATTGAGATAAAAGTCAACCGTGTCATTTAAAAGTGAACGGAGGGAGTACATGTTAATTTTTATTTCAACATTTAACTATTCACCTTATTCATTTTTTTTAAAATCTAATTTATTTGTTATAATTTATTTATTATTTAAGATACTTCAAACATAATTTATATTTACAGAAAAAATTTATGATGCCCCCAAATTATTGTAAGCCTTCCAATCGGACAACTCAGATTCAAAATCGGTGGATGTAATATGTCGTAAAACCTTTAATATCGGACCCAAGTGCATGTAAAATATTTTTTTCCCCAAACTTCCGGATTATTTGTTCACAGTTGTAGATCCTAAAATTATATTATGTGCGGGCAAAGATTACTTTCATTAATTAAGAAAAACTTACTAAATATATTTTATGAAAAATGAAATTCTGACACAAAGTCCCTTGCCGCGCAGCGGAGTAGGCGATCCTGGAGTAATGTAGCGTGTGCAGTTGGAGCGCTGGAGCAACCAATTTTCTCCTCTTTTCAGGAGACTCTGTTTTTTTAATTTTCTGAGAAAACATAAAAAATAGAAAATTTATTCATAACTCTTCAATAATTAATTTTAAATTTATAATTTTGAAAATGTAAATGTTTCACGTGCATGGTTATTTTTTGCCTCTTTCCCGGAGACTCTGTTTTTTATTTTTAAAAAACAAACCTGAGAAAATAGAAAAAAATCGAAATTTAGTCATAACTCTTGAATATTTCATTTGAAAATTTAAAATTTTGAAAAATTAAAATGTTTCATGCACATGGTTATGTACTTTTATATTTAACCGTGAAATTTTTAATTTTAATTTTAATTTTAATTTTAATAAGAATTTAGTTATAACTCTTGAATAATTCATTTGTATTTAACCAAATACGGTAGTTGGTAGGTCACGGCTATAGCCGGTTATTTATTTTTTAAATTTTAATTATTTGTTTTAAATGCTTTTAATGAATGACCAGGATGTTTGTTACTAGCGCAACATTAGCAAAACCACTCTTCAAAGACGTAAATTGAACTATTTTGCAATATATTTTTTAGACCCTAATTTTTTTAGGAAGTGTAATTGAGCCCTTTTCCAAAATAAATAATGAAACTAGGCTACAGTTGCAATAATAAAGAAATCACATAAGCTGTAATCATTTATTTTGCTATACATGTTTCATTGACTTCCTGGTCAGTATACAAAGTAATCA
>JAAALK010000282.1:17755387-17844453 GCA_019279435.1 Zizania palustris
CCACTAGACTTGTGGTTAGTACGTAAGTGTATTGCAACGGATCCCTCAGACCGGTCCTTATAGTGCCCCGGGTGCGACTGACCAATGCCCTAGCTTGCACCCGGAACCCACCATGCATACACTCACAACCATGACTCATCACCAACAGAATTTCCAAAGATAAGAAGTAACGGGATCATATAACAGAACCATTTCACTACGACTCATTTTTATCCTATAGCGGCCGTGCCAATACATTGGACACTAGCTAATATCATTGATCATATGGTGACAAGGAGGTTAGGCGAGATAGCATGGCTTGGGTTGCACATCAAGGTCGGGGGATCCTAAATAAATATAATGTAAGGGTTCATTTGACTAATGCATATACATAACCTATGTGTTTTAGCGATAGTCGATTCAGACATGGGTTCAATATGCTCAAAGAATGGTTTGGTGACTTGCCTTGTTCAGCGAAAGGCGAGGGAGGGACTTCGGGGAAGTACTCCGGCTCCTCGGCGACGTCGTAGTCTTTTTAATATAAAGTAAAATAAAAAGAACACAACATCCAATCAAACAGTATACATTACATTATAAACACGTAAGTTTAAGTTGGTTTGATTATAAATAAAATAAATTCAAAGATTAAAGTTCTGCAATTTATTTTTCCATTAATTTAAAGTGAATCTAAATGAATTATTGTTTTCATAAAAAGGGTTTGTTAAGTGTGTATAATACTACATTAAGTTTTCTAATCAATTTAATATAAATGATTCAGGGAAAACTCAGTGGTTTTAATGTTTAAACAGAAAGGGACAATTATATAAGTTTTCTGGAATTTAAATATTTAAATTTACATTTAAATCCTAAGGGCATTTGAATACTTATTTAAATAAACATGAAAATGTCCAAGTAAACCTACTGTTTTTATTGTATAAACATGTAGAGAATAATTTTATGAATTTTCTGAAATTGGAATGGTAATTTTTTGAGTTCAAATGCATTAGATATGAATTTTACAAGTTTAAAAGCATTTCTGGAATTCATTTTCAAATTTTAAACCTCTCGGGTCCACGGTGAGCCAGGCCCACGGTGAACCCGCGCACTGTGCGCGTACGCCGGGTTGATCTGGACCGTCGGATCCAGATCCGACGCGCGAGGGCGAGGCGGGACGCGTAAGTGGCTACGGACGGCCAGGATTAAAACGTGCGAAGGGGTACCACGTGGACGCACGAGATCGCGCGTCGGGTTAAATGGAAATCGACGCGCGAGATTAAAACGTAACGCTTTGACCAGATCCGACGGTGCGGATTAGATCGCGTACGTGGGTTCACGCGCGTCGTCCGATCGCGATCGTGCGGCCAGGATTTAATCCGGCACGACACGCACTAAGGGGGTTATACCCCCCTTCGTCTCCGGCGACGGTGGGGTTCGGGTGCGGCGGCGACGGCGCCTACGAGGGGTCTAGGCCCTAGCTCTATGCGAAAACGGAAAGAGGAGGCCAAGGTGGTCACGAAGGTACCTTAGTTGGCGAAGGAGGACGGCTGACGGTGGCCGGCGGCGAGGGTAGACGCGAAGGGCTTCTCGGGTACTCGACGGCGGTGGGGATCCAGCGATCTCCTTGGCCAGCGAAGGTGTGGCCGAGGTGGGGGTGGTCCTTGCGGTTGCAGAGGTGCGGTCGACGAGGACGGAGGAGTACTCCGGCGACGGCGGTCGACGACTGGAGAACAGGAGGCGGTGTGGCGCTAAAAGCCGGGTGGTGGGCGCTCTGTGTGTTCTCGCAAGGCGTAGGCGTGGGGGTGAAATGCGGGTGACCGGGGGGTTTAAATAGGATCACCGGCGGGGGCAGGGGGGCGTAATCGACGGTGGCCGGGGATAAATGTGCCATGACGCCGGCGAGCTCGGGTTGACGTGGTTCAACGCACCTGGACGTGAATCGGGCGGGATTAATAGGGGGAAACGGCCGGCGCGGTGAGGGGAATTCAATGCACGCGTCGGATTAAAGGGAGGGGGCCGACGAGGGCGGATCCTAGGCGGAGTTAGGGTTTCGGCCGGCGAGGGGGGGGGATCCGGGGCGGATCTCGCGGGGACGAAGGTCCTGACAAGCGGGGGCCACGGGCCAGTGAGCGCGGGCGAGCGGGGGTGGCAACTGACGGGTGGGGCCGGGTTGTCGGGTTCGCGCGCGAGGGGAGGGATTCGGCGCCGACAGGTGGGACCGGGTTGTCAGTCTAAGGCGAGCGCGGGTAACGGGCTGGGCCGGCCGGGAGAGAGAGAAGGGAGGGGGAGGAGCCCATTACTGTTCTATTACTTTTCTGAATAAAAATAATTCCAGAAAATAGATTAAAATATTAGGGCTACTTCCAAGGCTGGTAAAATTTATAAAAATTCTCAAAATTATATTTTGGTCTTAGGAGCATATACAAAAAGTTTCACCTCCTGATTTGGTCATCTACTCTATGTTGTAGTTCAAAAGGGTATAAAAGGGATTTAAAAGTATTTTCTGAAATAATAATTCCAATAAATTGAATTTAATAATATTTTTATTGCTTTGAAAATTTGGGGTGTTACAAACCTATCCCCCTTACAAGAATCTCGTCCTCGAGATTGGAACGCTACTCGAATAGCTCGGGGTATTGGGCTTTCAGCTCGTCTTCTTTTTCCCAAGTGGCTTCTTCTGCGGGATGGTTGTTCCATTGGACTTTGCAGAAGCGGACGACGCGACTTCTGGTTACTCTTTCCTTGGTTTCCAAGATCTTGACGGGTCTCTCTATGTAGGTCAAGTCTTCTTGGACGTTGAGCTGCTGAAGGTCGGCTTGCTCGGTGGGCACACGGAGACACTTCTTCAGCTGCGAGACATGGAACACATCATGAACGCCTGCCAAGGATGGAGGCAGTTCAAGTTGATATGCCACTTCTCCTTGTCGACGGAGGATCTGGAAAGGTCCGACGTAGCGGGGTGCTAGTTTGCCTTTCATGTTGAACCTTTGAGTGCCACGGAGGGGAGTGACTCGGAGGTAGACATAATCGCCCTCCTCAAAGGCTAGATCTCTTCGACGGTTATCGGCGTAGCTCTTTTGCCTAGATTGGGCTGCCTTCAGTCGGTCTCTTATGATCTTAACTTTCTCTTCGGCTTCTCTCAATAAATCTGTCCCAAACAGTTGTGATTCTCCGGTTTGATCCCAGAGCAACGACGTTCTGCACTTACGCCCATAGAGTGCTTCGAACGGGGACATTTGCAGGCTGGCTTGATAGCTGTTGTTGTAGGAGAACTCTGCATAAGGTAAGTTCTTGTCCCACATTCCGCCAAAGTCTAGAGCACAAGCTCTAAGCATATCCTCCAATATCTGGTTGACCCTTTCGGTTTGACCGTCGGTCTGTGGATGATAGGCGGTGCTAAAGTTCAGCCGGGTGCCGAGTTCCTCTTGAAGGTTCTTCCAAAACTTGGAGGTAAACTGACTCCCGCGGTCAGATACAATCTTCTTGGGAACTCCGTGGAGGCACACGATCCGGGTCATATACAACTCAGTCAGCCTGGCGACGGTGTAAGTTGTCTTGACCGGAACGAAGTGAGCTACCTTGGTGAGTCGATCGACGATCACCCAGATAGAATCATGACCAGCTTGGGTCCTGGGCAGTCCCGTGATGAAGTCCATTCCTATCTCTTCCCACTTCCATTCGGGGACTTTGAGGGGTTGAAGCAGTCCGGCAGGTCTCTGATGCTCTGCCTTGACTCGCCGGCATGTGTCGCACTTGGCCACATACTCAGCTATCTCTCTCTTCATGCTGACCCACCAATATTTCTCCTTCAGGTCTTGGTACATCTTTGTACTCCCGGGATGAATGGAGTATAGAGTATCGTGGGCTTCTTGAAGGATGAGAGTCTTCAACTCAGGTAGGTTGGGTACGCATACTCGGTTTCCGAACCAGATGGTACCATGTTCGTCCTCGGAGAATCCAGGGGCTTTACCCTTCCTCATGTTTTGCTGGATCTCCAGGATGTCTGGGTCTTCCCTCTGCTTCTCTCGGATCTGGTCTATTAAGACAGGCCGAGACTCCAAGGCAGCGAGGTACGCTCGAGTGGTGATCCCTAGGTTTAGCCTTTCCATCTCTTTATAAAGCAGAGGAGCCTGGTCTTGAATCATGATGGAATTGCAGTACCCTTTTCGACTAAGGGCGTCTGCCACCACATTCGCTTTGCCTGGATGATAATGGATGCCCAAGTCATAATCCTTGATCAGTTCCAACCATCTCCTTTGCCTGAGGTTCAGATCTGGTTGGGTGAATATGTACTTGAGACTCTTGTGGTCGGTGAAGACCTCACACCGATTTCCCACAAGGTAATGTCTCCATATCTTCAAGGCATGAACCACGGCTGCTAGTTCCAGGTCGTGAGTTGGGTAGTTCAGCTCATGTGGTCTCAACTGCCGGGAGGTGTAGGATATCACCTTCCCTTCTTGCATTAAGACGCATCCCAATCCTTGACGAGAGGCATCACAGTAGACGTGGAAGTCTTTCCGGATGTCCGGCAGAGTTAGAATGGGAGCTGACACAAGCTTTGTCTTGAGAGTCTGGAAGCTCTCTTCGCAGTCGGGGGTCCAATCAAACTTCACCTCTTTCTGCAGAAGTCTGGTCATAGGTTTGGCGATCTTGGAAAAATTCTCGATGAACCGGCGGTAGTATCCGGCCAATCCGAGAAAACTCCGGATCTCGGTCACGGTCGTTGGCTGTAGCCAGTTGGTTACCACTTCAACGGTGGTTGGGTCTACCGCTATTCCTCCGGCAGATATAACATGACCGAGGAACTTCACCTCAGACGACCAAAACTCGCACTTGCTGTATTTGGCGTACAGTTGCTGCTCTCTTAGCTTTCCGAGGGTCAGACGGAGGTGAGTCTCGTGTTCTTCCTTGGTCTTGGAGTAAACGAGGATATCGTCGATGAATACCACGATGAACTTATCCAAGAACTCCATGAATACATTGTTCATCATGTTCATGAAAAAGGTCGGGGCATTCGTGAGTCCGAACGACATCACAGTGTACTCGTAGAGTCCATAGCGGGAGGTGAAAGCAGTCTTGGGTATATCTTCCTCCCTGATCCTTAACTGGTGATAACCTGACCTGAGGTCAATCTTGGAGAACACCGAGGATCCTTTTAGCTGATCGAACAGGTCGTCGATCCGAGGCAATGGGTATTTGTTCTTGATGGTTACGTCGTTCAAGGCTCTATAGTCCACGCACATCCTCTTGGTCTTGTCCTTCTTCATAGCAAATATAACCGGTGCACCCCAAGGTGAGGTACTCGGTCGGATGTAACCTTTCTGCTCTAGGTCTTCGATGTTGCTCTTGACTTCGGCTAGTTCGTTGGCGGCCATGCGGTATGGGCGCTTGGAGATTGGAGTGGTCCCCGGGACAAGCTCGATTCTGAATTCGATGTCCCGCTTGGGAGGCATTCCGGGCAGATCTTCGGGGAAAACATCTGCAAACTCCTTGACTATTGGCACCTCTTCAAGAGCTATAGAGCGAAGGGATGCTCCGAGTGGTTTGCGAGTGGTCATCCGGAAGGTGACGGTTACGCCTTCAGGACTGGTCACCGTGACGGACTTGTTGGCACAGTCGATCACTCCCTTGTGCTTCATCAACCAATCCATACCTAATATAAGGTCGAGTCCGGTGCATTGGATGAGGACAGGCTCGGCCCGAAACAGCACTCCTTGGATGTCAAGTTGAACCTTAGGGCTGTAGAAGCGAGCTGAGGTCCTATTGCCGGGGGTGGCAATCACCATGGGAATTGGTAGAGGGAGCACGTCCAGATGGTTTGTTTTTGCAAAATCTTCCGAGACAAAGGAGTGGGTTGCTCCAGAGTCAAATAATATGACGGCCGGTACGGAATTCATAGTAAACGTACCGAGTACGACTTCAGGAGCCTCCTGAGCTTCCTCCGCGCTGACGTGGTTGACGCGGGCGCGTACGGCCTGGTGGGGTGCTGCGCCTTGGTTCTGTTTGGGGTGAGGACACTGGTGCGAGTAGTGCCCTTCCTTGCGGCAGTTGAAGCAGACGACCGGCCTTCCTTGGCGATCCCTCAAGATCGGGGCCTTGGCGGCTGGTACGGGCTGAGCGGCCAGAGCTGGTGGAGCGGGGCGAGGATGCCCGGCGTTGGATCCACCGGCTGCATGAGGTGGCCTGTAGGCGGGCCGAGGATGGTAGGCGGGCGCTGGTGGTGGAGGGACGAAGCGGGGCCTCTGAGTGTTCGCCTGCTGGTGCTTGAAGGCGATCATCTTCCTCTTCTTGAGGTCCAGCTTGTTCTGCTCAGTCTCTTGGATGAGCGCTTTGTTGACAAGCCGCTGGAAATCGGCGAAGTCGGCGGCGACGAGCTGGATGGACAGCTCATCCTTAAGTCCCCTTAGGAACTTGGCTTGGCGGAGGGCGTCGGTGCGCACTTCCTCCAGTGCGTAGCGGGCGAGGCGGTTGAACTCATGGAGGTACTCCATGACAGTCCTGTTGCCTTGTTGCAGGTCGCGGAACTCCTGCTGTTTGACCGCGATGACACCGGCGGGGACGTGGGCGGCACGAAAGGCGATGGTGAACTCCGCCCAAGTCACCATGTGGCCCTCTGGCTGGGACGCACGATAGTTGTCCCACCACTCAGCGGCGGGACCCTGGAGCTGATGAGTGGCGAAGGCCACTCGCTCACGGTCTGTGCAGGGGAGGAGGTCGAGCTTCTTCTCGATGGTGCGAAGCCAATCTCCGGCCTCCATCGGGTTGGTCGTGCTCGAGAAGATGGGCGGGCGCACGCGCAAGAACTCGGAGAGTTGCGGAGCGGCCGCGGGTGCTGGTGCGCGAGGGGCGGGCTCCCCGTTCTGCAGACGGTCCAACTGAGCCTGTTGGTGCTGCATTTGGGTGAGGAGGGCGGTGATCAGATGATTCTGATTCGCCATCATTTCCGCCAAGGTGGGGTGGTTGGCGGAAGGCGAGCCGGATTGGCGCGGGCCTGTCGCACCCCAGTTGGGCACAACGCCCTCAGGCGCATCTCGGCTTCCTCCTGCTCCGTTGTTGGAGCCGGTGTTCTGGTGGTCGGTCATCTTCTGAATATACAAAGCGATAAAGCAAAGAATGACGAGATGATAATACAATCATATAAGATTCAAGCACATAATTATATATAGTGGCATAAAGTGTTTGTTACAATCAAGTTTTTATTCTACCCATGACACACTCGTCGTGGGCAGCACCACATACAAAGTTTGATTCTTATTTAACTAGCGTCTCCTAACGCCTACTCGCCACCGGAGGCGGTCTCCGTGCTCTCGGAACCACGAGCGCGCGGCTCCAGAGAGATGGTGGGCTCGAGAAAATTCTCGATGATGGAGTCGGAGACGAGGCCGGGGCGTGGTGTAGGGGCGCTGGTGGAAGGCCTGGCGGGGGAGGGTCGTGGCGGGATCCTCTTGGGGCGAGGGAGGGGCTCACGGATAGGCTTCTTCTTCCTTGGAAGAAGAGGAACCATCTCCGCGATGTCCTTCTGCAGCTCCATGATCTTGCGCTGCAGCTCGCCGTTCTGCTGGATCAGGTTCTTCGTTTCTTCACGAAGAAACGCAACCGCCTCATGGTGCTCGTCGGCGTCGAGCACCGCCTCGGTATGGAGATCATCCATGGCCTGCAGAAGACGCGACTGCCGGGCCATGACCGGATCACGCACGGAGTGAACTCCGAGGTAGATGCTACGGTGGGCTCCGGGAGTACGCTTCGGCACAAGCCGGAAGGATGAGTTCTGAAGACGATCGTCGTAGATCATCCTCAGCTCCATGAGGGCCTGAAGGGCGACTCGTTGGCACGCGACGTCGAAAGTCGGGCCTCCCAGTGCGGTGGTGTAGGGCGGCAGGTGATCTCCGGAGCCATGGACGGTGAGGGAGACGTCGCAAGGCCCGGCGAACTCGTCGGGGTAGACTCCTTGAAATTCGGGTTCGAAGAGGAACCCGAGGAAGGTGAGCATCATGCGGAGCTCCCGGACGAAGCCCTCGTAGTGACGGCAGTAACTGTGGACTTGGTAGACTGGCATCTACAAAACAGCAAGTTGAATAAAAGTGAGGAGAGGAACAAAGTTTATGAAGTAGATTTTCAAGAAATAATTTCCTATGGTTAATGGCTAGGCGGGTCTGTTTGGCTTCCTACAGTCAAGTCGGCTCTGATACCATCTTGTTACGCCCCGATTTAACAAAATCGAGACATTATTGAATTTCCATAGAAAAACAATAATACAAGAGGTTCATCATGCGACAACGTACATACGATAAAATCCATGGTACGCAGACCATATTTATTACAACATTGTTTTAGTAAAAACAGTAATAAAGTAATTAAACAACGGCATGACGAACGTCTTCTTCAGGATCTTTCTTCTCGACTGGGTTGCTACTCCAGACCGTCTTCAAGATATGCATCCTCTGTGGGGTCCAACGGGTATGAGTACAAAAAGTACTCAACAAGCCACCGCAAATGCAAATAATAATGCAGGATAATGAACAAGGAAGGATGAAGGCTAACAATGCGGAATAAAGCAGTTGCAGTTATGGCATTTAGTGTAATCATATTTTAATCATGCGGAAAGTAAACATGAGCATCATCAACATCAACTAACTCGAGGAGTACGTTTTACCTCCTCGCACAACGGTCCTTACATGACAAACAACATGCACATTCATATTCAAGTAAACTAACTGGGGGATGTCACGCAACCCGCCCTTGACCGTGGGCTCGGCTTTTCGAAAAGATTTAAGACTCTGATCAGAGATGTACTACTGTACCCACAAGGCACGCACTCATCTCAACGAGATGACCCATTTCACGGGAACTCGTGCCAAAACCTCAATATGAGATGTTCCAAGCGATAACCACCCGCTCTAGGTTTCGCCGGCGCGCCGGGCCGCATCCCGGCTAACGTCGCACCCCCTTTTGCGCCACATTGGTACAAGTCACCCGCAGGTGCAACTCGACCCATCTCCAAGTGGTGGCCTCGGTTTGGAACAACCCATACCTTAGTTAGGACTTACCCACTAGACTTGTGGTTAGTACGTAAGTGTATTGCAACGGATCCCTCAGACCGGTCCTTATAGTGCCCCGGGTGCGACTGACCAATGCCCTAGCTTGCACCCGGAACCCACCATGCATACACTCACAACCATGACTCATCACCAACAGAATTTCCAAAGATAAGAAGTAACGGGATCATATAACAGAACCATTTCACTACGACTCATTTTTATCCTATAGCGGCCGTGCCAATACATTGGACACTAGCTAATATCATTGATCATATGGTGACAAGGAGGTTAGGCGAGATAGCATGGCTTGGGTTGCACATCAAGGTCGGGGGATCCTAAATAAATATAATGTAAGGGTTCATTTGACTAATGCATATACATAACCTATGTGTTTTAGCGATAGTCGATTCAGACATGGGTTCAATATGCTCAAAAGAATGGTTTGGTGACTTGCCTTGTTCAGCGAAAGGCGAGGGAGGGACTTCGGGGAAGTACTCCGGCTCCTCGGCGACGTCGTAGTCTTTTTAATATAAAGTAAAATAAAAAGAACACAACATCCAATCAAACAGTATACATTACATTATAAACACGTAAGTTTAAGTTGGTTTGATTATAAATAAAATAAATTCAAAGATTAAAGTTCTGCAATTTATTTTTCCATTAATTTAAAGTGAATCTAAATGAATTATTGTTTTTCATAAAAAGGGTTTGTTAAGTGTGTATAATACTACATTAAGTTTTCTAATCAATTTAATATAAATGATTCAGGGAAAACTCAGTGGTTTTAATGTTTAAACAGAAAGGGACAATTATATAAGTTTTCTGGAATTTAAATATTTAAATTTACATTTAAATCCTAAGGGCATTTGAATACTTATTTAAATAAACATGAAAATGTCCAAGTAAACCTACTGTTTTTATTGTATAAACATGTAGAGAATAATTTTATGAATTTTCTGAAATTGGAATGGTAATTTTTAGAGTTCAAATGCATTAGATATGAATTTTACAAGTTTAAAAGCATTTCTGGAATTCATTTTCAAATTTTAAACCTCTCGGGTCCACGGTGAGCCAGGCCCACGGTGAACCCGCGCACTGTGCGCGTACGCCGGGTTGATCTGGACCGTCGGATCCAGATCCGACGCGCGAGGGCGAGGCGGGACGCGTAAGTGGCTACGGACGGCCAGGATTAAAACGTGCGAAGGGGTACCACGTGGACGCACGAGATCGCGCGTCGGGTTAAATGGAAATCGACGCGCGAGATTAAAACGTAACGCTTTGACCAGATCCGACGGTGCGGATTAGATCGCGTACGTGGGTTCACGCGCGTCGTCCGATCGCGATCGTGCGGCCAGGATTTAATCCGGCACGACACGCACTAAGGGGGTTATACCCCCCTTCGTCTCCGGCGACGGTGGGGTTCGGGTGCGGCGGCGACGGCGCCTACGAGGGGTCTAGGCCCTAGCTCTATGCGAAAACGGAAAGAGGAGGCCAAGGTGGTCACGAAGGTACCTTAGTTGGCGAAGGAGGACGGCTGACGGTGGCCGGCGGCGAGGGTAGACGCGAAGGGCTTCTCGGGTACTCGACGGCGGTGGGGATCCAACGATCTCCTTGGCCAGCGAAGGTGTGGCCGAGGTGGGGGTGGTCCTTGCGGTTGCAGAGGTGCGGTCGACGAGGACGGAGGAGTACTCCGGCGACGGCGGTCGACGGCTGGAGAACAGGAGGCGGTGTGGCGCTAAAAGCCGGGTGGTGGGCGCTCTGTGTGTTCTCGCAAGGCGTAGGCGTGGGGGTGAAATGCGGGTGACCGGGGGGTTTAAATAGGATCACCGGCGGGGGTAGGGGGGGCGTAATCGACGGTGGCCGGGGATAAATGTGCCATGACGCCGGCGAGCTCGGGTTGACGTGGTTCAACGCACCTGGACGTGAATCGGGCGGGATTAATAGGGGGAAACGGCCGGCGCGGTGAGGGGAATTCAATGCACGCGTCGGATTAAAGGGAGGGGGCCGACGAGGGCGGATCCTAGGCGGAGTTAGGGTTTCGGCCGGCGAGGGGGGGGGGATCCGGGGCGGATCTCGCGGGGACGAAGGTCCTGACAAGCGGGGGCCACGGGCCAGTGAGCGCGGGCGAGCGGGGGTGGCAACTGACGGGTGGGGCCGGGTTGTCGGGTTCGCGCGCGAGGGGAGGGATTCGGCGCCGACAGGTGGGACCGGGTTGTCAGTCTAAGGCGAGCGCGGTAACGGGCTGGGCCGGCCGGGAGAGAGAGAAGGGAGGGGGAGGAGCCCATTACTGTTCTATTACTTTTCTGAATAAAAATAATTCCAGAAAATAGATTAAAATATTAGGGCTACTTCCAAGGCTGGTAAAAATTTATAAAAATTCTCAAAATTATATTTTGGTCTTAGGAGCATATACAAAAAGTTTCACCTCCTGATTTGGTCATCTACTCTATGTTGTAGTTCAAAAGGGTATAAAAGGGATTTAAAAGTATTTTCTGAAATAATAATTCCAATAAATTGAATTTAATAATATTTTTATTGCTTTGAAAATTTGGGGTGTTACAGCTCAGGATGCAAGAAAATGCTTTGCACGCCCAAAAATACCTCCCCTACATCCCACAGACCCGATCTACAATTGCGCTAAGCGGCGGGAAGCCTCCCTCGCCGCACCGACGCTATGGCATCGTCTTCAACGACTCCGGCCCCCTCCGGTGAAGGTACACAACCCTAATCCCTCTCTGTTTTACCTTCTAAGACCCTATGCCATGTTTAGATTTAAGTTAAACCCTGCTAGACCTAGCCTAGTGATTCTAATCTAGTCTATCAGTAGCGTCGCCAAACGAGGTGTCGCTCTCGGAGCTTGAGCCAAGATGAGCCGTTCACCGTAGAGCTGTTGTTTATATTGCAATAAAAGAATCGCACCTGACGATTCTGCACTATGCAGTACGTATAGAAAAACAAGTAAGACATCATTTCAGATATTACTTTAAGGGTACGTTCAAAATACAAAATAAGATGTAAAACGATTTGTTTTAGTTAATTCTTGACACAAGTCTAAAACGACTTGTTTTTGAGAACTAGAGGGAGTATGTAATTCTGCCTGCATTATATGTTGCATGGTTGTAAGATATTTCCCTGTGTATATATTTCTTCGTGCATCTAGACTATATGGCAAAACGGACTCTTAATAATAATTGTAAATTGTATTGTTAGAATACAACTTAATATTTTCTATTGTTTTATTGGAAAGAAGCTAGGCGTCGTACTTTTCTTTTAGGTAAAAACAACTGTTGTGAAAAAATTATTGTGAACTGCCTGTTTTTTATAACTTATGTAATTTTCATCATTATAATATTATATACATATATATAAATAGGAAACACTAAACATTGATGCAACTAAATAACTAAAAATATATTAGATAGATAAAAAATGCATAGTTCATCTTATAGAGTAACTAACAACCACATATTATCTCATGAAATTGTGCAATGTAATATAAACCATAATAATGTTAACTCAATTAAGACATCTTGAATTCATACTATTTAATCTGAACTAAAAATTAGAAAAACAGAAAAGTAGGGATCATACTGCTTTCAAATTTGTACTAGAAAAAAACTGTTTTTTCACAACAAAAATAGTTTTGGTAAATCCATTTAATTCAGCTTCTGTTTTTTCACAGATTTCAAAAACAAAACCAAACGCATCTTACAAATTTTGAAAGCATCGTTTTCCTCCTCGTCTCCCCCTCCTCCTCTGCCAACCTCTCCACCCACTCTTGCGAGTTGCGACCACCGCGCCTTCCTCCTAATCAATCCCCGCCTCGTCCCAGTCTCGCTCGACGTCGCCAACGTCGGATCCTGCTTCCGGGATTAGTACCACTCTTTTGTCCCCGGGTCTACGATGCCCTGGCTACCGCTCCCGTTTCCCTCGCCGTCGACCGTAGGCGACACGCGCACCAGTGGGGAGTAGAATGCGGTGGATGGGATGGTGGACGGGTTTGGACTAGGGAAGCTGGAGGAGGTCGTGGGTTCTGCGGCAGGGCATTCAGTGGAGATGGAGGACATGTATGCAGGAATGCTCAGGAGGCTGGAGAAGCTTACCAGGGAGGTGGAGAAGAGCAATCTCCGTGTGCTTAAGCAGGTGGAAGAATAGTTCTTGCATTTTGATCGATTTGGGAATTTATAGCATGATAATTATTATAGGGAGATTTGCATTCATGTCACACATAATTGATGGAATTTACTCTTTTGCTCCATATGAATGAATGACATATAATCCTTGAGCCTAGTTGTCAAACACACAGGACGTGACAAAAAAGTAAACATCACTTAACTTTGGGCATAGAGCAAAAATTCCATTATTATATTAGTATTGATTGTATTTTGATGTATTCAGATTGGGTTTTAGCTTCATATGCAAGGGGGACAAAATACTATCTACTGGAGCAAAATGTTCTTTTCAAAGCAGGCTAGTTAGAATTCAAGTATCACTTCTTGTCACTTAACAATGGCAACACAATTCAACAATTAATAACAAGAAAGAAGAGAAAAGGGAAATAAGAATATCAATTCCAACACCAATTTTCCACAATGCAGTTGGGTTGCAGACTTGCAGTTCATCCATGGCTACCTTAATCTGCCACAGGGAAAAGGCTGGGGTCCCTACTTTGTTTAGGCTTCCCAAACAAGCCCTAAGCTGAGCTTCTTAGGGTCCCCTAAGTTGGGATTATCACCGCTTTTTTGGTAGATTTCAGGATCTAATCTAGCAAAGCATTTTATCTCTTATGAATTGTTATTGGAATGATTTTCTCTTAAAGGACTAATTATCCTCTGTTGCATGAAAAAGGTCAAGCCTTTTATCCTCTTGTTAGAGATTGTTATTTCTGTCATCCACTTCTGCGGTTGTTATTGAACGAGGGACATCTGTTCATCAGTTTTTCATGTCGGTTCTTTTGGTCCATTCTTCAATTGTTTTTTCAAGTTTATCAGATCATCATTTGTTCATGTTATATTGTAGGAAAATCGGAACCTGCTCCTGAAGTTCAGATATGCAGGATTGGAATAGGACCACAACTTTTTTGGGGTCTTAGCGAAGGTATGTATCCTTCGATTTGA
This sequence comes from Zizania palustris, assembly GCA_019279435.1. Lineage (NCBI taxonomy): Eukaryota > Viridiplantae > Streptophyta > Magnoliopsida > Poales > Poaceae > Zizania > Zizania palustris. The sequence continues at coordinate 17,769,519 of JAAALK010000282.1, forward strand.
GGTTCTTTAAAAGTTCTTTCAGTATCTGATTCACACCTGTAATGACTATAAATGTTCATTTATATTAGTTTGATAGTTCCAAGTTTTACTACCATTTTGGTAATTTTCAGTTTTCTATCTGAGCTACCCACTGATTTGTTGACTGACTACTTTTCTTATAATACTTGTCTAATTGAACCATTGAAAATATCCATATTTTAGACTGACTATTTTCTCCTATCGATGTCCCAGAGTTCAGTTGGTTTTGCAGAGCTTGATCACCACTCATATTTTTAATTTTTCCTGTATTCCTATTGTTAGCAAGTGTTTACAGTTGCTTTGAATCAGGAAAGACATGACATGCACCCTGAGATTGTAATGGGTTTGTTTGGAAGCCTCGAATCCCGACCCAATCCACATTGAATGCGCCAGAATTTAAGTTTAAAATTCCGGCCCATCCACATGGATTGGATCGGCATTTGAAGCCTCCAGACATGCCTCAAAGACTTAAGAGAAACTTTGGTCCTAATACACGAACCAAAAGTTCTCTTTAAGATATGGTGCATGGAAAACCCTATCGTAGACTGACCCTTTGGTGGATACCATCACTCCTGTACTCCTGCAGTCTGGATGCTCTGTCACTACTAGCACATGAAAGTTAGTCTTATTTGTGTCTCCTGTATATACTATATAGCAGTAAATTCTAATATCATGTGCAATGCTTGTTGTATTCAAAACATTTGCAGTGGGTATTGTGCTCTACAGTATATTAGAGCGACACTCCGTGCAAGATGAGGAGACGATCACGATCATCATGCAGAAGCTGGTATGGAAGTGCAGCGTCTGCGTTTTGTAGTATTACGATGGAGCAGGTTGAGTTGCATCATCAATCCATCCTCCGTTTTGGTGTTTGGACTCGGGTCTCTATGTTGGAAAGAATCATGTTTTTCCATTCTGCAGTTCGCTTTGCTTCTTCGACAGAAGATATTAATGGTGTTTATGACTTCGGGAGTACACTCATGTATTCTGAAATTTTGGCGACACTAGGCCACGTTGGAGATCTGGTGAGCGGTACGACTGCCGGAAAATGTGTTCCGGCTTACGGGGCGTAGGGTGGTAACCGGATCGGTCACCATGTTTCCCACCTCCTCGTCACCTGGCAATGCACATTCAACATTTTTTATTTTTTATTATAATAGTAGAGATTTACAATTCTCATACCATATTTTTACATTGTATCATAATTCTCGTACGCAAGGCTGCAGGCTGCTTATTTGTTTCTAATAATATTTTTAAAAAAAATCAAATCCAAAAAATAAAAAGTTCATAGTTAATCTTATAAATTAACCGATAATCACGTAATTATCTTATTTACCTCTTGCATTAGCCAATGTCGTAGCTCGTGAATGGTGTTTATGGTAACATCGTTCTCTTCTTCCACCTCGTTGCTCTTTTTGCATTTGTGTTGTTTGTCCGACGTTTGGGCAAGTATTTCTCGTTTGCATCACACCTCAAATTTGTTGTCTCTCAAGTTGCTATTATGAGTGAAATTGTGCAATACAATACAAGCTATAATGATGTTAGATTAATCAAGTCACCTTCAATTCATATTATCCAATTTGTAAAAAAACGGAAGCAAAAAAGTGGGGTCTAAGCTGTTTCCAAATTTGTAATTAAAAAATTGCTTTTCGTGGGAAAAGCGAGTTTAAGGTTTAGAGTTAGGCTTGCATTAACTTTTCAAGTCGACTCTTTGCCTCTATAAGTTTAGAAGATTTGAGGATTTGCCACTAAAAAGTTTGTGTAGTTTTGATCACTGTCACTTATGTAAATGACAAGTATGATAGTCCAAGTCTATGACAATAAAACAAAATGATAAATAATTGAAACCACTTTTTAGGAACGATATTAGGCGTAATAAGGTGAGACAACACTCAGAGTGGTGTTGTAATCGCCCTTAGCGTGGATGGGAATATGGGTTTGAAGAATAACTCAATTTTTGTTCAAAAAAAGAATATAACTTCATATATCTGCAAAGAGAAAAAAAGGTTTACACTGTATTTCAGTCGAGTCTTCTAAGAAAGTAAACATATCGTACTTGTGAATGATGTTGGATGAAATTCCGCAGTTATGTATTCCACAGCAATATAGTCTTCCAGTTCTCCCGCAACAAAATTCTTCATAATAACCTGTGAGGATGGTTCTGAAAAACTGTTGTGAACTGTGAGCTGTAGAAAAATCGTTGTGATGTATGAGTTGTGGAAAAGCTAGAAATTGTTTGGTTGGAGTAACTGTTGATTTCTGTTTTAACAGTAAATATTTGTAATACCCTTGATGTTTAGTTGCACTATTAATATGCACCAAATATAAAACACTGACTTTTTAATGATGTGCATTTATATCATTGTTGTAATAAGAAAACTTAAACAAAATTATTTATAACTAAAATGTATTTATGTTTTCAACAATCATATATTATTTTTTATTGTTAGAAAACTATTTAGTTTCAAGTACTCTATATCAACAGAAGAAGCATTTCATTAATAACAAAAATGGGTAATTTCTATCAAAATCTGGCTGTGAGAATCTGGAGTACCCAACTTCCTATGTGCACTGCGAAAATCTACACTACGAAAATCTACAGATTCTAAAAAAGTTGGGTGCCAAAAAAACTGTTTGATTCGGATTCCTGCTTCCGGACTAAGAAGCTGGTTCAAAAATCTAAATCAAACAAACCCTTAATAAACTATGCAAACTGTGGAGTAATGTTGTAATTATCTTTATGAAATTACGAACTATGCAAAGAAAAGGAGAAGAAAACGGTATAGTTAGCACTGAAATATAATTATGGTTTGGCGCTTGGGCCCTAGTGCTTGACCTATGAAGGCATTTTCCACACGAGTAGACAAGCTGAAGAAAATATTGAAAGCTAGGCTATGGAGTCATCTGTGGGTTTTCCCAAGTCGTTGGCTTCTCTCCAACGTAACTCCAAGGACGGCCATGCACGCCGCGCCAAGGTGAAGGATCGATCGATGATACAAGAGACAAGTGATGAGCGTAATGGGGGGCTGAGCTACGAACCTTATTGGCAGAGTCGCAGAGGCACACATGCATGCATATGCACATTATTGGCAGTCGGCACGCAGCTAGCTTGTAAGCGACATGCATGTTCGTAGACGATCGATGATAGGGTGTTGCTTGGTTCCCCTGCCAAGCTCGATGCATGTGATGAAGATATATAGGTCGGTCAACGTGCATTACTATATATACATGCATGTCGCAAAATGTTGAAAATTGGTGGACGGAGATCACGTACGGCTCGCGTCCACGATTAATTAGGCATATTGCTGGATGTGACATTGTGACGGGCCTCGATCATCACGCACACACCATCGAAAGCTCCAAATGATATACTCCCCCGTAGGGGTGGCAAAGGGCGGGACGGGCCATGTTAATCAATACCATCCCCGAACCCGATCTTTATAGGACCCGACCCCGTTAGCTCCGTGGATTAATTTTCTCACTCGAATTGGACCCGTCGGGTCCCCGCAAACCCGCTTTTACATTTTAAAACATATATTGGGAACCCGATAGCCGTCTTTACTGCCGCAAGTTGGGGAGCCGAGACGGCAACATGGTGGGTATAAGTCATTGGTTTAGTGGTTGAGGTCTTGAGGATTGCTAGGATTTTTTTGTATCATCACATATTCGATATTTGGGTTACATATATTGCGTTTTTTCTCCTAAGTCGGGACCCGCAGAGACCCGCGGGTCAAAAAATAAACCCGGACCAGCCCCCACTCTTATACGGCCCCCCGACCCGGCAGACCCGCGGGGGAAAAATTGGCCCCAACCCCGGTACCGTAGGGGCGGGTCCCCGGACCCATAGGGTGTATTGCCACCCCTACTCCCTCGTTCACATTATCTCCATCATCTAACAACTTAACGCGATGCCCAAAACGAGAGATATAAAACTTAAATTCTCTTCGCATTCCGTATCTATTACTTCGTTTTTCCACACCGTCAATCTGCATGTGCATGTGGCCACGTGAAGTACTAGTAAAAGAAGAAACAAAAACGAAAGTTAAAACTATGCATGTGGACTCTAAATAAATTCATACATTATACGATGTAATGTTTTAATGACTTAACTATTAGACGATGTAGATTATGAAAAAAAATTGAAAAATACTTAGACGATGGAGATAACGAGAAGGAGGGAGTATAATACATGTAGTTAAATCTTAAGACCGTATACAAAACTAATATACAATGATTAATGTATTGCATAATGCATAGATAACATCGTATGGTGCAAGGATATTTTTTTACTCGAGATATAATTTAAAGGTAAAATTCTTAAAATAACTTAGTTACGAGCAACAATTTTACACATAGATCGGTCGACTGCACACTACATAATTATATATAGCATGTACCCTATCATGCATGTAATTACCATATACAAACATATATATTAGGATTTGATATATGAAAATTAATAATAATAGATTTGTTCCGAAAGAACTAATTAATAATATATCATGACATGTGTGATGTATCACATGGGTGTACAATATTTTTAACTTGCGGTTAAAAAAATGCACCTGAGCAAAATTAACTTCAAACATACACGGCGAATAAAAATTGTACTCTTACATATACTTCGAATAAAAATTACTTCTATGCAAAATCGTAATACCTTTTATAAATGTAAAAAAACCAATTTTATATACCTGAAAATTTAATACCTTTTATAATTACGTGGTTACAAAAGTAACGATGTAACGTGGCAATAAAACGTCAAGTAAAAAGAATGGAGGATTGGAGGTAATAATATCTCATAAACAAAATTTAATACCTTTTTGTAATTACTAATCCTCATCATAATAATCCAAAGATTTTTTTTGTACTAGATGATATTATGATAAGGTGTTGCTCGGTTCTCTCCCCTGGCAATGCAAGCTCAGCTCGATATGATGGAGATAGGCCGGCCGGTCAGCGTGCATTGCATATGCATGTAGTAAAATGTTGAAAATTGGTGGACGGTTCATGGTCACGGCTCGCGTCCACGGTTAATTAGGCATGCTGGATGTGACGAGTCTCACGCACCCACCATCGAAAGCTCCAAACGTTGTAAGCTTCCAAATGGTGAAAGACTGCAAGGACAATGTTTTTACTCAATACGTACCTCCCCTCGATCGTCGGCACTTGCTGTAGGAGAAAAATATGACAAATTAATCAGCTGCCGGTCAGCGGTTATCACCATTTGTGTGGCCATGCTGCCGTGCAAATTAGAATACGTTGGTTCGATTATTATACATCTCTGGCTTCTAATTAATAATAAACCATAACCAATCCACATGTGATGTCCCAATGTGATATATGAAGCTAGGGCACAATCATTGGAAAGGGAATTGACGGAGAAAGATCCGGATAAATTAATTATAGCGCCTTGGAGACAACTCTGCACTTCGATCGGCTTATCAATATCTCCACTCATGGAAAGGGAAGAGAACAATGACAAATCAGCAGTCGGTCAGCGGTCATCGCCATTTTGTCAGGCCATGACGCCGAGCAAAAAATATCCTCCTTAGCAACTCTACAAATATTAACATGCTCAGCACATGAGCCTATAAATTCGCTCGCATCCCACACGTACTCCTCGCATCCCTTGTTGATTTGCTATTCTGCTCTCACTCTCGCCACGGCGGCACGCACGGTGCGCTGGGTGATCAAAGCATGGCGCTCACTCGCCTCCGCGTCGTCCTCCTTGGCGCGGCCACATTGCAGCTGCTCTTCCTATCCACTACAGGTATCTCGCACAAACGCCACCTGCCGTGAAGTAGTGATCCCGGAATACAATAGTAATCAGTTTTTTTCTGTTAAATGCGGTATAAATCGCTATAAAAGTTCTCAGATCGTGAATTTATGATGCACCAGGAATATTATAGACCGTTCATCTATTTTAATACGATGGTTAGGATTAAAGATAGTGACCTATTACCTTACTTTTATTTTTTTTATAATTATTTTTTGTCTCATATAAATCTAGTTTCACTTTTTTAGGAATTATCCACGCTGATTTTTCTAATCACAAATTTTACGTTTTTGTTTTTCCCTCTTGAACGCAGCAGTTTCCTAATTTTGCTCAACATTCTAATTTTTTTTATTTTTCTCTTGCATGTGGCTGTTTATGTTTTATTTTAAAATTTCTGACAAAATATGATTAGTATAAACCGATCAATTTAATTCAAAATTGAAATATAAATTTGAAAAAAATGAAAAATATTATAAATTATTTTAAATGCAAGTTTCTTTATGATGATTTGTGGTGATTTTTAAAATATTAAAATTTTAGATGATTAGCATAAACAGATCAATTTCATTTAAAATTGAAATATAAATTTGAAAAAATTAAAAAAAATAAAAATTATTTTAATTAGTAGGTGATTTATGACGATTTATGATGAATTTTGTTTTAAAGATATTAAAATTTCAGATGATTAGTATAAACCGATAAGTTTCATTCAAAATTGAAATATAAATTTGAAAAAATGAAAAAATATTATAAATTCTTTTAAATGCAAGTTGCTTTATGAATATTTATGGTGATTTTTAAATATTAAAATTATAGATGATTAGCATAAACAGATCAATTTCATTTAAAATTGAAATATAAATTTGAAAAAATAAAAAAAATAAAAATTATTTTAATTAGTAGGTGATTTATGACGATTTATGATGAATTTTGTTTTAAAGATAAAATTTCAGATGATTAGTATAAACCGATAAGTTTCATTCAAAATTGAAATATAAATTTTAAAGAAATGAAAAATTCTTTTAAATACTAGGTGATTTACGGTGAAATTTCTTTTCAAAAAAATATAATTTCAGAAGATTAGATAAACCGACCAGTTTCATTCAAAACTGAAATATGAATTTTAAAAAATGAAAAAATATTTAAAATTACTTTAAATACTAGGTGATTTATGTTGATTTACGGTTAAATTTATTTTCAAAAATATTAAAATTTAGATGATTAGTATAAACCGATAATTTCATTTAAAATTGAAATATAAATTTAAAAAAATAAAAAAACCATAAAATTATTTCAAATACTAGGCGATTTATGATGATTTATGGTGAAAGTTATTTTCAAAAAATATTAAAATTTCATATGATTATTATAAACTGAAAAGTTTCATTGAAAATTGAAATATAAATTTGAAAAAAATAAAAAACTGTAGTAATCCCGATTTTTCAGAGATTCGTTGCAGTCATGGGCCGCCCTCTCACCGGTTAACTATTTTTTAATTTTAATTTATTTTTATTTTAGTTATAATCAATGGTTAATATTAATTTAAAATATTATTTCTTGATAGTTAATAGGAGCACCGTAACATAGCCCTATGTATCCTGCATTTATACGAGCAAAAGATAGGAGATTTGTGTGCACTATCATAAATACTTTATTCCTTTGGTCTTTAAATATTGTAGATGCGGGCGAGGTGGGAGTGTGCTACGGAAGGGACGCAAACGATCTGATTGACCCAACGCGCGTGGTAAGCCTTCTCAAGGACAACAACATCAACATGGTGAGGATTTACGACACCGACACAACGGTGCTGAGAGCGCTGGCCAACAGCGGCATCAAGGTGATGGTGGCGCTGTCCAATCAGGAACTAGATTCTGGCATCGGCCGAGATCAGAACAGCGCACAACAGTGGGTGAACACCAATGTTCTGCCTTACTATAACCAGGGCGTCCGGATCAATGGTGTCACCGTCGGGAACGAGGTATTCGACCAAATACCCAAATTGACAGAGATGCTCGTCCCTGCCATGCGATACGTGCAGGAGGCGCTGAAGGCGGTGAACCTCGCCGATGTCATAAAAGTTTCCACGCCAGTCGCGTTCGATGCGCTCAAGGTGTCGTCCCCGCCGTCCGCGGGCGAGTTTAGGGACAACATCCCGCACTTGGTGTTGAAGCAAATGATCGACTTCCTGAGAGACACCGGTTCATACTTCTTGATCAATCTCTACCCGTTCTACGCATATACAGATACGAGCAGCCTCACCTACAACAACCTCTTCGACGCCGAGCTTGATGCTGTTTACTACGCGATAGACAAGGTTTCTACATCTGGTAGTAGCGTGTCGACCTCGATGGCCCAACAAAATGGACAAATAGCGGTCATAGTTTCGGAACATGGGTGGCCCAGCGGTGGTAAAGTTGGGCCGCACTCAATGGCTACCCTAGCAAACACTGAAGCTGACTCGGTGTTCACAAAAGAAAACGCCCAGGAATACAACAATGGCATCATCCGACGTGTGCTCTCTGGAGCCCCACGCGACGTCTCTGTGTACATCTTCTCCCTTTTCAACGAGAACAAGAAGACTGGGCCTTCCATCGAGAACAACTTCGGCATCTTCTACCCCGACGGGACGAAGGTGTACGATGTCGACTTCGTTCATGGCCGCAGCGCATGTCCCTCGCAGGCAACCTGGTGCGTGGCGAGGCCGGATGTCGGGAATGCACGGCTACAGGCGGCGATAGACTACGCGTGCAGCAATGGCGCAGACTGTAGCGCCATTCAGCAGGGCCAGGCGTGCTACCAGCCAAACACCATGGTCGCACACGCATCTTACGCATTTAACGACTACTACCAGCGCAAGGGCCAAGCTAGCGGGACCTGTGACTTCTCCGGAGCCGCATCCATCGTGGACAGGCCATCACCAAGTTAGTTTTTGCTCCCAATCTTTTATAATGTGGTTTTAATTTTGCAAATGTATATCCATTTCTTATAAACTACTCTTGTTGTATAGGCATTTGTGACCCGAATCCAAGCTGGTGCATTGCCAACGCGGACGTTGGGGAGGCGCGACTACAGGCAGCGCTAGACTACGCATGCGGCACGTGTGCGGACTGCAGCCAAATCCAGCGCGGCGCGCGGTGCTTCGATCCAGACACCAAGGTCGCACATGCGACCTACGCATTCAACGACTACTACCAACGCGTCGCTCGAGTCGGCGGCTCGTGTGACTTCGCCGGCGCCGCTTCCATCGTCAACCAGGCACCAAGTGAGTTCAAGCTCATCATACTCGTAAATACTAGCTATCTATCTCCTGCTTTGTTGGTTCGCTCACGATCACACACGACGATATAATCTCTCTCAATAGCATGTCACTCTACTACGGATTCAATATCAGCTACTGCTAATTAATGATCTTGTTGGTGTTTGTTCCATCATTTGCAGAGGTTGGAAACTGCGAACTCCCACCAAACAACCAAGGCTGAAATGAACAAAACTGAACTCAAGTCTGAAGACCGAGAGAGGTAGCCTCTAACAGCACAGTGGTGATGGATGAGATCGAAGTATAACTCCGTAGTACGGAGTACTATTCTGCAAAGACAAATAAGGATATCTTTGTATTTCCAGATGAGGCTTTTAATGAAATAATTAATAAATGTACCGTTTTTCCTGTCGGATTTAATTTAAATCAGTAATTACATATTCCAGAGCATACACCAAACTCCTATGGCGCAAAGGAAAACACAGAAATGCAAATCCACTAGTAGTAGGCCGGGCGTTTAGTTCCGTGCATTAAAGTTACGATAAAAAACACATCTGGACATAGAGCTGATGCAGATTTTCTTCTCGTCTCATTTTGGATAAGTTTCCTGTTCGTTCGACTTTATGACAGCCGTGTTGACTGTTTTATTATTCTTTGAAATTTAAAATTCACATAGCTTTTGAGATCATAATACTACACAGGGCACTAAGATCTAAAGGCCTGAGGCCAGAGAGGAGAGAGCTAAGTAAAAAACTAAGGATTAAATAATGATTTTAATTTTGGTGTATGAGTAGATTGCAGATTTGCAAATATATATTATGTAGTAGATTTATAGAATGGCATAAGTTAAATCAAAATTTATTTGCGGTTAAGTATGAAGATGAATGGAAGTATTGCATCACAATTTTGGAACCATGAAGCAAATGCAAAGAAAATTATTTCACCTTTGGTTGATAAGTTGCGGTTGTTGATAAAAAAAGTGTAAGCACTTTCCTGCTTAAACTTTTATATTGGTTATTTTCTAATGTCTTAATTGCTGATTTATGTTATTTTACAATGTTACGACATATTATTGCTATAATTATATATTGTTGTTTTGCATTTATAAAATTATATATATTAAATTTATGGTGTTATATAAAATTAAAACATGCAGCGACTATGCAATACACCTTAGTGAAACAGGATGTGTTGTTGTGTATGAACAATAATATCCTATGGAGTTACCCACATGACTGATTAGGTTTGGCTCGGAGGAGTTTCTACGGATGAATCTCAATGATTATCTCTAAGTATGAGACAAAAGAATATTTAGACATGTTCAGATCTCCTAGAAGATAATAATGTTACTCCCGTGTTTTTAATATGAGTTTGAGGGTTGAAAATGAACTTAAGCGTACGAAGATGTATCTTCGGTTAGGAAACAGACCTGCTTGTAATAGGGTCATCTGAGCCCTTTATATATTAGAGTATTCGTGGGGTTATAATTTGTATTTAATGTGTCCTATTAATGACCATTTACAACAAGGAACAGTCGGTTCATGGGCCATAAACTCAGGTATTATTTACTATATTGATTAGACAGTTATTCGCTTAGTCTTTATTCTCTGTAATGGAGCAGACTGTTGACTGACTGTGACCGTCTGAGTACCGATAGTCGAGGTGGCCTCCTGAGTGCCCGGTTCGGGGAACCTTTGATCCTCCGAATGCTCTGGGCTATTTGGATAATCCAACCATCGGCGAATCATCTTAAAAGCTTTGTCCGTCGATCTCTCCTTCTATTCGGTCATCATAAATACATTCGGAAAGTACCCCAAGGTCGTATCCCGACAGGATGATAAACTATTGATTATCGAGATGATCAAAACGATAATAATCGGTTCGGTTTATGTAGATTTGTAGTTTTATGAACTTAGTAAGAAGAGGGAAGAGAGGGCTATTTTATGTGTGTTTGAAATGTATTCTGTAAAATATATCTACAATATATTATATCAACCTCTGTTTGAATGAATCTTGACGAACACCTTGGACTGACACATAGTGGACGATGGTGATGTGCACGTTGGAAGAAACACTCCAGCTTACATGTATATGAAATTATGAACTATGCAAAGAAAAGGAGAAGAAAACGGTACAGTAGCACATACAGTAGCAAGGAAATTATGGTTTGGCGCTTGGGCACTAGTGGTTGACCTATCAAGGTTTTTTTCCACACGAGTAGACAGAGCCGTAGAAAACATTGAAAGTTAGGCTATGCATGGATATGGAGTCATCTGTGGGTTTTTCCAAGTCGTTGGCCTCGCGAAGGTGAGGGATTAGATGATACAAGAGACAAGTGGGCGTACCTAACGGGGAGTCGCGGAACGAAACAAGATGCAGAGTTCACAGAGGCACGTACGCACGCATATTGGCAGGCGACAGCTAGCTAGTTGTAAGCGACATGTTTGTACTTAGATGATAAGGTGTTGCTTGGTTCTCTCCCCTGGCAAGCTCAGCTCGATATGATGCAGATGGGCCGGTCAGCGTGCATTACATCCATGTAGTCAAACGTTGAAAACTGGTGGACGACGGATTATGGTCACGGCTCGCGTCCACGATTAAAGGATTAATTAGGCATGCAGGATGTGACGGGCCTCGATTGTGGGCGCGCACCCACTATCTAAGGGTATGTTAGTTTCAGCTTCTGACAGCTGCGGCTATTTTTAGAATCTGATACAAAAATAAATGGTCCAGATTCTGAACAGACTAGCTAGCTAGTGAGAATTTCTAACTGCTTAAAGCTGAAACAAACAGACCTTAAAACTTCAAACGTTTTAAGCTCCAAATGGTGCAAGGATAGTGTTTTCACTCAATATCTCCGCTCGATCGTCGGCACTTGCTGTCACTCGTGGGAAGAGAAAAACGACAAATCAGCAGTCGTTCAGTGGTTTATCACCATTTGTGTGGCCATGCTGCCGTGCAAAGAATATCTTCCCTTGCAATCCTACACACAGATTAACACTCTCAACGTGCATGCATGAGCCTATAAATTCGATCCCGGCCGTTCTTCTCCCACCAACTCCTCCTCGCATCATATCCCTTGTTGATTTGCTCTCTCACTCTCGCCACGGCGGCACGCACGGCGCGCGGGGTGATCAAAGCATGGCGCTCACTCACCTCCGCGTCGTCCTCCTTGGCGCGGCCACATTGCAGCTGCTCTTCCTATCCACTACAGGTATCTCGCACAAACGCCACCTGCCGTGAAGTAGTGATCCCGGAATACAATAGTAATCAGTTTTTTTCTGTTAAATGCGGTATAAATCGCTATAAAAGTTCTCAGAAATTCGAAATACAGAGTAAAGTGCCGTCTATCGGACTAGTAACGTTGGTATGCTGGATTAGCGAATTTGCCTTTGTCTTCTGTTTAAGGCTATGTTTGGATTATTTGGATGAACATTCTTTATTTAGTCCTTAAAATCAAAACAACCTTGCTTAGTTCCTAAAATTTAGTCTAAAAACCACTTTGGTATTACTTATAGGGACTAAAAATATCTTGTATATCCGGTTCTTATTTATAAGGGCATCCACAACGTTCATGAAAATGTGACTTTAAGCATTAAAAATAGTATTGTTGCTAATTTTATACATTGTGGAGCCACACCGTAAGCAAAAAAAATATTAAGATGCACTTTAAACTTATGGTGTGATCATAAACAATAAAGTTCTTACTTTTTGTAGGTCCCACTACAAATTGGGCTCACTTTAATATCACCTTTTTAGTTTTTTACATTGTACACATGACAATAACAAATGACGACTTGTCGACTTTTGTGGGTTCCATCTTAATGCTATTTGAAATACAATCATTGTGATTACCCTAAAGCTTTCATTAAATGTTGTTTAGTGGCTATGTTCAAACTCACACGTTCAAACATAAGTTTAACATTAGTCCTTATTAAAATAAAAAATGAGTTTATTCCTAAAAGTAAGCAAGACATCCGGCCTAATTTCTTTATATATATATATATATATATATATATATTATATATATATATACACACACACCGACGTGAAATGGGGGTCAGGATTGGGTGGGACATGGGGGTACGCTAGATGAGGTGGGCACGGTTGGGTTGATCGGTATAGAATAGTATTCTACACCCGTAGTATAGAATAGTGTATATATATATATATATGAGTTGTATATGTACGTTGCATTAACTATTTGTACGAGCCTAAGATAACATATTTTCCTGCTGTAGTAACATAAATTTTTTTTTTTTCATTTGGTCATTTACATACATATTGTAGATGCGGGTGAGGTGGGCGTGTGCTACGGGAGGGACGCGAATAATCTGATGGACCCGGCGTCCGTGACGAACCTTCTGAAGCAGAACAGCATCACCATGGTGAGGATTTACGACACCGAGCCGACGGTGTTGAGAGCGCTGGCCAACACTGGCATCAAGGTGATGGTGGCGCTATCCAACAACGACCTGGCTTCTGGTATCGGCCGAGATTTGAACAGCGCGCAACAGTGGGTGAACAACAACGTGGCGCCTTACTACCCAGCCACGCTAATAAATGGTGTGGTCGTTGGAAACGAGGTGTTTGATCAGGCACCCAGCTTGTAACACCCGTATTTTTTTCAAACCGTTGAAACCCTAATTTTCAAAACCGAAATTCAAATTTAAATTTATTTAAAGGATGAAAAGCTTCGCAAATTAAAACCCTTGGATAAAATATTGAGTTTTGAAATTTTATAATTTTGCTAGGGTCTTTGATCCTTAAAATATTTTATAAAATTATTTTGAAAATTTTTAGAATTCGAATTCATAATTTAAACTTCAAAATCATTTTCTGGAATTAATTTTATTCGAAAAATAATTTTTGTTTGTTCGTGGGCCGCGCCCTCCCTTTTGGCCCAGCCGGCCCGCGGCCTGCCTCCCCTCTCCTCTTTCTCTGCCGGCGGGGCCCGCCTGTCAGGCCGCCCACTTTCCCCCTGCCGCCGGGGCCCACCTGTCAGCCAGCCCCTCCCTTCTTCCTCGCGCGCCAGCCCGCGTCCCACCCTCTCTCTCTCCTCCCCCGCCGTAACCGAACCCACCGGCTTCGCCGGAACCACCCCGAAGCCCTCTAGAACCTCCGCGCGCCCCCCCCTTCGGCTCTATAAAACCCCCGCAAACCGAATCCGCGTCAAATTTTCGTCTTCGCCGCTTTGTTCGCCGCAATTCGCCTTCCCGCAAGCTCCACCGCCTCCTCTCCGTTCGCCGCTAGCCCTCGCCGGCGACCGCCTTCGCCTCCGCCGTCGGCACCCCCGCGCTCGTCGTCATCCGCCGGACCCCGGCACCGCCTCCGTTCGGGCTTCCCGCCGCCGGAAGCGCCTCCCCGCCGCCAACCCGAATCACCGCCGCCTTCTTCCTCGCCGCCGGCCACCCTCTCGCCCGGAGCTCGTCTCCCTTGGTATATTCTTGTTCCCCTCCTCGTCGTGTTTCCATTTTTACGGTTTGGTTGGACGCTAGGACCTTGGTGCGCCGTCGCCGTCGGCCGGAGTTGGGGAAGACGACCCCCCCTGGTCGCTCTCGTGCCGCCAGCGTGCTGGACGCGCGCGTGGCCGTTGGATGCCGATCCAACGGCCCACGTGGCTCCATCCGTGGCACATGGCGCACGGGTGCACGGTGCACCGGTGCACCGTGAACCCCCCTTCGCGCTGTGTATGATCCACCGTGAGCCGCAGGGCGCGTGCGCGTGGTCCACGGTCCACCGTGGACTGTTGACGATTGGATTTAGGGTTTGAATTTGGCAGAATACATTTAAATCTTGTAAAATGCATATCAATTTCAAAATAACTCCGATTGAGCTCATTCAAATTTCTAAATGTTCATAAAATTATTTTCTACGTACTGATGTAATTATTTTGTACTGTTTATATGGAATATTGTACTGTGTATTTATTTGTGATGTTTTTCGACGCGTTGTAGTCGAAGTCGAGGCGACCGAAGAACTCCCTTTTGCCGCCGAAGACCCGGATCAGTACTACGAGAGCCAAGGCAAGTCACCGGACCCTCTCGTGGACATAGTTGATCATGTTGAACCTACTTTTTGCAATAATTGCTATAACCCATAGGTTAATGACTGCATTAGCGATAACCTGTTCACTCGTTTATTTATTTATTTAGCTAATGCATAGCTTTGCTCCCTGAAGTGTAAACCCAAGCCATGCTTGTATCACCGTCTCCTTGTCGCCAGTGTCGCTTAATAGTTAGCGCTATATACGAGGCGCATTAAGAGCTAGCTTAATTGCTATTACTATTAGTCGTCAGGTGGATCATCTCTATATCCTTGTTATATCTCGTCTCGTTGTGATTCTGAGTTGCGATTCATGAAGCGTGGAGAATGGTGTTGCATTGAGCATGGTGGGTTCCGGGTGCAAGCTAGGGCATTGGTGGTCGCACCCGGGGCACTATAAGGACCGGTCTGCGGGATCTGTCGCGAAGCATAATCGTGCTAGCCACAAGTCTAATGGGTAAGGCCTAATTCGAAGTATGGGTCGATTCAGCTTGATGCACCGAGCGGAGGGGACAAGTTCACTTAACCGGGAGTGCCAGGTGGTGGCTTGGTCCGACGAGGCACGAAAGGGGGTCGCACGTCTGCCAATCGGGGTCTACCCATGATTTTCGGGTGAGATCTCAGTGGAGCGTGGGCGAAACCTGGTGTGGTTGTCCTCTTGCTGAGTCAATCCATATGACGGGTTTTGGCGCGAGTTCCTTCGGGGTGACGTGGTGTCATCTCGACACACTGTTGTGTGCGGGAGCGAGTGCCTTGTGGGTAAAGTAGTACACCTCTGATCAGAGTATAACTTTTCGAAAAGCCGTGCCCACGGTCACGGGCGGCCTAGTGATGTTCTCCGCAGTTAGCTTTCTGAGTTAAAGTTGTGAATTGCATGTCATGAACAGTATGGGTTTGAAAGAGCGAGTGGGCACAGGTGTGCAACTCGAGGTAGTGGAAAGTTAAGTTCTGTTATTTAATTCAGCATGTTTAATTCTATTTAACACTGCTCATTAAATATTAAATAACAATTAATCTGCTTTTACGCAATTAGCCCTGTTATGCATCCTTGTTCAACAGCCATCATTATATGCATGTCCGTGGCTTGTTGAGTACTTTGTACTCACCCCTCGTGGGTTAATTCTTTTAGATGTCATTTACGAAGAAGAAGTCCAGGAGTAGCGTCCCAGTCGAGGCGTCGGATCCTTGGAGCCAAGGCGTTCTGCAGCTGGATTATTTTGCTTCCGCTTTATTTTGAGTTGTAATAAGTGTAGCCTATGAGCTACGTACTCGTTTTATTTGCTTTTATTCGTTGTCAGCTGTGATCGTCTTGTAATAATGACATTTCATTTATATTTAATGAATTTGTGGTTCGTGAGAACCCGGGTCGCTACAAGATGGTATCAGAGCCGACTTGACTGTAGGAAGCCCCCTGGACCGTCGATAGGAACTATTTTAAAAGTCTTCTAAAACTTATTTACTTGGATAGTTTATTTATACTTCTTGTCTAATCCTGTTTTATTCTATTCTGTCGCCTCTCTAAACTTCAAAATTTTTGTAGCATGTCTTTGTGAGTGAGATGCTGGTAGAGCCTTAGAACGTTAGCTTCCGTAGTTGTTAGTCTTGTTTGTTAGATTGTTTGTTTGTGTGCTTGCTTTTGTGCCTGCTTGTTAGTGTGCGTGTTTGGCAACTAGTGCCAAGGACGTGCTAGTTTGTTATTAAAACCTTTTTACTCCTATTCTTAGTTTTCGCGTTATTCTCTTGGGTGGGTCCGCTTATCTTCTCATAGATGTCTTCCAACCCGAGTGACAATCCCGAGGCTAGCAATGTCAGAGCCAGTCAGCCAGCTGCTGAAAATCACCATCAGGCAATCGAGACTCCAATGGTGAACCAGATAGCCTTGGAAAAAGTACGTGTGGTCAAAGAGTTCATGGATGTTTTTCCTGAAGATTTGCCAGGGATGCCGCCGAAAAGAGACATCGAGTTCAGAATTGACCTTGTACCAGGAACCGCTCCCATCTCAAAGCGCCCGTATAGAATGGCCGCTAACGAGCTAGCGGAGGTAAAGAAGAATATTGAAGATCTCGAGCAAAAAGGGTACATCAGGCCGAGTACTTCCCCATGGGGAGCACCGATAATCTTTGCAATGAAGAAGGACAAGACAAAGAGAATGTGTGTTGACTACAGGGCTTTGAATGAAGTCACCATCAAGAATAAGTATCCATTGCCTCGCATTGATGATTTGTTTGATCAGTTGAGAGGAGCTACAGTGTTCTCTAAGATTGATCTCCGATCGGGTTACCATCAGTTGAGAATTAGAGAGGAAGATATTCCGAAGACTGCTTTTACATCAAGATATGGTCTATACGAGTATACCGTAATGTCGTTTGGACTTACTAATGCTCCAGCATTCTTTATGAACATGATGAATAATGTCTTCATGGACTGTTTGGACAAGTTCATTGTGGTGTTCATCGATGATATCCTCATTTACTCCAAGACCCCAAAAGAACATGAAGAGCATCTTCGTTTGTCTCCGACGAAGCTAAGAGAACATCAGCTATATGCCAAGTACAGCAAGTGTGAGTTTTGGACGTCTGAAGTAAAGTTTTTGGGGCACATCATATCAGCAAAAGGGGTAGCAGTGGATCCTACTACTGTTGAAGCAGTGACAGATTGGTTGCAGCCTACATCAGTTTCCGAGATTCGTAGTTTTCTTGGATTGGCGGGTTATTACCGTCGATTCATCGAGAACTTCTCCAAGATTGCAAAGCCCATGACCAGATTGCTTCCAAAGGACACTAAGTTCAAGTGGACACCAGATTGCGAAGAGAGTTTTTGTACCTTGAAGAAAAAGTTAGTCTCAGCACCAGTGTTGACTCTGCCGGATATTCGAAGCGATTTTCAGGTCTATTGTGATGCGTCTCGTCAAGGACTAGGATGCGTATTGATGCAAGATGGAAAGGTCGTATCGTATGCCTCACGTCAGCTTCGCCCTCATGAGCTGAACTATCCTACTCATGATCTAGAGCTAGCAGCCGTAGTACATGCTTTAAAGATTTGGAGGCATTACCTCATCGGCAACAGATGTGAAGTGTTCACTGATCACAAGAGTTTGAAGTATATATTCACACAGCCAGATCTGAACCTAAGGCAAAGAAGATGGCTAGAGTTGATTAAAGATTACGACATGGGAATTCATTATCACCCAGGCAAAGCTAATGTAGTGGCAGATGCATTAAGTCGAAAGGGGTATTGTAACGCCATAATTCTCCAAGACAGCGCCCCTATGTTGTGTCGTGAGATGGAAAGATTGAATCTGGGAGTCACCACCCGAGCATACCTTGCTACGCTCGAGGCAAAACCAGCTCTCGAAGATCAGATTCGTGAAGCTCAGAAGGAAGATCCAGATATGGCAGAAATAAAGAAAAACATGAGGAAAGGGAAAGCTCCCGGTTTCTCGGAAGATGAAATGGGAACAGTTTGGTTTGGAAATCGTCTCTGTGTGCCAGATAAGCCCGAGTTAAAGACCATTATTCTAAAGGAAGCCCATGATACCTTGTACTCTATCCATCCCGGAAGTACGAAGATGTATCAGGACTTAAAAGAGAAGTATTGGTGGGTTAGTATGAAAAGAGAGATCGCTGAATATGTGGCAATGTGTGACACTTGTCAGCGGGTCAAAGCGGAACACCAAAGGCCAGCAGGACTGTTACAACCTCTTAAGGTTCCTGAGTGGAAGTGGGAAGAAGTCGGTATGGATTTTATTACCGGTCTGCCCAGGACTCAAGCAGGTAATGATTCGATATGGGTGATAATTGATCGTTTGACTAAAGTGGCTCACTTTATAGCAGTCAAGACAACTTACAGTGGGCCGAAGTTGGCAGAATTGTATATGGCTCGGATAGTGTGTTTACACGGTGTTTCGAAGAAGATCGTTTCAGATAGAGGAAGTCAGTTTACTTCAAAGTTCTGGAAGAACCTACAAGAAGAGCTTGGTACCAGGTTAAATTTCAGTACAGCATATCATCCTCAAACAGATGGTCAGACAGAAAGAGTTAATCAGATTCTCGAAGACATGTTGAGAGCTTGTGCCTTAGACTTTAGAGGTTCTTGGGATAAAAATTTGCCGTATGCCGAGTTTTCTTACAACAACAGTTATCAGGCCAGTCTACAAATGTCACCGTTTGAAGCTCTGTATGGTCGCAAGTGCAGAACCCCTCTGCTTTGGGATCAGACCGGAGAAAGTCAGGTTTTTGGGACAGATATCCTTCGTGAATCCGAAGCCAAAGTCAAGGTTATTCAGGACAGGTTAAAGATAGCTCAGTCTCGTCAAAAGAGTTATGCCGATGTTCGTCGACGGGATTTGTCCTTTAAAGAAGGAGACCATGTTTATCTCCGAGTCACCCCGCTTCGTGGTACTCAAAGGTTTAACATGAGAGGCAAGCTCGCTCCTCGCTTCGTTGGCCCGTTCTTGGTCACCCATCGCCAAGGAGAGGTTGCCTACGAGCTTGAGCTACCCGCGTCATTGTCAGGTGTACACAATGTGTTTCATGTCTCGCAGTTGAAGAGATGTCTCCGAGTGCCTACTGAGCAAGCCGATCATCAGCAGTTAGAGATTCAAGAGGATCTGACTTATGTGGAGAAGCCTATCCGCATTCTGGATACCAGTGAGCGAGTTACAAGGAGCAAGATTATCAAGTTCTGCAAGGTTCAGTGGAGTAACCATTCGCCAGAGGAAGCGACGTGGGAAAAAGAGGACGAGTTAAAGGCTTCGCATCCCGAGTTATTCGAAGGTCGTTCCGAATCTCGAGGACGAGATTCTCTTTAAGGGGGGTAGGTTTGTAACACCCGTATTTTTTTCAAACCGTTGAAACCCTAATTTTCAAAACCGAAATTCAAATTTAAATTTATTTAAAGGATGAAAAGCTTCGCAAATTAAAACCCTTGGATAAAATATTGAGTTTTGAAATTTTATAATTTTGCTAGGGTCTTTGATCCTTAAAATATTTTATAAAATTATTTTGAAAATTTTTAGAATTCGAATTCATAATTTAAACTTCAAAATCATTTTCTGGAATTAATTTTATTCGAAAAATAATTTTTGTTTGTTCGTGGGCCGCGCCCTCCCTTTTGGCCCAGCCGGCCCGCGGCCTGCCTCCCCTCTCCTCTTTCTCTGCCGGCGGGGCCCGCCTGTCAGGCCGCCCACTTTCCCCCTGCCGCCGGGGCCCACCTGTCAGCCAGCCCCTCCCTTCTTCCTCGCGCGCCAGCCCGCGTCCCACCCTCTCTCTCTCCTCCCCCGCCGTAACCGAACCCACCGGCTTCGCCGGAACCACCCCGAAGCCCTCTAGAACCTCCGCGCGCCCCCCCCTTCGGCTCTATAAAACCCCCGCAACCGAATCCGCGTCAAATTTTCGTCTTCGCCGCTTTGTTTCGCCGCAATTCGCCTTCCCGCAAGCTCCACCGCCTCCTCTCCGTTCGCCGCTAGCCCTCGCCGGCGACCGCCTTCGCCTCCGCCGTCGGCACCCCCGCGCTCGTCGTCATCCGCCGGACCCCGGCACCGCCTCCGTTCGGGCTTCCCGCCGCCGGAAGCGCCTCCCCGCCGCCAACCCGAATCACCGCCGCCTTCTTCCTCGCCGCCGGCCACCCTCTCGCCCGGAGCTCGTCTCCCTTGGTATATTCTTGTTCCCCTCCTCGTCGTGTTTCCATTTTTACGGTTTGGTTGGACGCTAGGACCTTGGTGCGCCGTCGCCGTCGGCCGGAGTTGGGGAAGACGACCCCCCTGGTCGCTCTCGTGCCGCCAGCGTGCTGGACGCGCGCGTGGCCGTTGGATGCCGATCCAACGGCCCACGTGGCTCCATCCGTGGCACATGGCGCACGGGTGCACGGTGCACCCGGTGCACCGTGAACCCCCCCTTCGCGCTGTGTATGATCCACCGTGAGCCGCAGGGCGCGTGCGCGTGGTCCACGGTCCACCGTGGACTGTTGACGATTGGATTTAGGGTTTGAATTTGGCAGAATACATTTAAATCTTGTAAAATGCATATCAATTTCAAAATAACTCCGATTGAGCTCATTCAAATTTCTAAATGTTCATAAAATTATTTTCTACGTACTGATGTAATTATTTTGTACTGTTTATATGGAATATTGTACTGTGTATTTATTTGTGATGTTTTTCGACGCGTTGTAGTCGAAGTCGAGGCGACCGAAGAACTCCCTTTTGCCGCCGAAGACCCGGATCAGTACTACGAGAGCCAAGGCAAGTCACCGGACCCTCTCGTGGACATAGTTGATCATGTTGAACCTACTTTTTGCAATAATTGCTATAACCCATAGGTTAATGACTGCATTAGCGATAACCTGTTCACTCGTTTATTTATTTATTTAGCTAATGCATAGCTTTGCTCCCTGAAGTGTAAACCCAAGCCATGCTTGTATCACCGTCTCCTTGTCGCCAGTGTCGCTTAATAGTTAGCGCTATATATACGAGGCGCATTAAGAGCTAGCTTAATTGCTATTACTATTAGTCGTCAGGTGGATCATCTCTATATCCTTGTTATATCTCGTCTCGTTGTGATTCTGAGTTGCGATTCATGAAGCGTGGAGAATGGTGTTGCATTGAGCATGGTGGGTTCCGGGTGCAAGCTAGGGCATTGGTGGTCGCACCCGGGGCACTATAAGGACCGGTCTGCGGGATCTGTCGCGAAGCATAATCGTGCTAGCCACAAGTCTAATGGGTAAGGCCTAATTCGAAGTATGGGTCGATTCAGCTTGATGCACCGAGCGGAGGGGACAAGTTCACTTAACCGGGAGTGCCAGGTGGTGGCTTGGTCCGACGAGGCACGAAAGGGGGTCGCACGTCTGCCAATCGGGGTCTACCCATGATTTTCGGGTGAGATCTCAGTGGAGCGTGGGCGAAACCTGGTGTGGTTGTCCTCTTGCTGAGTCAATCCATATGACGGGTTTTGGCGCGAGTTCCTTCGGGGTGACGTGGTGTCATCTCGACACACTGTTGTGTGCGGGAGCGAGTGCCTTGTGGGTAAAGTAGTACACCTCTGATCAGAGTATAACTTTTCGAAAAGCCGTGCCCACGGTCACGGGCGGCCTAGTGATGTTCTCCGCAGTTAGCTTTCTGAGTTAAAGTTGTGAATTGCATGTCATGAACAGTATGGGTTTGAAAGAGCGAGTGGGCACAGGTGTGCAACTCGAGGTAGTGGAAAGTTAAGTTCTGTTATTTAATTCAGCATGTTTAATTCTATTTAACACTGCTCATTAAATATTAAATAACAATTAATCTGCTTTTACGCAATTAGCCCTGTTATGCATCCTTGTTCAACAGCCATCATTATATGCATGTCCGTGGCTTGTTGAGTACTTTGTACTCACCCCTCGTGGGTTAATTCTTTTAGATGTCATTTACGAAGAAGAAGTCCAGGAGTAGCGTCCCAGTCGAGGCGTCGGATCCTTGGAGCCAAGGCGTTCTGCAGCTGGATTATTTTGCTTCCGCTTTATTTTGAGTTGTAATAAGTGTAGCCTATGAGCTACGTACTCGTTTTATTTGCTTTTATTCGTTGTCAGCTGTGATCGTCTTGTAATAATGACATTTCATTTATATTTAATGAATTTGTGGTTCGTGAGAACCCGGGTCGCTACACAGCTTGACGCCGATACTCGTTCAGGCCATGACGAACGTGCAGGCGGCGCTGTCGAGAAAGGGCCTCGCTGACGCCATAAAGGTGTCCACGCCGGTTGCTTTCAGTGCGATCAAGGTGTCGTACCCACCGTCTGATGGGGCGTTTCGGGACGATATCGCGCAGTCGGTGATGAAACCCATGATCGACTTCTTGCAACGGACCAGCTCATACCTCATGGTCAATCTATACCCATTCTACGCATACGCGAGTCAACCTGACAAAATCTCCCTCGAATACGCGACGTT
Organism: Zizania palustris; assembly: GCA_019279435.1. Classification (NCBI taxonomy): domain Eukaryota; kingdom Viridiplantae; phylum Streptophyta; class Magnoliopsida; order Poales; family Poaceae; genus Zizania; species Zizania palustris. The sequence continues at coordinate 17,792,538 of JAAALK010000282.1, forward strand.
CGGCAACAACAACGGCGTGGTCGATGTCAAGAGCGGCCTCACGTACTACAGCCTCTTCGATGCCGAGCTTGACTCTGTTTACTATGCAATAAACAAACTTAACGGTGGTAGCTTGAGGGCCTCGTTGGCCCAAGGAGGACGGCGTCCAATGCCTAGGGTGCCCGTCAGAGTTTCCGAAACAGGGCACCCCTCCGGTGGTAATATCCACTCACGCTCGGTGGCCACACTAGAGGATGCCGAAGCAGACTCAGTGGCCACGAAAGCGAACGCCCAGGCGTACAACAATGGCCTCATCCGACGTGTGGTCAATGGAGCCCCAGATATGGCCGACGTCTCAGCGTACATCTTCTCTCTTTTCAATGAAAACCAGAAGGCCGGGCCATCCATCGAGGGCAACTTCGGTCTCTTCTACCCGAATGGCATGAAGGTGTATGAGGTCAACTTCCTTCCTAGCAGCAGCAGCCCATGTACTTCCAAAGCCACATGGTGCATAGCGAGAACGGACGTCGGGAATGAGCGGCTACAGGCGGCACTGGATTACGCGTGTAGCAACGGCGCGGACTGCACCGCCATCCAACAAGGCAACGCGTGCTACCAACCAAACACCATGGTCGCACACGCATCTTATGCATTCAACGACTACTACCAGCGCAAGGGCCAAGCTAGCGGGACCTGTGACTTCTCCGGAGCCGCATCCATCGTCAACAGGCCATCACCAAGTCAGTTTTTGCTCTGGATCATTTAAAATGTGGTTTTAATTTTGCAAATGTGCATCCATTTCTTATTGAACTACACTTATTGTGATCCTATCTTACTGGGTACAGGCATTTGTGACCCGAACCCAAGTTGGTGTGTTGCCAAAGCGGACGTCGGGGACGCACGACTGCAGGCAGCAATAGACTACGCATGTGGCACCTGTGCCGACTGCAGCCAAATCCAGAGCGGCGCGCCGTGCTTCGAGCCAGACACTAAGGTCACGCATGCAACCTACGCATTCAACGACTACTATCAGCGTGTCGCCCGGGTCAGCGGCTCGTGCGACTTCAATGGCGCTGCTTCCATCGTCTACGAGCCACAGAGTGAGTTCAGTAATCCCTACAAGCCTGTCTTTCTTGAAACTAGTAGATCTTCATGAGAAGTTTGTTTCAGTCTACATACCGTGTGTTTTCAAATTCACGTGATTTTACTACCAATGGATACTGCTGTTAGTGTTCAATTTGCCCCCAAAATGGCGATCTTATAGAGGTGTTTGTTCATTCATTTACAGAGATCGGGAACTGCGTACTGCCACCAAACAACCAGGGCTGATTGACGAGTAACTCCATACATACTATTCTGCAGTGACAATAATAATGATATCTTTGTATTTGCAAAAACAAACAAGGATATCTTTGTGGTTCTAGATAGGTCTTTTAAGTAAATGTACCGTTCATCCTTTGATAAAATCCATCAGCTGACTGGCTAGCTGGTTTTAATTATGATGGAAAAGCACATTTTGGTACATGAGTGGCATCGAACTTACTTTTCCAGAACGAAATTGGACTCAGAACTAATTGTTGAACTCTTTTCCAAACCTCCCCCTTTTTAATACATTGAAGATGCTCACACGGAGAGCTAGCTACCGATGTACCATACCATACGCACGCTAAATAGACAATCCGATGTCTTATGGGGGCAAGATGGTCTTGCTTAATTCCTGTCTTAGCTCTATTCCAATGTACACAATGAGTGTGTTTTTGTTACCTGAAACAGTGCATCAAAGCATTGACAAAATTAGAGCTCGTTTCTTTTGGGGAGGTTTGGAGAACAAAAGAAAATACCACTTGGTGAATTGAAGATCTCTCTGTATCCCAAAAATGATGGAGGTTTGGGTTTCTTGGATTGTAGAGCTATGAATTCTGCCTTAATCTGTAAATGGATCTATAATTTGGAATCAGGTAATGAGGGCTTGTGTTACTCTCTTCTTCGGAATAAGTATTGTCGAAATGTCGGTTTTTTTTTCAATCTTCTCCTGTGGGTGGGTCGTATTTTTGGAAAGGCCTCCATAGGATTAAGAGTTGGATCAGAAGAGTTTGTGGCTATCGTGTGGGTTCGGGAGATAGAGTTTCTTTTTGGAGGGACAATTGGATTGATGAGGTCCCTCTCAGTGTTCGGTTTTTCAAAATCTTTGATATCTGTAGAAATCCTTGTGCCACTGTTTCTGATTGCTTCACTGATGGGGTGTGGAATATTGAGTTGCGAAGGTCCCTATATGAGGATGAGTTGATTCAGTGGAACATGCTCCATACTTTGATTAGTGATGTGGCCCCTAATAATGTTGGTGATGTGATTTTTTGGGGTTAGATAAAAGAGGTTTTAAAACCAAGAGTATTTACCAGATGATTGTTTTTGGGGTGCCAGAGATGTTAGGGGGGCGGTTATTTGGCGGAGTTGTGTTCCTCTGAAGATTAAGATTTTTGTTTGGCTTCTTTTAACAAGAGAGTTCCGGTTGGTTATCACTTGTCAAAGTTGGGGTGGCCGGGTAACCCGGGGTGTATTTTTTGTGGTCAGTTGGAGGATGCTGACCACCGGTTCTTTAGCTGTCATATCTCTCGGTTTATGTGGGTGTTTATAAGAGATGCATTGAACTGGACCAGGTGTCCGCTGAATGTTGATTCTTTTGTGGAGGATTTTTCCAATCACAAGTGTCTAAAGGGTAACTTGATTAAGTTTTGGGTCTCTGCTGGCTGTGTTTGGACCCTGTGGATTTTTCGGAATGATATGGTTTTCCAGAATCGGGTTCCTAGCAACATTATGAGCTTACTGTATCGTTTCTTGTCTATGCTTGCACAGTGGCTGCCGTTGACGCCGATGCGCCTAAAGGAGGACGCTACAAGGTGTCTGTCCTCGCTCCATACTTGCGCCAGGTCCATCACAAATCGGCCAAGGAATGCAAATCTGAGTGATTTGTAATCAGGTTGTTTGTGTGTGGATCCCCCTTACTGGTCTGTCTTTTGGCTGTGATTGTGGTTGCCTTGTGAGTTGTCTGGGTGGTCTTTTGTGTAAGGACGGTGTTTTGTTTGTTACTTGTCGGTATGTTGGAGATGTTGGTCGATTCACTGGTTTGTAAAATTGATAGCTAGTAACCCCAGTTTGCCTGTTTCGTTCTCTGGCTTTCTAATAAAGCCAGGCCACTTGTTTTGGTGGCCTCTTTTAAAAAAAAATAGACAATCCGACAATAAATTCGTGAAGCTCATCAAATTCGGGTAAAAACGCACCACGTGTCCATAAATACAAGCACCATAGGATTATTTCGTGGGAGAAGCCCATGGAAGCCAGGTTTTAATTGAAAGTGTCTAAGATATGATAAGAAATTTTTTTGAGAGGCCATATATCTATTGACGTCAAGATTTAATAGAACCTAGGCCGATCAAGGATATCACACGATCAACGAAAGTTAAAAGAGATCCGATCAAAGATGATCAAAGAAATACATCCAAAATTGTTATAATATGGCTAGATATGAAAGATCAGATAAGGGCCGTCGTCAGCCACCGCCGCGCGTCAGTCCGGGGCCCACTCGCAGGCCTGCCCCGCGCCTGGCTTCCCGCCAGTGCCCTGGCCGTCGGGGCCCACGCGCGCCCCTCCTGGCCGCTCCACGCGCCTGCCGCCGCGCCGTTTCCGTGCAAGCGCGCGCGTGCGCCGTTGGCTGGGGCCGGGCCGGTTTTTCTGGCCAGGCTCTCTAGGCTTAACCGGCTGGCCTGTTTAGCAGGTCCGGTTTATTCTGTTTTGGCCCATGATTAATGTATTACCCCTGTTATATTCAGGAATAAATAGGATTTTAGAAAAATCGTAGAAAATCTATTTTAACTTTGTTTAGCCTCATTCCAGAACCAAAATTATTAGAAAAATCCCAAGTTTCTCTTGGCACTATTAAAAATAAACTTGTAATGTTTCTTATGTGTGTTTTTACTATTATGGGAATCTCCCCGATGTAGTCGTTGACGCCGACGCCACTCAAGACTGCTTCGTCGATGGCCCCCGCTACAACCCCAACCAAGGAAAGTCTTCTTTTGAAAAACCTTGGACCTATTGCATGATTTGTGATGTTTTATATACTATATGTATGTATGTTTAGGGTGAGCACTCACATACACGAATAGTGGTTTGCTTGAGCAAATATGACACTTAAAACCCTACCACCTTGTAGAGCTGGGACTTGGGCCGTGCTTTGCATGGGCCGGCCCAAAGCACGTAGGCCCGGCCCATGCAAAGCACGGCCCGGTACGGCCCATGGATGGGTCGGGCCGGCACGGCCCGTACAAGGGCTAGACTTGGGCCTAGAGGTTAGGCCCGGTGGGCGGCCCGGGTACGGCTCTTAAAGTGGGCCGTGTCTGGACGGCCCGGCCCAAAAAAAGTCCATGGGTAAATAATTCATATGTACAAGGAGGAGACATGTTATTAAAAATTAAAAAAGTCTGCAAATTACTATTTGAATATGCTTTGCTCTATATCATGTGTAAGACAAATCAAAATTTGAGTCATTCATATATAGGACAAATCAAAATGTAAATATATATGCTAAAGAGCAAAGAAAGTAGTATTAATGAACTAGTATCATGTGTAAATTATTAATAAAATTCATTTTCCCCTATTTTTGAGTTGTTCTATTATTTTATGTGAACTAGAATTTTCATTATTCAAAGATAAATTAAATAAATATTTTCATAACCCTGGTAAGAGACCATCTAACAATGTTACAAAGTTAGGGCCATTTTTGAGCCGGCCCGGCCCATCCAGGCCCGTCGGACTTTGGGCCGTGCCTGGGCTTGGCAAACACAGGTTCGGGCCAGCCCGGCCCGACCCTTAATTTTTTCGGGCCGAAAAGGCCCGGCCCATTTCAGGTCCTGACCCCAAGGACCCGGACCGGGCCGGCCCGGCCCGGCCCATGTCCCAGCTCTACCACCTTGTACCTTGCCCCTTGTTGTTGATTATCATGTTTTCACCTTGTCGTTTAGGAGTACCGCATTTCCATGAGTTACTTTATTTTCTTTTAATATTTTTAGAATAATCCTTGTCCATTGGATCCGCAACACACACTCTACAATTATGATCAACATGACAAGTAAATGTAGGATGGAAAAGTATTGAAGAGATGTTTTGCAAATGTGCTGTGTGGAAAGAAACTTTGTGTGATACTAAATCTACTAAGGACCGATTCCTTAGGGAAAACATAAGCACCGTATTCGTGCAACCTTGCGGGCGCTATGGGGCACCCTTGGGTTAGTACTTAGTAGATTTATGATGTTTCGACTGCCAATGAGGATGGAATCCTAGGGCGTCTCATGGTGTTATGAGTAAAGTCCCCAATGGGAACGAGTGGAGTTACGGTCACGAAATGAGGAGTTAGAAGTGGAGCACCTTCGAGATTGCCAAGGGAGATGAATGAAGACGTGTTTTCCAAATCCTTGACCATGAATCTACCTGGGTGGCAATGAGGTATCCTAGATTTGCTTTGGAAATCCTTTGTCTTGAACCTCCACTACGTCATGGGTAGCGGAGTAAATTCGAGTCGTAGAGGTAAAGTGTGCACCTTCAACTGAAGTCATAACCTGTTCGAACAGTCGTGCCCACAGTCATGGGCATGTGACATCATGTACCTTTCCTAGCGTAGTGTTTGACTTGATTCTACTAAATGGGTGGGAATGGGGTGTTACCAGAGTATACTTGTGGGTATACGACTGTCCATAGTGGTTGGCAACGTTTCTGTGTGGAGCAGGAAGCCGAAAGGTTTCATAGGAAGTGATTGTGAGGGATTAAACTAGTTGAACGGTAAAATATGAAATGGGATAAGTGATTGATTAATGGGAACACTTTTCTGATGAATGGGCAATTTAGTACTGGTGAACGTTGATAAGTGATGAATAGTTGAGATCGTGATGTTGAGATTGAGAATTGATGCTTGTTGTGATAAGATGAAGACGATGCCAAGATGAATATGGGATTTGTTGCAAAGCAATCTCGGGTTGGTGAAGATGAGGGAATTATTTAGATTATGGCTTATACTACTACGGTGGGAGTGGATAGAGGTTGGGACCTCTACCCGCAGGATTAAGCACTTAGCGGATTTTATACTTTATTCCTTGAAAAACCTCAGTCGCTCTTTGTATCTTGCATCTATATTAAATTTCTAGAATTGTTGAGTACTCTTGAGTACTCACCCTTGCTTTTACCACCACACCCCAGATTTCGCCAATGTACCTGAAGATGAGGGAGACTATGAAGATGGAGGAGAAAAAGGCGTTGAAGTTTAGGATCCAGAAGATTAGGGTCTCGAACCTACTCCCCAAGTGAAGGATTTTTAGGCAGTAGCTTATGCTGGTTTTAGTTTTCCTTTAGCATGATGTACTTTATTTTCTACCCCTACAGGGTATACCCCTAAAAGCAGCCTTGTAAGACTCTAAATGTTGTAATAATGGTTCGGCAAAGACACTACTACCAAATGGAACGACTTTTATTTAAATCTCGTTTGACTTCGATAAAGTTTTGGCTCATCCCACTGGATGAGAAACGGGACAGGTAGTTACAGTAAGCTCCTTTTATGTAAATTTGTAGTTTTATGAACTTAGTAAGAAGAGGGAAGAGATGACTATTTTTATGTGTGTTTGAAATGTATTCTGTAAAATATATCTACAATATATTATATCAACCTCTGTTTTGAATGAATCTTGACGAACACTTTGGACTGACACATCGTGGACGATGATGTACACGTTGGAAAAAAAACACTAGTCCACCATACATGTATATGAATTATGAAATTATGAACTATGCAAAGAAAAGGATGCAGATAGGCCGGTCAGCGTGCATTAGATGCATCATGCATGTAGTAAAAAGTTGAAAATTGGTGGACGGATCATGGTCAGGCTCGCGTCCACGATTAAAGGATTAATTAGGCATGCAGGATGTGACGGGTCTCGATCGCACGCACGCACCATCTAAAGCTCCAAATGGGGCAAGGATAGTGCTTTCACTCAATATCTTCACTCGATCGTCGGCACTTGCGGTCACTCATGGGAAGAGAAAAATGACAAATCAGTAAGTCAGCGGTTTATCACCATTTGGTGGCCATGCTGCAGTGCAAAGAATATCTTCCCTTGCAATCCTACACACAAATTAACACTCTCAACGTGCATGCATGAGCCTATAAATTCGATCCCGGCCGTTCTTCTCCCACCAACTCCTCCTCGCATCATATCCCTTGTTGATTTGCTCTCTCACTCTCGCCACGCCACGGCGGCACGCACGGCGCGCGGGGTGAAAGCATGGCGCTCACCCACCTCCGCGTCGTCCTCCTTGCCGCGGCCACATTGCAGCTGCTCTTCCTATCCAGTAAAAACGCTAGCTGCTTTGATTCCGGCATACTAGTCACTTTTTTCTGTTAAAATGCGGTATAAATAGTTACAAAAATCCTCAGATATTTGAAATACAGAGTAACGTACGTGGCGTCTATTGGATCAGTTATGTTCGTATGCCGGAGTAGCGAATTTGTCTTTGTTTTCCGTTTAATTTCTTAATATATCTCAGTTGTACATGTATGCTGCATTAACTATTTGGACGAGCATAAGATAACATATTTTCCTGCTGTAGTAACATAAATATTTTTTTTCGTTTGGTCCTTTACATACATATATATTGTAGATGCGGGTGAGGTGGGCGTGTGCTACGGGAGGGACGCGACCCATCTGATGGACCCGGCGTCCGTGGCGAACCTTCTGAAGCAGAACAGCATCACGATGGTGAGGATTTACGACGCCGACCCGACGGTGCTGAGAGAGCTTGCCAACACCGGCATCAAGGTGATGGTGGCGCTACCCAACAAGGATCTGCCTTTCGTCGGCCGGTATCAGAGCAGCGCGTGGGACTGGGTGAAGACAAACGTGGCGCCTTACTACCCGGCCACGCTGATAAATGGTGTGGCCATCGGAAACGAGGTGTTCGATCAGGCATCCAGCTTGACGCCGATGCTCGTTCCGGCCATGATGAACGTGCAGGCGGCGCTGGCGAGGATGCACCTCGCCAATGCCATAAAGGTATCCACGCCGATTGCTTTGACTGCGCTCAAGGTGTCGCACCCACCGTCTGATGGGGCGTTTCAGGACAATATCGCGCAGTCGGTGATGAAACCCATGATCGACTTCTTGCAACGGACCGACTCATACCTCATGGTCAATCTATACCCATTCGACGCACTCGCGAGTCAACCTGACAAAATCTCCCTCGAATACGCGACGTTCGGCAACAACAACGGTGTGGTCGATGCCGGGAGCGGCCTCGCGTACTACAGCCTCTTCGATGCTGAGCTAGGGGCTGTTTACTCTGCGATAGACAGACTTTACGGTGGAAGGCCTCCAAGGCCTAGGGTGCCCGTCATAGTTTCCGAAACAGGGCATCCCAACAGTGGTCCAATCGGCTCACACTCGGTGGCCACACCGGAGGATGCTGAAGCAGACTTGGTGGCTACGAAAGCGAACGCCCAGGCGTACAACAATGGCCTCATCCGACGCGTTGTCAATGGAGCCCCACATATGCCCAACGTCTCGGCGTACATCTTCTCTCTTTTCAACGAGAACAAGAAAGGGCCGCCATCATCCATCGAGGATAACTTCGGCCTCTTCTACCCGGACGGCACGAAGGTGTATGAGGTTAACTTCCTTCCTAGCAACAGCCCATCATGTACTTCTAAAGCCACCTGGTGCGTAGCGAGGACGGACGTCGGGAATGAGCGGCTACAGGCGGCGCTGGACTACGCGTGCAGCAACGGCGCGGACTGCACCGCCATCCAACAAGGCAACGCGTGCTACCAACCCAACACCATGGTCGCACACGCATCTTACGCATTCAACGACTACTACCAACGCAAGGGCCAAGCTAGCGGGACGTGTGACTTCGCCGGAGCAGCATCCATCGTCGACAGACCATCACCAAGTCAGTTTCTGCTCCAAATCATTTAAAATGTGGTTTTAATTTTGCAAATGTGCATCCATTTTTTTATTGAACTACACTTCTTGTGATCCGATCTCACTGGTTGGGTACAGGCATTTGTGACCCGAACCCAAGTTGGTGCGTTGCCAATGCGGCCGTCGGGGAGGCGCGACTGCAGGCAGCGCTAGACTACGCATGCGGCACTTGTGCGGACTGCAACGAAATCCAGCACGGCGCGCAGTGCTTCGATCCTGATACCAAGGTCGCACATGCGACCTACGCATTCAATGACTACTACCAGCGCGTCGCTCGGATCAGCGGCTCGTGTGACTTCGCCGGCGCCGCTTCCATTGTCTACCAGGCACCACGTAAGTTCAAGCTCATCGTACTCGTAAATACTACCTATATTTCTTCACTCACAATCACTGATGCGAATATAATCTCTCTCTCAGTTGTGTGTCATTCTACAATAGATTCAATACCAACTACTGGCCTACTGCTAATAATGTTCAGTTTCCTTAAAAAATGCATAGTTTTGTTTGTGCACTTCGTGATGTTGAAATAGTTGAATAATGATCTTATTGATGTTTGTTCAATTATTTCCAGAGATTGGAAACTGCGTGCTCCCACCAAACAACCAAGGCTGAACTGAACAAGCTACACTGAAGTCTGAAGACCGAGAGAGGTAGCCTACCAGCACGGTGATGACGATGAGATTGAAGAATAGCTCTGTACTACGATTCTGCAAAGACAAATAAGGATATCTTTGTATTTCCAGATGGGGCTATTAATGAAATAATTAAATTTACCGCTCGTTACTGTCGGATGAAATTTAACAGTTACATGAAAAAAAAAAACGGCGATGCCAATGCACTACTAAGCCTGCGTTTAGTTCCCTGCATGAAAGTTACGGTAAAAAAACAATTGGACAGTGGACACTGCTGATGAAGAATTTCTTCATGGCTCATCTTGGATTCTTGGTTCAGTTTCCAGTTCGACTTATATAAAGTACACTTTTAATCTTGATTTTTAGCGTGGGTCTAAAGTTAATTTTTATATACATTTATCATATTTCTATCTCTTCCTTCCATCCAATCACATTCATCTCTATCTTAAATATTATGACAATATGATATCTTAATTTAGACATGCTTTCTTCATGTTCTAATGTTCTAGTATCTTTTTTTATTAATTTACTTATTATATTACATTTTGTTCAATGTGATAGCATGAGCGCCTAAGGTGTCGTTTGGTTCAGAAACAAAGTAGGATGAGACGGTTCTATCCTAGTTTCTTGGGATAGGATCATCTCACCTCATGTTTGGTTACGAGGGATGGGGATGCTTTAGTTTTGTGTTTGGTTGGTGGGTTGAGAGAAATGGAACTTCACCCCGGAACCTCCGTTCCACGGCGAAACACATTCGGCCCATTTCAAAACTGACGGCCCATCCCTAAAGCCTCCTTATCGGAACCTCTGGTCCTCCACAGAATATCTGGTCCCGTCTCAGTGCCTTCGTTCACGAGATGGGACGAGCTCGTTCCTCCTCTTTTAGAGAACGAGTTCGTCCCGAATATTGAAAGAATATTTCTTGGTGGGACGACTCTGTTCCACCTAACTCTGAACCAAACAGTGTAAAAAACAGGACCGTCCCATCCTATCCCACCTCGTCCCTTAAACCTAACACCACCCAAGGCTCATTGTGAAGTAGGAATCTCAATTTGTTTCATGTAGATTGATGGATCATAATCTCTAGGGAAAGTTCCATATTTACTATTGAAAGTTCACTCGGTTCCAAATATGCTATTGGTTGTGTCACTGATATGTGGGTCCATACCCACATATAAGTGACACAACCAATGGCATGTATGGAACTACATAATTTTTTAGTGGTGTATTAGGAATAATCTCTAATTTTAAACTAAGTTATTATCATTTTCAATGAGCAGGAGGGGTTGTGTTATGAGTTGATCAAGAAGAAGTAGAATCTGGAAGATAATGTTTTTAGTAATATCTCTGTGAAAAGTTCTTGTTTTTGGAACAACATTCAGAAGATCAAGCCCTGGGTTTTGCTTAACCGCAATTTTCAAACTGGTGAGGGGGAGTAAAGTGAGGTTTTGGGAAGATATTTGGTTGGGATATGTCTATTTGAGATCCATGTTTTTTAGTCTTTATAATTCAAGTGGGTGAACAATTGAAAAAGAAGAATTGGCTGGGAGATCCAAAGTGTAAGATGTGTTCTGAGTTAAAAACTGTAAACATTTGATGTTTCGTTGTTCCCTATTCCGACTGATTTGGTGTTTTATTCGAGATGCTTTGAGGTGGTCGGGGTGCTTGACAGAGTTTCAACAAATTATTGAGACCCAACAGTTGAGGATCAGTAATCGAAAGAAGTGTGCTTATTTGGGAGTCGTTGCTGCTGGGGTTTGGACTATCTGGCTTACACGGAATGATTTCTTTTTTAATAATAAGTTGCCTTCGAAAGCATCTGTGGTGTTATAAATTGTTGAATTTTGTTTTGCAGCAGAAGAATCTGGCGAGGAATGTTGTTTTGCAATGGAAGAATCTGGTGAGGGGGAGATGTAGGGAAGAGGTGGTGGCGTGTTCCGACTTGCTACATGCAAAAAATCACTCAGCTAGCAAGCGAGGGAAACGTGCGAAGTTGTTTAAATAGCTGATTTCTGAAGCTTTGATCAAAATTCCACGTTTGTAGGGGGTTTGGAGGGGGTTTGTGGTTTGTTGGCAATGTTTGGTTCTGATGTGGTGCTGGTTCCTTCTCTGTGCGCTTTGGGATTGGAAGTATTTTGGTAATCTAGTTGTTGTGCTGGTTGGTGTTTTGAGGTGAAACTTTGTTGGTGTAGGTGCGGGTATTGTAAGTTGGTGTCCCCAACTCAAAAACAGTCTATGTGGTTTCCTTCTGCTTTCAAATAAACAGGACATATCCGTTTGGATGTGTTTATTTCAAAAAAAAATAAACTAAAATTTAGACTAAAATCTAGATCCATATATGTGGAATAAGCCCAGTTTTCTAGTTCTAAAACAAAACTAAGTGTGTAGGGTTATCTGGTCCGAAATATTAAGACTCGTGGTAGTATCCGGTATAGAGCTAAACATTTAAATTTATACGCATGGCCGGTCTTGAGGTTTTGGGGACCCGTGACAAAATAAATTTTATGGGATCTCATGTGAATATAACTTTCTCAGTTTTAAAAAATAAGTTGTTTTCAACATGATTTCTAATAAGTGATTAATTAGGGTGTATTTTTCATATTAAATACAATGCGAGAGTAAAGATGGCACGGGAGATGAAGACGAAGATGTATTAGTGCACCATTAGAGATATAAATGTCTAAAATGCACAAGAAAATATATAACAACTTGATTAATACAACCCTAGATATAATTCTAAAATAACTTGTTTTGTGAAACTAAAGGGAATACTCAAATTTATATATATATATATATAAATGTTATCCTACACCACGGGTGTAATATAGCTATTCTACCGATAAATCTACTATTGAGAAAAAAACAGTACTCAATTACTATTCTACTGAGAAAATCTACTACTAAAAGTAGTAGACTAATCAAGCATCGAAAATCAAGATAGTAATATGAACATATTCATATACATATATACTATACACACGTGTAGGGCCAGGGCCGGGCCTGTTTATAGGCCAAGAACTTTCTCACGATGATGTCTTGATTGAAGACAAAGGGCAGCGAGAATAAGTATCAAATGACGTTAATTTTGGTACTCGAGGGTTTGATATTTTTAATATTAATTTTAATATCTCATATGTTAAAATGAGACAGGAGAATACAATTAAAATTAACACTGAAAAATATTTTAAACCCGGATGGATACATACTAAGTAGGTAAAATCAACTTCTCACGACACGATGTCTCGAACGAAGAAGAAATGCACGCACATCATTATGTGTTTTTAACTAGTCCGGATCAAAACTATGTGATCAGTTTTCATCTGTAAGACCCAACCCATCTGACCCGATCAACATTTTGGCCCAAGCCCGGCCATCTCTTTCTCTCTTTTCCATTTCTGTTGCTCTCTCACTCTTAACACTTTGGTGTCTCTGTCCTCCCTGCCTAAAAAAATTAGGTGGACTAATTTAAATATACGTCACCCATAAATAATAGCCTCTCTGTTCACTTTTAAATGACACATATATCAACGTTTGACCATTCATTTTATTCAAAAAATTTATACAAATATACAAAAAATATAAGTTATACTTGAAGTATTTTTAATAAAAAAACAAATTATAACAAAATAAATGATATTTTAAAAAGTTTTTTGAATAAAACGAATGTTCAAACGTTAAGATAAAAATCAACTGCATCATTTAAAAGTGAATGGAGGGAGTACCTATATATAGGTGTGTATATAATGATTCACTATTTTAAATAAATATTAAATATAAAATTATAATTATAATAAAAATATTAAAATTATAAAATAATTTACAAAAAATATACAAGAAATATATTAAAAAATATACAACAAATACAATACATATAAATGACACATGCGAGAGGTAGGGGGGCACCCCCTGGATCCGCCGCTAGGTCCTCGTGCCATCTTCTGTACGTCGCCCTAGCGGCTAGCGATCACGCGAACCATCTGCTTCACTCTCGCACCCGCCACCCCAACGCATTCTGTCACGCTCACGCACGCGGCGCGCCCACCAGCGCCACGTGAATTAAACAATCAATCATTAGAATTGTCAGTAGAGTATATCCAGTGGATTAAACAATAGAATTATCCACGCTATAGCTTGGCTGACCAAGCAACCAAACGTGCACTTGCTTGCTATAATTCTTTAAACTCCCGCTGCTCTTATTCATCTCAGTTTGCTCTGCTTCTCACCACGGCCGGCGGGATCAGGACATGATGGCCCTCCCTCACCACCTCCGGCGCCTCCTCCTGTTTGCCGCCGCACTGGCGCTGCTCCTCGTCTCCCACGCAGGTAACGTACCACAGCGACGCCCAAAGGCTCTTGCTTTGCGAATACTAGCCGCTGCCGCCGTTCCGTAACAAGTAGCAAAGTCTCTTTACACTGCAGACGCCGGCGAGGTGGGCGTGTGCTATGGGAGGGTCGCCGACAATCTGATGGACCCACCGTCTGTGGTGAACCTTCTCAAGCAGAACAGTATCACCATGGTGAGGATATACGACGCCGACCCGACGGTGCTAAGAGCGCTGGCCAACACCGGCATCAAGGTGATGGTGGCGCTGTCCAATAACGACCTGGCTTCTGCCGGCGGAGATCAGAACAGCGCGCTGGCCTGGGTGAACAACAACGTGGTGCCGTACTACAAGCAGGGCGTGCTGATCAACGGTGTGGCTGTCGGGAACGAGGTGTTCAACCAGATACAGGAGCAGACATGGAAGCTCGTCCCGGCCATGCGATACGTGCAGGAGGCGCTGGCGAAACTAGGCCTCGCCGATGCCATAAAGGTATCCACGCCAATTGCTTTCAATGCGCTCAAGGTGTCATACCCACCGTCTGCGGGGGAGTTTCGGGACGACATCGCGCAGTCGGTGATGAAGCCCATGATCGACTTCTTGCAACAGACCGGCTCATACCTCATGGTCAATCTCTATCCATTTTACGCTTTAGCAGATCCGTCTACCAAAATATCCGTCGAGTATGCGACGTTTCTCTCAAACGCCGGTGTGTTCGATGCCGGGAGCGGCCTCACGTACTACAGCCTCTTCGACGCTGAGCTAGGGGCTGTTTACTCTGCGATAGACAGAGTTTCAGGAGGTGGTGGTAGCTTCGGGGCCTCGATGGTACAAGCAAGAGGGCACAAGGTGTCTGCAGTAGTTTCTGAAACGGGGCACCCCTCCAATGGTAGAATCCACTCGCGTTCGTTACTGGCAATGCTAGATGGCGTCGAAGACGACGCGGTGTTCACAAAAGCCAACGCTCAGGCGTACAACAATGGCCTCATCAGACGTGTGTTCTCGGGAGGAGCCTCCAATATGCCTGACGTCTCCGCTTACATCTTCTCTCTTTTCAACGAGAACAAGAAAGGGCCTCCATCATCCATCGAGGATAACTTCGGCGTCTTCTACCCGGACGGCACGAAGGTGTACGAGGTCGACTTCGTTAATGGTGGCAGCGCGTGTACTTCCAAGGCCACCTGGTGCGTGGCGAACCCGACTGTCGGGGATGAGCGACTTCAAGCGGCGTTGGACTGGGCGTGCACAAACGGCGCGGACTGCAGTGCCATTCAGCGCGGTGCGCAGTGTTTCGATCCCGACACGAAGGTGGCACACGCTTCTTACGCATTCAACGACTACTACCAGCGCAAGGGCCAAGCCAGCGGGACGTGCGACTTTGCCGGTGCGGCTTACATCGTCAACAGGCCATCACCGGGTTAGTTTTGATCCCGACCTTTTATTTTGTGGTGTTTGCAAATGAGAAATATATTGTCCGGTTTCTTATAAAGTTATTCATATCATGATCCCGTATAATGTCACTTGCTGTAGATATCTGCGACCCAAACCCGAGTTGGTGTGTGGCGAACACGGCGGTTGGGAATGCTCGGTTGCAGGCGGCACTAGACTACGCGTGCGGCAGCTGCGCGGATTGCAGTGAAATACAGCGCGCGGATTGCAGTGAAATACAGCGTGGCGCACGGTGCTTTGATCCAGACACCAAAATCACGCACGCAACCTACGCATTCAACGACTATTACCAGCGCGTCGCTCGGGTCAGTGGCTCGTGTGACTTCGGTGGCGCTGCTTCAATTGTCTACCAAGCACCAAGTAAGTTGATGCTACACACATGATGTGCGTGCATTTCTTCTCCCATTAGTCATGTTAAAATGGAGAGTAGTTTTACAGTAAGTGGTTCAGGTAGAAAAGTAGGTGATCTTATATGTTTTTATTCGATCATTTTTTCAGAGATTGGAAACTGCGTACTCCCACCAATCCACCACGGCTGAACTCTGAACAAACGGTACGGGAGAGATCTTGCCTACCAGTTCGGTTGTGAGGATGAGATCGAAGAATAACTCCATGCTGTTCTGCAAAAACAAATAAGGATATTTTTGTAGTTCGGTTGTGGTTTGTTATAAAATTTCTCATTTTTGTATTTCTTAATTACTGTTAAGAAAGTAAATGTAGTGGTCGTTCGTCGGATGAAATTCTGCCGTAACTAACATAGGAGTATTTGACAATCTAGGGTAATATGTGTTAGCGTACCAAGTGTTTAAGCTCATTGTCATCGATCCACATCTAGACGTTTATACACATCCGACACAATTTTACAAGTGGAGAGCGCTCTTCATCAGAAAAAACCGGTCTGATGGAAGGATGACTGAGTTTCTTATAAAGTACTTGTAGCCTCCTTCTGTGATGGATGAGACTAAAGGTTGCTAGTAACACCTCGGCCTAAACGCCTTAATATCACATCTCCCTAGGAGGTCCCTAGGTAGGCATCACTACGAGAAAAGCAGTAGTTTGTTGAGTCCTACAAGCACTCGGTGAACAAAAAAACACTCGACAAAGGGTTTATCGAGTGTTGCACTTGGTAAACCGTACTGGGCAACCATTACCTCGGCGAATAGGGGTTCGTCGAGTGTTTTTAGTCGGGCACTCAGCGAACCCTTTGCCGAGTGCCACCAACGACGCTCGGCAAAAAAATAACTTCATGGTGCATTCATGGATATTACAAGTGTTTACCGAGTGTCAAAATAAGACACTCGGCGAAGAGAAAAACAGAAAATAAAAAATAGGACACATGTGTGATGCCATTTCATCGGACACGTGGCGGGCATGGCACGACGCCACGGTGTCGAGGCAGGGAGGGCAGGCGCATGGTGGACAGAGCGTTGTGGGGTGCGGCACGACGCTGCGTTAGGGCGGGGTGGGGTAGCGCGCAGTGGAATGGCGTTGAGACAGGTTGTGAGGTGCATCGCTAGGTCGGGGCATGGAGGGTCGGCGCTAGGATGGTGAGTGGCGGGGCGCAGCGTGATGCTATGTTGGGGAGGGGCTGACCGACGTGTGCCAGGATGACACCAGGATGGTGAGCGGTGGGGCGGCGCGCGGAACTGCGTCACATCAGGGCGGAGGCGGGGGTGGCGTGCACCGGGACAGCAAGCGGCGGGGTGCGCTGGTGGCTATAAAGGCAGTGGAGGGAAGGGCAGGAGGAGGAGGAGAAGTGGAGGAGTGAGCAGGCAACGAGGTTTATTTAAAGAAACCTATCAAAAATTTGAAAAACAAGTGCGCCAATTTTGAAATTTTGCATGAAAATTGTGCGGGAAATGAAATTTTTGTTTGCCGAGTGTTGCACTCAACGGACCCAAATTGTTTTTTGTTTTTTCACTCGGCAAACATTTTTTCTATTTTTTAAAATTTGTCAAATTTGTTTTTTATTCTTTTTCTTGACAAAATTTTTGAACTATAGTGGGTGAGGAGTAAAAATAAGCTACAAAATATAAATATGATTTTTTGGATATTTAATTCATTATTTAATATACTTGTAGTTCAAATTTGATATGTTCCAATATAAATCCTACAAACACATTTAATGAAATAAAAATAGTAAATTGACCCAAAAAATACAAAATTTTTACATGACATAAGCTAAATTTTATTTTAGTTATTATAAAAATCAAGTTCAAACAAAGATTTAACTATAATTTTTTATTTCAAAACTAACCCATTCAATTCTCACAATCCAAATTCCTCCTCGGAGATTCACGGGTTTCTTAACATCCTACATTATAATTTTCTCAAAACATCTTTATTTTTTTATCATAGTATCTATGTATCATATCATAACACTATAACAAGTCTCGTATTTTTCAGACTTCATTTGATTTTTTAGAATTTAAAAACTAGTAAGCTTCACGTTGCCGATAAAGTGTTGCAACCTAGATTTTTAAAAATTTCTTACAATTTAGGGTGTAATGCCTAAAAATAGTCTAAAAAATATGAATACTATTTTTCTAAAATTTTTGGTTTATTATTTCATGCACTTGTAGTTCAAATTTCACCTATTTCAATTTAAATCTTAGAAACAAACTTAATAAATTAAAAATAGCAAAATAGCCTATAAAAATGCAAATATTTACGTAGAATAAGATATGTTGTATTTTGACACTCAGCAAAGTTTTTGACACTCGACGATTTTGAGTTATCGCGTAGGGCATGACGATATTGGCTTAGATAATCAGTTATTAGCGTCCCAGGCCTTTAGCTCACCACCCTCGATGTAGTCTAAGTGTTTATGCATATCTAACACACTTTTACAAGTGAAGAATCATCTCTATCTCAAAAGACTGGACCGATCTGATGGGAGAATGATTATTCTCTTTTATAAGATGTATGTAGCTCTCTTCTGTGAGCGAGGTGGGAAGTCTTGACATGTGTACGTCCAACTCCAATCTTACATTAATTTATCTTTAATCAATCTATATATTAATTTATCGGCTAATGAGCTGATAAGCTCGTTCGAACGGACAGAAGAAGGAAACAACCCAGTTGAATGAAAATATTGTCGCTTGTTACTTACTTGACCGGTGCAGCGTTTTTTTTCACGCGAGTAAATAGAAATAGCTGCAACTTGTAATACTCCTCTATGAATAACAGAGTGATGTGTGTTCTGCTTCTGCCTATCCAAACAAGAAATCAATATCAATATATAGGTCAATTGGTGTTAACGTAGCCTGCACGTTGGCGATGCATGTCGATCCATTTGCCAGAGAGCAACTTGATCAAAACAATGTGCTATCTTCAATTCATCAATATAAACTTGCTTTTGTTTGGGGTCTCAATTTCAGTCTATTAATAGGAAACTTTCTTAATCGTTTAGGGAGTTCCGAGCAATATCACAATTTTCAATGTTAATTCTCGAGTATTAGAAATATTAAAATTAACACTAAAATTACGGTGCAATGACTATAAAATCAAGTGGTTTTGGATACTATATGCTAAAGTTTAACCCTTGTCACATCAGATGTTCGGATGTTAATTAGAAAGACTAAACATAATCTAATTATAAAACTAATTGTAGAACCCTAGGCTAACTCGCCAGGTGAATTTATTAAACCTAATTAATCCATCATTAGCATATTTTACAGTAACACCACATTGTCAAATTATAATCTAATTAGGCTTGATAGATCCGTCTCCCAAATTAGGCTAGAAATTCTACAATTAGTTTTATAATTAGATAATGTTTAATACTTGTTAAACTAGTATCCGAACATCTGATGTGATTGGGCTAGAATTTAGCGCGGTGTATACCATTTGGGGAAGAAATGCGACGGCCTTGTTCTAAGTCCCAGAACCAAATGACTCAGGCCACCTGATGCTTAAGTAATAAAATCTGCAGATTCTCAGTGAAAGAAGAGGACGGCGGTCCGTCCTCAAGGTTATCCATGCAGATTTATGGACACGGACCCAGGGTACGAATGGTCTGGCAGACCTTGCATTATCCCCTATTTTAGAATCGCCGACGATATTGTTAGTTTAATTTTGCCACTCGATCGAGTATACAAGATGTGGAAACTAGCTTTGGCTGTGTAGTCTTCACTCGTCAGAGTTCTGCCTTTGCCCGACCAAGACTTGCGCGCGCAACATGATGTACTAATGGGCATTGGCAAGGTAAGGTGCAGAAGTAGGAATTATATATACGCTAACACTTGTATGTAACGATTTTTTTTTTTAAAAAATATTTTTTTAAAAAAAATCAAATCTGGTATCCGAAATCAAAAAATTACAAAACTAGTCTAGCGTCGGCGGTCCATCGACCGAACCTAGCTGACGTGGCCCTCCTTCAGCCGATGCAGTGCCGAACCAAAGCCACATTAGCCTGGTTCAACCGTTGGATGGCCGAACGAGGCCACATCAGCCTGGTTCGGCCAACCAACCGCCGAACCAGGCTGACCACGTCAGCAGGCACGCCGCGCGCTCCCCTAGCCGCGCCGGGCGCGCCCCTACCGCGCCGCGCGCGCCCCCCGTCGAGCGAGCCCCGCGCCCGCCCGCCTCCCGCCCCCGCCAGCCACGCGCACTCCATGGGGCAGCAGGGCCGGTGGGAGCAGGAGGCGAGGGGCGGGAGGCGGGCGGGCGCGGGGACCGGCGGGCGGTTGGCGGACGCGCGCGGCGCGGCAGGGGCGCGCCCGGCGTGGCCAGGGGAGCGTGTGACGCGCCGACTGACGTGGCCAGCCTGGTTCGGTGGTTGGTTGGCCGAACCAGACTGACATGGCTCTGGTTCGGCATTGCATCAGCCGAATGAGGGCCACGTCGGCCAGGTTTGACCGATGGACCACTGCCGGTAGGCTAGATTTGTAATTTTTTTAATTTCGTGTACCAGAAATGATTTTTTTAAAAAAAAATTACTAAAAAAATTATGTATGTAACAGTCCTGTGAGGATGAGATATAGTGGAGTTTGCTTCCTCCGTGCCATACAAGAAATATAGCTAGAGTACAAATTGCATACAGCTTACAACCAACACTCTAAGGTTTGAGAGGGATTGGGGAGGGGTTAATTTTCCATTAAAAAATTTCTTTTAACAGAGAATTAAGGAAGTCAGTGGAGATGGCTTGACTTAAGCCACACAACCTACAGGTTATCTAGGATAAATCTCAGTTAGTGTAACCCCATTTGCAGAAACGCCCGGTACACCAGATCGATCGTACACGTAGCTGCGTTGCCCCCACGATGGAGAAGAGGGAGCTGATTCTCTCCCAAAGTAGAATGCAGGTTGTGACGGTTGCTGAAGATCCATGTTTTCCCTGGTCAGCATGAAATGACAGATGATATGTGAGGCCTGTCGTCAGGGTCTGGCTGGACACAGAGTAGCCCGATGTGGATGCATCGCCGTGCTTGGCTTTGAGAATACTCATCAAGCGATTGGTCGATCATTTGCGAAACTGTTCCTTTTGTCCAGCAATTCCAAACCTGTCTGACCGGCTGATCACATTAGTTTCTTATCTCAAACTATATCATGAACATTTCAGTATGTAAATGCACTAAAAAAGAGAAGCATACTGGACTGAGTTCATCATTCTTCAGCACTTACGTCACTAAGGAGATTCACTGAATCGTGAACTTCAGGCCTGCAGTTACTTCTCCTCGTTACGATTTCAAGGACCAACACACCAAAGCTAAAAATGTCGATCTTGGTCGACACACTTCCTCTTGCCAAGTACTCGGGTGGCATATAACCACTGCAAAGGGTAAACTGTTAGGATTGGAAACACACATTCAGTATCCACAGCTTATGATTGTATAGGTACACTATATATATAAGCTTACAATGTTCCAACGACTCGAGCTGTCCTAGTTTGGGTGTGACCTTCTCCTAGCAGCCTTGCCAATCCAAAGTCCGCAATCTTGGATCCATGTCCTCGTCAAGTAGAATATTGTTTGCTTTCAGGTCCCGGTGTATGATCCTCAAGGCTGAGTCCTCGTGAAGATACACTATTCCCTTGGCAATTCCAAGAATAATGTTGTACTGTTGCTTCCAGTTCAATGCATTTCCGCTACTGTTATCTATCAGGATGAAATGTTCAACTTAATCACAACCACCCACCTATAATACAGTTCAGAAAGTGCAAATTCTGTTCTTGGCTATGTAACTTGTTTCTGAACTCTGAACAGATGAATAGGAAGGAAAATTACCGAATAGAAGGTTGTCCAGGCTCCCGTTCTTGATGTATTCATAAACAAGCAGTGTCTCCTCCCGATGCAGACAAAATCCCTGCAGCCTCACAAGGTTCTTGTGCTGAAGCTCTGCCAGTAAGAGTACCTCATTGTGCAGCTGATCCAATCCATGACCGGCTCTTCCTAAAAGTTTCTTAACTGCTATTTCTTGTCCATCTGAGAGTACTCCCTGAAACAGACTACAATTTTAGGGAGAAAGCAATATCCAAGACTAGAACACAATACACAATACACTACGAGCTAACTTACCTTATATACAGTACCAAAACCACCTTCTCCGAGCTTGTTGTTCATTGAGAAATTTTCGGTTGCATCTTGCAGTGTAGGCAGATCAAAATTGTGCATTGCGCTCTTGTTATTTTCTTTAGTGCTGTTACCATATAACAAGAACTACCTCAGGGAACATAAAGTTTCATGTACAAAGCAGATAATATTATATGCAACTTACGATGCTCAATCTCGATAGTCTTTGTCCTTCTCTTAAAGCGAATGAACGCGAAAACTGAAAGGATCAACAATACAACAACAGAAGAAGCGAGGCCTACAGACAGTCCTGTTGTTGTGCTCTTTTTCTTCTCTGGATATGCACCAAATATAAACTCCAATTAGGATAAACTTGATTTTACTGCAACTTATTTCGTTTCTCCTTCATGTGACGAATAGTTACTGCATTTTTTAGTGTTAGTTTTTAACTCGTCAAGGACTACAAGCTGTTGTAGGTCATCATACCTTCTCCAGGCTGAGTGACAACCGGAGTGTCGGCTGGCGGCGGCGGCGGCGGCGCCGAGAGCTGCAGCATCGACCGGCCATCGTAGAACTTCCGCGCACTATACCACAGGCTGCACCAGAGAGAACGAGTAACAATCCACTTAGGGAGGCTGTCCCTCATGTACAGATTTGCAGAGTTGTGGAGGCTCTTAAGGCATTCGTGGCACTGCTCCTTCACCAGGTCCGGCAAGCACTGCGCGAGCCCGTAGATCTTGGGGACGAAGTCCTCCTCACCCGTCGCGAAATACTTCTTGGTGGTCGAGTTGCCCGCCGCGTCCGCGGCTTGCTCGACCAGGGCGGTGAGGATCTTTGTGACGGAGGCGTTGAACCAGCCAGCCGCCGGCCCGCTGACGCTTGTTGCGGCCCGCTGGATATTCCAACTGTTTCGCAACGTAAATCGAAATAAATCAGCTTCTGTGACGGCAAATTTCTAGCTGGGAGATGGTTGGAAGAAATGGTTTGATACTTTGATAGATAGCTCGTACATAATTTGTGAGACCTGCCACTGCTCCTGCCTGATGAAGTTCATGAATTGCTGGCGGCCGGAGTAGCGAATTGTGCAGGCGTCCTTGTACACGGCGACGCCCTTGTTGCCGGGGTTACTTTGCTTCCCCGCGACGAACGCCGCCCGGGCGCACGCGCCACAAGAGGAGGCGTTCGTGTCGCCGCGGCAGAGCGCCATCGCGAAGACCTTGTCGGGCGCCGTGCCGGCAGTTCCAGTCGCGAAGCCGGCCGGCGTGGCCGAGGCGTTGGCGATTAGTGCCGCGGCGAGGCTGTCCAGGTTCGCCTCGAAAGTGCTGTTGACCGCGTAGGTGCCAGCGGTGTTGGCGTCTTCGGGTTCAATGTAATCATCCCCCGTGGCCAGCGGCAGCAGGAGGAGGAAGGGGACGACGACGACAACGGCGACGATGCCATAGCCGGCGAGCATCGCTGCAGCAGAGGGGGAGAGAGATTTTTTCTCTTACCTTGGAACGTCATGCTTACATGTTGCGCATTGCTAGCGCCGATAACCACTCGCCTACTTGTTGCGACGCATCATTCGGCACGTCTCGTCGAGTTGAGCACATGCGCAACTGGCGGCCTCGAATCTCGATCGGTGAAGTGTTCATCATTTGTCGCTGTTTTTTGGAAAAAGAAAGCAACGATTTGCATCGCCAATTGCGGCAGGTCCCTGTCCCCGTCAACGACTAGTGACAAGATAAGATATTGCCTTGTCTCTGCGGCAGCTGATCAGCACGCATGGTGCGGCCATGGAAAATTTCGCGATTACCGGCCGGCTACCCAACCCCGTGGTCCGGTCTGAGGGCGACGGCCACCGGACTCGTCGTCGTCGACGAGTCTTTGACTCCAATGTCATTGTCGCTGCCTTATCCGCAACGTCTGAGACTAACGTCGAAAGTTTTGCCGTTTATGCCTTTATGGCGTGCAGCCGAGCACATCCCGTTCCCGTCGACGACCTCACGTCTACGGCCGTAGACTCCTAAGTCCTAACAAGTGTTGCTACTTGCAAGAAATGGACAACGACTTACAGAGTTACATCCATGGTCGTCGTCTCGTCTCTGCCGTCTCGATGCGACGATCATAAGTTTACTCCCAAGCAGTTCAAAGGGTAGCTCGATCGTCGATCCTACCTTCGTCTTTCCACTGGGCACTTGGCTTTGGAGAATGGATTGTTGCCATCTCGTCCTGTCCGTGGCAATCGTCGCCGTCGCGCTGGCTCGTGCCCAGAGCTGGGGGGTACGGGTACCCGTGGCCGCTGTGCGGTGACGCGGGCAGCAACTTCCCGGCCAGGAGCAAGTACCTGGCCAACATCAACCTCATCGGCACAACCCTGCCCAGTAACGCCTCCTCGTCGCCGGAACTGTTCGCCACCGCCGCGGGCGTCGGCTCCGTCCCAGACCAGGTCTCGGCCCTCGCGCTCTGCCGCGGCGACGCCAACGCCTCGCTCTGCCTCACCTGCCTCAACCAGGCGTTCCGCGACCTGCCCAATGCCTGCGGCTACAGCAAGGACGCCACCGTCTTCTACGAGTCGTGCCAGCTCAGCTACTCCAACGCGAGCATCTTCCCCGTCGTCGTCTCCGGAAAGATCGAAAAGTACATGTTTGGAAGTTACACTAATGTCACGAAGGAGCCGGCCCGGTTCAACCGCGTGGTGGCGGCGCTTGTGAACGCCACCGCGAACTACGCGGCGTACAACTCCACGCGGCGGTACGCGTCCGGCGAGGCCGACTTCAACCAGGAGTACCCCAAGGTGTACAGCTGGGCGCAGTGCACGCCGGACCTGACGCCGGCGAGGTGCCGGGGTTGCCTCACCCAGATCATAGCGGATAGTATCGGACTGTTCGAGAGCCGAATCTGGGCTGGGACTCTTGCGGTGAGGTGCAGCTTCCGGTATAATACTCTGCCCTTCCTCAATGGCTCAATGCAGGTGCAGCTATTAGGGCCGCCAGCGAGATCGGGGTCGCCGGCGCCGGCACCGGCACCTGCGCCTGTGGTGCCCACGGTTAATGTTACGCCGCCAGTGGCAACGCCAACAACATCGACGGCGACGCCGGCAGGAGGTGAGTCAAAGATTATATGTAAACAAGAATTCACTTTCCTGTGTTCAAGGTGACGATCTTGGGACGCTTATTTGACCTGACATTTTACATTTGACATTTGTAATTTCAGGGAGAAAGTACAGCGTTCCTGGACTGGTTCTAATAATTCTGCTGCCTACACTAGCAGCAGTAAATCTTGTGGTTGGCCTCTGTTTCTGTTTCTGGAGGAGGAGGCGACCAGTAACAAAAGCAAAGCACACATGTATGTCCTGCAAAATTGCCTACTTTAATACGCTTCAATCGACTGGAAATGTTTATCCAATTGTCTTGACGTTGATATTTAAACTTAAACAGATGCAAGTTATCCCACTGAAGCAGAGGACATCGAAAGTTTAGATTCGATGTTCATCGACATTTCGACATTGCGAGCTGCAACTGATGATTTCGCGGAGACTAACAAGCTTGGTGAAGGCGGATTTGGAGCGGTGTACAAGGTAGTGAAACGAAACGTCAGTGAATCACTGTCAAATGCTCATGCTCAATTGCTCATTGATCATTTGAGCTTACCATCTGTTACTTTCATCTTCACAGGGTGTGCTCCCAGACGGCGACGAAATAGCAGTGAAGAGACTGTCGAAGAGCTCAACGCAAGGAGTGGAAGAGCTGAAGAATGAGCTCGCTCTGATTGCCAAGCTGAAGCACAAGAATCTTGTCAGCCTTGTCGGCGTCTGCTTGGAGCAGCAGGAGAGGCTGCTCGTCTACGAGTTCGTTCCAAACCGGAGCCTCGACTTGACCCTTTTCGGTACAAACTGAATCCCGTTCTCCTTCAAATACTGAACTTTTTTAGTGATGACTGAAATCTCATACAAATTGAGTCTACCATCTCAATGATGTGTAACACCTTTGTGATCGATGTCAGACACTGAGAAATGCGAGCAACTGGATTGGGAGAAGAGGTTCAAGATCATAAACGGGATCGCTCGAGGCCTGCAATACCTCCACGAAGACTCTCAACTCAAGATAGTCCACCGTGATCTCAAGGCCAGCAACATCTTGCTAGACGCAAATATGAACCCCAAGATTTCAGACTTTGGCCTCGCCCGAAATTTCAGTCGAGACCAGACCCAGGCTGTCACGAAGCGTGTCATCGGCACATTGTAAGTACTAAAAAAATAACAATACTACTAATCACTCTATCCGTCCTAAAACATAAGGTGTATACTCTCCCTTAGTGCCACAACACTTTAATTTTTGAGATAAACATAATAAATTAATGAAAAAAGTAAAGAACAAAATGTTATAAATAAATTTGAATGGGTAAGTGACCATCAATAATTATAAAGTTAATATTACATAAGAATATTTGAACTTTCGAATATGTATTTAATAATACAACATGAAAAGCAATAGTTTATATATTTTTAAATTAATTATTAGTCAAATATTGTAAATACTCACTCTACTAGAAAATGGATGCTTTGTTTACTTTTGAGTGTGTGGCTTTGCTGTTTCAGTGGATACATGGCGCCTGAGTACCAGATGCGCGGGAACTACTCTATCAAGTCAGACACGTTCAGCTTCGGTGTCATGGTCCTGGAGATCGTCACGGGACGGAAGAACAACGAGAGCTACAATTCTCAGCAATCTGAAGATCTCTTGACCAAGGTTAGTACTGGCTGCTGCATCCCTGAATATCTTGTCGTCTCTGCGCTGCTCGAGAGGAGCAGGAGCACCTCGCATTGCGGTTTGGCTCATGTGTTCTAGTGCAAAAATCAAAACGGTGCAGGTATGGGAGCAGTGGGTGGCCGGAACAGTGCTGCAGACGGTAGACCCGAGCATGAATGGCAGTTTCTCGGAGAGCGACGTGCTGAGGTGCATCAACGTCGGGCTCCTCTGCGTGCAGGGAAACCCCACGGACCGGCCGCTGATGTCGGCGGTGGTGCTGATGCTCGGCAGCGAGACAGTCGAGCTCCAGGCCCCTTCGAAGCCGACGTTCTTCTCCCGGAACGGCAACGGCGGCGCCGTGTCCGGCGTCGTGCCAGGCGTATCGACCGCGTCGATGGAGGAGCGGCCGTCGATGGTCTAACGTATAGTACAAGATTGGAGCTCCAGCCTCCAGCTGCCGATTGAAGAGGCGGAGTAGTCTCAATTCTCGAGACGGGAGATGAATTCTTCTACACGGGGAAGATCGTGCCGCCGTACATACGTGGAGAATTAGTCATGGAATTTAGAGGAGCACGCATGTGTAATTGTATCAAGTGATTGTGGTGCTCTTTGCGTAATCCAATCCAATCAAAATGGCCTTGAAATATCTTTGACTATTATTTGCTGATGAACGGTGCCTTAAATAGATAAATTCTTAGTTAAATAATATTTTAATAATAGAAAATTTTACGATAATTAATAAGATATCAAAATTTTTGAGCTTAAATCTGGAATGATCTTACAGTTCTTCAGTGCTGAAAGATACCATAATTTTAATGTTAATTACGGTACTTCTTCGTACAAGAGCTATAGATATATTATTAAAATTAATACTAAAAATTATGTCTACTCTAGGTAAAACTATAAAATTTTCCTAATCTTACGTACTAAAAGATACACAAAAAACAAAAATATGATATCTCCTCTTCGGTAAAATCATTTTTTAATAATATATCTATAGCTACGTTCATCCATACATATAATTCGATACCGTTATTAGCATAATTTATCCCCCGTTGGTTTTTGTGCGATGATTTTTCACGTAAACGACTATTATCTCGTGTACGTTGATTTGATTTACCGCTCTAATTATTCATATCGAGTGATATTATAGCCACTGGACAGTGGACTGGAGGCCAATCTACTTCATCTGTCGGCCTGCACGTTCCAGTTCATCGTCAAACTGATCTGTTTGATTGGCAACTCTCTCGACGGAATCATCATCCTCTACTTCCGACACTGCACGTGCAGCATCAATCAGCAGCCACTGACCGAAGTTTTAGAGCGATTCATCGTTCCATCTATTTAGCCGTCGGCGATTTCGTCCATTTTCCGTTTGTTCAGCGTCAGCGAGATCGAGTCGTCACTCGTCTGTCGACTGTCGTGGCCTTGTCATCACGAGTCAGAAAGCGGCATATTAGCAGTAAAGTCGAGTCTGTTCGATACGACCCGATCGATCGAGGAAAATAAAATCCAGCATATGTTTCGCGTTAAGTTCACGTGTAGCTTGATTTCAATGTACGGTGGCTGCACCAGCCACGTTCATCAGTCAACTGAAGGCGTGAAACCTCCTAGAGTCCTATACATCTAGTGGTGTACGTGCCCTGTGCCGTGTGCATGCATTAGAAGAAACCGTAATCGTTGTGTCCTGTTGTTGGACACTTGGACTCTTGGTCCAACGTCTTGAGAAACGGCAATACACGGCGTCGTGAGGAAAGAAGCAACTCAACACAGAAAGAAAGAGAAGAAAAGGCATCGGTGTCTTAAAGGTCCTAGTTGAATAAGGCCACCTTGCTAAACTTTAGAGACTAACGTTTAGTATTTTTTAGTCCCTAAAATACCAAACATAGTGACTAAAAAGATTAAACTTTAATCCCTAAACTTTAGCCCTTTAGTCATCATGAAGTTGCTAAAAATGACTAAAGAGTACTAATGACAAAGAATACCCCTCATTAATGTCTTTCTGGAATGGATAAAAAGTATTTGCAATCATTTATATATTAAGGGCAGTTTGGTATTTATTCAACTCGTTTAATAATTTTTAGTCATTAGAACCAAACAGTTGGTGATTAAAGTTTAGTCAAGTAAAAAAAAGGAGAATAAAGTTTAGTTTAGTCTCTAAAGAACCAAACATGACCTAAATTTAGTATAGTCTTAAAGTGCACGTAAATGTGGACCACATATATACATGTAATATAGAATCGTTACTAGTGAATTTGATATGTGGCTCTAATTATTCTTAACATTTTCCATTGCATTATATTTTACCAATATCATAGTTTTCATAGTATAGACTATGTTGAGAGGTTTTCTGAGTACCAATTAGATGAGAGAAAATCATATCGGATTGGGCAAATGTGTCATTTTACCTATTTTTTGTGGAATAGAAAAATTTAAAACCGAGAAAAAACATAAAAATTAAAATTACTAATTATCAATGAAATGAGTGATATTTTTATACATATATTGTAAATGGTGATATTTTAAAAAGCTAAAAAACTTAAATGGCACTAGAGCACAATGAGTTCCAGGGAAGGAATACGAGCAAGTTGAAATCAGATTTTATAAGAGCTCCGATGTTAAATGTGTTTAGACAAAAATACTATCAGAACAAAAAACGCATTATGTTCAATTTAATTAGATTGTTTTTCATATTATATATATACTAGTTGACTACCCGTGCGTTGCAACGGAAAAAAATTATAACATTAAAAGAAAATCATGCAAATGATATAAATAACTTAAAACCTAATAAAATAACATTCATCATGCACGAACTAATTCTTTTGAGAAAATGAAGGATCATGATACAATAGCACTATAACTAAATAAAACCCATGAATTTAAGCCGCACAAATGCACGACCATTATATCGTTTTTTCCAAAATAAGTGATATTATTATTTTTTTTATTATATTAAATTTGGATTTGGATTCGGATATAGAAATGAATATTATCGGATATGAATACACATCAGATACAAATATATTTACAGATATTTACTGGGAAAATTGTCTAATAGACAATAAATATTCTCTAGATTTAGATTTTTTAATTCCATTTTTTAAAATATCCCATTTTTTAAAAAAATCCTATAGAAATATAATATTTATCCTCGTAATAAACCAACACCACTTGAGAAAAATAGATTATTCTTTTTTGAATGATTTTGTTATGATAGTATAATTTGTTGATGTATAGAAATGTAATATTACTTTACTTCTTAATATATAATGAATTGATTATAAATACATGATATTAAGTAGAATGGAAATATAGATGGTATGTACAAACTTTCTATAAAAAATCTTCAAGTTTTAAAAAATCTCTATTTTTTTCCTTTCTCTTTTTGTTTCTTTTTTCCTCTTTCTTATTCCTTTCCTTCTTCTCTCCTTCTTCTCGCGATTATTGAACTCTCCATTGTTTCTCCTGGCGCGAAGGTGTGGGCAGTTATTGATCTAGCTCATATTGAACTGGCGATTGGTAGTTTAGAGCTCGAGATGGCTATTCCGGAAGCAGTTCTTGGTCGCATTTCGGTGGGGAGTGGCCGTTCTTGATCCGCTCCCTTGGGAAATTTTATCGATGTGGTGGGTTTTCTATTTCTTGGAGCTCAGTTTCCAAATTCTCCATTTTGATGAAGAGTTCACACTGTGACGCGTCGCACGCTTGTTTGCTGCCAACAGGAGCCGCGGAGGGGCCGGGGCATCAGGGAGGTGACACAGGCGATGGCCAAGCGGAGTGGCCGGGCCACGGGACGTGGCCGCGCAGTTGCGCGGGGTTGCTGCCGACGAGCGGAGCAACAGAGGAGAGGTAGGTCCGGCACGTGAGGAGAAGACGAGCAGGCGAGGTGGATACCAAGGAGTTGGTTGGCCTGAAGAGAGCCCAAGACTGACAATGAGGGTCCATTTTACAGTGGTGATAGGGTGAGGCAGACTCACCACCACTACCTTCTTTTTAAGTAGTATAGATATGGTACCTCCTTTTATTTTATCCTGGCAGCGTCAAGTCGCCGTCAACTCGGTGAGGTGCATCATTTGTTTCTCCTCGACGCGCGAGAGCCAAACCCGGAGCGGCCGTAAACTTTTTGCCGGCGATTTGATTGATGTCCACGATAGCAACTTGCTTAGCGTGTGTGAGTGTGATTCCGCGAAGACCCGAGCCGACGACTTCAACCCATGCTCGTGCCCGTGTTGGCGTGGCGTGGTTCTTTGTCGCAGTCTTCCCACTGGTGGGAAGCCTCCGACTCCGACGGCGACCGGCGAGTCTCACGCTTGCCCCGGCGGCGCGCGCTCAAGTCACCCACAAGTCTTTGGCGCATCTGCGCGACTGTGCCGCACCATTTCCACGGAATGCGACATAAGAGCATTTAAAGAAACTCTAAAGATATATATTCTCTAAATTTTTGGATCACAGTTAATAAATCAACAATCCCTCAAATTGATCATTTCGTTCCTTAGATGCATCTCTAAGAGTAGTTTTAAAATTTTGACTTTCTATATAATTTTTTAGATTTTTTTATATGCAAATCACTTTAAATATGTTTATTTTCAATTGAGTCCTTAAATTAAAATTTTTGAGTATGCCCCCTAAAATACCTAGTGACTGCTCGTGTCAGCAAAGGCCACGGCAATCCAAGCACGTATTCGAATTCCAAGAAAACTACTATCACATAGAGAGTAAAAATTTAGATCAACTCTTAAAACGTTCTAACCTAGTTGCGAGAAACTGTAAAGAGTGGAATATATTACCGTTGGAGCAATGAAATTATTGGTTCACCCGCACCGCATCAGATAAATGTATTTCAATAATAATCTATAAGATTATTGAAATGTCTAGACATTTGATTGGATAATAGCTTTATATTCCGTGTAGTGAGTATTAAGTAATTAGCCATATCTAATATACACAGACGGAGATGTTCCCAAACTACCGTATTAAGGCTGATATTTATGGACAAAATATAAATGGAGAAGTACAAGATAGCCTTTTACATAACCGTTCATATCAACATTAGTTCTAAAGTTATATAAGATTATAGAATAATATATAGTATGATTATATTGGTAATCGTTACATATACAAGAATTTTGTTAATTGTTTACTTTGGTGACTTTCGATATCATAAACATTGAATGCATATCTTATCACTGAGGACAAAAGCAGCTGATTTGGCTCTTAGGTTAAGGTGATATTAGCTTTGAAACTTGTATACGAAGGGGGTTAGATGTTTTACTTTGAAATGATATAGCTTTAAGATCTTTCACATATCTAACTAATAATTAGCTCTAGTTATTAGTTAGCTAACTATTAGTTTTAATCGATCTAAATGAGCCTTAGTACTAGAGGAAGTCTTTCAAAATCTTTATGAACTTCATACTTTTTTTGAATAAGGCTGCATCGACTCGACCTAAATTGAAAGTTATGTGACGAAAATGTGATATGAGGACTTTTCAATAGATCATTTATTCTGATACTACTTTCGTCTAAATATGTTTAATGTTGAAGTTGTGACGAGAGAGATTTAGTATCGAATTTCCTCACATCCCTATCACCGTCCTCGTATTTTTGTGATCCAAGAGATTTTTTTGAAAGACTGAACCTTTCCCATTATAGAAAGACTTAACTGTAAAAACACCTTTCTCATTCAAAGAGCAAAAAACCTTGTCGGCACTATCATTCAACTTCACTGTCTGTGAGCGAAGAGATGACTACATGGTTTTATTCCCCCAACAATTATACGGTCGTCTTAGGCTGATTTGCTATGTACCGTATCGGCCGGGCATTAGTCTACAAAAGCGATCGAACTGCTCTGTCCTCCTTGCGCTTGCTCTGTTTACAGAAATGCCCGATGGCTTGCCTGTCCATAGCCATCGTCGCCGTCGCGCTGCTCGTGGCCCGCACTGCGGGGCAGCCGTGGACATTATGCGGAGATGATTTCGGCACATTTACGGCCAAAAGCAGCTACCTTGCTAGCCTCAACCTCATCGCCGGCACCCTGCCCAGGAACGCCTCCGCGTCGCCAGACCTCTACGCCACCGCCGTGGACGTCGGCGCCGTCCCCGAGCAAGTCTCGGCCGCCGCGCTCTGCCGCGGCGACGTGACCGCCAAGTCCTGCCTTAGCTGCCTCACCCAGGCCTTCGCCAACCTGCAGAGCGCGTGCACCTTCAACAAGGACGCCACCCTCTACGACGAGAGGTGCATGCTCCACTATTCCGACATCCACTTCCTCTCCGACGACGACTCCCCGCCGATTGAAGTGTACACAATCAACAACAACAACGTCGTCAAGTCGGACCCAGCCCGATACAACCGCATCGTCGCGGCGCTCGTCAACGCCACCGCCGACTACGCAGCGTACAACTCCACCCGGCGGTACGCGTCCGGGGAGGCCGACTTCAACCAGGAGTTCCCCAAGGTGTACAGCTGGGCGCAGTGCACGCCGGACCTGACGCCGGCGAGGTGCCGGAGTTGCCTCGCCCAGATCATAGCGACAGAGATCGGGTCGTACAAGGACAGCATCGGAAGCAGGACCCTCTCGGTAAAGTGCAGCTTCCGGATCGAAACAGCGCCGTTCCTCAACGGCGCAATTCTGGTGCGGCTTCCAGGACCATCAGCGTCGTCGCCAGCACGGGCACCGGCGCCTGCAGTGCCCGCGGTAAATGGGTCGCCGGCGACGTCGGACCAAGGTGGGTACTGAATCTACCCCAAGAAATTTACCTCATCTATCATGTAAATTTGCGACCTGACAACTTTCTTCTCGAATCGGTTCATACACAGGGACAAAGTACAACGTTCCTCGCCTGGTTCCCATAATCCTGCTCCCTATTATTGCATCCATAAATCTTATGGTTTGCATCTGTGTCTGGAGGAGGCGCCGTCCAGTAGCAAATGCAAAGCACACAAGTAAGCCATACAAAATTCCCAACTTTTAACATTTGAAGCCTCCTAGAATGAAGTAGCTTATCCAGTTGTGGTGACGCCGATGTTGGAACAGGTGCAAGCAATTACGCAGAAACAGAGGACATCGATAGTGTAGACTCGATGCTCATCGACATTTCTACTCTGCGAGCTGCAACCGGGGATTTTGCAGAGAGCAACAAGCTCGGTGAAGGTGGATTTGGAGCGGTGTACAAGGTACTGAAAAGCCATACCTATAAAATGGGTCAACACGTTCGCTCTACATACCTATAAATTAACACGTTAATTAGTGAAAAAAGAAAAAAACAATCCATTGATCTTGTGATGGCCCAGATTACAACACTGTGGTTAGTTAACTACCATATTTCCCCCGCGATTTTGCACGGCAGTATATTAGAGTTTATTTGAAATTAGAGCAAGGTCTTATCGGATTGTATTAATAACCATTTGTTTGTTCTTGGCAGGGAGTTCTCCCAAATGGCAACGAAATAGCAGTGAAGAGACTGTCAAAGAGCTCAGCACAGGGAGTGGGAGAGCTGAAGAATGAGCTCGCTCTGGTTGCCAAGCTGAAGCACAAGAATCTTGTCAGCCTTGTCGGCGTCTGCTTGGAGGAACAGGAGAGGCTGCTCGTCTACGAGTTCGTTCCTAACCGGAGCCTTGACCTGTTCCTCTTCGGTACGTCTACAAACTGAGTCTGAACTTTCAATTCTCTCATCTATTTTCTCAGCGAAGATTGAGATCATCACGCTGATCAATAACATTAACATACCCTTCTCTTCGATCGTGTCAGAAACTGAGAAACGCGAGAAAGTACTGGACTGGCAGATGAGGTACAAGATCATAAACGGCATCGCTCGAGGCCTGCAATACCTCCACGAAGACTCTCTGCTCAAGGTAGTCCACCGCGATCTCAAGGCCAGCAACATCCTGCTAGATGCGAGTATGAATCCCAAGATTTCGGACTTTGGCCTCGCGAGAATTTTCGGCCGAGACCAGACGCAGGCTGTCACGAACCGTGTCGTCGGCACATAGTCAGTACCACATCTATAACTGCACTACATGTTCCATCAATCATCGTAGCCAGTAGTTAGTTGACCTAAATCGTCTTGTTGTTTTCAGTGGATACATGGCGCCCGAGTACATGCTGCGTGGGAACTACTCCGTCAAGTCAGACGCGTTCAGCTTCGGCGTCATGGTCCTGGAGATCGTCACGGGGAGGAAGAACAACGACTTCTACAACTCTCAGCAGTCTGAAGATCTCCTCACTACGGTGAGTAGCACTGCATCTCTGAACATCTGATAATTCATCTTCTGAACATCCTGCAAGAGAAGAGTGGTCACGGGTGCTGCTACAAAACGGTGCAGGTATGGGAGCATTGGACGGGCGGAGCGGTCGCAGAGATGGTAGACCCGACCATGAACGGCGACTTCTCGGAGACCGACGCGCGGAAATGCATCCACGTGGCGCTGCTGTGCGTCCAGGGAAACCCCGCGGACCGGCCGGTGATGTCGTCGGTGGTGATGATGCTCGGCAGCGAGACGGCCTCTGCCTCTGTCAATGTCCCCTCCAAGCCGGCGTTCTTCGCCAGGAACGGCGGCGGCGGCGTCGCTGAATCCGACGTCGCGTCAGGCGAGTCAACCGCGTCAGTGCATGACCGCTCGTACAGAGTGTAGTCAGTGCACTGCACCCATCAGCCTCCGATGCCCGATCGACCTTATAAACGAGAGATTGTATGGAATTCTTTGAGCGAGAATTATCGTACTATCATATGCAAAAAGTTTTTGTCAGTTTTTATCAGTTTTAAACGAAAACTAAAATGGAGAGGATTATACATAAATAAAATATTCTTAGCAATGATCGAATGATACTCAAATCCTATCAAACTAGGAGTAATACAACCACATTGTATTGCCATATGGGCCTTGGGATCATGTAGTCGAGTAGTAGTTTGTATCTAAATTTATCGTTTAGGTCTGGTTTGGGAGCCTATAATTCCGACCCATTCCCTGATGATGAGCCAAAATTCCGGCCCATCCCAGGGAATGGGCTGGGATTATGGGCTCCCTTAGGGAGTAATATCTAGCTTGGATGGGCACTCTGAGGCCATACAGTTCTTGGATCTGACAAAAATTGCAGATTTCAATGGGCTGGGTCACTGTCTCCCTGAGCCGGCCTGGGCGCCTGGCATTAGGGCCGGCCTTGAGGCGACCGCACCGGACCTCCGAAAGGAGCCTCACAAGTATTAATAAAGTCCAGTTGTAAATTAGTCACAGATCACGGACAGCATGTCTGTTAGAAGAAATTGTTTTAAATAATATAGAGATATTTCTAATTTGTATTTAAACTTATTAGTGTGAGATTTGTTAATGTCACTAAATTTTTTAATATTATTTTGTATCTTTACGGTGGATGAGGAACTTCATTTTTTATGCCACAAAAATGTAGGGGCCGGCCCTTCCTGGCATTGGCATCCCGCGAGCCCGCAAGGGACAAGGCCGAGAGAGAGAGAGCACAGCCTATTGGCCCCAAATCTCCAATCAGCCATGGAAGCATAAGCATCGATCGAGCACGGCGAGGAGGGAGGGTTGACGCCCGAGGGATTCGGTGAAAGCGGGAGAATGGCGAGGAGGCGAGGTGGGGCCGAGGAGGCCGGAGAAACTGCAGATTGCAGGAATGTTGGACGCATGAGCATTGAGCGAGAAGATGGACGGCGTGCCGTGGGAGGGGGGTGGGAGCCGAGAGCTGGGACAGGCCAAGCAGGTGCGGTTTCTTCAACTCGGCTGTTTCGTTGATTAGTTCCTGATTTGCATCATAAAAATCTGTAACTATACCTAGCGCAGAGTAGGTGTTCGATGATATGCCTAGGAACTAGGAAGATCACCGATACCTGGAAGGTGTAAAGAACATGCGATAATTGACCATAGACGATTAGAAGGCAATCACAATAGGCAGAAACATCTGGTGGAGGGGGTGCTGACACATCTGCAGTATGCTGATGACACTATCTTTTTAGTGGAGTATTCTAGTATTCTGAGAAAAACCTTTGTGTTCTGAAATTTCTGCTTTATTGCTATGAAGCAATGCCTGGCATGAAGATTAATTACCAAAAAAGTGAGATAGTGGGTGTGGGGATCTCCCATGAAGAATCTCAGAGAGTTGCTGACATGTTTAATTGTAATTTGGGGTTGTTGCCCATTCAGTATCTTGGTATGCCTGTTAGTTCTGGTAAACCTCTGAAAGCCAATCTTTTGAAGGTGGTTAACAAAATGGAAAAAAGACACTCAGCATGGAAGGGGTGTCACTTATCTTATGGGGGGAGGATGGTGCTAATTGATTCCTGTCTGAGCAGCATATGTTTACAATGGGAGTCTATAAGCTTCCTGAGTCAGTTCATAAGAAGATTGATAGCATCAGGAGTAACTTTTTCTGGGAAGGTATTGGTAACAAGAGGAAATTCCACATGATGAATTGGCGAGCTTTATGTGCTCCGAAGGATTTTGGGGGGATGTGATTCACGGATTCTAGAGCCATGAATCTTGCTTTGCTAGGACAGTGTTTTTCTAAGTTAGAAGCTAACAGCCCTGGTCTATGTTTTGAGATTCTCCTGAAAAAGTATTGCATTGGCAGCAGTTTTTTCTAGTCAGATGGCACAAAAGGTCCTGTTTTTGGAAAGGCCTGCATAAAAGTAAGAGGTGGATTAGACAAGGGTGTGGTTTTAAAATTGGAAAAGGAAACAAGATCTCCTTTTGGAATGATGTTTGAGCTGATGGGATTCCATTGAAAACTAAGTTCAACAGCCTATACAATATTTGTGATGATCCAGATGTTACTGTTGCTAATGTTTGGAGAGTGAATGTGGTCTTCCCTACCTCAGGAGATCCATTTCTGGTCAAGAGGTAGAGGATTATGAAAACCGCATAGTTTGTTTGTGACTTTATTATAAATCTGGAGTCCCCAGATGCTACCTTGTTTTCTGCTTTCAATACAAGCAGGACAAAAGCCTTTTCCTTCACAATAGGCAGAAACATTTATCATTTGCATCAGACTCCAAGGTGCGGACAAAACCGTAGGTAGGTGGTGCAACAAAATTTGTGAACAGTGGTGACAACACGGAGTATAAAACTGGAGACTCGTCCTGTAGCTACATGGATAATTGGAGCGAAGCATGTCCATGGACTTTGGTTAACCATCTACATTTGTCCTAGGCTGGCTTTTGATCACACAAGCACTTACATATTTCAACTTATCTAGGACAATAAAAAACTTATCTAGCATGCACCTCAGTAAGTGTGATCCCATTGACAGATATATCCTCTTCGTAGATTGCACCCGACCGATCATACACGAAGACACGCTGATCGGATTGCTGAGAAGCTGAGTTAGAGTCTCTATCGAAGAAGAATGCAGGCTGTGTCGGCGACTGAAGCTCCATGTTATCCCTGGTTAGCATGAAAATGACAGATGGAATGTCCGGCCTGTCGTCTGGATCTGATTGGACACACAGCAACCCAATGTGGATGCATCTTAGCGCTTGGCTTTGAAAGTGCCCTTCAAGTGATTGGTCGATGAGTGGTGAAATCTCACCTTTGGTCCAGCAACTCCAGACCTGTCAGGTATGTCTTATCAATTTAACAATCATTTTTGAACGAGTTCTTTTATGTTCCTTTCAAGGTATTGAGAGTTAAAAGTATATATATATATATATATATATATATATATATATATATATACAAATGCTATCCTACACCACGGGTGTAGCATAGCTATTCTACTGAGAAATCTACTACTGAGAAAAAAGTAGTATTCAATTGCTATTATACTGAAAAATCTACTACTAAAAGTAGTCGGTGTAGAATAGCTATTCTACACACGTAGTGTAGAATAGCGTTACCGTATATATATATATATATATTTAATTTTCAATACTAGTAGATACCTCTACCTCTCAGTACTTCCCAAATACCTTAAAAGAACTCTTTCTAAGTATATTGCTGCAGTTTATGGGTTATCTATTCTAATTTTAGACACGAGGAGTGTGGATTCCACAATGTAGTGTGTAGAAATGCACTTACATAACTTAGGAGATTCACCGCGTCGGATGAACCATTGTCAGAGCTGCAGTTCTTTCTCTTGGTTACAATTTCAAGCACCAACACACCAAAGCTGAAAATGTCGATCTTTGGCGACACATTTCCATGTATCGCATACTCTGGTGCCATATATCCGCTGCAGATGATGAGAAGTTAGGCGCATAAACACACATTCCGATCCCAGCAATTTGAATTAAATGCATGAGCTTACTATGTTCCAACAATTCTGGTTGTCTTTGTATCGGTGTGGTCTCCTCCTAGCAGCCTTGCCAGTCCGAAGTCTGCAATTTTTGGATCCATGTCCTCACCAAGTAGAATATTGTTAGCTTTCAGGTCTCGGTGGATGATCCTTATGCTTGAATCCTCGTGAAGATACATTATTCCCTTGGCAATTCCAATAATAATGTTGTACTGTTGGTCCCAACTTAGTGTATTCCCTGTACCAACATCTGTTGCAAAAAGTGCTCACTTTGTATTAGGAAGCATCGTTGATAAACAAATAAATAAAGAACTATCGTAGTCAATTACCAAGAATTTTTTTTGGAGAATATGTTAACTGCATCTACTAGGCTCAGCTATGGTCCTTTGCCAAAATTTAGAAATGCTACATTGCCTACTTAAAATTCAGTATTTGTGCCTTTTAGAGTTGCATGGATAAACTATTGAGTGCTGCAAACATTTTGATCATGCATGCTGCAAACTATATTTCCAACCTCCAGGTTGTAACAGTTTCTTTTTTTGCTGGGCCAGGCCCAACAAGTTGGCCAGATTTATTAAGAGAACAGTTTCTGAAAAACAAAAAAAAAACAATTCCAACGTTGCTGACTGACATAGCAATGCAAATTTTTATGAACACTGAATGCAAATTCAGGATTAGTACTTGGAGGGGAAATCAAGGAGAATACCAAATAGAAAGTTGTCGAGGCTTCCATTTTTTATGTATTCATAAACAAGCAGCATATCATTCTTATGCACGCAAAACCCCTGTAGCCTAACAAGGTTCTTGTGCTGAAGCGCTGCCAAGACCATCACTTCATTGTATTGCTGATGCAGTCCATTTCCACAACTTTCTAGAAGCTTCTTGACTGCTATTTCTTGCCCGTCTGGTAGTTTTCCCTGAAACAGGCACTTTTCCATAAGAAAATGACCTACAATTCTTGTC
Organism: Zizania palustris; assembly: GCA_019279435.1. Lineage (NCBI taxonomy): Eukaryota > Viridiplantae > Streptophyta > Magnoliopsida > Poales > Poaceae > Zizania > Zizania palustris. The sequence continues at coordinate 17,832,392 of JAAALK010000282.1, forward strand.
CTGCATGTTTGTTTTCTTAATAGTTGTACTTATACAGTACCTTATATACAGTGCCAAAACCTCCTTCTCCGAGCTTATGCTTCTCTGAGAAGTTCTCAGTTGCCTCTTGCAATGTAGGCAAATCAAAGATCGTGCACTTTCCTCTCGCCATTTTCTTCAATACTGTTTGCGTGAATTTACAATGCAAGAGATATGGATAAATGTAATATGAAAGAAGAGTTCCTGAACAATATAGAAACAAGCTGCTCATCAGTGACACTACTCACAGCTGTCTTTCTTCGTAGCCTTATTTCTCTTGGATCGAATGAAACCCCAAGCTGACAGTATCAACATGAAGACAACGAAACAAGCGACGCCTGCAGAGATTCCTGCAATTCTCCTTTTCCTCTCTGCATACAAGTATACAAATTTAATTATTATGTACATTTGAAGGAGAAAAATATGTAGACAATCCAAACCTGTACTAGTCTGTGCAGCAGCAGGTGAAGGCACGACCGGTGGGGGCGCCGGCGGCGCCGAAAGCTTCAGCATTGGCTGGCCGGAGTAGAACGGCTTCACGTTGTACCTCAGGTTGCACCAAATCCCAAGAACTCTCCCTCCGGGCTTCCCGTTCAACCACCACGGAATCGACGCGACGAAGCCGCTGAGGCAGCTCCGGCACTGCGCCACCGTCATCACCGGCGCGCACTGCGCCATCCCGTAAATCTTCGGGTAGTGCTTCGGGTCGAAATCCTCCACCGCCGTGGCGAAGTACTTCTTGGTGGCGTTGTTGCCCGCGGCCACGGCGAGGTTCGCCGTCGCGTTCATGAGCGCGAGGACGGCGGCGTTGAACCAGGCCACCGGGACCGCCCCCGTGATGTTATTGCCGTCCGAATGGAGCACGCTGACCGGAGAGTTCGTGCCGACGAAGTCCAGGAACCGCTGGTCGGAGAAGCGCAGATGCAGTCGTCCTGGTAGATGGTCACGTCCTTGAGGTTGGGGCAGTCCTGCTGCGCGCCGGTGAACCCCGCCGCGACGCAAGCGCGGCAGGAGGAGGCGTTCACGTCGCTGCGGCAGAGCGCAAGCGCGGAGACCTGATCGGGCACCACGCCGACGGTGGCCGTGACGTAGCCGTCCGGCGTGGCCGAGGCATTGGCCGGGAGCGCCGCCGCCAGGACGCCCAGGTTCGCCTGGTAGGTGCTGTTGGCTGCGTAGGCGTCGCTGGCGCACGTTGATTCCTGCATCGGCTGCGCCGTGGTGAGCGGTAGCAGCACGGCGACGGCCACGACTACAACGGCGAGCATGGCCGCGGCAGATTGAAAGAGAAGTTTGCTCCTTTTTCCTCTCTTGACGGGCGAATTGGGCACGATTGCTCAAGAATATTGGATCCGCGTCCACTCTGTGCTTAAGTGCCTTTTTTAGAGTTCTAGATTTTCACTTGGAATCAGGGAAGTGTTGGATCCATATGGGCTTAGGATCGCCTAGGGTTAGACCAGTTGGGTAAACTCATAAGGGGATGGCGTACCTCTTTGTTCTGCCGTGGAGGAAGAGGACGCCGTCATGGTGTTGAAGTCCGGCGACGGAGGAGGAGGGACTTCCCGTCGCTTCAGCACATAATTGGATAGATCGGGTGACTTAGGAGTGGAGACCTCTTTCTCAGAACGAACCACCTTATTTATATGTGCTGTGCGATGGGGGCCCTTCAACAGGTTAGTGGAGTGCACCCCCGATCAGGGCGCTTGAAATTAGGGGTTAGTTAGCCTAATTCCGAATTACCAGGGAGGAGAGGGATTCGGTTCCCTTCTCCTCCCCGAGAGCTAATACTAACATTCTCCCCTAGATCTCGACTTAGTTCTTAACTTACCTTAACATTACACCTATTCCATTATAGATCAATGCATAGAGCATGCTGCATCATAATAGTCAGTTACGTACTATATGACTCAACAACTACAATGCACATTTCTATTTTGAAACAGTTTCTCAACTCATTTTGGGCCCTTATAAATCCATAGATCATAGGCTTACCTTAAACCCATGTCGATTGAGTGTTCTCTGAACACATTGGGAGGTAAGCCTTTTGTGAGCGGATCCGCAAGCGTTCGCTTGATACTTATATGCTCTACTTATTATTTGATCTTGGATTCTCTCCTCAACAATATAACACTTAACTTAGATGTGTTGGCAGCAACACACTTCTTGTTGTTATAGGAGAAATATACTGTTGACTCATTGTCATGGTATAACTTAAGTGGTTTCAAAATGCGTCGACCACTCTTAAAACCGAAATAAATTTCTTATATACAGTGCCTGTCCGGCGACCTCATAACACACCCACAAACTCGGCATACATCGTGGAAGATGCCGTCACAGTTTGTTTGGAGCTTTCCACGACACAGCTCCCTTTGCGAGTGTGAATACACAACTTAATGTGGACTACTCAGCATTCACTCATCTCGCAAGGTCTTAATTTGAATAACCCGCAATCGCTAGGTTACTTAATCTTTCATACATTAGCATGAGGTCGTTGTGCCTTATATAAATCACAAGGCTTTCTTAATTTAATCCAGTGATCTATTTCTGGATTTTTCTGAATCTGCCAAGCATTCCGGCGATATAAACTTAGTCAGGGCGAAAACATAATTGAGCATACATTGGCTTCCGACAGCAGAAGCATATGGAACCAATCTAATTTGAGCGATCTCATATTGGTTCCTGGGATACTAAAAGTTCCCAACTTATCACCCTTGACTATCGGATCAGGGCGATAGCTCATATGCATGCATACTATAATACTTTCTCAGTACATCCTCTAGTATGTCTATGCGACAATCTTAATACCCCCTTAAGGATATCTCAGAGAATCTCTAATCCTAACACATAGGAAAATTTCTCCAAGATACTAATGTCAAAACGAGAGGACAATATTTCTTAGCTTCTAATAGTAAGATGGACATTACCACTTGAAAGCGGAATGTCATCCACATGCTAAACTGGGAAAATAAATCCCTCATTCTTAAACTTAGCACAGACACAATTGTCCTCTACATTATTCTTAAAACCCAAATTTCTAATAGTCTATTAAATTTCAGATACCCTTACTTAAAACTTATTTAAGTCCATTGGACTTAGATAAAACGGTATCATAAAATTTCCTTCATTTTATGACAAAACACTTAATTGTGTCATATAGACATTCTCACTTAAAACTTATGAAAATGTCGTCTTTTACATCGAATTGATGCAGTTCTAAGTCATAATATGCCTTAACGATTCTTAAAGAATCCTTAAATAAGACCTACAGAAAAGTCTCATTTAATCTGCTTCTTATATGAGTTGGCACATTATTTTACTAAGTTGGAGACTTGTTCCTTTACTTCTTCGTTAGCATCATCTAGAAATGCAGATTCCTGAAATAACAGGAGCCTCGTGAACAATAGATGTCGCTAATGAAGGTCCAAACTCAAGTGTTGGACAAAAGGACACTACCACAGGTACATGGAAAATTGTTCTTGAATCATAGGAGTGGATTCACTCACCCACTTCTCTTCAAGATTAATTTCTCTAAGTACCGTGCTCCCCCTGATTAAAGCATCTTCTATAAATGCATATCTCGTTTTCTACAAACCTACCATGTCTGTTAGGACATTATAAAACGAGATCACTTAGACTTATTTTATCAGTCAATAAATTGACAACTTACTGATCTTAGGACTTTAACTTATTAATATTTGGGTTAAAATATAGCCTTAGCAGGACGGTATACCGTCATTCTAAAATAATTTAGAAAATGGTTATCGTCTTATCCATAATTCTTATGGTACCTTTAGGCACAGACTTTTAAGGATCCAATTAAATTTGAATGGTGGTTTTAATGCCTCCATCCACAAATTAATCGGTAGAGTGGAATACTTACCATACTACTTACTATGTCCACTGAAGTGCGAGTGCACCTTATAGCCATTCTGTTTTGCTAAGGTACACCCGGTATAAAATAGCCGGGCTATTTGCCATTTCCTAGAACCTTGCAAAAGAGTTTCAAGAAATCGGCATACGGGGTATATTGACCGTAACACGGTCAGATCTTACTCTTTTAAACTTTAGATCATGCTGATATTAGAAACAGCCTTAAAAACATCTTAAATTTTATCCAGAGCACTAATGATCTGATCGTTATGATCTGATCGCTCTTAGATTGGATAAATGTTAATCAATTAATTCTAAATCACCGTTGGGCAGAATTAAAATCAATTGAACTTAAATATAATAACATTATCACCAACGTTGGTCAGGAGATAAAATTACTACAATCATTAAACTTAATTTCGCGTCTTACTTAATTTATTGACGTATTTATCTTAATGCAATATATGCTTGAAACTCAGTCTAAAGGAACTAAAGCGAAGAATTGACTAAACGTTCAATCCTCCCCTCGAATATGGTCCATTAGACAGTGCCATAATTTCGAAAATACGTCCTCAATTCTTTTGGTCTTATCATTATTCTCAGATGACAAAAACATCCTGAGAAAATAAATAAAGTTTGTCATGCTCAAAAGCAAGACTAAGGACTTTATTTCTGAGTGCGAAAATTCATCTAGTACCATTCTGTTCATCCATTTTGGAAACTCCATATATTCCTTCATGTGGTGTTCCTCCTTACATGTCTGTACTTGCCCTTCAGGACATCATGTTCCGTTATGGAGCTTATAAGAGGAGTCCTTAACATCATTAGAACAAGTCTTATAATGCTTCTTCCCCTTTATTCGTGTTGCAACATTATGACCTAAATCATTGTGTGCTTTCTTAATTCTTATACATAGTTTGAAATCAGCATCTACAAACTCCATCACTCTCGCTGTAAGTTGTAGTTGATCACAAATGATCAGAAAAACTTAGTGTGACTTCATAATAAAAAATTGACAGTAATATCGTCGCTCGAGCTCTTTATTTATGGGTTTCATCTTTGAAAACCATGTCACAAAACTTACTAAACTTTTCTTAATAAGCGTGCTAGCATACGCCTTAGAAAAAATCACTTTCAGATACTCTTTGCAGTATCATGACGTGGGATAGAACCCCTAATTTGCTCCATAAGGAGCTCTTAATCATAATACATTTTGTGTTTCCACTGATTTCCTTTAGTACTATATGTCTTATTTTGATCTTATTTCGGCGAAGTCACGTAACATTATGACAAAAGCCTCTCGGCTTTCATCTTCTCAGATCACGGGCTTCGCACACTTAGTTAGACAATCAAGCATTAAAGCAAGATTTATGTCCTATAGCTCAATCGCTATCTTAATATCTCATCTCCGGGAACCGTAGTTCTCACCATTGAGAGACTCAATGCCGGAGATATTACTTAGCAAATTCTAATAAGGAACATTATCAAAATATATATCATAACATATATAATCTGATACATGAAAATTGACGTTGGTCAAATTAACATGGTGATACACTTAATACTTAAAAGACGAATTAATTCTACATCACCGTTGGCAGAAATAGAATCAATTCAACTGAACCACAGTAATTTCATCACCAACGTTGGTCAGGAGATAAAATTACTATGTTAGCAAAATACAACATTTATAATGCCAAATTAAATTATCTCGTTGGTTCAAATTTAATTGACAGAATAAACGCTATTTAATTGATAGGATGAACATGATACTAATCTTAAAACAGTGTATTCGCAGCGGAAGACTTAAAACTAATTAATACACTGCTTAATCAGTAATAAATTCTAATTAACTTAAACAAAATTCCTAATAGATATTCTTCAATTAAATGTAGTCCTTGGACTAAATTAATAAATAAATATCACAAAAATACTAAAAATGCTTTAAAACTCAGAACACAAAACTTCTGAGTAATCTTAATAGTGTATGCACAGCGGAAAAACTTAATCTTAATTTATACACCGATTAAAATAGCAATAAATATTCTGATCTAAACTTAAACAAAATTCTAAACAAATATTCTTCAATTAAATATAGTCCTTAGACTAAATTAATAAAGAAAATATCATAAAGGTACTTAAAAATGCTGAAAAATTCAGAATAAATTACTGAGTCTATAAAAAATTACACAAAATTTTCCCCGCAGATAACTTATCTTTCTTATTTTGGGCATTTTTCTAAATTTCAGACAATACTTAATTGGAAAATCAATTTCTTAATTCTAAAAATTCAGAAATTAAATCCGGCCCAAAACTGTGCAAAAGCCCAGCCCACATGAGAAATTGGCTCGGCCCAAAGCGCCCCTCACGCGCGCCGCTAACCCAGGCCGCACCGGGCCTGGGCCGCGTTTTTGCCAACCCGCCTGGGCTGAATTCCGGTCCGATCGACGGCAGCCGTCGATCTGGATCGGACGGCTGCGCGCCATCTTCGCGACCACAAAACCACGGCCGCACTCGTTCGCAAACCCTAGCCCATTTCACTGCACCCGAGCGAGCGCGAGGGAGCCAGAGAGCCAAGCGGCGGAGCGGCGGCGGTGCGAGCGGGCGAGCACGGCGAGAGCGGCGTCGACGGTGAGGCGCCGCCCGCCGGCCTCCTCGCTGAGTCCTCCGCTCACCCGAGAGTGAGCGAGGCTCTGCCGAGGTGGCCGGCGGCGGTGCTACTTGCCCAACCCGAGGACGAACAGCGGTCGCCGGCGACTCCGGCCATCTTCCCAACCTCCGGTGAGCGGCGGAGAAGTTGACGGCGCGAGGTAAGAACCTCCGGCCCTAACTTCATCTTACTGTTAGGGTTAGGGTTAATCCCTAACCCTAAACTTTTCTGTTTTTTTTTTGTTCTTTCTCCGACTGATCCAGAGGCTTACTGCGCTCGGGTTAGGGTTAGGGTTTCGCCCTAACCCTAATCCCCTTACTGGTTTTTTTTTTGTTTGTTCTTATGCTTACCCGAAGGGTTTCTTAGGGGTTTCAGAGGGCAACAGGGGGGGGGTCTTAGGTGCCGGATTCTTGAGGGACATGGGGTTCTTAGGGTTTTGCATTCGGTATTCACAGAGGGACATGGGGGGTTTTGCGCCAAGGAAAAACCTAGCCCCATTCTCACCTATTCTTACGGATTCATAGAGGCGTTCTTAGTCAGATTTCTTAGGGATCTTGGCGCGGCGGTGGTGCGGGTCAAGGGGATCCGCACCACCCTTACCCCTAACTAGCCTAGCCCTAGGTCTGCTCTGATACCATTGTTGGATCCATATGGGCTTAGGATCGCCTAGGGTTAGACCAGTTGGGTAAACTCTAGGGGATGGCGTACCTCTTTTGTTCTGCCGTGGAGGAAGAGGACGCCGTCATGGTGTTGAAGTCCGGCGACGGAGGAGGAGGACTTCCCGTCGCTTCAGCACATAATTGGATAGATCGGGTGACTTAGGAGTGGAGACCTCTTTCTCAGAACGAACCACCTTATTTATATGTGCTGTGCGATGGGGGCCCCTTCAACAGGTTAGTGGAGTGCGCCCCCGATCAGGGCGCTTGAAATTAGGGATTAGTTAGCCTAATTCCGAATTACCAGGGAGGAGAGGGATTCAGTTCCCTTCTCCTCCCCGAGAGCTAATACTAACAGGAAGCTCTGTTAAACAGCAGCTTTTAGCTTCGTAAGTTAAATTAGAGAAGTTCTAGAGTGATTATCTGAAACGAAATTATAACTAGGAACTGAAAAAAGTAACTTTGAATTCTAGAGTGATTATCTGAAATGAATTATGAACTAGGGAACTGAAAAAAGTACGTCCACAAAGAATTACTTCCGGTTGCTTTGATAGCTCTGCTAGGCTCTAATGGTCGAAAGGCATTTTTTTTCTCGAGAAAACAACGGGTGCAAATGGCTTGTTTTCTAGCTGTAGTCCTCGCCCGCCAGTGCAGATGTTTTGTTTGTCACAACGATAAAATCAAGAGGTTTTACTGTTGAGAATGTTCGCCGAACGTTGATATACCCTGTCAGCTGTCGAGACCATCGCCACCCGGTACTTGTTATTATCAGGAAAAGGTACAGCAACTTGCAATTGCCAATTAGCCGACGTCGTCCTCGCCGGGTCGGATGGTTTGGTCCATCTGCCCGTGAACTCCGGACTCCGGTGAGGTCTCGCCGTCGGTCTCCCTTCTCCCTCCATAAGCCAGTAAGCCTAAGCCACCCACCTCACGCGCGCGCTGACCTGCTTGTACGATGGCGCGTCACGCTCTAGTGTGTCTCGGTGCTGTTCGCAGCCGCGCCGTCGTGTTGATGGGGCCGCGCGCGGCGGCGTACCCGTGCAGGTGTGCGGCACGACCGGCAACTTCACGGCCAACAGCACGTATCAGGCCAACCTCGACGCCATCGCCAATGCCGCTGGCCCCGGAACATCTCGTCGTCGCCGGACCTCTTCGCGACGGCCATCGTGGGCGCCGTCCCGGAGCAGGTGTCGGCGCTCGCGCTCTGCCGCGGGGACGTCAACGCCACGGCCTGCTCTGAGCTGCCTCGCCACGGCCTTCCAGGACGTACCGAACATGTGCTCCTACGACAAGGACGCCGCCAGCCTACTACGACCCCTGCCTCCTCTACTACTCCAACGTTCACTTCCTCTCCTCCGTCGACAACGCCGCGTCGACGAGCCGCATCAACCTGCAGAACGTCACGTCGGACCCCGGCCGGTTCAACAGCATGGTGGCGGCGCTCGTGAACGCCACCGCCGACTACGCCGCGCGCAACTCCACCCGGCGGTACGCGTCCGGCGAGGCCGTCCTCGATCAGGAGTCCGAGTTCCCTAAGTTGTACAGCTGGGCTCAGTGCACGCCGGACCTGACGCCGGCGCAGTGCGGCGATTGCCTGGCCGGCATCATAGCGAAGCTGCCGAGGCTGTTCACGGACCGCATCGGTGGCAGGGTCCTTGGAGTCAGATGCAGCTACCGCTACGAGATAAACCGTTTCCTCGATGGCCCGGTCATGGTGCGGCTCACGGCGCCACCGATCCCGAGAGCACCTCCGCCCGCGGACGCGGCAGCGGCCGCCGGAGGTGAGTCAAACTGTCAAAGCTTGCATTTTTATCTCTTTCTCGAGGGAATTAGATTCCACTAAAATACTTGATATTAACTTAAGAGTCTATAAATAATAGATTTACGATTGTGCACACGTGGTAAATTTAAGACAGTAATATTAATTTATTTTTAAAATGTGTTGTATCTACACGCGCGTGATGGCTTTCCGGTGATCGAGACATTGTTTCTTATTAACGAAAGATTACTCAAGTCTGAAGTCTGACATGATTGGTTTATCGTTGATTAATTAAAGCTCACAACTAGCTATGGTAGTATTCCATCCAGTTACCAGGGTTGTCATTTCCAGTATCAGCCGTAGCACCGTGCATTAAAAAAAACTTGTAGGCCAATTGCCCAAATGAGATTGGAGATGAGATGCAATGTATCAATTCGGCATTGGAGATGCCAGCGAGGGAGACGAGATGTCACATTTAGTGGCCTGTGGTTTTGGTCTTCAACTATAGCGACAGGCGCCTGCAGTTTTGCTCCCGTGCAATTCAGGTTGAGGCAGCACGCACGCCCCCACTGACTACCACATTATCATCGGCAGCAATGTTTTCTTGAGCTCAGCTGCCTTAGTAAAATAAAATATAATGTCTTCTTACATTTTCATTGGCAGGCATGATAAGAAACGTGCCCACTGATACGATTGAAAGTGATGGCGCTAGTTGACCAGTATTGTGTCTCTTCTTAAACGGATAATATTTAGAATTTCTATGCTTTTTTATTTATATACTTATAAGAAGTATTAAAACATAATTATAAGTTTCGTTTGGATCATAGTTATTTAATTCTATAAAACATTAAATTGTGTGGAAGTCAATTGAAATCTAATATTTCTATTTGTGCATTCTATAGATTTAAAATATAAGTACTAATTATAAAACATGTTTGGATTATCAAACCATGAAATCAATTACATTATTACATGAAAAACATCATCGTCTCCATCTAAGTCCATCTAAAATGGGAGTAGAGGTAAAGATTCCGGTCAATTTTTTTTCTTAAAAAGGATTGGGCTGAACTGTGAATTCTAGATAAGATTTCATAATTCTAATTCTAAAATGGTCCAATTAATCCATCTTATATAATTGAATTCCAATTCTTCAATTCTGAATCCAAAATCTAAGATCCAAACAAGCTCTAATATTATTTTTAATGATAAATATATGATTGTTTTCAAATATCAAATCCTGATACTTTTAAATTTAACTGCATGTATTCTAAAAACATGATCTTTTTAGAACATAGGTAGTAGCTTCTCTTAGCTCTTGCAAGTTGCGTGAAAACATTGGTAATGCCACTTGTAATTTACTCATCTGACCTGATATTTGTCCTTTCAATTCACAGGGAGAAATTACCATGATCTTGGCTTGGTTGTATCAATTTTGCTGCCTGCTATAGCAGCTCTATTGCTAATCAACAATATAGTTTGGCTCTGTTGCTGGAGGAGGCTGGTGAGGTCACAATCAGGGGCAACCGGGCCAGGTATATATATGCCCTGCAAAATTCTCCAATCACCGCTCGAAACTCAGTTCAAGGAGAACCAAAACCAAATTAACTTGTTCACTTGTACTGTATTAACATTGGTAATTGAACAGATTCTGCTGAAAAGGAGAACATTGAAAACGTAGAGTCGATGCTTATCGACATTTCTGTTTTGCGAGCTGCAACGAGGTGTTTTGCAGCAGAAGCCAACAAGCTTGGCGAAGGTGGATTCGGTGCAGTGTACAAGGTTCTGACTGCTGAATCAATTTAAATAGAGCTGACAAATTATGTACCACTGAATTTTGATCAGCACTGATGTTACAATGGGATCGATCTGCACAGGGTACACTGCCCGATGGCGATGAGATAGCAGTGAAGAGATTGTCCAAGAGCTCAGCACAAGGAGTGGGGGAGCTGAAGAACGAGCTCGCCTTGGTTGCAAAGCTCCAGCACAAGAATCTTGTCAGGCTTGTCGGCGTCTGCCTGGAGCAGCAGGAGAGGCTGCTCGTCTACGAGTTCGTTCCCAACCGCAGCCTCGATCAGATCCTCTTTGGTACTACTGAACTTAAATAATGCAGTCATGCTTAGCTAAATCTCTTCAGCATTTTCTCTGCAAATCCACTACTATCATAAGTTCATAACACTGGTCAGTGATCACTCGATCGATATCTTTGTGATAAATGTCAGACGCCGAGAAACGTGAACAGCTCGATTGGGGAAAGAGGTACAAGATCATCAACGGGATTGCTCGTGGCCTTCAATACCTCCATGAAGACTCTCAGCTCAAGGTAGTCCACCGTGATCTCAAGGCGAGCAACATCTTGCTGGACATGAACATGAGCCCCAAAATCTCGGACTTTGGGCTCGCGAGGCTCTTCGGGCGAGACCAGACGCAGGGCGTCAGCAACCTCGTCGTCGGCACATAGTCAGTGACACCCATCCAACGCAGAGAACGGAGTCTTTGCTCCACTTGTTGCTGTTCAGTTATCCAAGGAGGCAGCTAGCTGATATGTTTTGCTCTGCCGTGTTTCAGTGGGTACATGGCCCGGAGTACGCGATGCGCGGGAACTACTCCGTCAAGTCAGACGTTTCAGCTTCGGCGTCATGGTGCGGAGATCGGGACGGGGAAGAAAACAACCGGCTACAACTCCGTGCCAATCTCAAGACCTCTTGACTATGGTGAGTGCGCGTCTGCCTGGCGCCTGCTCTCGTCCCAAATCGATCGAGAGTATATTTTTGGTGCAGTTTTTTGGCTGATTGCTAGCTACGAAATGGTGCAGGTGTGGGAGCAGTGGACGCGAGGGCAGTGTCGGAGGGGTAGACCCGGGCATGAGCGGCGGCTTCCGTGGAGCGACGTGATGCGGTGCATCCACATCGGCCTGCTCTGCGTGCAGGGCGAGCCGGCGGACCGGCCGGTGATGTCGTCGGTGGTGATGATGCTCGGCAGCGACACCATCTCGCTCCGGGCACCGTCCAGGCCGGCGTTCTACACCAGAAACGGCGGCGGCGGCGGCGGCCGCGGTGCCAGCTCGAGGAGGACACGTCGACGACGGCGTCAGTGCAAGGCTAGTCGTACATCG